>OY728123.1:293738220-294988220 GCA_963277665.1 Viscum album
ACCATAGTGTTTGGGATGTGATCAAGGACGCTCATCCTAAGTAGGTCTGGTTGATCTTAGGTGTCGTGTTAAATACTTTGGATCGATAGTGGTTATTTTATTATTCCTCTCAACTATTTTATTTTTTTCTAATAATATCACATGTTAATACATTTCAATATATATTACATTTAGGACCCCTTTGGGTTTTCCCTACTATGTTGTGCTCAACACCTACTTAGTGGAAATCTCACTTAGGTACCCAAATAAAATTCAATTATCATAGGATCCAGTAGTGTAGAGGCTCAAGGTATCATGTTCATGTGGGATAGGTTAGATGGAGTCTGGTGACTAGTATAAGGTGGGGTGTAGGGATTATAGTAGAGAATTAATATATATTTTTATATTATTTATCTTATATGTGTTACTTTCTCGGTGATAGTTCAGTTAATGTATACCGATATAATCATGTGTTTGTGTGACTATATGCTTTTGTTTTCAGTAATTGTAGAATGTTATGTTTTATTTATTATGTCTACTATAATTATTGTTGTCAATATCTCTTGGTTATTACTATTTTAATTTACCAATAATATTTAGGTACAGTTTACCTATGGTAACATCCTAGACCCCTACATCTAGTTATTATCCTCTAATGTATGATTAGTTTTGTCTGAGGTCACATGGTTTCTCAAGTTGGGACACTGATCAGTGTTCTTCGATGGTGGGATGTTACAATTCTATCATATGTTACTATGTAATGAAAATTCATGTGGATATTAAAGAGGAATATTCATTGATGATTAATGTGTAGTCTTTAAATGTTAGGGATTTATAGTGGCCCCTAGTGGGTTAATATAAGCATTGGATGCTTTGAGTAAAAACAAATTATGGGTAATTATAGTATTGGTTCAAAAAGGAAAATTGGTTGGGTTATATAAAGTGTCAATAACATCCTATATAGTGTTATCCATTATAGATTATTTTTTCCATTCTATTTAATGAAGCCACGTGACTATGATTTTACATGATAATGATAATATTGGGAATATTCCATTATATACAACTATATGGTATCTTAGCCCTTGATGGGGTAGTCTTGTTTGTAGATTCTGGGTGAATATAATTTCTCTAGAAGGCATGTAGATATACATGTTATGGATGATGTTTATATGTATGTGAGAACCCTGGAGTTTTTGTTTTAGTACATGAGTTTTCTTAAGTTATGGGGAAGGGAACATAGTTGTTTCATGTAAACAATAACCTATGTGAGACATGTTTTATATGTTAGGTTGTAGAGGAATGTTCCGTTGAGATGTTTTTTTGGATATTCGTAAGGTGGGTGTAATCTATAAGGGAATCCTGATTAAGGGGATATCCAAAGATTTTCAGTGACTTATATTTGAGATGAATGAGTATATTCATTTTGTTATCGTATTAATTCATGAGAAGTGTAATTGGATAGATGGTGTAGGCCTGGATATTCCTTGAGCCTACATGATGAAATAGATTTTTCTACTATTTATTTTGGTATCGTGATCTAATTTAAGAGAGCGTGATCCATAGGATTGCTTTACCTGATTATTTCACATTTTTATATGATGAATATGTCTATTTTATAAGGTGATTATATCAATACGCATCCCAATGGGACCCATTTTGTGACACTCCATGCCCACCTCTAATAGTCCTGGGGCTGGAGACTGGCACCAAATAGGCATATCACTAACATGGGGGGGATTAACCTAAAGTAAATGTGCACACACACACATCTCCAAGCTCATAAAATGATGAAATGTAAAAAAATGATAAACCATGCATGAATACATCTAATTCCCACAACCAGAGTACAACAAAAAGGAATGGAATGTTAATAGGGCCTAATAAATGACCACCACAAAGTGTATGAAAATAGGTTAAACATAAAAGTAACTATGGGTAATTCTATCAAGATAACGATAAGAATACACCTTGGCCTTTCCAGATCACTAATCACCACCAGGACCCAGTCCTTCTAGGACCCCATCAAAAGGTTGATCATCTGCATAATACATGGCATGTGTGGGAAAATCTTGTGTAGAGGTTAGTATAACAATATCTAGTTGGACGCCTCTAAAACACTAATAAAATGATAACAAGGATAATATTCTTCTCTATATAAGTTTATGAATACAACACATACTACAATATTATCTATATATAATCAACAATGACACATAGTCTCGGGGTAAAATCACATCTATAATTCCAACCTAGGAATATGGCTTGAACATTCCACATAGAACTCGTCTAATAGAACACACTCCATGAGTCAAATATCCCATATGGAATATATCATATATTATCAACACATTTGGTCCCTCCATAAGAAGTATGCACTATATCTCTAAAGATAATGATACATAGATGACGATCACACCCAAGGCTATAGGGTATACCAATAATTCAATTTGGTATAACCCACTAAGTAGAGGATATACACTTTCATTGTGTTCTTCATGAAAATTACAAAAAAAACATACCTATGGAAATAATTATATATAGGATCCCACTCCGGGCCTCACGAAATTATTCAAACATCTTTATCCAAGAATTTCTACTAAATGGATCACTATCCTATGTGTTGGATGTGATACTAGTATAACCCTCAATGAATAGATATAGGGAATTCACTCTAATGAAACATGGCCATGATAAATTGGATAAGGGATCCAATACATCTTTTAAGATGTACATGGTGTGTACTAGTAGTACATGGTCTGTCCCTTTGGCTCTGGGTCCTACCCATGCATCATGTCTCATGCCCATGTTTGTGTCAAAGTAAATGGTGTGTTTGTACCTATGTACTTCTGATTGTTTCCAAGTACACAACTATGTCCATGTACACTTGTCCTAGCTGTGTCCATGTGGGAATACACGAGGTGCTTCTGCATGTGTACTAATTTCCATGTCTGTTTACCCTTTGAGGTACATTTCAAGCTTCTATGTTAGGGAACACGACATGTGATGGAGTTACACACCATGTGATATTTTGCTTTTTTTTTTGAAAACCCTTGTTGTTACACCAGGGGTCCCACATGTAATGTGCTCCCTAAATAAATATCGTGTATATCATGATTTCGAAAAACATGAAGTTTCTTCATGTAGCCTCCCCAACATATTGTTTCCACCATCAATAATGGATATAGAACGCATATGTAGATTTTAAAATCCCTTTCAATCACTGATGGAAAGATTTTGGCCTTTGATTCAAAGGAAAATGAAACCCTAACAACATAGCTTTGACATTCATCCAATATCCATACACTTAAACCACTGATTTAATATTGATCAATTTTTTCTTTGTTTTCACACAACCCCCATTCCATAAGAAGTCCAAATATGTGATATCAAATCCTGGTGCCATGAAATGGGTATGCAATGCTTGATTCCTTGGAATTTGGGTCAAACCAGTGGGAAAATGAAATTGGTGATGAATTTAAATAGAATAATGGGAGAAAACCATGAATTAAGAAAAATAGGAACAAACCACGGCCATTTTTGGGTTTCCTTCTTCCGTTGTCATTAGAATGATGAGAAAATAACCATAAAAATGAAATCTCCCAATAAATCCCCATAGATGAACCCATCACAAAATACAATCGTTCTGTGATTCAATACATTGGTATATTAATATTAATTCTTCATATAAATAATAAAACGATGATAAATCCAATAAAATCAACATCCTACATTGATTTCAATCAATCCCTAGTGGATAACAGTTCAGTTTTGTTGTCATTTACGAGATATGTGAATTCTGTATCACACCAATCGAAAATCCTCATTCTCATTTTAATTCGCCAATAGTGTTCCTCCAATGCTCTGCAATGGTTATCACCAACGTATAGGGCCATTTGGATAACCCTTCATATTTTCAATAATCATATAATTAAAGAAATTATTAGGATTAGTGGACAATTAGAAAAATTAATTTATTTTATCATTGACACATGACCACACCTCAAACCAAATCCCAATGTGATTTGAGATTATATCACACATAGGTTAAAACCCCATGCTCTGAAATCAATGGTAGTCTTATATTTTTAATTTGAGCCTTCATTTTGGAATTATTTTACTTTTTTAGGAAACATAGGCACATGTGTATTTAATATATTTAATATATTTCAAACATTTATTCTAGTCCCACTGAGCCTTATAATCACATGTCACCATTGCGCCTGGTCTCTAAAATAATCAATAAAATATTAAAAAAATATATTGAAAAACAAAGTCACTAAATTCTCCCCACCTTTTGGATTTATTTCCCTAAAATAGAAAACAAGTCGCTATAAAAATGATTTGGGTGCTGAACTTGCATATGGGTATCCCTATCCCATGTGATTTCTTGAATAATTGTGTGTTTCCACCAAACATGAACTAATGTAATCGCATTCCCATGAAGGATCCTCTATGTAACTTCCTGGTTCCAAAAGCTTCCAGAGTTTCCCTGTACCTGGATAGTCACATGGACTCAAGCACATTTCCCCAAATGCTAGGGACTACCGACTAGAAGAGAGGGTGTTGGGTGTGATGGTGGGGAAACTATGCCCTCATTGGCATAGTAATGCAGTGGAAATAGATAGATAACAATAGCGGAAGCAGTAATAGCACGCAATAAGTAAACAGTGAAAGACAAAAAGTTATAAACAACTGGAGCACATATATAAATGAGTCCTGATACATATGTCTAGGAAAGCGTCCAAATAATTCAAAATACTGGGATACAGTACTAAACCCTAGTACAATGAAAACAAATAAACTCCAGCAGCATCGCAAGCCTCAGCTTGGTCCCATGCTCTCCAACTCCACAGCAGTCAAGTACCTGGCGTAGAAGGGTGTTTTCCCTTATCAAGACCTGTAAAAATATAATCTATTTTGGCCCAAAAGCATGACCCAAATAGTGTGTGAGACGAATACCAATAGACAACCACCCAAATATCTCTGCCTAATAGTTAGTGAATATATATGGCAGGCAATATGCAAAAATAATCAATAAACAAGGAAGTAATCAAAAGTAAACAATCCTATAATTCCAATTGCATCCATTTTCATTTATTAGTTTAGAAATCAACTAATATAAGTAACCCTCTGGGAAGTACTCATAGCCTAAACGCTCTGGTTAAACTAATCAAACACAAGCCACCCTCTAGGAAGTATTCACAGCCTATCCCCTCTGGTTCAACCAATCAAACACTAGCAACCCTCTAGGAAGTACTCACAGTCTAACCCCTCTGGTTCATCTTTAGCATAGACTCTCTGAGGAAGCACTCACCATCAATTCCCACTTGTGGTCTCTTATTGGTAACTATAGACACTCTGAGGAAGCACTCAATGTCTAATTCCCCTTGTGGGTTCACAATGAGGAACTATAGACACTCTAAGGGAGAACAAAGTCCATCCCCCAATGGGCTCACAATGTAAATGTAAACAGACACTTTGGGGAATCCCTCAGCATCTATTACACCTATGGTATACTAAGCTAGGTTCCCACAGCCCTGTGTAAGTCAATCATGCACAAACGGTATATGGCAGACAATGTAAACCTCAAGAACCACTTGGATAAACACTCTATAGTATCTTAGAACATGTTATATAAAATCACTCCATCCTAACAATACTAGGAATGGAAAAAACAGCTACATAATAGGCAAGGCTAGAACAAACTCTCAATATCAAGAAATCATGGGAAACACATCCAAAGAAAGGTAAATAACCCTATTTACAATCATAAATCCTCTACTAGAGCACATAAGTCATCAAAGTAAATAACAGGGCTAGAAAACATAAACACGGAATACCCCAAACAAGGGTATTTGGAACTTTTGCATGTAAAACTCATATAATAACTAATGAAAGGCACAAAACACCTACCTCGGAATTTTACAATCTATATATGTGATCCTCTGGCCTTGAATCTCCCTATAATACCATAGATCTACAAAAATGTCTAAAACATTCATCTAAGGATATCTCATGAGAGAGATTAATCAAGAGATGAGGTTGAAGAATAAGGAAGAACTCATTGTGGTGATTCCAATGCAATCAATGGCAGTTGATTCGGAGAATGGATGGTGAGTAAGGGTCTCAGAGAAGAATCGGTGGTCTCGCTAACTCCATGACGAGGTGGACCTAGAAGAAGATCTTTCCGGGAATGAGATGTGACCACGTTCCGTTTAATGAAATTAAAAGAAAGTACATAACATATTCTTCATGGGTACACAGCGTGTACTTTTTTTATTAGCCCCTACTTTAGGCGGTCTCTAGGTCACCCCACATGGCCATGTACTCGGCCATTACACGGTCACTACATGGTCACCTACGGAAACTAGGTACATGGTGTGTACTCCAATGTACACGGTGTGTAATCATTAAATTTCTAGATTATCCTCTTTTACAAAAAAAATTAGAAAAGAAAGAAATATCTGAAAAGAAGATCTGGGTTCTTACAAACATCCCCCCTAAAATGAATTTCTCCCCAAATTTCCCTATCAAGGTGGCGTAGAAGATGAATCCTCAAACAGCTACAGCCACTCTGATCGTACATTAGCCACCCTCTCCTAAGTCTCATCTTGTACTCGTCTATGCTACCATAGCACTCATACCAGAGGAATCAACCGACCACCATGAACCTTCGCACTGCAATAAACAATATGGATAGGATGAAACTAAAATGATGCACCCACCTCCAACTCAACCTCCTCAAGTTGGAAAACATGAGACTTGTTTGAGAAGTAACGTTGTAGCTAAGAATCATGGAAGACATTGTGCATAGCCTGGTACCTCTGAGGTAACTGTAACTGATAGGCAACCTCCCCATCCCTCTCCAAAATCTCAAATGACCCGACGTATCTCAGTGAAAGATTACCCTATCTCTTAATCCTCCTGTGTCCTAATCTCAGTGGGACATGCAGGAAAACTTGATCTCTGACCTCAAACTCAAGAGGTCATCTATGTCGATCAGCATACGACTTTTTCCATCACTGTATTGTGGCCATCCTATTTTTAATCAACTCTATCTACTTCATGGTCTTCTGAAAAAGACTTGGTCCCATCATTACTACCTCTCGTAATTCCATCTAACATAGGGGTGATCAGTATGGCCTACTATACAAAGCCTCATAAGGTGCCATCTGAATTGTTGCTTAAAAACTGTTATTGTAGGAAAACTCAACAAGAGGTAGTGATTCTCCCAAGAACCTCCAAAAATCTTAGATGAATGCTCCTAGGATGTCCTCCAAAACGTGTATCATACGCTTAGACTGGACATATCTCTAGGGGTGGTAATCTGTACTCAGAAGTACTTGTGTACCCAAAGTCCTCTATAATCCCTGCCAGACCCAAGAAGTAAAATGGGTGTCCCTGTATGAAATAGTGGAGTGTGGAACCCCATGTATATTTAAAATCTCCGGACTGAAAATCATCCTTTATCATCTAAACTGAAGGTATCATAGATAAGAATGAAGTGATAAACCTTCATGAGTCTGTCAATGACAACCCAAACTACATTACTCCCTCAAGCTGACCTCGGTAAACCTATCATGAAGTCCATCATGACATCATTCCACTTCCACATAATAATAGGTAACTACTGAAAAATCCATGCTGGTTTCTGATGCACCACCTTCACTTGTTGACTGGTGGAACACCTCATGACAAACCTAGTAACATTTCCCTATAAAACTGGACACCAGTTTTGATGGTGTATATCTCGATACATCTTGGTGATAACAGGATGAACTGCCCAAACTGAGGAATGAAAGTCCCACATCAACTCCTCATGTATATATACTGTCACCCATACGTGCCCCTGGAAACATAGGATCTCATCTTTTCCTATGGTCTATCCATGAAAAGGGTCCTCTCCTAACACACTTTCCTATAGTTATAGGCCTTCTAAATATAATAGCTACCTCATTCACACTCGATCAAGTAGAGTAGAGGAAACAACTATAGAGGAAAGAAATGTATGCCCATTTTTTCGTGCACATCCAAATGCATCTCTGAGAATTGAGACATAAGCTGCTACTCACTACTGACCTCCTGAACTACCTGTATCTGAGTGCTTTTTCTTAACACATCAGCTACCTCGTTGCCTTTCCCAGGCATGTATACATGCTCAATGTCAATGGAATGAAGGTACTCAACCCACATTCACTGCCTCAAATTCAGATCTCACGGAGAAAATATATATTTGAGACTTTGGTGGTCAGTGAAAACCACACAACTCTCTCCCAACAGTTAATGTATGCAACAACATAAAGCATGAACAACTGCAGCCAACTTAAGATCATGCGTCAAGTAATTCCTCTCATGTGGCCTAAACTACGGAGACCTGAATTCAATGACTCATTCCCCCTACATAATAACTTCTCCCAGCCCGATACCTGATGAATCATTGTAAACTATATAACTCTTTCCCAGATCTAGAAATACTAGTATCTACACATAATTTAACCTCCCTTTCAGCTCATGGAAGGCTGACTCACAAGAATCTGTCCACAAATACTTCGCACCATTCTTAGTCAGGCCTGTCGGTGGTGCTGCTAAGCATGAAAAGTCATATATGAAGCACATGTAGTATCCAACCAACCCTAGAAAGCATCTTACCTGAAATATGTTCTTTGGCTGCTCCTAGGAAAATACTACCCTCACTTTCTCTGGGTCTACTGATACTCTGGTCTCTAAGATGATATGACCCAGGAAGTGAATATTCTCCATCTAAAAGTGGCATTTTGAGAGCATAGCATATAACTAATGCTCTCTCAGTGTACTGAAAATGATCTCAAGATATGTGGCATGGTCATGTCTAGTGTGGGAGTACACCAAGATATCATCCACGAAGACTACCATGAAAGAATTGAAGTATGGATGGAACACTCGGTTCATCAATGCCATGAAAACCATAGGCATGTTCGTGAGATCGAACGACATAACCACATACTCGTATAGAGCATTCCTTCTCCAGAAAGCTGTAAGAGATATATCAGATGGTCTAATGCGCAACTGATGGTAACCAGATCTTATGTATATCTTCGAGAACACTGGAGATCCACGAAGCTGATCAAAGAGATTAGAAATCCTTGTTAAGGGATATTAGTTCTTGATCATCAACTGGTTCTTCTTTCGATAATACCCAAAAATTATAATGGTATCATCCAACTTATTTTCAAAAAGGATAGGATAACCCTATGGAGATGTAATGCGTTGGATTAAACCCTTTTTTTCTTGTAACTCCTCTAACTGCTTCTTCAGCTCCTGTAACTCTGTTGTATCTATCTTATAGGTAGGAATGGGCACCAGTGCTGATACATGAACAAGCTCAATTGAAAAGTCTACCACTCTATCTGGATGCAAACCTGAAAATTCCTCTAGAAAGACATCCCTGAAACAATCGACTACTGGAGGAAGGTCTAACTATGATGTCCCCTGGTCATCCAGATTTTGAGTAGAAATATGGGATATAACTCCTCTAAACCCATGATGCTCGAGTCCCACTACGCTCTCCTGCACATCCCATTTGACATTATGAAGAAACGATCTTCCCTCTGGTGATGTTAAACTCACCCTACAGTGATAAAAATCAACAACAACCTATAATGGAACTAACCATTCCATTCTGAGAATGAAATCATAGTCCGCCATCTCTAATACATAGAGTTTCCATAAGAAGTGACACCCACCAACCTATAGAGGGCACTCATTGCATTGTCGTACACTAGTTTTTCAATTCCCCAACGGAGTGTCCAGTGTCATGACATTAGTGTAAGAAAAGATACAGAGCCCTAGGCTCTCTAAAAAAGAAACAAAAATGAAAATATGGGAAGACCCTATATCGAAAATTGCAAAATCAAAAACTGAGGTAACTTGGATCGTACCTCAAACTGTAGAGGGTCTGGGATCCTGCTTTTACTGGGTCTTCTCCACTGCAAAATTCTGACCTTGACCGCGGCCCTATGACCCTGCTTTGCCACCCTAAGCTAATCCACCCTATTTTCACTAAAAGCCTGCCAACTAGCTAACATGGTCGCGACCTCCACCTCGGCCTGAACGTCCAGAAGAACTCCAATTCTCAATCTGATTAGAAAATGGTGGTGCCTCTCCTGAAGGAGTCATTGAAGAACCTCTTCCACCATTTTTTGGTGAGAAAAACTGACAGATCCACTGAATATGGCCCATCTTTCCACAAGATCGGCACTCCACTAGGTCTCTCAGGCAATGTGGCCTCGTATACCTGCTCTTCCTGCACTTGTAGCAAACCACCTGGCTATAAGAAGAAGTATCCCTCTTACTACAATCTATATGCGTAGACTCCCTATGACACTTCCTGCTATCTGTTTGAGGGGTATGAACTCCGGATGCCGAACCACCCTGGCTCACAGCTCTAAAGTCCCTTAGATTTCACTCTATGATCAATTGCTGGTTGAATATAGGGGTGATGAAAGTCAACCTAAAGATGTTCCCCTAAGAATGGATGTCATGCATGAGACCATCCTCAAACATACTTTCCAGAAATTACTCATCACCTCCTGTAATAGGTGTGAAGCACCGTAACTCTATGAAGCGAGAAGAGTACTCAATGATGGAAAGAGTACCATGTTCCAGACTCATGAACTCTTGGGCTCAATCATCCCTCAAAGCCTCTGGATAGAATTAATCATAGAAGGAAAGCTGGAACACATCCCAATCCAAGACTAGATGGAATCCCGCTTGAGGGCTCACATCCCACCATATCTTGGTGGAGTCTCAAAGCATATACATAGAGAGCATCACCCTCATCTTTGGAGGAATCTCCAGATGCTCAAAGATAGATAGCATGGCTTCTAACCATGAATCTATAGCCTGAGGTCCTCCATCCCCTATGATGGTGGGGGGATGCTGGTGCTGGAAAACTAATGTTAGCTCTGCCATAGAAGGGGATGGATGAGGTACTCCTCAGAAGGACGACATGAACCCCATGAAGACTTATAAGAACTATGCATCATCACCTACATCGGGAATAATGGTTGGTGCCAAGACTGGAACTACATGAGGATCTATAAGTGGTCTTTTTTCAGCTATGTCTGGTGTCAGATCACTTCCATGTAACTGACGTACAACTGGAGGACATCTCAGTGGCATGAATCTGCAAAGTCAAGCGCACACAAAGTTAAAGACTATCAAGGACTGAAACTAAGAATTGTAAGAAGGTAACAGGAGAAGTAAATCATTCATGATTTTTAAAACAGGGATACACAGCATGTATAACCATTATATGGTTTGTTCCTTTGAGCCTCCACATGGGCATGTACTCCTGCCAACTCTAGTCGTGTAACACTCCATACACATCGTGTGTTCTCCCAAGACATGAAATGTACTTGAATCCTCTTCCCCTGCCTGAGTTCTTCTACACGCCTTAAACCACAAGGTTCTCCTAGAGAAATATTACACAACATGTTTGTGCTAGACATGGCGTGTACTAGACGAATGTCACTGACTTGTGTTGTTATTCACACGTCCAGTAACACGGCTGACTCTAAACTATGTGTTTATGCCATACATGGTGTGTACTAACTACCCATTATCCACCTATGTCGTTGGTCACACGACTGGACACATGTTCTATAAACATGGCGTGTACGTCCTGTATAAAGCATATTCCACCAATGATTTCCCTACCCCATGTCTCTACCCAAATGTCCTGTCACACAGTTAAGGATTATAGGACGTGTACATATAGTACACGTCGTGTACATAAGAAAAGGTGTTACTTCCTGAATAGAAGGACACATCGCGTGTATTAATCATTACATGCCATGTATTCTGGGTTTTTCCGGATAGTAAGCCTCATAAACTACTCCATAACCCAGAAAAACACTGAAACGAACATTAAAGTTCCAAATTACAATCTTTGAAGGCCCATACTCCCCACGAATCAAAGTTTTTCATCTTCTACATGTCATATAAAAAACATAATAGTGCAATGATCCACCAAATTCTTGGTTTATGAGGGCCAATAACTCCACAAGGACCAAATTTTGGTGTTCATTCAAGTGAACTTTACATATTAAAAATACCATATCAAATAAAATGTATTCTATTAGGGAATCTATCACAATAGCATACATATATAGCACATAATCTATCACAACAACCAGCAGTTAATAATGCACCCTAAATGGAATGGGAAGAATGCATGACATGTGATCTCTTGAAAGTGTCGATATGATGCATTAGATGGAATACCCTAATCTCGTTGGGTTGAAATAGAAATAGAACCTCAATAATATCAACAATAACAGCACAAAACATGTGAATCACCCAATGGTGAAATAAAATCAGCTGTAATAATTGAAAAACCATAAAAATTTCAATATATGAAGTAAATTGGCTTTTCCCTATACACAGGTTAGCTACTCTCAGGCACAAATTATTACCAATTACCTATTACTTCCTATCCCAAGATATAGGCTCCAAATAGTAAGTCAAGAAGAGAATAACTTGCCTCTAATACCACATTATAACATACCGGTTTTGGATGTTGCCCTGAGGTGCCCCGTGCCCGGTTGGTCACATGGCCTCAAACGCATCTCCCCAAACTCCAGAGGCTTCTGACTAGAAGAGAGGGCCTTGGGTGTGATAGTGGGGGAACTATTCCCTCATTAGTAGAGTAATACAGTGGAAAGAAATAGATAACAATAGAAGAATCAGTAATATCATGCAATAATTAAATAGTGGATGACTAAAAGTAATAAACCACTAGAGCACAGATATAAATGATGCATGATACATATGTCTAGGAAAGAAGTTAAACAAGTCATAATGCTGGAATACAGTACTAAACCCATGTACAAATAAAACAAATAAACTCTAACAGCATCGTAAGCCTCAGCTTGGTCCCATGTTATCCATCCCCACAACAGTGAAGTACCTAACGTAGAAGGGCGCTTTCCCTTATTTATACATGCAAAAATATATTCTGTTTGGACCCAAAACCATGACCCAAACTGGCTGTGAGATGAATCCCAGTAGGTAACCACCCAAATATCTATCCCTACCATTCATTGAATATATATGGTAGGAAATATGAAAAATGAAGCAATAAACCAGGAAGTACTCAAAAGTAAACAATCATGCAGATCCAATTACATCCATTTTCATTTATTAGTTAGGTAATAAACAATCATAAGTAACCCTATGGGATGTACTCCCAACCTAACCACTCATGTTCAACCAGTCAAACACAATAAATCCTCTGGGATGTTCTCACAACCTTACCCCTCTGGTTCAACCAATAAAACAAAAGAAATCGTCTAGGAAGTACTCACAGTCTAACCCCTCTAGTTCAGCTTTAGCAAATACTCTCAAAGGAATAAATCGCCATCAATTCCCCATTTGGTCTCTTATCTGTAACTATAGACACTCTGAGGAAGTGATCAATGTCCAATTCCCATTGTGATCTCATAATGAATAACTATAGACACTCTAAGGGAGAAAAAGGTCCACCACTTATGGTCTCATGACGTAAAATTAAATAGACACTCTTGGGTAGCCATCAGTGTCCATTCCCCCTATGGTCTACTACATGAGGTTCCCACAAACCTTTATAAGTCAATCATGCAAAAATGGTATATGGCTACCAAAGTAACCCTCAAGAACTACTTAGCTGAATAGTATACAGTATCTCATATAAAATCACTCCATCCTAACTATACTAGGGTTTGAAAACAAAGCATCCTAATAGGAAAGTCTAGACCAAATTTTCAATATTTAGAAAACAAGGTAAATACATCCATAGAAAGGTAAATAACCCTATTTACAATAATAAATCCCCTAATAAATCACACAAGGCATGGCAGGAAATAACAAGACTATAAAATCTAAACACACAATACCCAAAACAAGGGTATTGGGAACATTTTCCCATATAACTCAAAGACTAACTACTTAAAGGTACAAACCACCGAACATGTCATTGTATGATCGATATACATGTACCTCAGGCCTTGAGCCTCCCTAGAATTTCATATATCTACAAAAACATAGAATACTTTCAACTGAGGATATCTCATGAGAGATAATAAATCAAGATATGAGGTTCAAGAAGAAGGAAGAAATCGTCTTGGCGATTACAATGAAATTGACGGTGGTCGATTCAAAGAACAGACGGTGAGTCGGGGCTCAGAGAATAATCGGGGGTCTCATTCACTCCTGAATGAGGATGACCTAGAAGAAGAACATTCTATGAATGAGATGCAACCCCGGTCTATTTAATGAAATTAAAAATAAATTACATGTTTTGTTCTTCAAGGGTAGATGATGTGTACTTGCTTTAACCGGCCCTTGCTTTAGGCAGTCTCTAGGTCACCCCACACGGACATGTACTAGGCCTCTGCGCGGTCAGTACACAGTCACCTATAGAAACTGGCTACACGGCATGTACTCCAAAGTATATGGCATGTACTTAAATTTACAGATTCTCTTACTTTCTTAAAAAACAGCCAGAAAAGAAAGGCATACCTGAAAAGAAAATCTGGTTTCTTACAATCTTATATCGATCCACCATCACTACTGAGTACCCAAATAAGGTATCACCATCCTCGATGTCCATCTCACCACATTCAATAACATGTAACTGATCGTTCACATACCTCTTCAGCTATGACACATGGAAGACATTGGGTACCGATTCTAACTGCATTAGTAGAGCCAAGTGGTACACAACCTTTCCAAATCTATGTCATATTTGGAAAAGGGATAATGAATCTCAGAGATATCTTGCTTCCCTAGACATATCTTTGTAATCCACGTCAAGCTTAAACCTATACGAACACAAGTTCTCCCTCATAGAACTCTAAATGGATCTATCACCGGTCATTATAATACATTTGATGGATCTTTGTAGTCCTAATCTTCTCGTATATGATCTATACATTATAAGTTATGGCTCTCTCCATCTCTGGTCCCATAAGTACTAACTCTCCTTGGTCTATTGAGAGAAATGTCGATTTTTAAGGTTACTTAGAAAAGGCCAATAATGGTGTCATACTTATAGTGTAATGGTAGATGTTGTTTTATGCAAACTCCATCAAGGGTATATGATCCTTCAAACTATAGCCAATGTAATACATGAAAGCACTCAATATTTCCTCCAAAACCTGAATGTTCCACTCATCCAAGCTGTTATATTGGGAATGAAAAGTCATTCTCAAACACAACAGAGTCCCAAAAACCTCCTAAAATCCCTTCGATAAATGAGATGTGATATAAGAATCATGGTCGTAAATGATCGTCGAGGGAACTCCATGGAGTTTTTTTTGTCTCTTTCAGAGAGAGTAATCCTAATCTCTCTACTAAACTGTACTCCAAAATATCTATGAAGTTAGTCAACATGGTGAGTCAGTCTATGATCACACATATAGAATCATGTCCCCTAGATGTACATGGTGTGCCCGTCACATAGTCCATTTATATACCATCCCACATTCACTATAGAATCTCATGGTTTTGAGATAATCTTGTAGGAACATGGTGCTCAACTTTCACATGGTGATAATTAAAGCATTGAGAGACGAACTCTGCAACTTCCTTCTTCATAATTGGACACAAAAATTAATATCGAAGATCCAGATACACCATTTCAACACCTAGATGTACGGCTAAAAGATATGTGTGAAACTCCCTCAAAACCTCCTCCTATAATGTCACTGGAAACATTATGCATCCTCTAAAAGGACGAAATAGTCCACACTACTAGAAAATCTATCAGGAGCATGTCCAATGGATATTTTAGTAGGTAGGGTCTCATAGTTGGTTTCCTTGATCTATAACTCCTTAAATATTTGTAAGTGCATGGGGTTAAAAACCATAAAATGGATGTAATCTTCTCCATCCCTATCCAAAAAAGGATATTTTCAATGAGGCCAACTACTCTGACACCTTGCATAGTAAATACGAACATGATATCCTATTAAGAGTATAAACTACCATGTTCTCCTTACTAGGAGTATAGACATTCTCAAATTCACAATCCTAGAGGAACAATAGCCAATGGATCTATATAAATTTTAGATTCTTATAAGAGAAGATATACTAGAGACTTTTGTGGTCAGGATAGAAGATAAAACACTTTCCCAAAAATATGTATTTCCACATATTCTATGTGATGACCACTATAGATAACTCAATATCATGGGTCATGTAGTTCTATTCATCTGATCTCAACTGAAATGAACCATTGGAAATCACCACTTGCCTCTTCATATGAACATAACCAAGCTCGTATCCTAATAAATCATAGAATATCATGTACTTGACACCCTCCTCTTACATTGTAATGATAGGAGTGAAAATAAATATCTATATCAACTCTTAAAAATCCAACTGAAACCTCTCTTTTCACATGAAAGGATGTCACATTTAGGTAAAATCTTTCATTAAATATTATATATTGTGGAAATCATGTATGAATCCTTAGTAATATCATTCAATCCTAAGAAAGATCTGCACCCATTGAACACTCTTGGGTGGCTCCAAAGATAACAAAGCCTCAACCTTCACTAGGTCCAATGAAAAAAACATATATAAGATAAAATGTCCTAGAAATATGAATTCCTGAATCTATAAATGGCACATTGGGAGCCTCTCATAAATTTGGTGTGATCGGAGTATGTCAAGAACCATCCTCAAGTGTCTCGTGTGTTCCTCCTCAGATGATGATTACACTAGGATATATTCAATGAAAAATACCATGAACCAGTCTAAGAAGTTCTAAAATATATGTTTTATGTGTCCCATGAACATTTATATGTAATTTATCATGCCAAAGTGCATCACCATGTACTCATAGTGATTTTAGAAACATCTGAATGTTGTCTTTCATATATCCTCAACACGTACTCATAACTGGTGATATCCTGATCTGAGGTCAATATTCTAAAATCATAATTCCCCTCTCAACTGATTGAAGAGGTTTTCAATTATCTATATTTGATACTTTTTCATTATGGTCACTTAGTATAGGTGATAGTAATACACACATAACCCCATGCTCTCATCTTCCTTCTTGGTTAAAAACACTGGGGTTGTCCATGGTGAAACATTGGTTCTAACAAAAACATTCCTCTATAAGTCCCTCATATACACCATTAACTCAATAATATATATGGGTTCCATAAGATATGATGGAATATATATTGGGGTCATTTGAGTTGTATATCAATGAAAATTCCTATCTCTCAGTTAGGAGGTTAGCCTAGAGAATCCTATGGAAAGACATCCTTATACTCCCTAGAAACTATAGGGAACTCAAGAATCATAACATACACTACACCAAGGGTCATGCTAGCCATCTGGTGAGTAATCAACTTCACCCTATAACACATGATCCCCTCATATTCTTCCTTTATTTCCTTTTTACTCATAAAGGAAAAAATGAGTCCCGTCATAGTGGACACAACACATCCTCCGCCTGAAATAGTCTATGTGGGCATGAAATGTAGATAACCAATCCATAAACAAGTATATCTCATAAGAACTCTTCTTTTATACAAATAAATCCAAATATAAACTCTTAACTAAAAGATTTGTGTCACACTATCGACACATGTTTCTGATAACTGATTCATTTCCAATGGGAGTATCCAAGCACAAGGGCCGAGCCAAGGCCACAACTGTAATCTCTATGTCTCATACCAGATACGTGGAAATAAATTAATATATAGTACATGTATCTATAAATATTATAGATATTTTAGAAACTAAATACATTATAACTCATATCATCCTTGGATCCTCTGGTTTATATGCCTCGACCACTTACAGCTACCCCCAGCCCTGTCCTCCCTCTCCATGAGCCATGCATGGACCATCTGGGGGAGGTAGTGATATTAATTTGAATCTTATTCCACCTCCATATTCTCTATAATATACTCTATCACATCATCCACCCTTCAAACATTCCTTTTATTTCTCCTACCACTTCTTTGCTGGCACATCCAATGTCTCCCGATAAGCCATACGGTGGGTCAGACAATCTCTCATGAGATGTCCCCTACCATCACAAGAGTAGCACCGCCTCTCCCTGGGATGACTATATCCATACATTGATCACTAAACCACATACCCTATGTCTTGGGACCTCCTCCTAAACCATATTACATTCCCATGTACCTAATAATGACAACATCTTCCAACTTCCCAAGTCTCTTCTCCTGTGTGCCCACTGCCAGTAACCATTTTCTGCATCTTCTCAGCCAGGAAACGCTAAAACACTAATGCCCAATATTTAACCCTAGAATATGTAAGAATTAATAGAGTTATAACCTTCTATTTTATGTCTATAAGAATTCTTTTATCAGTGTTTCGAGCCCAAAATAACTAATCTTGAACCATATGCATCGTGCACCTAGAGAGGTTGGTTAACCTTGATGAATAATAAGATAAGTTGTGTTGTCCGATTGAATCTATATGATCTTCTAGATATGTAAAACCCTTAATGTATCTAGATAAAACTCCTCTATGAATAGGTGATAAAACATTGACCTTTCTAGAGTCATTTAATCGTACAGCTTGGTCACTACACCCCCCTTCACCCTATAGAGGCATAGAGAAGGCACATTGGTAGAATCACCATCTGATATATCAGAGTCCTACTTAGATGAAAAACTTATTACACCACCTCAAGACAACCCATGTAACTTGTGGGTATATATCACCTTGTATCATTAGGTATCATTATCACTGGAACTCATGAAGTTCACTCATCGTGTGCACTTCATTTTCTTGTACTACAGGTACCATCGACTTCTCAATAGGTGGTGGTATAGTCAGTGCACCACCTGAAGGTAACACCTCTAAAACAGGTTCTTATATTGATGCCTCATATTTGAGTGGATCATCCATGTTTTCCTGGTGTTGAATCCATGGTGGAATACATCATGGAGGCATCCATAAATATAGATGATATACCACGGTCAATGAGTATATCTGGATAGCTTACTCAATAAGGACCTAGAAACCACAATCCATTCCTATATGATGAATATAACATGGTTTTTCATACAACCAGTGTCCCCATGTACTAAGTAGAATGGAAGGTAAATATTGTCTTGGTGTATGGTTTTTCCCATCACCGCTCCAACACTTGTGTCTCTAGCCTAAAAGCAAAACTTGAAACACATAACCCTATTTCCCTAAACCAATATCATATACTCTAGTGATAAGGTAGAATTGTCTCCCCTTTGATACCGCTATGTCATGAATCTTCCCAATGGTGCCCATGTTGTTACTCCCCAAGCCCACCACGAATAGGTAAAGGGATAGCTACTAGCGCCGAGTAGGCACATAATAAACAAGGGAGGTCATGTACTAATGTACATGTACACAAGAACACATATCCATGCCCATACAATGTTGAAATTTGAATCAACTGATTAACCTTTCATGTAGACATCTAGTCCTTAAAACTATAGTACGACTACAAGAAATTGAAATTAACCAGGGCCAAATACGATCCCACCACGAAGAGTCTGAAAACTAGTCCAACATGAATGTAAATATAGTGGATTCTATTAGGATTACTATAGCAACACACCTTGTTCAATCTGGATCACTAAGAACTACCTAGTTCTAGTCTCTCTATCACTCTATAAAAAAGTCGACCGTCTGCACGTGACACAACAATTGTGGGAAATGACCCTACAAGGGTGTGTATAATAATAACCATTATGATACCCCAAAAGAACTAATCATATCACAAAAAAGTTAATAGTCATACTTACACAGGTATATTTCTATCGACCATATAACAATAATATCCATATTGTAACACCCATATATTTTTATGAAATAATTTCACTAAATAATTTTAATTCTTCAACAGCATTCATTACTTGAAATTGTTAGTTTAAACGAACCGCGAGATTCCTTCATTATAAAATTACAATTCTAACGTAGTTGTTAGGTTATCAAAAATAAATATAACTAACTTATGAAAATTTATAGTGATGTAATTCACTACCAATTATTTATGAAAAATATAAATCAATTATATATTGGTATTTTTGTATTAATAAATTTAGTAAATTATAATTAGTAAATTATAATAATTTAATATATATGATATATACTTAATAAATTATTTTTTATATTCATCCAATTGAAATTTTGTCATAGGGTATGAATAAACCTTATTCGATGTATAAAAACCTATATTTTTAAAAGGAAATTTTTACTACCTTTTAATGAAGAACCCTTTTTAAATTATGATTTCGACACATCAATAGTTTTTATATGAAAAAAAATTTTCTTTGGAAGTGGGATATAATAATTTACTTTGGATTATTTTTTAATATTTTTCAAATTTTTATCAATAGTAAAAATACAATAAATTTTAATTGAAAAAAACTTTTTCATAGAAATAATTTTTATTGTTAAATTATAATAGTGAATGTGTTTAAAGACAAAATTGATGATATTGTAACCTTATCTAATCACATCTTATAATTGGGGTCATTTTGGAGGTTTTTGGATTGGGTCTTACTTTATTAAAAATTAATATATTTGGAGATCCCAAAAGTATATCTCAACTCGATTATAAATGGGAACCTCCTCCCTCACCTCTTTACTTAAATTTCAGCCTTCAACCTCGGAAAAACCCAACCATTTTCCCTAATAAACTTCACTGTTAATAATATTGAGGTTCTGGTCTTCCAAAATTACTAGATCTAGCTCTCTAAGAGGTGATTTAGAGGAAGCACGTCGAAGAAGAGGTAATCTCCCCCACTAATTCTTTCAAGCTTAATTCTACTTCAACTTCTTCTTCATTAGTTGTTTCATTATAAAGTAATAAATACAGTATCACTTTTAAACTGAGATTGTATTATAATTATGAAACAACTATATTACACATTTTATTTATCCAATGAAAAATAAAATCATCAAGCTTGTGTACATACAACTTACCGTCTCCACGTCATGGTGTAATCTATTTTTCACCACCACCTTAATTGGATGAGTATAATGATGGAAATTGTAACTATATATAATTATTATAACACTATATTTATTCAAATATATTAGACACCATCCAATTCAATACCATTCAACAAATATGGGGATGATATAATCATTTGTGTGTATGTATAACCTATCATCTCTATAATATAATGCGATTAATTCTAAATGATTTTTCTTAAATCATGATTATTTAAATGTACATAATGAATATATATGGCATATATTATTTTAATATCATTTAAAATAATATTATTATAACCTATAATGTTGAACCAGAACTTATTCTACCAAACATGCATAAGCAAATGAAGTAGTTAATACCCGAATAACAAGTAATAATGAATTGTTTTTAAAAACAGATGATAATATGATAATATATGATATCATAGAAATGAATATTATTCTCAAATAAGTCAATAAAATTATTTAAATCATTATATTGGTGGTCTGGATGCATATAAAGTAAATTAGACCTAAGGTAAGAGACAATTTTGAAATCTAATTATTACTTGATATTGTTTATACGAAAGTATTTATTGGGGTATATTTATCATCCACATCCATTTTTCCTAAATATGAAATATTATTTATATTCTTCTAAAAAAATTTAATGAAAATTTTACCCATTAGTTAATTTTTATTAAATGGAATGAAAGGAATATTTTGTCTTTATTCGATACAAGTTACTTTTTGACTTTTCTGGAAAAAGTACTAGGAGCATGTTTTTTTAACTTATATGGCATGAATGGATTTTTTTTGTCTTAATAACACCTTATTTCCATGAAGTTACATTTAATTTATTGTATTTTTATTCAAATAAATTTATTTCTTTTAAAATTGCATAGTATTTTGAGAAGATAAAACATTTTTTGAAGAACAAAGGATATTTTCCTCAGGAATTAAATTCAAGAGTTATATCAAAAATAATTTCCATCTAAGAAAGAATTATTTAATAGGGTTATATTTAAATTATAATATCCTTATTATTGCTATGATTTTATTGTGTTTATTATGGAATTCTATTTATGAATTCCTTTTCTTTTTCGTGGATTATGTTCTTGTGGAATGATGTTTAAAGAAAACTATTTTATTCTTATGGGTTATGATGAATGATCTATGTTATTGTGGAATATGTATGAATGGTTTAATTATGAGATTTGTGGGACTAATATAGCTCTAAAATTCATTAGATAAATATTTATATCTCATGAGATATACATGGATGCAATGGGAAATGATCTCAGTTCAGTAGTAATAGGCTGGAACGAGGATTGAACATAGTTCAGTAATGGAAATTATACGCTATGATGGTCTTGGAAATAAACCTTGACTCATATGAAATGATTTTACTTGTTTATCTATATTCCACAAATCATCATGTCATATGTTATGAATTTTGGGAATATAATAATTTATTCTTATGTACTTTTAGGATTTACCTTGTGGCATGATATCAAAATCTTTCATATGTAGGATAAGATTTCAAAATGTTATTTTATTATGTCTTATGAGTATGACATGATTGATATCTTCATTTTTTACACTTACTAAGAATATAACCTCACCCTTTCAAAATTTTCTTTTCCATGGGTTATAAATATGGTTATTAAGTAATATATGTCAAAAGGGGTCTAATTATGGCGAAAGAAGTGGGAGACAATGAAGATGTCTTACGAACCAGTTGTTTAGGTTTCCCAATTTCTAAAGTCATTATACCTATACAGTTTTGTTGTGGCCTTTTTCTATTTTTTTAATTAATATTCTTCATCTTTTATGTAATATGAATGTGTGTAAAGTATGATTCATTATAGTTGGTATCAGTTGAAAAGTATATTTAACCTTTGGAAACTAGTATGATTGAATTGTAGTAATAACCCAAAAGATATGTCTAAGTATAGGTTAAATTCATATTGTTTTATAAATTATCATGTATAGAATAGGATAAAACCTAAGGTGTCCTAAATTGAAATTTTATTCTTGATTATGTGGTTTTCCCATTATGATTAGTTTTTTTCAAATTAAGATTCTTGGTTTCAGTCAACAACTATAACTAGAAGGAACCACGTTAATAATGAATGCGACAGGAAATGCAATGATTGTCCTCCTGACCAACCAAATTTAATGGGAGATGGAATGAAAAATCTTGTAGCTATGATTGCACAACTTTCTCAAGCTATGAGTCATGAAGTACATCCAAATGAGAATAATAGGGAACAAAATTCTGTTGAGTCCTTTATAAGGAAACATCCACCTTCTTTCAGTGGGTCTTTTCATCCATTAAAGGATGAAAAATGGATCAATACCACTATAAATATATTTTTTGTTCTCCAATGTTTATAACATGATAAAGTCATCTTAACAGTTTATTGTTTGGATGGTATAGCTGATCAATAGTGGAACCTTAGCAATAATAAAAGGTAAAATGATTAAATTGAATGTATGTAATGGAATGAGTTAAAGAACTTATTTTTCAATGAAAACATTCCTCATATTGATTTAACAAATATGGAGAAGGATTTCCTTGAACGTAAGAAAAAGGATGATGAATCTGTCGGTGCCTAATAATCAAATTTTATAAGACTTACTTGGTATGAATTTAGAATTATTATCCTAATTGAGAGTAAAATATATCGATTCCTTATGGGCTTAAAACCAAGTCTCTGAAGGGTATTATCTATAAGGGACTTTAATGGCTATAAAAAATCACTCAATGTGATCTCAAGGATGAGATAGAGATTATAGTAACCCATCAGTCTTATAGGTTTGATAAGAATAGAAATATGGAATTGAAGGGAAAATATAAAGACCACACTAAAAAGAATATTAGTTTTCCATTATGCTCAAAGTGTGGAAAGAAACATGGAGGAAATTTTCATAATGGGACTAGTAAGTGTTTTATGTGTGGAATAGAAGGTCATTGGGTAGCTCATTGAAGATGTGATGGAAAAAACATCTCTAGTGATGTGAATAAATAAAAAGATACTCCTACACCTCAATGTTACAATTGAAAGGAAATGAGGAATTATGCCAATCAATTCCCTAACCTTGGGGTTATTTATGATGATCAACGTCCTCAAACTCATAATTCCATAGTCAAAGGAAAGTCCCCTAAAATTACTATCAATAATGTGGAGTATGAAAATAAAATGTTTAAAGGTACACTAACCATCTATTATAATATATAAAGTGTTTTATTTGATTATAGATGCACCCACTCTTTTATTTCTGAATAATTTTATAAGGGTATCATTGTATTACCTCAACATTTAGATATTGAGTTAGCTGTGACAACTCCTAGTTGAATATGGTCACATAAAAAGTTTATAATTCTTATCCTATTGAAGATCATGGGAAATTTATTCCATTAAATCATGTGATCCTTCCTATTTTGGAATTTGATGTTATTCTTTTCATGTATTTTCTTTCTCTATATGGATCTCATATCAATTTCCAAGTAAGGGAAGTTACATTTCATATTCTAGATCAATCTATGATCATCTATCAATGAATGGATGAGTATGACCTTCCAGTGAAAATTTCATCCATCTTATGGGTCTTGATCCCTATAAATGAAGGTTATATTTTTCAAATGGTTAGGGAGAAACTAAAAAATAAGAATACACCCAATGTACAGGAGTTTTATGATGTCTTTCCGGAAGAATTACTACATCTTCAACCAAATCAGGAAGTTGAGTTTTCAATAAAACCCACACCGGGTGCTATTTCTATTTCAAAGACCCCTTATAGAATGACCCCAATTGAATTGTAGGAATTTAAGACGAAACTACAAGAGAATCTTGATAGGGGATTCATATGCCCGAGTGCGTCACCTTGGGATGTACCTATTCTGTTTTTTAAGAACAAAGATTGATTTATGAAACTCAATATTTGTTGTCTAAAACTTAACCATATCACTATCAAGAATAACTATCTTATTCCCCGCGTTGATGATTTATTCAACCAACTAAATGGATCTCAATAATTTTCCAAGATGGATCTTCATTCGGGAAATAATCAATTATGGATCAAGAAGGAGGATATACCAAAGGCGGAATTCTATAAAATGTATGGACACTATTAATTTATAGTGATTCATTTTCGTCTTAATAATTCCCCTGATATCTTCTCGGATCTAATTAATATAGTATTTATATACTATCTTCATCAATTTGGGGTAGTCTTTATAGATTATGTTCTTATCTATACGATGAGAAAGGAATAACATGAAGATCACTTGATAATTCTTTGGAACACCTGAATAAAGGAGAATATTTATGAAAAAATTATGATGTGTGAATTTTTTCTTCAGAAAGTTTCATTTTTGTGTCATATAATCTCAAAAATGGGATATATGCGGATTAATAAAAAAAAAGTTATTGAAAGTTGGTAGAGACCAAAAAAGGTAACTAAGATCCGATGTTTTCTTAGTTTGGTTAGAAATTATTGACGTTTTTTGTATGAATTTTCATGATTATCTAATAAAATCACCATGTTGACATGAAAAGGAGTAAAGTTCATGTAAATATAGGAATGTGAAGAGAATTTAAAAGAGCTCAAAAGAAGGTTATCCAGTGCACCAGTTCTCACACAGACTTGAAGTGGAGAATGGTTTGTGATCTAGAGTGATGAATCCAAAAATGAGTTGGGATATGATATTATGAAAAATGAAATGGCAACAGATTATGCCTTGTGAAAATTGAAAATACATAAGAAAAATCACCCAACTCATGATTTGGAGTTAGTTGTGGTAATCATTTCACTAAATATATGGTGGCATTATCATTATAGTGAAATGTGTGATATATATACTTATCATAAAAGTTTAAGGTATACTTTCACACAAAATGAGACGAATATGAATCAAAGAATATCATTGTAGTTGATTAAATATTATGGCTTCTCAATAAATTACAGCCCTGGTAAAGCAAAAATGGTAGGAGATTCATTGAGTTTGAAGGACTATGATTGTCGATCGATGAAGAGGAAAACAAAACATCCAATATTTATGGATTTTCAAACGGTGGATCTTAAAATTTTATAGGAAGAGGATAAATATTATCTTGTTCAAAGTAATTTTCAACCATCTATACAACTTAAGATTAAGGAGGTGCAAAAATAATATGGAGAGCTAAAGAAAGAAGGTAAGAAATGTTCCTGAATTCAACCTTGATTGTGATGGAATAATTAGGTTCAGGAACCAGGTTTTTATTCCTCCCATACTAGAATTAATAAAGGATCTATTGGATGAGTCTCATAGTTTTTCATTCTCTATTCACCATAGAAGCGCAAACATTTACAGGGACCTAAATAGTATTTTTTGAGGGATGGAATGAAAAGAGATGTTTGTGAATATGTTTCTTGATTCTAGGTTTGTCAAAAATTTAAGGCTGAGAGATGGAAGTATATGGGGATGTTACAACCATTTCCCTTTCCAGAATGGAAATGGGAAAACATCATTATGGATTTTGTCATCAGACTTCCCAAAACATCTAAAGGCAACAATGTTATGTGGGTTTTAGTTGATCACCTTACAAAGTCGACACACTTCATTGTTATTAGATAAGATTTCTCTCTTGAACAATTTCCCATGATATATGTTAATAAAGTTGTACCATTTCATAGAGTACTAATTTACATTATATATGGTCGGGATTTGAGGTTTAACTTAATATTCTAGAGAAGCATTCAGTAGGCTGTGGATACATAGTTAAGTTCAAGCACAACATATCATCCTAAGGTAGATTTTCTATCTAATAGGTCAATACAAACTCTGGGAGACATGTTGAGATCATGACCTATTGATTTCAAAGGTTGTTGGGATCAACACCTACCTTTGGTGGAATGTTCTTACAATAATATCTTTCACTCCATTATTGAGAGTTTATGGATTTACCATTAGTACCAGGCCAAATCATCCCTACACCAAACAGTTAGATGACCAGTCATGCAAAGGTTTAGTGTTGATCACGACATAGAAGTTTGGTAGGGGTAGCTTCATGTAGTAATTATCTATGATGAATTCCTTTAAGACCTTCAGTTCCTATAATGTCACGAATACTACGGACTATTTATGGGTTACCCTTCAACCCGTAAAATGGGGATTATCAAAAATGAATAAAAAAATGTTGGCCTTTAGGACATTCAATAAGATGTATTCTTATGAATCCCTCTCTGGAAATTAGTGCAAAACTACAACTTGTAAGGATAAAGTTGGGGGAAAAAGATATTAGGACCTGATCATGTTGATAAAATGGTAGAAAAGGTCAGATCTATTCAACAACACATTAGAGCAGCTCAAAGTCGACAAAAATTTTATGTTAAAAATTGAAGAAAACACCTAGATTTAGAAGTGGGTGACAAGGTGTTTCTAAAAATATCTCCTTGGAAGAGAGTAATGATATTTGGAAAGAAGGGAAAGCAATGGCTTATGTATATCAGTCCTTTTGAAATTACGGATCGTGTAGGGAAGGTAGATTACTGAATGGTGCTTCTAGTGAATCTATATCAAGTTCATGATGTGTTCAATGTATCTCTCATAATAAAATAAATACATGATACTTCACATGTACTAAGCTCCGAAGACATACTACTGGAGAAATATCTTTCTTATGAAGAACAATAGTTAGAGATTTTGTATCATAACGAAAAAGTTCTACAAAACAAGACGACTCGCTAGGTTAATGTTTTGTGTAAAAACCACCAATTTGAGGAAGCTATGTGGGAACTTGAGGATATTATAATGGATATATATCATCATCTTTTTTTATCCACGTGTTGGATTTTGACGGTGAAATTCAGTTTAATGGGGGTACAATGTAACACCCCGATGTTTCTATGTAATATTTTCTATTAATAATATTAATTCTTTAATGGGGTGCATTGCACGCAATCGTGAGATTAAATGAACAACTAGATTCCCATAGTATAAAATTACCATTTTAACCTAGGTTATATGTTTGCAGGAATAAATATATCTAAATTATGAAAATGTACGATGAATTCAATCTCTAACAATTATTTATGAAAAATATAACTCAATTATATATTAGTATTTTTTATTAATAAATTGAGTGAATTTCTATTGTTAAATAAAATTAATGAAATAAATATTTTATATACTAAATAAATTATTTTCGATATTCATCTAATAGATATTTTTGTCATAGGGTATGAATAAACCATATTTGATGTGTAAAAAAAATAATTTTTTAAGAGGGGAATTTTATCACCTTTTAATGGAGAACCATTTTTAAATTAAGATTTTGACACATTTATAATTTTTATATGATAGAAAAAACATGCTCTTTGAAATTGGGATATAAAATTTTACGTTGGATTATTTTATAATATTTTTCAAATTTTGATGAATAGTAAAAATAAACAAAATATTAGTTGAATACAACTTTTCCATCAAAATAATTTATGTTGAAAATTTATAATATTTAATTATTTTAAAGTTTAAATAAAATATATTTTTATCATTCAATATAATTTATGTCATTATCATTAATTTTACATTGAATTCATATGTAAAAACATTTTAAATTTTTGTAATGCTTTAATTTTCAAAAACTCGTTCTATGTGTCCGACAATGGGAATAATTTTAAATAAATTACTACTACTTCTATGTTTTGAAATGTGATAAATTGATTCCATATTTTTAATCATTAGATCAAAATTATGTAAATATATTTATTTTTTTATAAGCATTATATATAATAACTTTGATAATTTTTATTAATACAGTAAAAGGGTAAATCATGTAATTAAGGGTAAGAATATTATTTATAAAATTACCCTAAAACATGTATTAATATAATTAGATAACTCTTTTTTGACCTAAATCATACTTGGGTAGAAATGGTTTCCTTTTGAAGCCACTTAGATGATATTAGTACATTTAGTTTATTTTATTTAAAGAAAATTTTAATTTTGTCTTACTCAAATTTTTATAGCTATAACATTTTTTATGTAAGCTTATATAGAAGATAAATTCAATTATAAATACTAATTTTAAATCAATATTTTTTTACATGGTAATTTATTTTTAATTTTTAGTAAATAAATAATTTCCTTAAAGGCGTATACTTTGATGATGTAAAAATTAATTAATTGATAACAAATAAATTAAAAAATTATTGAAATTATAATAACAATCATATGACCCAAAAACAAGAAAGAATATTATTTTTCTATTATATCCTGACCACAACCAAACAAGGGTTGAGTTAGTGGCATTTTAGATCCTTATATAAGAGATTTGGACACTTATATTATTTTATTTAAAGTGATGTCAAAGTTGTCACATTCATAATTTAATAAGTGCATAATTTTAAATGTAGCATTCTCTAGAATATAAATTTGACTACAAATATTATTCAAAAATATATTATATTTATCTTGATCATATTATTTTAGTTTTAATTTTTATTTTAAAAATAAGTATTTTAGATTATTACACCAAATTGATGTAGTAATTATTTTATTTAATAGAAATTAGAAATAAATATTTATAACAATATTATAGTAATTATAATTTTGCCTAATTAATATTTATAATTTATTTTATTGATTATATTTACCTATTATGAATATTATAAAATAATCGGTTCCATGTTAATTTGTTATCATTATATTTGAAAAACTCAATGAATTTTATATTGTCAAAATTGACAGTAATGATTGTTATAAAAAAAATGTTTGATTAAATTATTTAAAAATCATAAACCATTTTTAAAAATATATAATTATTATTATATAGTCTAAAATTTTCTAATTTATTTATTTATGGTCTAATTTACATCAAATAAGTAAATATTTCACCCTTTAAATATTGAATTATTTGTTACCCAAGTTAAAAAGTAAAATGAATAACTAATTGTTAATTAAAATGATAAGGTTTCAAATGATATAAATTATTGTCAAAATTTTATTTTTTGATGATATTTAAACGTTATATAATCTCATCTTCCAATTTAGGTCATTTTTTAGGTTTTTGGATAGGGTTTTATTTTATTATAAATTAATAGATTTTGAGATCCCGAAAGTGTCCCTCACCTAAATTATAAAAGGGAACATCCTCCCTCACCTGTTCACTTCACTTTGAGCCTTCAAGATCGTTAATACCCTTCCATTTTCCCATATCAACATCACTAGTTACGTTTTAGAGGTTTTTGACTTCTTCAAAGACAAAATCTAGTCCTCTAGGAGGTGATTTAAAGGGCGCACATCAAAGAAGAGGTAATCTCCTCTACCGATTCTTTCAAACTTCTTTCATATTATACATCCTATTCATGAGTTTTTCATTATAATTTAATAAATATAGTATAAATTATATAATAATAAAGTATTATTATATTGAAACAATAATATTTCACCTTTTATCCATCCTATGAAAAAATAAAATCACCACGCGTGTGTACATATGGCTTATCGTCTCCACATTGTGGTGTAACCTGTTTTTACCCACCACCTTACTTGGATGGTTATAATGATGAAAATAATTACTATAAATGATTATTATAACATTATATTAATTATGAAATAATATAAACCATTCAATTCAATACCATTTAATAAATATGGGAATTATATCATCGCTCGTGTGTGTGTACAACATACCATCTCCACGATGGAATGTGATTCATTCTACATGATCTTCATTAAAGAAAAATTATATAAATATATAGAATGAATAAATATAGTATATATTATTTTAATATTATTTTTTAATGTTATAACTATGAACTATTAAGAAGAACTAGAACTTATTCTACAAAACATGGATAAGAAAATGTAGAATTTAATAACCAAATAAAAATTAATAATGAAATGTTGTTAACAAAATAATGATAATATGATCGTATATGATATAATAAAAATTAATTTGATTCTGAAATAAGTCAATGAAATTATGTAAATCATTATACAGGAGTGTCATATACATAAAAGGAAATCAGACCTATGGTAAAGGTTAATTTATCAACCATGTTATTATATGAGATTGTCTATAAAAAAGTATTTATGAGGGTCTATTTATCATCCATTACCTTGATTCCTAAATATGTAATTTTATCTCTATTCTTCTACATCTATTTAAATTTAGTTTAACACATTGATTAATTTTTATTAAATGGTATGAAAGGAATATTTTGTCATTTTTTGATTGGAGGTACGTTATGACTTTTCATGAAAAAGTAAGAGGAGAATTTTTTTTTAAATTATAAGCATGAAAATATTTTACATATTTATAAAATTATATTTCCATGAAGCTTCCTTTTCAATATTTCACGTTTATTTTCAAATTATTTCATTTCTTTTAAAAATGTGTGTCATTTTGAGAAAATAAAATATTTTCTAAGAGGAAAGGATATTTTCATCAACAATTAATTTCATTTTTTATATTAAAATTATTTTCCATATATGAAATAATAATTTAATAGTTTTATGTTTCAAGTATAATATCTTTCTTTTCACTATGATTTTATTGTATTTATGATGGAATTGTATTTTTTAAATCCATTTATTTTTCATGGATTATGTTATGGTGGAATGATTTTTCAAGAAACCCTTTTTATTCATTGGGTTATGATGAATGATTTATATTATTTTGGCACACGTAAGAATGGTTTCATTATGAGATGAGTGGGACCTATATCTCTCTATAATATATTGGTTAAATTTTTATATCTCATGATATATAAATGTCTATAATTGGAAATGATCTCGGTTTTGTAATACAGGGATCGAAGGAGGAGAAAACTCGGTTGAGTAATGGACTTTGTCTGCTATAATGGTCTTGAAAATGATAGTTGACTAATATGAAATTATTTTCTATGATTATGTTTTTTCCAAAAATCATCATGTCTTATGTTATGAATTTTGGTATTATGTTCATTTATTCTTATGAATATTCTTGATTTAACTCATGGCATGATATCATGATCTTTCATACGAAGGATAGTATTTTAAAATGTTATGTTCTATTGTCTTATAATTATGATATGATTGATATCTCCCTTATTTACACTTACTAATTATCTGAGCTCACCCTTTCATATGATTCATTAACCCATGTCATAAAGAAGGGTATAAAGTATGATATGTCAAAAAGGTGTCTAGTTATGGAAAAATAAGTGGGAGACAATAAAGATGTCTTCTGAAACATTTGCTTTTGTTTCCCAGTTTCTAAAGATACTATACCTATACGGTCCAATTGTGGATTTTTAATATTTTGTAATGAATATTATTCAACATTGAATTAATATCAATGTATGTAATGTATGGGCCATTATATATTTATACTCAATAGCGAAAATTTGTCTTAAGGTAATGTCATAACCATAATGCAAGACAAGGACTCTTGGTTGATTGTTTCATATATCCCTCATATGGGAGAACACACTCCATGAGTTTGATAGTACATAAGGAGTCCCTAAAATATATACAGATTATCAGTTCACACAATAATAATTATATTCATGAAGTATAAATATAACGATACAAAGAAGAGGACCACACCAAATGCCATCGGGTACACCAATAACTCAATATATAATAACATGATAAGTATAGGATCGATGCCCACATATTTTTGTTCAAGATGACATTAAGAACTCTACCCGGGGAAAGAAGATGATATAATATCTAACTATGGGCCTCACAAAATGATTCCAACAACCATATCTTTTAATTCCCTTTGAAGGGATCATTGTCATATGTGTGGAACATGATATCATACTAACCCATATAGAATGGATATAGGGAACACACCCTAACAAAACACATCTATGATAAGTGGAAATGGGATCCAAGATTGACTTGAAGAAGTACATGGCATGTACTAGTATTACATGACATGTCCCTTTAGAACTGATTCCCACTCATGTATCATGGATCATGACCATTTTGATGTCAAAGTATATGGTGTGTCTGTTCTCGTGTACTTTTGACTATGTCAATGTACACATTATACTCATGTGCACCAAGGCTAGCCTTCCCCATATCAAATTTTGTAGCTCATATGTTCCTGTATTCTCTTGGCCATGTCTACGTACCCTCTAAGGTACAAGATAAGAAACTTGGTCCGGGAACACACTATGTGATTGAGTCACACACCGTGTGATATTTAACTACATTATTGAAATCCTTGATGCTTCACTAGGTGTTCCACATTGAATGTGTTCCTAAAAGACACACTCTATATATCATAATGTAAATAAACCTACAGGTTTCTCACAAATCGTCTGAAATCATTCACATCCCCCTTTAACCATGACCACAGAACATGAATATGGGGTTTCAATAGCCATTTCACCCCAGATGGTGGGATTTCAGCCTTTTATTCCCCAAAAATGAAACCTTACTCTATTCATTCTATGTTAAAAAAATACTTGAATGCCTCTGAGATAGTCTTGATCCATAATTTTTATCATAATCACATGATCCCAATTACTTTTTTCATCAATATCATTGATATCAAATCTTTTTTCCAAGGAACAGGTGCCAAACATTTTATTCCTCAGTATTTGGGTCGAACCAATTGGAAAAAAAACTCTGATGATGAACACACATAGAAAAATGCGATAAAACCTAGAACTAGACAAAAAAAGGAATGATTTTATGTCATATATAGTTGGAAACAATCCATTTATGTTAGAATGATGAACAAAGAACCATAATAAATAAATAAATTTCCAATTATATCTATACAGGTTGACCCATCTTACAATACGACAAATCCACAAAACCACCTATTGGTTGATTAATTATGGTCGTCATACAAATAATAAAACATGGAAAAATAAAATCAAATCAACATTCAACAATGATTTGGATCAATTTCAGGTAAAGAATGGTTGTGTTCCACAATCATTTTTGAGATCCTTCAATTTTGTTGCACACCAACTGACTGTCCTCAATCTAGTTTTCATTCACGAATGGAGTTCCTCCAATATTATCCAATGGATCTCATTGATTTGAATGGTAAGACATATAACCCAGAAAAATTTTACATGAACTGTTATTCAATGAGAATATTAGGTTAGTTGAATAAATAAATAAATAAATTTATTAAAGAAACATATTTAAGAATTCGCTCATGACCACACCTCAACCCAAATTCATGATGTGTTACGTGGTTATATCATGCCTATGATAAAACTAATGCTCAATAAACAATGGAAATCTCAAATTTCTGATCTGAGCCTCTATTTGGAAGTAATTAGACATTTTCATGAAAACTTCACATGAGTGTATTTAATATATTTAATATATTTCAATCATTCATTTTGGGCTCACAGGAACTCAAAATCCCATATCACCACAGTTCCTAGTATTGAAAATATTATGAATAATATCCAAAAATAATACCTGGAAAACATGAGTCACTAATGATTTTTTATTAAACATTGTGTATGAGATGACTTCAAATTTTTGGGAAAAAATATCCGTGTTTTTTTGATTGATATGACTAACATCATGTGAGTATAGTTTGTGTTTTGGGTGTGTGAGTCTAGGTTTGATGGGTATTAGTCAAAAAAGCATGAGTAACGTTATGTGATTGGATGGTATGGGGGCATAAACTTGTAAGTATTGGATGAGACTGAGATAAATATATGACTAGAACCAAGCAGTGGGTTCTTGGAGAACACTCTACCCAAGGATGAGAAGAGTGAGTATTGGCAAGATTTTCAAGGGGAAATTCTTGATGTGAAAGAGAATGCGCTCACTAGTTATGCATGGATCTTATTTTTTATAGAATGATGATAAGTCTTGTGTGATATATGTACTACTAAATTTTATGAAATTATTTCCATCAGGTTTACCGAAGATTTTTTATTAAATGGGATATGTCTTTCTATGGTGATAGGTGACATCGATGATGCATTGAGTGTCATAGCGAGGTTGTGTAACGCCATTGGATTTTGTCAATTTTTTCTCGAGTTAATTTAATAACATTGATATTTCTCAATAAATACATTACAAAACATAGTTTTTTTCACAAAATAATTGATTTTGACTTGTGATGTATGCAACATTGATTTTAGCTTGCATTCGATGCAACACTGAGTTTAAATGAAATGTGATATATAATTAATATAATATTATGTTATATTATATTTATCACCTAAATGTTGGAATGGACTGTACGAATAGTATTAGATAAATTATAAAAATATGGTTTAAACACACACACACACATATATATAATTAATTACTTAGTGACCAATTAATTAAAAATTAAAATAATTTTTTTTTTAAATCTTAGAAATCAATTTTTGAGAAACTATTTTGTGAACATAAATTTTTTTCCAACATTAAATTAAATGAATCACTTTTGGTTAATTAATTTAATAAAATTTATATATTATATTTTAAATTAAAATTTTAAAATTTTTATTATTTATTTTATATATGAGAGAAAATAATAAAACCATATTTAGGCTTAAAAGGAATATTTTTCTAAAAAAGTATTTTGTCAACTTTTTATATAAAACATATTCTAAAACTAATTTTTATAAAATTTATAAAATTTAGCTTAAAAAATAAAAAAATTGAAATCAACATATCATAATTATATTAGGGTTAATTTTTTTTCCTATGAAGGATTATTTTGTGAAGTATATTGAAAAATATTGAATTGTAACTGAAAATATAATTATCGTTTAAATAATTTATATAGTTAATTTTTATTTTTCAATGATTTTAAAGTTTAATTAGTTAAATTAAAAATATAATCATCTAATTTAGTTCATTTTATTCAATTTACTGTTGAAATTAAATATAAAAACAATGTAATCTTTTAAAATTTTCTCTTTAAAAACATGCATTCTCATAGTGTCTGTGAGATTATTTTTAAAATGAATTCTGCCACATCTATGAATGGATTTTGGGAAAACGGGTTCCATATATGAAATAAAAAATAATTTATATAGTTTAAAAATGTCATGTTAATATTTTACCCTAATTATTATAGAAAATAATTAAAAGTAATTATCATGATTAAGGTTAAAACAAAGTCTTTCGCATTATATGATTTTGTGTGAGAATTAATTTTCCACACACAAATGATTTTTATTTATTTAATTGGAATAAATATTTACAATAATTAGTTATAAATTATCTAAAAAGTATCTAATAAATATTATTCCTAAAGTATAAATTACCTTCTTAAATAAAAGTATACAAGTTACCTTGGTGAAAAACTATATGGATAAAAATGAGAATACTTAAAGACTAAAGAATAACATCACACAAAAGTATTTATTTTATGTGGTTGAGGTGAGTCTCGAACAATTAATACATAAAATACTTTATTAATCTATTTTTTATCCACATGATGTAGTATTTACTTCCAAATGCTAATTGATTTTAGTTTTTTTTAATTCCACTCCCTCTCAATTATGAATGGGAACTCACTACCCTCACTTACAGACACCAATAAAGCCATTTTATGGTCAAAAACCATCCAAAATAACTTCAATAATTACCTCCCTTAATCCTAGAATCATTATTATAGGAAAAAAATCCATCCAATCAATAATTATATTGAAAACCAAAAGAGGATACCGGAAGAAGAGGTAACTTTCATTAATGAGCATTTTTGTTTATTTCATCCTAAAACCCCATAAATTGTTTTTATATCATTCATATAAAACTACCAATGTATATTCTGTATATATAGATGTTTTTATGTTAATATAATTACCTATGACTATCTACACTCCCATTGTATAGGTTATGTACTCATCCATAGTTTGTATGAAAAACTACCACCTCATGAACTGATATCGTTTGTTTTTCCATTACCACATCTCAAGGAAGGTCATAAAAATGGATTTATTTTTTATATATGATATATATTATTTATTAAGGTTATTATTATATTTTAATTATTATATCACACATACCTTAATACTCTATATTTTTTGGGAATATGATAATGTCATTTGTGTGTATGACATACCACCGCATCGCGAAGTGGTATGATTAATTCATTGTATTCATGGAATGTTTTAAGGATGGTTTTAATAAAAATATGTGATATATATCACACAACCATGATAACGGAATGATAATATATATACATATATATATCATTTACTTTTATTTCTTTCAACACAATATGAAAATTAAAAATAGTGTTCATGTATACGTATGGCATATTGTCTCTATGAATGATTTATTTCATTTCGAATCACTAAATTTCATGATTTACTATAAATAAATATATATTGAGGATATATTATTTTTATATCATGGTAAGAATTCATGATATTATGTGACCGTGATCAAATTTAGAGGAAAAAAAATAACAAATCAATTAATATACAAAAAACAAAGCGGTTATTACCCAAAACATAATATTAACAAAAAATTGTGAAAATGGATAATAAAAGATAAAAATAAAATAATATATGGTATTATATATATGAATATGGTTATATAATAATTTTATAATTAACTATTACTTAATATACAGTAATTTTTAATGAGTATGATGGGAGTCAAGACGTAAGGCAAGGGGTTTCAGTCTCACTTTTTTACTTCCATGAGGCACATGCTATATTCACAACATATTTATTTTATATGGTATGTATAATTTACATGAATATATTTTCTGATTTCTATCCTAAAAATTACTATTATTTACATATCCATTTTAAAAACTTTTTTTCAAGATATTTTTGGTTTAAAAGTTACCAAAACTGTAATGGATTTTTTGTAACAATTTCCCTTCATTGAGACATATGTTATGGTTTGTACCAATATTATTTATGATGTATATATACAAGCCATTTTACATGTAATATCAGTAATTTATTTATTATAATGATATTATTTTTTTCATTTAATATTTTCCTTCCATTGGGATTATATTTTAATTATATCAAAGTGGTAACTATTTTACGTTAAAATCTCATTGTTTATCTAGATTATTTATGATTATGTTTCTAATGATAAAATATTATCATCCATATCTCAAGAAACTCATGATATTTATTTTTCTCTAGTTATTTCTTAATAATACATGTTTTCCATTCATTTTCCTATCATTATGTACCCTTGATTTTAAAAAGAATATTTTTAATAAAAATAATATTTTCAGTCGAAAACCCTTTCTCTTCCATAAATCTATTTTCTAAAAACATTTTAAAAATAATTTTTTTAATTAATTTTTAAAATTGGAAAAGATATTTTCCTCATGAAATTTTTTAAATGAGTTTTAAATCTTTCTTAATAACTTGTCTAATTTATTTTTAAATGAATTTATTTTGAAGATGATTTAAATATTGATTCATCAAAGAAAGTTTATGTTAATTTAGAATAGTTCCAAATGATCTATCAAAATCATTTTCCAACAAAGATGACGTCATTTGTTTTAACATATTCTTTTATGGGGATTTGAACCACGGAAAACATTGTTATTCTAATTCTAAATTGTTTATGTTTATAATGAAAAAACATTTATGAAATCCATTTCTCTTATATGGGTTATACCATGATATAACTCTCATAAAACTAACTTATTTTCATGTTTTATGTTGTGATGAAATTATTAAATGATTGTGAAAACTTTATCTTTTTTATAGATGTTATGATATGAGAAATGTTTATAATGATAATTTCATTACATAGGTTATCATATGATGATGTTTTGTAATCTTGTAGAACAATTATGTATTATTTCATTATGTAAAGGGTGAGACCTAAATCTCACTACAATTCATTAGTTAAATACTTCTATCTCATAAGATATATAACTCTAGAATAAGGAGTGAACCCTATTTATGAAAATATAATTGGAATGGGGTGAAATAGTCACACATAGATCTGGATTGAATATGGAGTGAGCTCGGTTCAGTGAGACAGGGTTGGAATGGGGAGTGAACTCAGTTAAGAAAGACAAGGCTAGAACATATAGAGAGATCAGTTTAGTAAGACATGTCTAGAATGGAGGTTGAACCTGGTTTTGTAAGATAGGGATAGTACTATGAGTGAACTAGATTTAGTAAAGGACTTTTTCTGGTATGATGGCCATGGTAGTGAGCGTTGACTTATAGGGAAATGATTTTCCGTGATTATGTGTATACTCAAATTCAATGTATATGTCAATGATATTCTCTCATGACTCAGGTTCTTTGATTTCCTTATGATTGATTCCATATGAAATACCGATAATTATTCAATGAATAAATATTGTTATCTTTGATATACATGGTATATTTTTAAAATGTTATTCTCATATTCTCATGCCCTTATGTTCATGGTATTATTATATATCTTCCTTGTTTACCCTTACTGATCATTTCAGCTCACCCTTTCATATTTTTCCTTTCCATAGGTTATGAAGATATTTATTTTGTAATATATTTATACAAAGGGTGTTTTTCATAAAGATCATAGTGTTATAATATTTAGTTTACTAATGGACTTGTATTTATTTTTCTATGATTCCAAAGGAACTGAATAATTACAATCCTTAGGAGTGTACATTATTAATTCAATGAATATTAATAAAAAATATTGTAATATCTGTTTATGTGAATCATAGTTATCTATAGTTGGTTTCATAGAATTTTTTAGTTATATTTTGTAAATGTGTATGATAATACATTAGTGATATTCCTTGGGATATTTCTAAGGATATGTCTAGGGATGTCTCCCTGGATGACTCAAAGTATAACAAAATGTCCTGGAATTTTTCTGGACAAATAATGTTTTTCAAATAAATTACATCCCTATTGGGATACTAAAAGTAGAATGTTGCTCTGGAATAGATATAACTATGGTTAAAAACACCTAAAACATTGTTCTGAGCTAGACTTGATGGGGAACTATTGTAAGACAATTGGACTTGCTGCACAAAGGGTTTGACACTCTTGGGGGACAAGATCTAGAAACATAAAAAATATTTACAAACCATCATGAATGATTTAAATAGATGATGAATGTTAATGACCTAGGAAAAAACAGTATTCATAGAGTAAATAATAAGGTATCATGATTTAGTTATCCTATAAGTTATTTTTATGATTATTTAGTTTCCTATAATGATTATTATTTCTCACACTCTAATTTTTAGTTTTAATCGATGGTGGGAACTAGAAAGTATTGGGTTAATATAGAATATTGTGTAAAATTACCTAATGATAATCCAAATTGGGGGATGACTAGAGTAAAGGATTTTTTGATGATTCAGAATCATTTTTCATAGTACATGAATAACATTGTGTACAATTACCAACTCTCAAAATCACCAAATAATATAAGGAAATAATTCTATGGGAGTTCATGTTATGGTAACCATGGATGAATGAAGATCCAGTTTCTTATATGTCAATAATGTGGAATGAATCACCAAATTAAATGTCTTAGAGAAACATGAAAAAAAATGTAAAATAAATACAAAAATCATGTAATTACAATGGTAAAATGAAAATTCTTGTTAACATAAGAGATGATAATTCTGGTCTCCCCAATATATCATTTATTGTTGAATTCATAATATGTGAAATGTATAGTCATTATTAAAATATATGTCCTAAGAGGAAATCATAGGAATACAATCATAAAGGTTTTATGACTAATGGTTATATATCTGATGATTAAGAGACTGTAGATGACATGTGAAAGGAATGGCTTATTAAGGAATAAGATGATAATACCTATATAATGGTTTGAGTAGGAAGTGGTATGAATGCATTATTTATGTATTGGAATTAAAATATTGTGTAATATATATCATTAAACATATATATATTGTTCATTATAATTTTTTTATGTATTATAAATAACATCTTTAATTATGATGATGGGATGGAATAGTGATTCAATGGAAATGTGATATTTTTTGTTATGGGAAGGTAATTGTTAATATGTTTATGATGTTGAGATAATGATTTTGTGAGAAAGATATAGTTGATATGAGTAATTTAAATTGGATATTATTGATTAAATTGTAACTGATTAATTATTTTAATATAATGTGGTTTATGTTATCATTAATGAAGTTTACAACACTATTAGATTTATGGAATATATTCTATAATCTTTGGTTTTATTCAATGAATGAATAAGTGTGGATATTTTAAATATGGTTTTATGTTAATTTATGGTATTATAATGTTTCATGATAATATATGATATAGTTATTCGCATATTTTGTATGTGATAATTAAGAGCTACATCGTATTTTCTAGGGATTTAATGATAACTTTATTTTTGAAAATTTCATGAACTTCATTCTAAATTTTCAATTTTTTTCAATCGTAAGGGTCTTATGGGTGACTATTAATGAAATGGTTTAAATTGAGATTTATATGATATTATGTGTATTAAATGTAATGAAATCAGGTAATCATAACATCTTTTTAAAATTCTTAATTCCTCATCAAATGGTTCTTGAAACAAAAAAATCTCTTAGTAAATTCATTTTTATGAAGAAAATGGCCCCTAAAATCATCAATAATTTATGGTTTTTCAATTATTAAAATTATTTGAATCTCCCACTTTCATGTGATCAATGATGTCTATCACCCTTTATAATTATTTAATATTTTCTTCCATGTCCAAATCATCACTTCCCTCATATTTTCTCTGATGTGGAAACATAGATACAAGTTACTTTAGGTAACCTTTATGTTTCTGAAATTCATTTTTTAAGTTAGGTTTTATAATTCATTTATATAATGTGGGTTTATAGTAATGAATTTTCAAATTTAAAACAATTGATAACTGAGAAAAATTTTGAGGGATAAATTCATTTTATGAGGGTAGAATGTAACTCATTTAGATTTTGTGAAAAAAAAATAAACTAATTTAATATTTTTGATATTTTTCATTACATGAAACACAAAAAATTTCTTGAATTACATCAACTCTATAGGTTTTTATTACATTATACACAACACCGAGTTTAACTTTCGTTACATGCAACACTTATTTTAAATTAAATGTGACATACAATTAAAATATTTTTATTTAATATGATAGTTATCACCTAACCATTATAATGGAGGGTGTGAATTGGATTAACTAAATAAAAAATTATGGTGTGAAAATGTAAATTTAATTAATTATTTTGTGTCTAAATAATTAGATATAGAAATTAAAAACCTTTCTAAAATAAAAGAAATTTTTTTCTAAAAATCTATTTTTTACATATAAACTCATTTTAACTTAATAAATTTAAAAAATAACTTTTCATAAATTATTTTTATGAAATTTGTAAAAAATATTTTCATTAAAATTTATAATATTCATCTGATATGTTTTCTATAGAATAGATGTGAATAAATCTAATTTTACAAATAAAACAATATTTTTCTGAAAAGCAGTTTTGTCGCCTTTTTAGGAAAAAATAATTTTAAAAATAATTATTAATAATTTATTATATTTTATTTCTTAAATAATATTATAAAAAAAATTCTTATGTTTAATTTGTTTTATTGAAAAGATTCATTATTTGATAAATTGTGAAAAAAATTAGAATTTAAATTGAAAATTTTGTTTTTATTTAATTTATTTATATATTTTAATTATGTTATCAATTTGTTTCAAAGTAAAATTAGTTAAATTATAAATATATTAATAAAATTTTGGCCATTGGAATCAATTTCATTTTGAAATTGGATATAAAAACATTGAAAACATTCGAACATTGTTTCTTCAAAAACATGTATTCTCATCAAGTTTATACGATTATTTTTAAATTTAATTCTTCCACATAATTGAATGGAATATACATTTTTTTCATATTTCGAATCAAAATAATTTATATTATATAATAAGGTAAAATTAATTCTTTACTATAATGATTATTGAATATAGTTAAAATTAATCACCACTATTAATGTTTAAACGGGGTTTTTCGCATTACATGCATTTGTGTTAAAATTAATTTTCAACACATGGAGGATAATTATTTAATAAATTAGATTTATTATTTAAAATAAATTGATATAAATTATCTAATAAATATCTTTTTAATATTATTTTTAAAGGATAAATGACTTATCTAAATAAAAAGTTCCAAGTTACCTTTTTAAAAACTATAAGTCTAAAATTAAGTAAACAAAAAGACTAATGATTAAAATGAATTAATTTTTTTTTAATTTATGTGTTATAGTTGTGTATAAAAAAATTAATCCATCACATCCATTATTAAACAATTTTGGATCCACATGAGGAATGATTGACCCCTATATAGGGAATTTGTTTGGATATTACAAAACTACCACTCCCCCTTAACTATAAAATGGCACACACTGCCCTCACTTATTCACACCTATAAAGACATTTGTATCGATAAATTCATGAAAAAGTCACTTCCAAACTTACCACCCCTCATATTAGATGCCTTATTTTGTTAATAATTCCATACAAGTAAGGATTTTAGTGAAAACCTAAGGAGGATACCCAAATAAGATGTAACGTTCATCAATGAGAATTTTTTTATTTAATTCTAAAAACACTTAAATTATTTTTATATCATTATTATATAATAAAATAAGTATATTAAATATATATATATATATATGTTTTTTTTATGACCTAAAACCACCTCCACTTCCATCAAATTTGTTATGAAATCATCATTTGTCAATATGGTGGAATACCACCTCACGAACCGATATCATTTTTTCATTACCACCCCTAAAGGGTAGTAATATTGATGAATTTATTATTTATATATTTTTTTATTATATTTATGATGTTGTGATTATTATAGAGTTATTATATGACATATAAATTCATAATCTCTAATTTTTGGGAATACAACAACGTCGTTCTTGTGTACGGTGGACTACCGCCTCACGAAGTGATGCGATTCATTCCTGATTTACATGGAATGTATTAAATATGGGTTTTGTAAAAAAAATTATATATATAACATAAAAATTATTTTTTAATGATAATATTTATATCATTTACTTTTCTTTGTTTTAATTCAATAAGAAAATTAAAAACATTGTTCATCTATATATACGACCTACTATCTCCATTAATGATGAATTTAATTTCCTATAAAAAACATCTTGAATAAATAAAAATAAATGTATAATGAATATATATAATATTTATATTATGGTTAACATTATGGGTATTATAAAACTATGATCAAAGTAGGAGGATCAAAAATAAAAAATCCAGACATTTATAAAAAACAAAGTGATTATTACCTAAAACGTAACTATAACATATAATTGTTAATAAATAGGTAATAAAAGGTAATATAAATATAATTTATGGTACAAAATATATAAATATGGTTTTATAAAAAATGTATAATAAAATCATATTTATTATACTAATTTTTTTAAAGAGTATAATGAGAGTCAAGACTTAAGGAAAAGGATTTTTGTATCACTATTTACATTCATAAGGCACAAGTATTATTCACTGCCAATTTATTTTATGTAGTGTGTATAATGACCAAGAAATTATTTTAAGATAATTATCCTGAAAATTATTTTTATTTACATATCAATTTTTTGGACTTCACATTCGAGATATTTTTAGGTCAAAAGTTACCAATGTGGTGACGGATTTTTTGTCATAATTTTCAATATTTAAGAAATATCTTATGATTTTCACCTATATTAATTATGAGGTGTATATAAATAACTTTTAAATTTTAATATCATTAATTAATTTATTCTCATTATATTATATATTTTTATTAATATTATTATTTTATAGGTTTTATGTTTCAAAGGTTCCAAAGTGGTGAATATTTTATGTTACAATATCATCATTTATCAAGATTATTTATGATTCCATATCCAAGGATAAAATCTTTTGATCCATATCTCAAAGAAACTAGTTGACTTTAATCTTCTCTAGTTCTCTCATGAGAATGAATTTTTTATTCATTTTTCCCTCTTTATGTACTGGGAGTTAAAAAAGAATATTTTTATGGAAATTCATTTTTTGTTAAAACCCCTTTTTCTTCCTAAATCGTGTTTTCTAAAAATGTATTCGAAATATTTTTTTTTTAAGAAAATTATAATTGAAAATTAAATTTTCTCCAATATATTTTTCATGGATTTTTAATTCAATAATTATTATTATTCAATGTTCTTTTGAAAGAAAATGATTTGTAATTTTTTTAAGAAAGTTAATCTTCCAATGTATGTTATTTTACTTAATAAATACTTCAAATGATCAGTAAAAAATTTTAAAGATAAAATTATAACATTTTATGTACTTATAATTATCTAGAGATATTAAACAACGATACCATTATTATTCTTTCTCTCAATGGTTTATGTTTATGATGGAAATATTTTTTTAAACTCATTTATCTTAATTGGGTTGCACCATAAAATAACTCTCATGAAACTTTATTAATTTCAATGCATATGTTATAATGAAGTGATGAAATTATTATTAATCCTTTCCCTCTTCCAATGGTTATGATATAATTAAATTTTTATGATACAAATTTAATTTTTTAGGTTATTATATAATGAATTTTTATGATATTGTGGAACATATATGTATGATTTCATTATATGACGGGTGGGGCCTATATCTACCTCAAATTAATTATGTAATGATTTATATATCATGAGATAGACATGAATATAATTGTGATTTAAAATGGTTGAAAAATAGTATTTTAATGGTGATTTAACTTGTTTTAGTAATACAAGGTTTCCATGGGAAGTAAGCTTAGTTCAGTATAACAAGTTTGGAACAGGGACTCAAATTAGATCTGTAAGATAGGGCTGGAATGGGGAGTGAAGTCATTTTTGTAAAAAAGGATAGAATAGGTTGTGAAACTAGTTCACTAATACAATACTTAAATAGGGAGTTAACATGTTTCATTAATAGACTTTATCTATTTTGATTGTTAGGGAAGTGATCCTTGACTAACATGGAAATGATTTTTTATGTTTATTTGTATGCCAAAAATTCCACGACTTATGCTAATTTTATTGTATTAGGGATCATGTTCTTTTATTTCAATACAATTCTTTCGTTATTAACAAAGAATATTTATTCCATGAATCAAGATTATGACCACTGATATGAAAGGTATGGTTTTCAAATGATATGCTCATGGTCACAAACCTTTATGTTAACGATATTCTTATGCATCTCCCTTGTTTACCATTACTAAGAATATGATCTCACACTTTATTATGTTTCTTTCCCTTGGTTTTGAAGAAATTTATTATGTATGATATTTATTATAAGTATTTTAGCCATGAATGCCTTAGTAGGAGAAGATGCAGTTCACTAATTGACCGGTGTTTATGTTTCTATGTTCTAAAATGCACTAAATTGTTACATTCCTTGAGTGTGTACCTTTTTAATATAGTAAATATTTATAAAAAATTATGTAATATATATTTATGAGAATAATATGACATTATAGGTTTACCTAATTTTATTCCTTGATGGGGATAAATAGGACGTTTTATTTTTTGGAACCTGTTGTGGTGGAGCTTAAAAAGCTATATTAGGGAAGAAACATTTTGGGGAATTCACCATTGGCCTTTGGATGTTGTTCCCATAATAATAGAGGGAATTTTTCTGGATACTATGAATGAAATTAATTGTAATCTAGGAATGGGTAGTGAAATATGTTTGTTTTGATTCTTGAGTGTGGGCAGGATAACCACATATAGTCATTACTTGTGCCAATAGATAAAAGATAGTCCAAATAGTTGTGAACTTTTTTTGCTAGGATAATATATATGATAAGACTAGTTTTTGGATTATTTATATACTATAATAATTTAATTAAGTTTTTTTATAAAATTTTATTATGTTCCTTTATGAATACTAGTTTTGGGAATCATATATGGAAATGTGTAAATTATGGATATTGGTATAGTGGTTGGGATGTTTTTGGAGAGATATGAGAGTGAGTAAGATTAGAGGTGCATCATTTTTGGAGGTGAGAGAGGGAATAATATTAAATTTGGTTGAAGAAACAACCACAGAATTTCACTAATTTTCAGGCTCAAAATTTTCTATAGGTGTTTGATTATCTCAGGATGCCTTCATGAATTAACACATCATGATTAGATAGTGTGAAGGGGAATTGGTGGGAATGGCTAGTTATCATTGAGAATAGTTAATCATAGGATGAATTAATAGAGTTTTCATATTTAATTTTGTGTGTTTATTTGTAAATCTCACTAGTTATTTCATTATTCCACTAATAATGTTTTTTTGGTAAAATATTCCAATGATAGGTAGAACCATGCATCAGAATTGGGATTTCAGAGATGAGTCTTATGAAGAGGATCATCAAAAGACCGGGAATGAATTAGTGGATGAAACTATCATGTTTTTTTATATAGAATTGGTAAAGAATAATTTTTTAGTTTTTTTCTTGACGATGGATAGCTCAACTATTGATGAATAATTTTCCTCAATTTTACAGTTGTGCAATGGAATCTCGTTAGTTGTTCAACTGTAGATCAATTAGAACCGAGTGTGACTTAATGACATGGATAATTCAAGATTATGTGTTTAAAAACCAATTTATATTATTAGTGGTCATATTTTTTATGTATGGGAGGATGTAAAACCATGTACCTTTCACATTTATTGTTTTTTTGGAGATTTTTAATTTTAAACTCTCATTAAGGATTCTTCGTGAAAATTATGTTTCAAATTGGAATTATGATATTTTTATCATCCAAAGGATATTTTCTTATAAGGATTGAGTCATAGTATATTCTTTATGTCCTTATATTAGTCTTAGGAAATTCATAATGAATTTTGGAATTTAAAAAGAGGCTTTAACATATTACACATTTCCTATACAGTTTGGAGAGACCAATTAACTAAACAATTTTTGTTGGTTTTAGATTTATTCTTGGCTCATGGTGAATGAAAAATTCTGGTGAAAAAATTCAAAACTATAAATTTTTTTAAATGGTTTTTTCATGGGTAGGAAAGATATGAATCCAAATAATTTAAAGGGGATATATTTAGTTAGTTACAACTATATAATTTTGAAAACCGGGTGGCCTGTCATATTTCATTAAAATTTAGAAATGACCTTTTTTTCCTTCTGATGCATTAAGCCTTGACCCCCCCTATTACCCTTTTAATGTGATATACCATGAAGAGATTCCTCCTATTTTACCAATTGAATAACCTTTTAATATGGTTGATTAATGTTCTTTTTATAGCAATTCAAAGTGAGTTCCCTTCCTTCTTCTATGTCCTGCCTTTCACTTATTTAATTTTGATTTCAACTATCTCATTTATGTATTTGAATGATGATTCCATTTTATGATTGTGTAATTTTCTTGATATGATGATTATTTTACATCTGTTTTCTAGATTACATTTCAAGATGATGTATATACACTATTTCACAATGTTTTGATAAAGGTACACCACTCATTTAATTTTATTACGATTTTTCTCTTAAATTAAAAAAAATTCATTGAATAATTAATTAATGATTATGATTCTGTGTGAGTTAGGTAGTGTTTAATTTAAAAATTATAACACACCTCGTTGCTCAAGGTTTTGGTCATAAGGTAACACCCAATGAGATTTTCAAGATTATGACTATTTAAATTAAATTTTATAATAAATTTTAAATTATTATAATTAATTTTAATAATTAACTATAAATTTTCAGAACTATTTATTGGATGATTTTTCTTCATATAGGGCCTAATGAATATTATCAATATTTGGTTCAAGCTTATATGATCTTAGGAGATAGTTGGAAGTATGTGCATTAAAAGAGATGTCATGAATATTGTTGGTGGTTTGATGAGAATACCCCTATGGTAAATGAGTTTTTATTTTTCTATGAATGTGATATGTGGTATTTCCATAGAGGTATATCATCCTTTATTTTCATAAATAAATTATATTCATAATTTAAAATTATTATGGATGGATGAAATTTTCAAGGCCCGAGACATACCCTTAAACACTAGTTTGATACCCCAACCACCGACGAGTGGGGACTTGTTCATAAAATATATACCATGAGAAGTTTTAACCATAAGGGATATAAATTAAATTAAATATTCTTATTGTACGTTAATATTCAATGGGACATAATTCACTAGTAGTTGGCTCAACTACTAATGGTTAAGGGTATAAATATAAATGAAAACCACAAGATATAGACACCTTGACGGGGGATTTTATGAATTTATTGACAATATTTTAGAATACCATAGAAACATACTTTTATAGTAATATGTTTCACTATAATTATTATCCTTTGTAGTACATGATTGAACCCTAAGATGCCTTAGAGTCCTTCATAAGGATTCTTATAGAGTGGTTTTAATATTCCTCCCACACTAGCATGTCAATACTCAGGTGGGTATAGGCTAGTTAAATTATGGTAGGTTGGGTTAGTGGAATGACCTAGGATGACATTGGGATGTTTGAAAAAAATTATTCCATCTTCCTTGAGTGGTGATAGTAGGGATTATCATGTGTGACAGTGAGGATATAAGGTGGTTATAATGATGTTGAGGGACGTTATTCCCAATGATTTTTGAGTTTATCAAAAGATATGAGTTTGAGATCAAGGAACCCATGTAGGTTGTATGAGTAATGAGAAGACCTTGGGGTAACCTATTTTTTACCCCAAATTACACTGACCCTGCTAAGGGTTAGTTTTCTTAGATAAAAGAGATGATATATTTCTAAACATTCAAACCAGACCTACAAGTCCAATCAGGTAAAGAGTCATCCAAATAAAGATCAACCCATTATTTCCAATAAAATTTCAAATTATAAGAATCTATATTACCCCCTCTTTTTATGAAAGAAAATTTTTATTCAGTGAAGATTTCTATTAAGGGCCATGTCTTTATCAAAAATAAGGAAAAAATCTAGGAATCCTCTTCCTTCTTAAATAATGTAGTAATCACTTCAAGGGAATCATATTCCACCAACACATTCATAAAATCATTGGAAAGAGAAGGAAGGATCCCATGGAGGATGATAGATACCTCCACCACCACAGGACTCTAGGATAGTTAAACACCCTATAATGAGCATCCATGACATGTCTGTTACAATTATGGAAAAGGAATCCAACACATGCCCTAAAATTAGAAGATACAGCCACATATGTAATAATTTTGATAATACCCTCTGAGGGTAGAGACCAACAATGAAATTCTTGCTGACTTCTACCCAAAAAAATGAACTACATCATTTCCTATCCAAAAATTCATCCATTCAATGGCCTTTCAACCCAAATAGGATCTTGGTTCACCTACTTTTTGTAAAATTAATTCATTTATTATAGTTCAAACCAACCAAGAAATTGGAAAAATCAATCTCAACACTCTCAGTTCCAACAAAGGTAACCATTTAAAATGGTTTTGGACCAAACCAATGGATAGATCAAATGTGTTTTTAAAATTCAGTTCTCATTCATTCCACACCCCTAAAACGCCCTGATAGAACATAATTGAATGCACAAGAGATTTCACCTCTTGGAGGCACATAAGATAGATTTCATCCTCCGCAAGATGACATCTCACCAAAATTTCATCGGTTGGGAAAACAATAGAGAACACCTACCACAAAAAAAAATTAACCATGGGTAGAGAAATGAGCGACCAAAGACTTCTCCAGTGGTCATCATAAAAGACCTAAGCCATGCCATAAACCAATATTATGTAGCCTAATCGAACTAAATACCTCCTAGAATATTCCTAAATCCATAAAATTTGATCATTACCCATTCATGTTGTAAGAGGAATAATAAGAATTATTTGATTACCAACCTCGTTAAAATAGTTTTAGATCTATCCCCAGTCCTAGTCCTCAAGCGAGTCAATGATTAGATCTCACACCCTTACATTTTCAAACTCTGGTACAATAGTATACTAAACATTAAGTTTGAACCTATTTATCATCCATAGATCATTGAAACCACTAACATCATTCCCATCAAAAATTATCCAAACACATCCTTTGTCCAGAAGTGACTTTTCACCCCAAATGCTCCTCCATATAAACTAGGTAATGACCCCATACAGGCATCAAAAAGGTCAAAATGAGGAAAATATTCTTTCATACAAAACCTTTGTGAAGAGGGAATTTGTATTTTAGAGTAGGATTCATCCTTTATTCACTATAAGAACCTCGTTAAACCATTTTAAATTCATAAAGTTGAGGCATGTATGGAATTTTGAGGCACATAGTTTCTTCCAAGATTCCCATTGTTATGTATGCCATCATGAGAGGCCCACCAGAATTTTTCGAAATGATAATTGATTTGATCAACAAGGGTTTCTGAAAATTTGAATAAAAACATGGCATAAGATATGATTTCTTGGGCAGCTGACTTAACATGAAGATAATTTTCTACCTTAGAAATCTTCCTACTAGACCATAATAGAATCAAACTATCCACCATATCCAAAGTCAAATACAATACTTGTTTTTTCAATATACCGATAATGTTTGAGATGTCTAGGTATTTTGGATGCTTTTCAACTAGTTGAAAACCACACGCCCTCTGAAAATCCTCCCTCTTTGATTGTAACACAACTTTACTGAAAGATAATTCTGACTTCAAAGGGTTAATACACTTCCTATAATCCATTTTGTATATATTAATTATTTTTAGTAATATATTGCATTCTTGCAGGGTAGAACATGAAAAAAGTAGGAAATCATCTTCAAATAAGATATAGGATAATGGGGCATTTTTATATACCTTATCACCATGGATAATTACCTTTTCTGCCCCTTTTAAAGGTATATGAGAAAATAAATCAGCCACCATAATGAAAAAGATAAGGTAATGGAAGATCCCCTTGTCGCAGACCACATGAGGGTATAATGTTATCCAAAGGGACCCATTAATATTATTTCTAAAAGAGACAGTCATATCATAGTTCATGATATTAGAGATCTATTTTTGTCCCATACCCAGCCTAGAGATAAAATGTTCAAGAAAAGACCATTTGACACCATCATAAGATTTCATAATATCCAATTTCATTTCCATGAACCCCTTTAGGATAAGAAATGACTTTTCATAGATTGAATCAATTCAAACTCAATGGAAGAATTATTAGCAATGGATCTTCTTAGAACAAAAGAACCTTGGGTTTTAATAACAAGCAATGGGATGCGATCTCTAATCCTAGACACCAATATCATGGAAAATATTTTGTAAAAACATTTCATAAACTAATTGGATAAAATTCTATGATTTCTGGAGGCAATGGGTTTTTGGGATGAGGTTAATAGTATTTTCATTCAGGGAATCAAAATATGATCATTATTCCCAAAAATCCTTCATTAGTGAAACCACATTAGGCCCAATAAGATGACAAAATAATTGGAAGATAGTGCATGAAACCCATCATTTTTTAGGGCCATTGTAAAGTTAATAATGTGAAGACACCCAATAACTTCATCCTCAAAGATATATCTCTAAAACTTATGGTTCATATCCTACATGAAAAATTTTGGGATGCATCTAGTCATACATTTAGCAGTGTAAATATGTTCCACCTTATAGAGGTTTATTAAAAAATTCAGAATAATGGATTTATTATCATTGATTTCATTAACAATCCTCTCAGTATGACCCTCAAGTTGATAAATGTGGTTTTTCCTTCTCCTAGGAGACACTCTTTGGTGAAAAAAATTTAGTATTCTGATCATCCTCCCTCATATGGGATTCTCTTTCCAACATAGTATGTGTTTTCATATTTTGGTGTCACCTTAGAACTCAAAGTTGATAGTGTGAGCCTAATAAAGATATTATTATAGTTACATGATTTATTAAGAGTGGGATTCACTGTACTTGAGACCTTAGGAATGTATTTCATAAGATTTCCTCTTAGGATTCAGTTATATTCCCAATACAACCAGATTTTTTATGATTACCTCCTAGTAATTAAAATTATGACAAATAATTTTAGTATAAATGAGATACACCCAAGGGTCCACCCCATGGATCTTGGTACATTGGATACAATAGACACCCCTAAGATCTAGTCTATTCCCCAAATATTTTGGAATGACTAGTTTGATACCTAGGATTTATCCTTTGTAACTATTTGTAATGTGTAACACCCCAAGCTTCTACGGTACGCTTCTCTTTGAATAATGTGATAGCGTGTGTTGTACGCAACACCGAGTTCTAACACACCATAACCAATCAAACTAGCTGTTATGAATAGTAATACCTACCTTTTAAAATTTTAGAAATTTTATCTCTCAAAATGGACTTCATTTTTGGATTCGGAGTATTGAATTTAGCCTAAGGTGAAATTTTGGTACTTTTCGGATAACTTTAATATTTTGATGAATAGTGAAAATTACTAAATTTTAATTAAAAACAACTTTTTTAATAAAAATAATTAATAGTGATAAATTATGAATTTTAGTGGTTTTAAAGTATATTTAGAATATATTTTTACCATTTAATATAATTTTGGTCATTGGACATAATTTTACAATTAAACCGAACATAAACAAGTGTCAATCTTTTGATAGTTATTATCTCTTAAAAACACGCTTTTTGTTTTGACAGCGGGAATTAATTTTAAATTAATTTCTGCCACTTATGTGTTTTGAATTTAGAAAAACTGATTCCATATTTGGAATCAGGATTTCCAAATTGTGTAAATAGGTAACTTTTATTTTTAGACATTTTGAATAATTACAGCGGTAAATATTTTATTTACCATGGTTAAGGGTAAATCCGGTAAATAAGGGTTAAAAAATAATAATATAATAATACTAAATTACCCTAAAACGCGTCCTAGCCTTTTTGGTTGATACATGTTCGACCATAGACATCTTTGGGTCGATTTTGGGACCCCATGGTGCCACTTGTAGGTGATAGGGACACTTTGTTTTAATTAAGTTAAAATGAATACAAAAATGACACAAGCATATATCTTTTAGAAAAAAAATTATTACATAGGGTTATATATGTTTAATTTTATATTATAAATATTCATTAGAAAGATAAAATATTTCCTACATAATGATATTTTATTTATAATTTTTAGACATTAAAAAACTTAATTTATTTATGACACAATGATGATGAATTAATTACTATAATAGTGAAAAATTAAAATAATTGATATTATAAATACCCAAATAACTATAATATGAAACTTTTAATGAATTAAACTAATTTTATAGGATACTATTATATCTTAGGATTTATTTAATTGACTTTTTTCTAAGTAATCAATCTTTTATGAGTTTCACAAAAATAAACTATTGAATAGTGTAAAAATTGACATAAAAGAGTTCTTATAACAAATATTATATTATTAATTGATATTAAATTCCTAAAAATATAAGGATCGGCCAAGAGACTTATATAATGATAGATTCATCATTAATGGACCATTTGGGGGTCTCTTGGATGTATATAGTAAGTTTATTAACCATTTCATATAAAAATACAAAGAGACATTGTAAAAGTGAAACTAATTAACTTAGAGTTAATACTTAAAGATAAGGTCAATATAAGTACCCAAACCTGTATAAATTCTATTGGTTGAGTTTTTTTCCACCCATCCCCACCTTAAACTTTGAATAATCAACTTTTGAGCCATTGGAAACCGAATATGAATTTATTATAAACTAATATCTCTAGCTTTTCCAAAGGTGCCCCCCACCCCTCTTATAAAAGGGCACACCTCCTTCTCATTTCTTCACACCTTCAAAGCCTTTTGGTTCATCCAAACTCTGCCCAAATACTCTCCCAACTTCCCTCACTAAAACCTAGGGTCCTTAGTTGGATCATAAAGCCAATCTAAGGATCCCTTTTGATCAAATCAAAAGGAAGAACCCGAAGAAGAGGTAATGATTTCACCACCCTTTTCCAAGTTCCTTTCTTCTTTCACTTCTTCTTCCTTTGTTGTTACCATTCTAAAATAATAACTCCAGTATCATATATATACTGTGATTTTATTACAAATATGTTACAACCATATTCAGTATTCTATCCACCCTTTGAATAACATGTCACCATACGTGCGTACGTACGGCTTACGGTCTCCACGTCGTGGTGTAATTGTTATTCAATATAATATTATTTGGATGGGTATAATAATGATGTGTAACTCATGTAAATAATAAATATAACATGTTAATGATTCTTTATATATGATATAACATCCATTTATATATTATTTTAATATCAAAATAATGATATTGTCGCTCGTGCGTACGTACGGACTACCGTCTCCACGAACGTGATGAGATTCATTCTCCATCGTATCCATTCAAGTAGAATTATCATTTGATGATTTAAAAAATGATTTTTAAGGACTTCATATCATTATGTATATGAATAATATACAACCTATCCTTTATAAACATGTCTTACGTAACAAAATATATAAAAGAAAACAAGTAAGTTAACACCTGAAACAACGATAATACTAAGATATTATTATCAAATCAATATTAAAAGATCATATATGATATCATATTAATGTATATGATTCTTGTATTGTTTAATAACAATTATTTCACCATTATACAGGAGGTTAACCTACCCCAACCAAGGAAAAGTACAAGGTAAGGGTTATTTCACAATCTTTTCATTATCCGAGGTTGTTTATACGTAATAATCTACTGGGATCTCGTTATCATCCACATCCATGATTCTTCAAAATGTATTTCAAAACATTTTATTTATTTACAAGAATATGGGTTAAAGTCATTTATACCCTTGTTTGACTTTTTATAAGAGGAATCATTCAGTCGTTTTCAAAACAAGGTCATTTTCAACCTTTTCGACAGAATTAAGGTAAGAATGTTTTTTTAACTTATACGGTGGGTGCGGTTATTTTCCGCCGTTATAAAATCTTCAAAGCTTTCCTTACAAGCTTATAAGAATATTTTCAAGAAATTTTTTTATTTTATATGTCTCTTAAATGATTTCAAAAATAGAAAGAGATATTTCTCTAAAAAGTGTTTTGATTTCATCTATGTCAACATCTTTTGATGGATTTTACACTTATTTGAAGTTGATTTATTATGATACAAAACTTCTATATTTTATTGAAGGTTTTGTGATATGTTTGACTATGGATGTGCTATTTTTATACCATTCATAGTTTATGGTGAAATTATTGACATTTCGTATGCTAGTTTTAATACGAATGTTTATGTTATGTTTAAACCTTTTCATATGGGAATGCATTGGACTTAATATGTGATGGGTGGAGCCCGCTATAGCTCCTCGATTTATCGGTAGGTCTCATGAGACAAACTAGTGTCTTGGCACAAGGCCTTGACAAAATCTTATTTGTAGTCTTGGCACGAGGCCTTGGCTATGTGGTTATGATAGTCTGGCATTATGCATTCCAACATTATGAAAGTGGTTATTGATATTGCATGTGATTATTCGATTAGTAGAATATCCATGTGAACAAGTAAATGGCATTATTTCATTTTACATTTTCCATACTATGTTGAAGTTCAAGTTTAAAAGGCTTTTGTTTTAGTAATGCATTGCCTTAAATGTTTATGCTTATTTTGAATGTTCTGCTATATTGTTATCCTTACTGGGCATTTGAGCTCACCCCTTTTCTATGTTTTATTTTTCCCAGGATGTGAAGAAGTAAGTTATGAATGACCTACAGGGATATTATGAGGGGATAATAGTGTGGACTATGGAGACATTATGTTGTTGTAGTAGTTTTTCATTTTATGATGTAATGTAAAACTTATGAATATATCTGGTGTTTCCAAGGCTACTAAACCAATCGGTCTTTCGAGATTTGATCTTTCTTGTGATCATACCAATGTTATGTAATAATGCACCGACTCTGGGTAACTAGGGTCGGGGCGTTACAGTTGGTATCAGAGGAAGTTTAGTACAAATCTTGGAAGCTAGATTTAGATAAACTCTGATTAGAACACGTAGACCTAAGATGAACTTTGAGGATTAGTATCGAAGAACTTCCTAGAATTTTGGTATTGTAAATATTTTGTGAGTTTTCCGAGCAATACATCCCTGTCTGGATACGAGCATGTAGAGGTGGCTCTCGCACAGATGTACCTAGGGGTAAAACCCGAAAACACCGCTTTGAGCTAGACTCGAATGGGAACTGGTGCACGACAACGGGCCTTGCTGCACTCTTGGTTATGACACTGGCAGGGGATATGCTTAGGATAACTCTCATTTTCTTTCCAAATAATTATGAAGGGTTTATGAGTATATACTTCCTCAAAGAAAACATTTTTATGATTATGGATTATATCCATAAATAGTTCAATTTATGTTAAGTGTTTTATAAGTATGGGATTATGTATTTTGATTCATAAACTGATCTAGTTTATGCCATTATTTAGAAATGGAACCTAGTGGAAGAAATGGAAATCGTATCAATGCACGCACTCCATGTAGGGATTTCCCTCCTGCACAAGATAATTATAGTGGGGCTGGTGATGCAACTGGTTCCGATCAGCTAATCACCATACTGGGACAACTTACTCAGGTTATGAATAATAACCTTACCCGTATGGAGCACCCTGATCCACAGTATGGAGGATCAATGTTAGATCAATTAATGAGGCAACAACCACCAACGTTCAATGGGAGTACAAATCCCTTAGTAGCTGAGTAATGGATAAATTTCCTAGAGAAAATATTTCAGGCTTTGGGGAGTAGTGAAAGGGAAAAAGTTATCATGGCAGTTTACCGCCTCACTGGAGATGCTGATCAATGGTGGTCATTGATTCAAAACATGAAGGAAGATGATGAAGTATCAAATATGGAATGGAGGGAGTTCAAAGATCTTTTTTTAGAAAAATACTTTCCTCGCGACCATCAAGCAGATATGGAAAGGCAATTTCTGAGTCTGAGACAAAAGGAGGATGAGAATGTCACAAAGTATGAGGCTAACTTTACAAGGTTAGCAAGGTATGCTGGAGATTATATACGTAACCCAAGAAGTAAGATTGATCGTTTCTTTGATGGGTTAAAACCATTTCTTCATCGAGAATTAGTCTCACAATCCTTTTCATCGTACGAAGACATTGTCTCATGTGCTATCAAGACTGAAAAGGAATTCTCTAAGTCTTATGACTTTAAAGTAAAGAAAGAGAAGAAGAGACCTCTGATCAATCTGGGAATGGAAATAAGGGGAAGAAGGGAAAGGTTTAATATCCATCTTGTGGTAAATGCGGGAAGAAACACCCTGGTACTTGCTTGAAGGGAATGGGAGTCTGTTACAAGTGTGGTGAAAAAGGCCACCAAGCTCGTGATTTCAAGGGGAAGAAGGAAGCTACCAACGTTCAGTGCTACAATTGCAGGGAGATGGGGCATTATGCAAATGCATGTCCTAAGCGTCAGGAGAACTTACCTCAGAAAATGTCAAGGGATCAAGGCCAGGCTTATGCTATCACTACTGCTGAGGTAGAAGCTCCGAAAGACATGGTGGCAGGTAATTTAATGGTTTCCTCAAGTTTAGAAAATGAATTATTTGATTCTGGATCATCGCATTGTTTCATATCTTCCCAGTTTTCTAAGAAAATTAGATATTTTCAATTTGATTTAATAAGGGAGTTGTCAGTTAAAACTCCTAAGGGATGTATCATTGCAACAAAGTTTTGTGAATCAGTCCCCATTAGAGCACATAAATATTCTTTATCTGCTGATCTCATCGTCATACCTATGATTGAGTTTGATATAATCCTCGGTATGGACTGGCTTTCAGACTATGATGTGAAGATTTATTGTAAGAAGAAAGAAGTTACGATTCTTGATGATAATGATAAGGAACACCTTATCTTTAGAGCAGAATCGTCACCACCTAATTCTTATTTAGATCCACCCCCAGTAGCTCAACTTAATTCAATTATTGGGGAGGAAGAGAATGAAATAACTGTCGGTGAGGAAAGGAATGTTCAAATAGAGGATGTGCCTATTGTGAAAGAATTTGTAGATGTATTTCCGGATGATTTACCTGGACATCCTCCAGAACGAGAAGTTGAGTTTTCCATTGATTTGATTCCTGGATCAAGGCCTATATCGAAGACCCCTTATAGAATAGACATTGTATAATTAGTTGAACTAAAGAAACAACTAGAGGAATTGAGTAATAAGGGATTTATTCGCCCTATTGTTTCTCCATGGGGAGCCCCTGTTCTTTTTGTTAAAAAGAAAGATGGATCTATGAGGTTATGTATCGACTACAGGGAGATCAATGATATAACAATAAAGAACAAGTATCCCCTACCTCGTATTGATGATTTATTTGACCAACTGCATGGAGCTCAATACTTTTCAAAGATTGACCTTCGATCTGGATACCATCAGTTGTGTGTGAAGAAGGAAGACATTCTGAAGACAGCATTTCGAACCAGGTACGGGCATTACGAGTTTACTGTAATGCCATTGGGATTGAATAATGCACCCTCTGTATTCATGGATCTGATGAATAGAGTTTTCAAGGAGTATCTCGAAGAATTTGTGGTGGTATTTATTGATGATATCTTGGTATACTCCAAAACCTATGAAGATCATGAAAATCACTTGCGCATTATCTTGAAGACTCTGAGGAGGCATGAATTATATGGGAAGTTTAGCAAGTGTGAATTCTGGAATCATGAGATTTATTTTCTTGGCCATATTGTCTCTAAAGATGGAATCTCTGTTGATCCTTATAAGACCAAGGCAATCCATGAATGGCCAGCACCTACGAGTATAATTGAGGTACGTAGTTTTATTGGTTTGGCAGGTTATTATCGACGTTTCGTCCACAATTTTTCCCGATTGGCTAACGCATTAACGAAGCTCACACGTAAAGGGGTTAAATTTGTTTGGACAAAAGAGTGTGAAGAATGTTTCGAAGAACTGAAGAGAAGATTAGTCAATGCTCCTATATTGACTCTACTAGCGGGGAATGATGGGTTTGTTATTTATAGTTATGCATCAAAGAAAGGACTTGGTTGTTTCCTTATGCAGAATGATAGAGTTATTGCCTATGAATCACGACAGTTGAAAATTCATGAACAAAACTATCCTACTCATGATCTCGAGTTAGCAGCTGTGATCTTTGCTTTGAAGATATGGAGGAACTACCTCTAGGGTGAAAAATGTGAGATTTATACTGATCAAAAGATTTTGAAGTATATTTTCTCACAAAAAGAACGCAACATGAGGCAAAGGAGATGGCTTGAATTACTCAAGGATTATGATTGCACGATACACTACCACCCGGGGAAATCAAACAAGGTGGCAGATGCTTTGAGTAAAAAAGACCATGGAGTTTTGAACAATATGAGAATTGAAAGAGATCCAATTTTCATGGATCTAGTAAAGATGGACATGGGAATAACCAGGGAAGGTGAAACATCAATGATTTTTCAAATGGTTGCCAAACCATCTTTACTAAAAAGTATTAAGAGTTCTTAGACCGATGATGAAAAATTTCGAAAGAAGATTAAAGCTGTGAATGATGGGAGATTGAGAGACTTTGTGTATGAAGATGGAATTTTGAAATTCGGGAAGAGACTTTGTGTTCCCGATATACCTGATCTAAAAAGGGAATTGTTGGATGATGCTCATAGTTCCAATTTCTCTATACACCCTGGGAGCACCAAAATTTATAGAGATTTGAAGGAACATTTTTGGTGGGACAACATGAAGAGAAAGATTGCTGATTTTGTGTCAAGATGTATGGTTTGTCAACAAGTGAAAGCAGGAAGGTAACAGCCTGGAGGAGTCATGCAACCTCTTCCCATACCAGAGTGGAAATGGGAAAATATTACGATGGACTTTGTCATGGGGCTACCAAAGACTCCTAGAAGGAATGATGCAATATGGGTTATTGTTGATCGTCTTACCAAGTCAGCACATTTTCTTGCTATAAGAGAAGATCTACCCCTGGAACGTCTAGCAAGACTATATATTAATGAAGTTGTGAGACTTCATGGAGTACCCCTATCGATCGTTTCTGATCATGATCCCCGTTTTACTTCAAGATTTTGGAAAAGTCTTCAGAAATCCCTGGATACTGAACTTCATTTGAGCACTGCTTAACATCCTCAGACAGACGGACAATCAGAACAGACTATTGAAACCTTAGAAGACTTGTTGAGATCTTGCTCACTTGACTTTAAGGGTATGTGGGATCAATATTTACCTCTGGTAGAATTTTCCTATAACAATAGCTTCCATTCGAGTATTCAGATGGAACCATATGAAGCGTTATACAGAAAGAGATGTTGTACACCAACCTGTTGGGATGACGTTGGTGAAAGAAAACTTGTAGGCCCGGAACTGGTGGAGGAAACGGTGGAAAAGGTGAAAGTAATCCAAAATCACATCAAAGCAGCTCAAAGTAGGAAGAAGAGCTATGCCGATAATCGAATGAAGGATTTGGAATTTCAAGTTGGTGATCATGTTTTCCTGAAGGTATCTCCATGGAAGGGAGTCATACGTTTTGGTAAGAAAGGTAAATTGAGTCCCAGGTACATCGGACCTTTCGAAATTCTAGGACGAATTGGGGCTGTGGCTTACCGATTGGCAATGCCGCCAAGTCTCTCCAAATTTCACGATGTCTTCCACGTATCTCTGTTGAGGAAAAACATGCCTGAGCCAACGCATGTACTCACCTATGAGGAATTAGAACTGGAACCCGATCTCCCCTATTGTGAAGAGCCCGTCAGGATTCTTGATATGAGAGAACAAGTACTGAGAAACCGGACGATGCATCTGGTAAAAGTTTTGTGGAGAAACCATAAGATGGAAGAGGCAACATGGGAACCCGAGGAACTTATGATGAAGAACCACCCGAGTCATTTCATGTGATAAGTATTCTAGAAATTTTGAGGACGAAATTATTTGAAGGAGTGGAGAATGTAACACCCCAAGCTTCTATGGTACTCTTCTCTTTGAATAATGTGATAGCGTGTGTTGTACGCAACACCGAGTTCTAACACACCATAACCAATCAAACTAGCCGTTATGAATAGTAATACCTACCTTTTAAAATTTTAGATATTTTATCTCTCAAAATGGACTTCATTTTTGGATTCGGAGTATCGAATTTAGCCTAAGGTGAAATTTTGGTACTTTTCGGATAACTTTAATATTTTGATGAATAGTGAAAATTACTAAATTTTAATTAAAAACAACTTTTTTAATCAAAATAATTAATAGTGATAAATTATGAATTTTAGTGGTTTTAAATTATATTTAGAATATATTTTTACCATTTAATATAATTTTGGTCATTGGACATAATTTTACAATTAAACCGAACATAAACAAGTGTCAATCTTTTGATAGTTATTATCTCTTAAAAACACGCTTTTTGTTTTGACAGCGGGAATTAATTTTAAATTAATTTCTGCCACTTCTATGTTTTGAATTTAGAAAAATGGATTCCATATTTTGAATCAGGATGTCCAAATTGTGTAAATAGGTAACTTTTATTTTTAGACATTTTGAATAATTACTGCGGTAAATATTTTATTTACCATGGTTAAGGGTAAATCCGGTAAATAAGGGTTAGAAAATAATAATATAATAATACTAAATTACCCTAAAACGTGTCCTAGCCTTATTGGTTGATACGTGTTAGACCATAGGCATCTTTGGGTCGATTTTGGGACCCCATGGTGCCACTTGTAGGTGATAGGGACACTTTGTTTTAATTAAGTTAAAATGAATACAAAAATGACACAAGCATATATCTTTTATCAAAACAATTATTACATAGGGTTATATATGTTGTATTTTATATTATAAATATTCATTAGAAATATAAAAATATTTCTTACATAATGATATTTTATTTATAATTTTTAGACATTAAAAAATTTAATTTATTTGTGACACAATGATGATGAATTAATTACTATAATAGTGAAAAATTAAAATAATTGATATTATAAATACCCAAATAAATATAATATGAAACTTTTAATGAATTAAACTAATTTTATAGGATAATATGATATATTAGGATTGATTTAATTGACTTTTTTCGAAGTAATCAATCTGTTATGAGTTTCAAAAAAATCAACTATTGAATAGTGTCAAAATTGACATAAAAGAGTTCTTAAAACAAATATTATATTATTAATTGATATTAAATTCCTAAAAATCTAACGTTCGGCCAAGAGACTTATATAATTATAGGTTAATCATTAATGGACCACTTGGGGGTCTCTTGGATGTATATAGTAAGTTTATTAACCATTTAATATAAAAATACAAAGAGACATTGTAAAAGTGAAACTAATTAACTAAGAGTTAATACTTAAAGATAAGGTTAATATAAGTACCAAAACCTGTCTAAATTTTATTGGTTGAGTTGTTTTCGACCCATCCCCACCTTAAACATTGAATAATCAACGTTTTAGCCATTGGAAACCGAATATGAATTTATTATAAACTAATATCTCTAGCTTTTCCAAAGGTGCCCCTCACCCCTCATATAAAAGGGCACACCTCCTTCTCATTTCTTCACACCTTCAAAGCCTTTTGGTTCGGCCAAACTCTGCCCAAATACTCTCCCAAATTCCCTCAATACAACCTAGTGGCCTTAGTTGGATCTGAAATCCAACATAAGGAGCCCTTTTGATCAAATAAAAAGGAAGAACCTGAAGAAGAGGTAATGGTTTCACCACCCTTTTCCAAGTTCCTTTCTTCTTCCACTTCTTCTTCCTTTGTTGTTACCATTCTAAAATAATAACTCCAGTATCATATATATACTGTGATGTTATTATAAATATGGTACAACCATATTAATTATTCTATCTACCCTTCGAATAACATGTCACCATACGTGCATACGTACGGCTTATCGTCTCCACGTCGTCGTGTAATTGTTATTCAATATAATATTATTTGGATGGGTATAATAATGATGTGTAACTCATTAAAATAATAAATATAACATGTTAATGATTCTTTATATATGATATACCATCCATTTATATATTATCTTAATATCAAAATAATGATATTGTCGTTCGTGCGTACGTACGGACTCCCGTCTCCACGAACGTGATGAGATTCATTCTTCATCGTATCAATTCAAGTATAATTATCATTTGATGATTTAAAAAATGATGTTTAAGGACTTGATATCATTATATATATGTATAATATACAACCTATCATTTATAAACATGTCTTATGTAACAAAACATATAAAAGAAAACAAGTAAGTTAACACCCGAAACAACGATAATACAAAGATATTATTATCAAATCAATATTAAAAGATCATATATGATATCATATTAATGTATATGATTCTTGTATAGTTTAATAACAATTATTTCACCATTATACATGAGGTTAACCTACCCCAACCAAGGAAAAGTACAAGGTAAGGGTTATTTCACAATCTCTTTATTATCCGAGGTTGTTTATACGTAATAATCTACTGGGATCTCGTTATCATCCACATCCATGTTTCTTCAAAATGTATTTCAAAACATTTTTATTATTTACAAGAATATGGGTTAAAGTCATTTATACCCTTGTTTGACTTTTTATAAGAGGAATCTTTCCGTCGTTTTCAAAACAAGGTCCTTTTTAACCTTTTCGACAGAATTAAGGTAAGAATGTTTTTTTAACTTATACGGCGGGTGCCGTTATTTTCCGCCATTATAAAATCTTCAAAGATTACCTTACAAGCTTATAAGAATATTTTCAAGAAAATGTTTTATTTTATATGGATCTTAAATGATTTCAAAAATAGAAAGAGATATTTCTCTAAAAAGTGTTTTGATTTCATCTATGTCAACATCCCTTGATGGATTTTACGCTTATTTGAAGTTGATTTATTATGATACAAAACTTCTATATTGTATTGAAGGTTTTGTGATATGTTTGACTATGGATGTGATATTTTTATACCATTCATAGTTTATGGTGAAATTATTGACATTTCGTATGCTAGTTTTAATACGAATGTTTATGTTATGTTTAAACCTTTTCATATGGGAATGCATTGGACTTAATATGTGACGGGTGGAGCCCGCTATAGCTCCTCGATGCATCGGTAGGTCTCATGAGAGAAACTAGTGTCTTGTCACAAGTCCTTGACAAAATCTTATTTGTAGTCTTGGAACGAGGCCTTGGATATGTGGTTATGATAGTCTGGCATTATGCATTCCAACATTATGAAGGTGGTTATTGATATTGCATGTGATTATTCGATTAGTAGAATATCCATGTGAACAAGTAAATGGCATTATTTCATTTTACTTTTGCCATACTATGTTGAAGTTCAAGTTTAAAAGGCTTTTGTTTTAGTAATGCATTGCCTTAAATTTTTATGTTTATTTTGAATGTTCCGCTATATTGTTATCCTTACTGGGAATTTGAGCTCACCCCTTTTCTATGTTTTATTTTTCCCAAGATGTGAAGAAGTAAGTTATGAATGACCTACAGGGATATTATGAGGGGATAATAGTGTGGACTATGGAGACATTATGTTTTTGTAGTAGTTTTTCATTTTATGATGTAATGTAAAACTTATGAATATATCTAGTGTTTCAAAGTCTACTAAACCAATCGGTATTTCGAGATTTGATCTTTCTTGTGATCATGCCAATGTTATGTAATAATGCACCGACTCTGGGTAACTAGGGTCGGGGAGTTACATAATGCCCATGATATTACATAGGATTCAGAAATTTTCATTTATGATTCCTAATATATTCCCTTATACCTATTAATTGATCCTGAAATATTGAGAAGACTAAGATATTTCTTAATATATAGTAGATTCCTCTTATATGTATAGGATGCCCAGGATTTTACCTTTGATATGTAGAGTATTCCCAATGATTATTGAATTCCTAAGACAATCTATATAGGATTCAGTGGGTATGACTATATGAAATTATTATTATTACCTCATATGACTCATCTATGACACATACTAGAAATGTTTATGCACTGATACGTGGGATTAAATAGTATATCCACATGGGATGACCATGATGTTTCTAGGGATCCAGTGATACTACATTCATGGAATTCTAAGGTGACTACCGAGTATTTATTGTTTATTCCTCCTACTATATAATGTTATGTTGAAGGATATTGACTCCCTTGAAAAATATTTGATGCGCCCATATACACTTTGTAACTAGAGGGAGAATGTGTGGTTGATGTTAGTTGTTAAGTAAGAACCTGAGGATCATTGGTAGTAATTTTATTTTACCTTCACGTTGTTTTATGTATACTAAGTATATAACATGTGAATAAAATACATTACTAATTATTTTTGGTACCCCATTGTTGGTGTCCTACTGATTTTTAATCTCCCATACTCAGGTGGACATGGTAGTTTTCTATCAAGAAATATTTCCATAATCATAGGATCATTTATTCCAGAAGCACAATGTTTCATGATTGATCTATGTAAAATAAAAGGATTCTAATGAATGGGATATAGTGAGTCTTGGTGTTGGTAGCATAGGATCAATGTATCTTAATCTTTTTTATCTTAAATTTTTGTTCATTCAAGTGGATGGTTAGTTTATGTATACTAGTATGGATGCGTGTCTGTATGAATTTTTGATTTTGTATTCATTTATATAGGATGTGATTTTTTATTTTTTATTCATTCTCAATTTTTTCGCGTATCTTGGTTATTTCCACTAAAATTTCACTTTTATATGTGGGTACTGTCTCCCTATAATAACACTCTAGACCCTTTTTGTTAGTCAATATCTAATAACATAAGGGGAGGCATGTTAGTGGTCATGTGGAAACTCTTGTTAGGATCCCTATCATTGGTCTATGACTAAGGGAAATTATATATTAAATCCATTTTAAAATTTTAAATGCTATATTCCATTCAATATGGAACTTTAAAATACCTAAATCATTAAGTATGGGTGACCCTAGTCGTTTGGTTCTTATGGATTTTTGTGTGCAAAGAAAGCGTGTAATGAGGTGACACAAATAATTATGTTCATTATTCATAGTGTTTACATTAGGTTAAACTTATATGAAATACCCTATCCATTAAGATATCATGGGTATCCATTTTATGGATTGGGAATATAGTTATTCACTAGACTACCCAAGATTGATAAATTATATAAAGGAGAAGTGTTTCCTTTTATATACAGTATAGGATTATTTACCTGATATCCACTATAAGTGAATATGAAATATCGATCATGTCCCACTAATGGGTAAAATTATTTTAAAAAAAATTATTATTTTCATAGGATACCATTTAATAAAATTAATTAGTAAATTATAGTAAAACATGATTATCACTTAATCAAATATTATATTGTAACGTAATCATCATAAATATTATCATTGAGATAAATCTAATAAGGGAAGAGATGATTAATTTAAGAACCTCCTAAGACTGGAAACCAAATAAATATTATTAAGTAAAAAAAAAATTCAATGTTTCAGAACCACCTTACCTAGAGTAACCAAGTTTTCGTGTTGTTTAACTAGAGAATTTCGATACATGTGAAGTGTACAATCATTAACTTAATATTTCAATGCTATATGATGAAAAATGACCAAATTAATTATAATATAATAAAATTAATATGATTGGGTATGATACAAAATATTATTGACTATGATAATGAAATAACATTTTTCTTAATGGATATTTCAATTTAAGTAATTCATTATATTTTTTTCTATGAAAATGTTCTGAATATATGAAGGAGTTCAAGAAAATTTTACGTTGTATTCTAAATTATTGTGAATTATTGAACTAAAAATGTGATGTCAATATTCCTATTATTCATCAATAGTGTATGTGAGTATCATTTTTCACCATTAGAAGAAAATTTACTTATAGATTCCAATAGTATTTATTCAAGCAATAAGTCATGGTCATTGAAAACTAGAGGTGTTATCAGGAAGGAAGAGTAATAATTCCATATAATTCTATTATTTCAGATACGTGAAGGGGTTTGTGGAACTCTATAAAATATTCATGTTATGAATTAGTGTTATAGAATATGACTCTTTAGTTTATAATGGTATTAGATAATTAATTTATAGTTTTCAATTTTTATAAATATAATGGATATGGTAATCAAGAGAAGAGTTAATAAGATCTTATTGATTGAATTTAGGTGATGAATCAAAGAGTTTCTACATTAAGAATTTTAATTTAAAAGAGATTATCTAGACTAGATAAAACATATAAGTATGTTTATCTTTATCACATTTCTTTTTTCTGATAACAAAATTTGTTTGTTAACAAATTCTTTTTGTGAATAGTTTGAGAAGATTAATTTCTTTCAAATGGTTTTTGATTCATCATATTCAATAACATTTTTTTTTTAATTTAAGAAAAAAATAATGTTTTTAATTCAATATAATGTTTTTATCTAAATATTTGTTATAATATGAGAGATGATTTTCCCACCACCCCACTATCAACTATTTTGATAAATAATTATGTTATTAATGTAAGAATTTTCTAAACAAATAGAATACCATATATGATATGTATAAAATTGATTATTTGTCAAATGTTATTCATAATAATCAATAAAATATATCTCATAAACATAAGTAACTTTGTATTGATGGAATGATATGTTGAGAAGAATACAGTTTCTAGGTGGATAGTGGGATTATGTTTTAATATTTAGAAGTTCAAAATATATAAATAAAGTAATTTTACATGTTTTTTATTTATTGTGATTTCCAATTAATATCCTAAAGAGTTTAGAATATATTATGATAAAAATTTTAAGATATATATTTTTAGTAACTTTTGGGATGTGAATATCATTATACTTTAAAGGATTATTACAATAAAAATAAAAAGGAAATTCCATGTTTTATGTTTTAGTGTGTAAGAGTAAGGATAAATGTAATGAGTTATGTTTAGTTACATAAAATGTAAATTAAAAATTTTCCTAAGATTTTATGATGTAATAGTAATTATAATGCAATGTTTTACCAAATTTACCCAATTAACTCAAGGGAAATGTTTGATGGAAAATATTCATGGATAATGAGGTTAAAAATCCAAATAGCTCTAAGAATGAAACTTATGCTAACATTGTAATATTTGATAATATAGAGGTTGGGTGTTATAATATGTTAAATAAGTTTAATTTTTTTTAATATTTTTCATAAATATCACCATCACTCAAAATTTAATTCTTTATAGATTCTACTCACTATATAGTTTTGTATACAGATGTTTTCAAATACACACATAGATTTGTGTTAGAAATTACAAATATTTGTAACAAGTTAACAAAATACTAGAAAGTTTAGAAACCATAAGTGTGATATGGAAATATATCATGCATGATATGTTAGATAGGTTCTTACATTAGGTTTTGTTAATTATTCTCAAATTTACTTTTGAGAATAAAAAGAGTATTATATAATTGTAAATCTCTACCATATCATTCTTCCACATTTTATTCTTAAAAGTATATATTGATACACATTTAATAAAATGTATTGAAAATATTCCTATCAAATTATTACATATATTTATCCAAATTTATGATAATCATGGAGTATTAAAGGTTATGAAAAAAAATTTAAGGTTAGTATGTGTAGGATTCATGTACGAGATATGAAATATGATCATGAGGCACAAAAAGGGTTTTTTTCACTAGATGAAACAACAAGTACACTACATTGAGTTTTATACACAATGTATATTTTGTAATAGTGGTGAATATATCATATATAAGTCCCCATTAATTTATGTTAGAAAGATATACATCTTGAAAACCATTATACATGGATTATTTTATAATGAAATTCATTGTAGGTTAGTTCATCAGGTGATGGTTAGGTATGTTTTTTTCATATTACCAATAAAATCTCAAACAAGACAAGATATTTCCTTTTATATAATGAGTATGATATCTTCCCCTTGATTGAGATTTAATAGGAAGTGTGAAGATGTAGCTAGATAGTATATAGTATTTTCTTATCTACTTTTACTAGGGGGACGTGATTCTATACACCATAAATATGAATGACATGTGATATATTCATCAAATATGTATGTCTATACATAGAGAGATATGGGATTGTTATATATTATGTCTCATAGTCAGTCAATGTCATAAAAATGGAATTTATGAGAATGGATTATCGAATGAGATGTTTCTAGTAGACACACACACACATATATATATATATATGCATGTTTTTTATGATGATCACACCGGATCCCTTTGTGACTTGAGTACGACTGATGATTTTATTTAGGACATTATTGACTTATAATTATTAACCTACTTGTTTATATTTATTTTCCACACTATAAAGGATAACTAATTAATAATTTTTGGTATATTGAATGGGTATTTAGTTTGACTCATATAGATTCTCTAAAATCCTATTAATGTTTATCCAAAATAGTTTTAGATGGTTAATTCACAAGGAATTGCAAAATAAATGTGATACGTGGTAAAGATTGATGATTTTATTCCAAGAGGTTTCTAATAGATATGAAAACCATGTTGGATTATATTTAAAAAGTGTTCATATATTATTTGATAAAATTTGAGCTCGATATAGTGACCCTGATTTTTCTTTCAGGACTGTTACATCATTTTAAATATAAACAATGTAATAGCATTACCAACCCATGATCAAACAGTTTAGTGTATTTGGAAAATTAGTATTATACCTAAATTTTACATAGTAAAAAATAAAAATTATTTAATTTCATATTCTATAACTTCTTAATGGCCTTTACCTCTTTAGTACAAGAAATCACCTATGTAAATAAATATGTGAAATGGGTGAGCTAAAAGCCCAGTAAGAGGATGAATAAGGGGAATGGATCAATATAACAAGATTGAGGATAAACCAAAACATCATCATAACATAAGAATTGGATTTTCATAAATTTTTGGAATGAAATAATGGATAATGTTAGGGAATTTTGAAATTAATAAAAATGAAAAAATCATGTATTAGTGGACAAATACGACACATAGTTGTGAACAAATATAACATCATGTTCACGAATTAAATATTCGCATAATCATCACATTATCATTGTGAAAAATGATGGAATATTGTTCACACATATTGAAAATTATCTCTTGATATACATCACATTACTAAATTAATTGAAAGTCTAAATAATTTTTATCCCACACATCACATCAAATAATTTACATATTCATGCATTCCACAATGAAAGTATTATAACCATTTGTAAAAAAATAAGAGAGGAATGGATTTAATAATAATTTCATAAAGAATACATTCATGAATTAAAATTGGTTTTCTCAAATTAAAAATGGAAAAAAGCTTACTTAGTATAAGAATATAAAATCTTGAGTGATAAAGTAACAATCACGAGGGAGTCGAGATGTGTTTTTGAATGTAGATTTCTTTTCGAAAATATTTACATTCATTATAAAAAATGTTGTAAGAATTTATATCCAAAAAAAGAAAAGGTAAGAATAATGAAAATATATTTATGGAATGTTAAATTAATATCAATACTAATTTTTTTGAGAAATAGGGAAAACCCAATGAAATAGTGTTGGGTTAGAGATTCCCCATACCTTAATTCCCACTTTATTTCATCACTTTTGAACCTTTTGAATAATAAAATTAGGTTTATTAAAAAACTAATCTATAAGTGAATAATTTTAATTTTAAAAAAATAAATTTTTCAATTATATTAATTGGAATATATTTCATAGTTTTTAATGAGATTTATGTGTTTTGATATCATGTGTTTCTTAAAAATTTCTTCTTTTTACCTCAATATCACTATTTTCATAAATTTAAATAATACATTAGTATAATGAATTTAATAATCATAGAATTAATTTAATCAAAAAATTATATATTATATATTGTTCATATTATCCATACATGAAGGTGGTTATAAAAATTGTCTGTTAAATGTCTCCTTAGTTGGTTAACTGGCCTTTAAGGGGACATTGTCAAAATGAAGGGAAAGGGAAGTATGACATTTTTATTTGAAAAGTAATATGCTAATTACAGTAGGCTCACATCATTAATATAGTGATAAATTACTGAATAATTAATTATTTTAATGTTTTGTTGTGAAATTGTTAGGGTAAAAAGAAATCTAAGAAGAAAAGAAAATAAAAAAGATAGAGAAGTGGATTGGAAAAAAATCATTTGTGTTTCTTCTCTCATACGACACAATAATTCCTTGGTTATTAGAGTTACATTGCTCAAGAACATCTATATGTAGTCTATGGGGAATGAGATGGAGGTCTTGGGAATATCATAGGCTTTTTAATGGGTGGGAGGAGTGGCTTACCTAGTGAAGTGAGAGGGGTTATTTATACTAGAGTCGAGGGGTATTTTTTGAATAAAATATTAAATAAAATAATATATCAAAGGTAAAAATTAAAATAGTTATTTTTTGACAATAAAATCATATATATAAATATATAATAATTAGTTAAAGAATTTAAATACCCTTTATAATTCTTATTAATTAATTTATTAAAAATGAAATTGGAAAGAAATAAAAACTGAAATTTTAAGGAATAACTTTTGACTTTAGGTTTCAGAAAGTTATTTTTATGTTTAAAAATTCAGCTTATTGTGTTTTAATGAACCATTTATGAAATTAAATATACCATGTCTGAACCAAGATTTATATAAATGATTATTTCATTATTAAATCATCAATGATGTAATTTGAGTTACATTAGTTATGTGAAACTGTATTTTTAATGTTCACCTAAAAGTTGAAGTATTTCAGATAATTACCAAAAAATAACCCTTAGATTTGTTCAACGTGGTGATTTAAAAATGGAATTAATTTTATAAAAATAAATTGAAAAAATATTTAATTTTATTTCTTAATGTAAAAATAATTATTAATTACAAAATACTTTAGAATCCTTTTTAATAAAAATGTGTTTAAATTTTCATTGAGTTTTTAATCATGAAATTTATTTTAGTGGAATTATAAAAATCATATTTAGAAAAATTAATCATGATAAATATTATTTTTATTATAATTTGTTATAATAAATATAATTACTATTCCAACAAACGGGTTACTATTCTCAATTTTAACATTACTACTCCAATTGTGACATTACTACCTATGTATACTATATTATTTCACTAAATATTACACGTAATTAATATCTAGATCTATATTTTCATAATGTTTCTTAGTTTACAAATATTTTATTATTCTCTATAGATTTTTTAGTGGAGGTGATTATTCTAGTAGATTAGGGTGATCCGTATTTTCCCATTTTTCCATTTCTATTTTTTATTTTATTTTCAATTGTAATGTTTAGAATTTTAATTAGTTTCCTTGATGATTAATGTAATGGAATTTAGTAATGAAAAAGTATCTATTGGTTTCTATATATTTTTTATGTGTATAATATATTATAATATAATATAATACAACACACATTTATTCATGAAACAAATTTTACTAAAAAAAAGTAGGTCATTACATTCTTCCCAACTTTTGAAATTTCATCCCCAAAATATCAACTCTTATTCTTAGTCGGTAATTGGTAAGGTCACTTCAATTTCATTATTTTCTATGGTTCTCAAGTATTTTATTTATACTTATGGTTTATCCATAATACATTGACAATGTGATTTTTCTTGTTTCGTAGAAATTTTTCTCTATGGTATAATATTTTTTTCGGATACTCTTCATATGAGAGGTCATTATTTAGTTGAATCACCTCCTAATTATGTACATGTGAGGGATCAGTTATGTACTTCTTTGGTAGTGTTATGTAGAACACAACATGATCTTTATCCATATAAGGTAGAAGTTCAAGATTAAATGTCACTCCTCCTATGTAATCAAGGATCACAAAGGAGCCAATGTACCTTGGGTTAAGCTTCCATTTCTTTTGAAACCACATTACTCTCTTCCATAGTTATATTCTAAGGAAGAATTTTTCTCCAACATAAAACTAGAAATCTCTTCAACAGTTGTCATCATAAATTCTTTTTTACTCTAATAATATTTTATATGGTGTTTTATGGTTTAAACATTCTTTTCCCCCACTTTCACAAGATCAGGTACATGTAGCTTTCTTTCCCCAAAATCATCAAAACAATTTAGAGTTCTACATCAATTCCTATACATAGATTAACATATAGTCATTTGGATACTCCATGGGAAGATGTTTTTATATGATAGATAAACCATTTGGAGATGTTGATCCCATCCTCCATAAAATTCCATTGAGTAGGAACTTATCATGTCCTCAAGTGTCTGAAGAGACATTTTAGGTTGGCCATTAGTTTGTGGGTGATAGTCCATGTTGAAATTCATTCTAGTACTCAAGTTATGTTAGAGACATCTCTATAATTTAGATTCTAACCTTGGATCATGATCTGAAATAATCGAATATGGAACCTCATACATCCTCACAACTTCATTCACATATATCCTGGAATGTTATTCATGTGGTAAGACTTCCCAAATAGAAATATCATGGGAATTCATGGTGAGTCGATCCACCAGAACCCATACCTCATTATTTTTTTGGTTGTTTTCAGGAGACCAGTAACAAATTATACAGTAACATTCTCTCAATTACACATTGTTATAGGGAATGGTTTCATCAAAATATTGGACTTTTTCATTATATTTTAACTTTATAACATACCAAATAAATTCAGATGTACTCAACAATATCCTTATTCATGTTTTCCCACAAGAATATTTCTCTAAGATTGTGATACATCTTGGTACTTCCAGGATTGATGGAGAAATATCAGTTATGTTCATTATCAAATAGCTCCTTCTTTATATCTGATTATGATGGCACCCAAATCCTTGTTCTAAATTGAATTAAACCATTATCATCATTATATAAATCTTGAATATTCTATTCCTTTATTGATTTAACCACCTTTTGTAGCTCCAAATATTCCCTTTTTGCATCCTAGATCTTCTCTTGGATGGATGTTTGGGTAATAATATGGGAAAGGTAGGATGTATTTAATTCCATTGTTATTTCCATATACATCCTTTGTATATCTATGAAGATGGGGTCTTTATCAATCTATCTCATTCATAGATTAGTAGGTTCTTTTCTGCTAAGAGAATCAGCTACCTTTATCTCCTTCTCTAGATGGTAGTGAATAGTGCATTCATATTCTTGGATTAGCTCTAACTATCTCCTTTCACTCATGTGGATCTCCTTCTATGTGAATATATACTTTATACATTTATGGTCTGTATATATAGCACACCTCTCATCATATAGATGTTGCTTCTAAATATTTAGAGTAAAGATTATTACTTCTAACTTCGAATTTGGAATAATGTAATTTTTTCAAGGATTTTCAACTATCGTGAGGTGTAGGCTATCACTTTATCATTATGCATGAGTACACAACTGAAGCCTCTAATTGAAGTATCACAGTATATCGCAAAACCTTATCCACTTGCTGTTAGTGTTAGTATATGTTTAGTGACTAGATTATTCCTGAGATACAACATATTTCCTAACATTCTTCTATCCAGACATACTTTACCCATTTCCTTGTTAACTTAGTAAGTAGGCTAGAAAATCAAGAGAATGTTCTCACAAAATGTCAATAGTATCCATCCAATATAATAAATTTATATATTTCTATGACACTAGTGGGTCTGGTCCATTCCCCAATTTCCTTTTTCTTTGAAGGGTCTACATTAATTCCATCTCTCATGATCATGTTCCCCAATATTGCGACTTGCTACATCCAATAGCCACATTTTCTGAACAAATAATACATTTCTTACTTTATTAATATCTATAGATAAATCCTTATATTCTCTTTATGTTCCTCCATTAACTTAGAGTAAATGATAATATCATCGATAAACACTACCACAAATATTTTGAGGTATTCTCTAATTACTATATTCATCAAATACATGAATATTTATATAGAATTAGTATGTCTCAGGGGCACCACTACGAACTCATAGTGCCCATGCCTTATATGGAAATAATTATTCATGAATATCTTCCTTCTTAGCCTTTAGTTGATGACATATATAATAAATATCCCCCATTAAGAATTATTGATCTCCTCATAGTTGATTAAACAATTCTTTAATCCTTGGAAGAGGAAACTTGTCCTTTATGGTGATCTTATTAAGGTCAAGGTAATCGATACACAACCACAATGATCCATCCTTCTTGAAAAATAGCATTGGTGAACCACATAGTTATTTAATAGGGAATATGAACCCTTTTTCGAAATTCTCTTTCATCAAGGTCATTAACACTTACAGTTCAATCAGGGCTATTCTATAAGGGAATTTTGAGATAGGAGTAGCTCTGGGTTTGAGCTCTATTAAGAAATCTACCCCATGATCTAGAGAAATTCCATGTAACTATTTAAGAAATACATTATTTTATTAACTAAAAATGGTAATTTTCTCTAGTTTGAAACCTTTATTTGACTCAATCATTTGAGTAAGGTATGCTTCTTCACAAGGAATCATCACCCACACAGTTGAGGGATTTTACAACATAGTTCCATGATCTTCCTTGAATTTGTAAAGTATAATTGGATAGTTCAAAATACGATAAAAGATTTCCTTTTACAAAAACATGATGTGTGATTTATATAATGAAAGAAAATCCATGCCCATTATAGTGTTGAATTACACCGAGGGAAGTATTATGCGATTCATGAGAAGAATATTCCCACAAACACCAATAGGAGAAGAGTCCAACACTTTGGTTACAATGATTCCACCACTAGGTGTCTTTACATATATATATATACATCATGGTATCGAGGCTTCGATTCAACATTTCTAGATAAATTATTTGATATGAAGGAATAAGTAGAACCTGAATCAAGAAAAACTTTTTCCATTCTTGAGTGAATTGGAAGTGTACCTTTTAGTTCTTCATTTTCATTCTCTTCTTTAGCAGTAGTGATGTAATAGTCATTCCCTATATCCATTTATTTGGTTGTTGCAAACACCAATTATCCTCAAAGACTATAGGCTTAGTGCACTAACTTTCATAGTCCCTTTCTCCCAATAGTTGAATATTTAAACCATAAGTGGTGAATAAGAAGGTTCCCTCCTTTACTTCATCAGGTTGGTTATCTTCTTCATGTATATTCAACTTTCATGAGCTTGGTGTCATTCTCTAAAACACTTTTATAATTCCCATGTTACTTTGAGATAATTCCCTTGATGATTATTACCAAATTTTGTCATGTGGGAAGTTAGATCCTCTTTACTTCTTTTTAATTTGACCCACTAACTTGAAACTCCACCCCTCTCTTCTTATCTCTATAAACATGGGACCATTTTCCAAATTCCATCTCTACTTTGAGAGTAAATCTAACCCCTTCTTCATAACTCCCAATGTCTTGGATTTCTAGAGACTTTCAATGTTGTGTTTTTAAACCACTAAAGAATCTCTTAATTTCTTTATAATTGTTATAACAAATCTCGAGGCATATCTTATAGTACTTTTGTAATTTTACTTGTATTCCATGAAAAATCACCTTCTTATTTATTTATCTCTATTAATTCTCTTGCAATCTTTTCCTCGATGAGTTCGAGGGAAATATTGGATAATAAATATTTTCATAAATTATTCCCACTCAATCTCTTATATTTCATCCTTTTTCTTGTTGGTATTCACCAACACCCACCATTTATCATCTTCTTCGTATAATTGATAAATCTAAAGAGTGACCTTCACCTTCACAAAAAAAGGATCACAAAAAGATCATCTTTATTGAGTAAACACATTATTCCATGAAAAGTGGATCAGAAGTTCCACTAAATATTGGTGGTCGTTTCTGCCAATAGAATTTAGTGGCTACTTCATCCTTCCTAGGAGAAGGAAAAAGTTCCCCATGATTTAGGTTATTATTCATAGCCTTTGATAGATGGGTAAGAATCACCATAAATTGAAGAGTTTTGAAATCAGGTTTTTCCTAAAAATTTCTAGTTTTTCCTCGATTTCTCTATTTTATTAAATGTAAATAATACATTAGTGTCATTAATTATAGAAGCATAAAATAAATTTAATTAAATATTTATATATTATATATAATTATTAATTTCCATCCATGAATTTTTTTTATAAAAATTTTCTTCACAATTTCCCCGTAGTTGGTTAATCAACCTTTAACGATACATTTTCAAAAGGCTGGGAAACAGTAGTATAACATTTATATTTGTCATGAATATGATAATTACACTAGGTTAACATAATTATCATAATTTAAAATTACTGTATAATTAATTATTTTAATTTTTGGTTGTAAAAGGGTTGGTGTAAAGTGAAATAGAAGAGGAAGAAGAAATAAAAAATAGAGATATGTGGATCAGAACTTACTTAACCCTCAGTGTTGCGTCTCTTGTACAAATCTATAACTCCTTGGTCATTGGAGTTGGATTTCTCAAAATCATCCTTATTTATTATAAAGGGATTGATTTTTAGGATTTTGGAAGAGATAAGGCTTTGGAATGGGTTGGAGGATTGGTTTTCCATAAGAAGGGAGATGGGTTATTTATATTTGAGGGGGGTGTTTTCAGAATAAATATTGAATAAAATAATATATCAAACGTAAAACATGAAATATGAATTTTTTTAAATAAAAAATATTAATAAAATATAATGAGTTTAACAATTTAAATCCACTTTATAATTCATATTAATTAATTTAGTATAAAGAAAGTGGAAAGAATGAGAAATTGACATTTTAAGGACTCGCTTTTGACTTTAGGTTTTGGATAGTTATTTGTGGGGTTAGAAATTGAGTTTATGGAATTTTAGTTAATGATTTATAAAATTAAATATAACATGTACGAATATAAAGTTCTATAATGGATTATTTCATTATTAAATCATGAATTATGTAATTTTTGGTACACCAGTTATGTGAAAAAAAAACTATATTTTTACTATTCACTCTAAAATTGAAGTATTAAAGAAAATTTCTAAAATTCCCCGAGGCATTATTTCTACATACTTATTTCAAAAACTATATTCATTTTATCAAAATAAATTTCCAAAATATGTATTTTTTTTAATATAAAAATTATTTTTTTACAAAATACATTAAAATACTATTTATTAAAAATATGTTTATATTTTTCTTTGAGTTTTTCGTCGTGATATTTTTTTGGAATTAAAAAATTTTTATTCACATACATTAATCATGATAAATATTATTTTTATTATAATTCATTAAATGTGGTAAAATTATAATTCCAATGGTTAGGTTACTATACCTAATGGTCACATTACTATTACAACGGTCACATAACTAGCTATATATACTACTTTATTATTTCACTCAATATTTAACCCAATCCCTATAAAGGTTATATATTTCCATAAGTTTAATTATATTACTATTATTTTAATTCTTCTGTATTTTCTTTGCAGTGGGGGCGATGATTCTGGTATATTTGGGTGATCTATATTTTCCTATTTTAGATTTTCTATTTTTAATTTTTTGTCTCGTGGAAATTTTTTGAATTTTTATTTGTCTCATTATGGGTTAATGTAACATTATTTATTAAAGAAACAAAGTATTTATTTGTTTATATATATTTTTTATGAATATAATATAATTTAATATAATATAATACACATTTATTTCGGATTTTATTACTAAAAACAATTGGTCATTGTAATGGAACAATGACTTTAGGATTTAGTAAAACTAGGATATAGAAGGAGATGGTATGCCCTAAATCCCCTAAATTCTAATTGAATATTATAAAATTGGTTTAATCATAATTAATGATTAGGAATATCATATGAACATCAAATTCATTATTTCAATTAGCTTACCCTCATAATTTTAAGGTATGGTATGAGGTTTTTTAAATCATGAATACATCATTTTTTAAAGCCACATATTCAATCTCGTTATATAATTAGAGGTGGATCATGATGAATTGATACATTATACTTCCATGAAAGTTTTATTATTCATATTTCCAAATTATTAAACAATGTATTAGATTCCACTGTATTTGATAATGTTGAAAATGAATACTGTAATATCTTCCCATTATGTATATTGTTAAAATCATCTATTATTTCTGATATTAAAAAAAAAGGTTGTGTGTTCGTATAAGAGTTGTGTGAGTTGGGGGAGGTATTTACTCATTCATATGTTATAATGCATGATTAAAGGGCTATGTTACCACAAAATATGTATCTCTCTGATATTTTATGATATATTTCTCTATGAACAAATTTAATTTATTTGATATGAATCTTTAATTTAAAAAATATGTTTAATGAAACCATGGTATAATATTTAAATATAATTATTATATATTACATTTATCATGAAATTTTTGGATTGAAGGGTATGAATAAGACTATATAAATTAGGGAATTTTTTTTTACAAATTTATAAATTGAAATCATTCGATATGAATTGGTAATAAATACAAATAAAATCATTTGAAGTTAAAAAAATTAATTTTATAAATTTTATGAATTTTATAAATTATATATTCATAAGCTATTTTCATATACATATTATATTTCTTACATTCCAATTAATGAAGGTAATCAAAATTTTATGCTCAAAACAACATTTTAATAAAAAATTGGTTTTGTTGTATTTTGCACACTTATTTTCCAATGATTTTTTGAAACTTATTGAAATTGAATCTTCTAAAATATATTAAATATTTTTTATTATAATAATTAACATAATTTAATATTTTCATGTTAAATTTTGGTAATAAGGAATAATTTTTTTTAAAAGTATCATGATTATGGTTAAAAGTGGTTTACCGAGGGGGTTTGGCTAAGAGATATGAGAAAAAATGTCACAAAAAGTTTCTAAATATTATTTTTTGATTATAATGATACCATATATTATCATAAATTATAATTAATTTCTGTTTTTAGACACTTAAAATAGAATGTAATTTTTATTATTTAAATTTTTTATGTAATTGCATGTGGGTTTCTACCCTCACTTATAAAAGGGAGAATCGCCACCTCCCTTATTAATAAAGAATGAGATTATATCTCGAACATAAATTTCAAAAATAAACCAATCTATATTCCTTAATTATCTTACAGGTCTCTTTTTCTTACCCTAAAAGTATCCTATTAAGGCTTATGGTGTAAGAAAAAAGGAGGTCTCTCAAAGAAGATGTAATCGTCTTACCTGAATATTTTCAAATTTATATCTTATTATACTTTTTATAAATTTATTTTATCCATTAAAACATGAGAAATCCATTAACATACATATAATTAGATTTTATAATGATTATGGGATTACCATTTTCTAACTACCTTCTAACAAATGGGAATTGAAATCATTACTTGTGTGTACGAGTGGACAACCGCCTCCATATAGCGATGTGTTTCATTTTTCTTCAACATCTTTTTTGGATGGTTATTCTGATGGATTTAAAATTTATATATATTATATCTATAATATATATATATATATATTAATTTATAATTATAATATCTTATCTACCATCATAACATTATATCTTTTGAAGAATGATAATGTCACTCATGTATACAAGTTGAGTACCACCTCCATGAAGTAACACTACGGAAAAAAGGCATTTACCGGCGGTTTTTTTCCGTTTCGCGGCGGTTTAAACTGCCGCTAAATCGATTGGTGGTGGTTTTGAAAAACCGCCGCGAAATTGTGCATCGGGAAACTATTCGTGGTGGTTTTCAAAACCGTCGCAGAACATTTCGCAGCGGTTTTTTTATTTTTTTTATTTTTTTTATTTTTGTTATTTTTGTTATTTTTTTAAATTTTTTTTAATTTTTTTATTTTTAATTTTATATATTTATTTATATATTTATATATTTATTTATATATTTATTTATTTATTTATTTATTTATTTATTTATTTATTTATTTATTTATTTATTTATTTTTTGTATTTATTTATTTATTTATTTATTTATTCCGTATTTATTTTATTTATTTATTTTTTGTATTTATTTATTTATTTATTTATTTTATCTATTTATTTTATTTATTTATTATATTTATTTATTTATTTATTTATTTATTTTATTTATTTATTTTTCGTATTTATTTATTTATTTATTTATTTATTTTGCGTATTTATATATTTTTCATATTTATTTATTTTATTTCGTATTTATTTTATTTACTTATTTTATTTTATTTATTTATTTTAATTATTTATTTATTTTATTTATTTATTTATTTTATTTTGTTTATTTAATTATTTTAATTATTTATTTATTTTATATAATTATTTATTTTATTTACTTTATTTACTTTATTTATCCATGCATGCACATCCCATGCACATGCACATGCATGCCCATTCAATATAAAGAAATTCTGCGTTTGGTGAGGTTTGAACCCCTAACCTCTTGAATATTTTCCAAAGAGTTTACCACTCCAGCAAACTCGCCATGTGGTTAATAAATAGAATTGAATATAGTTATATATTATAATTGAAAAAACAAATAATACGAAAATAATAGATATAAACTCAATAATAATAAATAATAAATAATAAATAATAAATAATAAATAATAAATAATAAATAATAAATAAGGAATAATAAATAATAAATAATAAATAATAAATAAATATAAATAAAAAATAATAATTAAATATAAATAAAAAATAAAAAATAAATAATAAATAATAAATAATAAATAATATATAAATAATAAATAATAAATAATAAATAAATATAAATAATAAATAATAAATATAAATAAATAATAAATAAATATAAATAATAAATAATAAATAATAAATAACAAATAATAACTAATAACTAATAAATAAATATAAATAATAAATAACAAATAATAAATAATAAATAAATATAAATAATTAATAATTAATAATTAATAATTAATAAATAATAAATAATAAATAATAAATAATAAATAAATAATAGATATAAATAATAAATAATAAATAATAAATAAGAAATAATAAATGATAAATACATAATAGATATAAATAATAAATAATAAATATTAAATATTAAATATTAAATATTAAATATTAAATATTAAATATTAAATAATACATAATAAATAAATAAATATAAATAATAAATAATAAATAATAAATAATAAATTAATTTAAATAATAAATAATAAATAATAAATAAATATAAATAATAAATAAATATAAATAATAAATAATAAATAATAAATAAAAAAAATAAATATAAATAATAAATAATAAATAATAAACAATAAACAATAAATACTATATAATAAATATAAATAATAAATATAAATAATAAATAAATATAAATAATAAATAATAAATAAATATAAATAATAAATAATAAATATAAATAATAAATAATAAATAATAAATAATAAGTAAATATAAATAATAAATAAATATAAATAATAAATAATAAATAATAAATAATAAATAATAAATAATAAATAATAAATAAATATAAATAATAAATATAAATAATAAATATGAATAATAAATATAAATAATAAATATAAATAATAAATATTAATAATAAATAATATATAATATATAATATATAATATATAATAAATTATAAATAATAAATTATAAATAATAAATAACCAGTAACAAATATTATTATTATTATTAATATTTTATTATTAGTAATAATAAATAATAAATAATAATTAATAATTAATAATTAATAATTAATAATTAATAATTAATGATTAATAAGTAAATAAAAATAATAAATAAATAATAAATAATAGATAATAAATAATAAATAAATATAAATAATAAATAATAAATAAATATAAATAATAAATAATAAATAAATATAAATAATAAATAAATATAAATAATAAATAAATATAAATAATAAATAATAAATAAGAAATAAATAATAAATATAAATAATAAATATAAAAAATACATAATAAATAATAAATAATAAGTAAATATAAATAATAAATAATAAATAAATATAAATAATAAATAATAAATAATAAATAACCAGTTACAAATAATAGATAACAAATAAATTAAAGTATATTATAAATAATAAATAATAAATAATAAATAATAAAGGAAACACATGAAAAAGTATGAAAAGACGTGATAAGGGATTAAAAATCATGAAAACGCATGAAAAATGATGGAGAAGCTTATGATGAATGTTGCATTAGAAAGAATGACAATGCATGAAAACTCGTGACAACTCTGGAAAACTCCTTAATAATTCAACATAATCATCATAATAACCCACAAAAAACCATTGATAAAGATAACAAGTAATGGGAACCCAAATAAACAGTAATAAATGGAGCAACAGTTAAAACCTGTCAAAACGGTCATAAAGAGACAAAAACATTGGACTCACATTAACGGAGATAATTTATGATCCGATAGTCCGTTTAAGATTCGGGACCTATCAAATCAAAGATCCTGAAACGATCTTCGACCTGAAAGGTGAAAGAGTCTGAATGGACAGGCGGATCGGAAGTTATGACCATTAAAAAAAAACTGACAGGGAACGGGTGCTAGAAACGAGAAATTGAAAAACATAACAAACCCGATACCCACTAAAAAGGCCATAACATATGATCTATGAGTTCATGTGGGCGCTGCGACTAGTCAAACTGAAGCTCATGGAACGAGCTATGATCTGTCATGAGGAGAAGGCCGAAATGACACGCGGATCAAAAGTTAGGTCCATTTGAAGACAAGTTCGACGGGACACTGGTGACAAAAATGGGGTTTCGGAGGCCTTCAGAGGGGTTTTTGGGGTCAAAAGACATGACAGAAGCTTTCTTGGGTTGAACTAGTGCATAACTCTTTTTGCTGGCTTCAATTTGATATGTGGTAGAGCTCAAATGGACACCCGGAGCGAATGTTATGGCCGTTTGAAGTTGGAGAACTTTTTTCAACTTTATTATCACTCTAATATCTTCTGCACCTAAGTCCGTCTCACGGTTTTGATTATATGTGCCTCTACATCTCTTCATGAGCTTCGATTTTACTGGTCGTGGCGCTTCAACAGACGTCCGGATCAAAAATTATGGTCGTTTTAGTGATTTTCGGGGTTTCTCTTGTTTTTTTTTGTTTTCATTTCATTTCACGGAGGTTTTACCGAAACCGCCACTAATCCTCGATTAAAATTAAAAAAATAATAAAAATAAAATAAAATAAAATAAATTTTTTTTAGCATTTCGCGGCGGTTTTTTCGCGGCGGTTTAAAAACCGCCTCTAAACGACCATTTTCTTGTAGTGTAATGTGATTTTTTTCATTTCCTCTTTACATGGATGATAATAGAGATATATTTAATTAATATATATGATATTTATAGTATAATATTTTTTTTAATGGTTTATTATTATTTACCTCTCTTTCATTCCAACTATTGAAATGTTGTAGCATCACTCATGTGTATGTATGAACTTCTGAATCCCTAAAGTGATGTAATGAAATTTTAAAAACCTATATATATGAATGATTATAAATGTCTATTTGATTAATAAATATGATAATTAGGTATTGATTAATATTAAATACATTATAAAACCATTACCAAGGTGAAAGTATCAGGACCATCAAACTGAAACATCCATGGAAGATAGACATATTCTCACCCAAATGTTCATTTTAATGAAGAAATTATTAATATATGGATAATTGGAAATAATAAAGGAATGATAAATTGTAAAATATATATATAAATATATATATAAATATTTATATATGTTAATATGGTTATATAATATATGTATAAAAATATTTTTATTATATAGGGTGTTTTTATGTGTATGAAGTAAGATGGAACTTGAGGCAAGGGTTTATTTTACAATATCATTTCCTTTTAGGACTGTATATGATGAAATTTAAATGAGTAAATTTAAATAATCTTACCATTTATATAATAGAGAAACCCATTTAAACCCATTATTTTACCTAATATATCATTAGAAAAGTTCAAAATTTCATTATCGTTTTTCATGGGCTTGAGATAGGAACTTAGATGTCCAAGAAAAAGAAGATGGGAACGATTTCTCCCCAATAGTACATATGATAAGATGTTAGAAAAAAATTACCCAATTAATAAATAGATTTTATCATTAATTAATAAAAAAATCACATCAAACGTTTTTATAACATGATTTTTCTAAATTACCAAAGTAACAACCAAAAATAGATCTTGAAACAACCCAAGGGTCCATCTATATGTGACTGCATGTCACCACCATTCCAACCCATCATAAATGAAACAAGAGCAAGGATATGAATCTAATACATGTTACACATCCCTATACATGAATTCTATAAAACCAATTCTATAAACAGTGAAACAAAAATGCTAGGTGTGATCACTAAATCTCAATACAATACCACAAAATAATCTAAACAATGTCTATACACATGAATCCATTGGTTTCTAATTAAAAATAGATTTCTAAAACACTTTGAATAAAGACATTTTCTATATAAAATTCATCCCCTTTGTTCTATTTTAAAAAACCTTACATTCCTTTCAAATACATTTCATATTCATATAAATCAAAAAATATGAAATATCATATTTACAATGGAATAAAATGATACTGTAATAAAATTTTCAAGCATCAGTAAATATAACATGTATAAGAGGGAAGATAAGCACATGGAAGGATATTTTACATAGTATAATTTCAAATAAACTAAGTGGGAAATCCATGACAGATGGGTGTGCACAACCAAATTTATATGAAATAAAAGGAAACTCTAACCTATATATATCACTCTTAAAGTATAAGGACCATGATTCCATGGAGATGCTTACCCCAAGTTTCCATGACATCAAGGAAACCACCCATAGTGATAGAATAGTATACTATGCCTCAACTTTTTTTAGTTTTTTCCTACAACCCTAGGTCTCCATATTGTGATATCACCTTAAATTGGCATTAAGGGAAAAAAATTAATATCACATAGTATGGTTTCCATAAAAATTCTCTTCTTAGAAATACATTTCAAATCCATAAAAAAATATTTTAACCTATAATTTATTTTAAATCAATAATTTCACAATTTAATAATAAGATAATTTGATGGAATATAAGGCATGGAATGGTAAATAAAATAGGATAGATATACCTGCCTAAATAACGATTAAAACTATATCACCTTCAAAAATAGATGATTCGAATTGAGCATATTGGGTCTTTACCAACCCTGATCTAATAGAGACACAAAAATTCAACATATAATTCTCTAGATCCACCAATCATAGTCTAATAGGGTTCTATCAAGACAAGAGGAAGAGAGATCAAGAATAGATCTTCATTAAGAAGGAGGAATGAAGAGGAAAACTAAACTTTCCATGAAGAGATACATGAATATCAATCAAAGATCCTCATGGAACTAATGGGGATATCCTCTGGATCATAAATGGAGGGATTTTTTACCTATTGAATATTTAAGAGGTGATTAGTGTTTGAAATAAGAAAGGGAATTTGGGTAATTTTCTATTTTAATATTTTTGATTATGAGACAATGGTTAGGAATCATGGTTTGAAAATTCATGTACCAACAATGTTTTGTGCGTCATCCATTGAAAACCAAGTCACATGGTTACCTAAGAAAAAATAAACATTTTCAGAAACCATGCTCAATCTTGGAGATAACCTCTAGAAAAATCCCAAGAAACTACACTATTTTTATTGAAACCTATGTGGGTAGAAAACCCAAGATCTAACAATGAAAAATTAAAATGGAAACCACATATCCATATTTAATAGTTACCACATAATTACTACAAACCATGTTCCTAAACAATGCACCAGTACAATTTTCCTCAAAACATCAATTTTTTCCCCAAACTCTTGAAAGCCTCTAAAAACTCGCAAAAGTTCAACCAATCTTAAAAAATAGGATTACATGTAACAGAAAGGTCATCATAATTATCCCCAACATAAAAAAAACTCTATCATAAGAATGGAAAATGATCCCAAATATATGAATAGATAAGGGTATTATTACATCATCAGGGCCATGTGCTATTATTTCTCACGATTTTCCCTACTATATTTTAATCCAACATGAACCAATGGAATCGTCGTTCAACATAGAACCTTTTAATGTTGGTCTATTATCTAAAAATTATTTTCAACCACTGAGGTATTCTGATAATTCAAAATTTCATCCCAATTAATTAAATAGGATGGATCTATATGATATTCATTAGATAATAAACATGGAAAATATCATGGATTGATTTAAAATTATAATTTATGTCAAAATGATAATCCTCATTTATGAGTCACTCTAGAATCAAAAATGGGAAGATATAATGAGGTGTTAACAATCCCAGCTTCACAAAAACTCTATGTCCCTACCAATGTAAAACTATGAGGAAATCATGATCACCAACTTCAATGTCCAATCGATGATGAAACCGATTGATTTAAAATTTATAAAGAAATTGATTTTTCACTAACCTCTTCCGGATAAACTACATAATATATATTATTTCATGAATGATTCTCTATCCAGCTGAGATTATTTCTAAAACATCTTCCCAATAAATAGGTGATCTGTAATTCCTCTCATACAATGACTCAAAAGGCACCATTCTAAATGATGAATAATAAATATTACTATATGAAAACACCATCAAGTTAGAATATTTCTCCCATGATCCATTGAAGTTAGGTATACATGTCTAGATCATGTCTTCAATAATCTATATGGATCACTGAATCTAGAAATTCACTTGTTTATGATAAGATGTTCTCAACATCAACTGATAACCCATAATTTTATATAATCCACTCTATAATGAAAATATGATATAATGGTATCTATCATAGATGTTAGAAAATAGCACCCCATGATTTCTATCAATATCCCATGCATAAAATTTTCCAATATCCTCTACTATTATAAACAAGTTTCTTGGTATTAAATGCATTTATTTCATGATTCAATTAATAATTACCCAAATATCAGTTATTCTAATTGTATTTTGAGATATCCCATTCAAAAATTCCATAGCATTGTTATCTGATTTTCACATGGGAATGGGTAAGGGTTATAATAAAAAATTATTTCATCATGTTCCACATTAACTCTATAACATATGAGGAACCAAGACACAAATCCTACAATTGATCATGTCTTTCCCATCCACTAATAATGTCATCCTATGTAATAGTACATATTGGTAGCTTTAGGGTATAAATAACAACACGATTAGTGTCTAATATCAATCAATTTGTTCCTCCAGTCAATCATAAAAACCATTTTTTTCTCAAAGGTACAACACTCCATTGGGATACTAAGATTTCACACCCAAGATCTTTAATCAATAAATATTCTTGAAAAATAAAAAACATTCTACATCCTTAGTAAGATAAAACTAGTATTTAATACACATTGACTCATAATTTATTACATAATATTAAATATAATAAAACATCAAATATCGATAAGTCTAGTGGATTTGGGAATCAGTTACATTACATATAACATTAAAATAGGGAATACATCATATTTATTGAAAACATCCTTAAAATTCTCATATTATTCCTTCATACTTAAAATTCCATGGGATAACCTATGGACATACATAAGAAGTGGGTGATCTATAAACCCCAGTAGGGGAATAAACACGGTATAACATGTAGAAAGTAGTACATGTTAGACAATAGGAATATAAATGATACATAAAAGGGGTGAGAATCATAAATATTAACAGTGAGGCATGATAAAGCATGATTACATAAAGGCAACATAGAAATGTGGAAACAACATAAAAAAATACATCATAAACATAGACTAAGTCTAACTACAAATAAATCATGATAGAAAAAGTCTTGTAATGGATTAGGTTCACTCTCTAATCCCTTTAATTATGTATCATTAGACAAAAATATTACCAAATGTGTTGGAGTGCTATATAACTATAATTACACACATCACTTTCATTTCATTCTCAAGCTTAAGTGTTCCACATAGATCATAAACCATTGGCTCATTTATCATCAGATTTTATTCCACTATCAAGTAGTGTGGAATACATTCCTGTAATTACCAAATAAAATTATTATAATTTTATAATGGTGAACACCCTTGATAGGAAATGAAAACAGGTATTCACTGTAAACTTTTTTGGCATGGAAAATAATTGTAAAAATTTAGCAACATAAAAGGGGAATATAAATGTTGATGGAAGGGATTAATGAGAGATCAATGGGTATCTCATAATTTATACATAATATTCATAGTAATGGGATATGGAAGAAGATACAACACTATTAGTAATTGGAGATAAAAAACATATTATAATGAAGAAACTTTAATAAATAGTGGAATAAAATGATCTCTTTCTAAATATTGGAATGGGAACAGGTGTACATAAGGGTTTATGGGAGGGATTAATAATATTTAAAGGGGTATATAATTTTTTTACATAAAATGGAAAGTACAAGAGATATGAAAGAACATATACCAATAAGAAAAATGGAAATTAAGGGGAATAAAAAGTATTTTAATAAAAATGAGAGTGGGAGATCCCTTACGTAGAGAGGGTGATTCCAAATTCATGAGTGAATATTTTTGAGATCTTGGGGGAATCTTAAGATGACTATAGAGAGGGGAGGTAATTGTGAGGATTTTCTTTATAGTTTTTTAGTAAAAAGAAATGGGATATTGAGTGGGTTTATATTGAAAAAGAGTGGTTTTTTCTTTATTATTTCTCAAACATATGTTTTAGACTCTATATAATACTTTAATCAAAACCCAAAACCATAAGATGGATTTTCCAATTGTTTATACCAAAACTGATTTATTTTAATTATTTTATTAGGCTGAGGAAAGAAATTTTTATAATGATACCCTTGGGGATGTGGAAGGGAGTCATTCACTTAAAGAAATGATTTTAAAACCTTAAAAGTTAATATAGGTTTGGGAGGATTCATAAAAGATTTATAAAATTAATGAAATAATATAAAACATGAATTATTTTTAAGGGGAAAAATATATTTGGTCATGGATACCCTTTATATTATTTATTAAATCATTTTTGGGTCATTATGATTTCATAATACACGCCATATATTTATATCATATAAAATTTTTACCATAAAATTCAAATATCTAAAAAAATTATGAAAAATTTACCATTGGATAATTTTGATGTTTTTAATGTAAAAATAATATTAATATTATATAAATAATTTCCTAAATATGTGAATCTTCACCTATTAAATAAGATTCTAAATTTATTGATAAATGATAGGGTTTTATTTATAATAACAATTTTAAAACCCTTAATGAAATTACATTTGAATTCATAAAAAATATATGATCATTGATAAACATTATTTAATTCTAATATTTTATTTAAATTTTATTTATTTGAAAAATATAATAATTCTTCAAAATAAATTCCTTAATTGAATTTGAGTATTACCCATAAATAAAATTTGTGTTTTACTATATAAAAAACCATTTAAAATTTTACAATAATAAAATGAAAATATATTCATTATTATATATGTATTCATATTATTAGGGTTTTGATATGTTTCAATTTATTACCAAAAAAACCCTTAGGGTGTGATTCATTATGGTGATACTTTCATTGAGTTGTTCGGTGAAGATAGTTTGGGTCATGATCTTGATGAGCTTAAACTTCTCCCATAAATGGTTTTTCTTATACTTATGTTATTAGATATCATTTTGGGTTTTCTCAGGAGAATATCCTGATGATTATATCTCCCATGGAATCTATAATAAATGGGATTAATATGCTATGATCCTATTATTTGAGGCCATCACTTCCTTTTTTTGTTCCAATCGTATTTTTTAAAACCATATATTTATATTAATCATATGATCAATATTCAATGGCTATATTATCAATAGTTAAGATGCTTAATAGTATTTTAAATTTGAAATGATATATTAATAAACTATAAGAACATGTTTCTCCTATATCCATAATACATAATAATACATTTAACTCAAACAAAAAGGGAATTTTATTTATAAAAGTTCGGGTCGTTAAAATATTCCTCATTTAGAAATTTCACACAAAAAAATTTTCATTTCAGAGACTAAAATAGATGTGTTTAAATATGTTTCATCACATGCTCTGATTCTCATGTTTCATATTCAAACTTTTTGTTTCTCTATAGCACTTTGACTAGTTCATTTTATTTTTCCTTATAACTATATCTGTACAATCTAATATCTTCACCAGATGCTCCATATATTAGAGATCATTCTCGAACGATACCGCATCTAGATTGATTTCATGTGAGAGGTCTAGGATGTACTTCTTCAAGAGTGATACATGGAATGCATCATGCACTATAGGTAGTTTTTTTGGGAGTGCTATTTGATAGGCCACCTCTTTGATGTAATCAAGGATCTCAAAGGGTTCGATGTACCTTTGACTAAGATTTACCTTTTTCCCAAATCTCACGACATTCTTCCTTGGAGATATTAGAGTAATACCTTTTTTTTAACCTCACACTCTAGGTATCATAGATTATTTTCATAATAGATATTGTTTCAACTTTGAGTATCTTTTAAGTGTTACTAAATAGTCTTGTACTTCCCACCATTTCCTCGACCATTTTGGACCTAGAAGTTTGTTTTCCCCAACTTCATCCCATCACGTAGGTGTACTGCACCTTTTCCCATCAAGGGCTTAATAGGGAGCCATTTGGATACCTGAGTGGAAACTGTTATTGTGTTAGAACGCAACCAATGGAAGATGTTATTTTCAACTTCCTTTGAATTAAATTTAGTATTCTCTCCACAATTCCAATGGTTTCTGGTAATTATACTTAGATTGGAATTCAAGTTGGGGAGATAATTCATGCTGAAGTTTAACTCAGTGTTTAGATCATGTTAGAGACTCTTCTAGAACATTGAGGTAAATATTATTTCTTTATTATATACAATAAATAGTGGTGTTTCATATAGCCAAAACGCATGTCTAATTTATTTCCTTGCATGCTTATTGACTGAGAAGTACTCTCTAATTATAATGAAGTGAGAATTTGTTGTAAGACTATCCAAAACGGTCCATATAGAATTATTTCCTATTGATTTATTTGGGAGACTACCGAAAAATTCCAGGGTAATGTTTTATCATTTACATGTAGTTATAGTTAACGGTTTCATAATCCCCTAGATTTTTTCATTTCCTCCTTCACTTGCTGATATACTAGGAATCTTGATGTATATTCTGGAATCTCGTTTCTTTAATTATCCCACAAAAAGTGATCTCAAAGATATTGATTATCATTAATATTGTAGGATAGATAAATAAGGTTGATATATGCATATTATCCATCATATCTTTCATTAATTATGGATTTTATGGTATATAAAGTCTTGAACCAAATATCACAACTCTTTCTTCATTAACATTAATCTTTAAGGAATTATGTTTTTTATACCTTTTAGTTTCTTATGAACCCCCACGTCATCTCTTTGATAATTCCTTATCCTCTCCAAACGGGACGATTGGATAATCATTTGTAAAAGGATTGATGATGTTACTTCCATTATGGAACTCATGTCCATCCTTTTCAAGTCTAAGAAAACCATATCATTTTCAATTATAATCAATGATAAAATTTTAAGATCATTTCTACTTATAGAATCCGCCACCTTATTTGATTTCCCAAGACGGTAGTGGATGGAGCCATCATAGTCCTTGATTAGCTCAAACCATCTTCATTGGTGTATATTCATCTCTTTTTATGTGAATATGTACTTGAGACTCTTGTGATATATATATATATATATATTTTACACTTCTCCCTAAAGAGATAATTCCACAATATTTTAAATGAAAATATCACTACATAAAATTATAGATCACATGTTATATAGATATTTTCATGAACGTCCATTTTCTTTGAAACATAGTCTACGAATTTTTGACTTTTCATTAGCATACAACTCAATCACTTAATAGAAGAATCATTGAATACCATGAAAAGTTCTCCACTCATGAGTAGTATGAGAACCAGTGTAGTGATAAGCATATTTTTTGACTCCTTGAAGTTATCATTAATTCAATAAACAATCTCGACTCCCTACTAAGTTATATTGGTTAGAGTGTTTTAAAATCATGAGAAATTACACAAAATCAATGATAGTACCCAGAAAATACCTGGAAACTATGGATTTCTATCATAGATGGTTCCCTCATACATTCTTTGATTTCTTTTTTCTTTAATGGGTAAACATATATTTCATTTCTTCTGATAACCTTCCCCAAGAATGTGACTTTATTCAACTAGAACTCATATTTAATATTATTTTCATAAATCATCTCATTTCATAAGGTTTTTAGAATAGGTCTCAGATTCTCCTCATGATCCTCATTGATTTTGGAGTACATTATAATATCATATATAAAGACTTCCAAAAATACGTTGATGTAATCTATAAAGACTCAATCTGTCATGTCTATGATGATTTCTGGAAAATTAATGAGAATGAATGGAATTACTATGAACTCATAGTTCTCGTACCTTGTACAGAAATTGATTTTGCAGATGTCCTCCTCTTTCACCAATCCTATATAATATCTTGACCAAAGATCCACCGTGGAGAAGTATTGTGATCTACGTAGCTGACTAAACAAGTCAATAATGAATGGAAGACGGTTTCTTTTATTTATCGAGATCTTTTTTAGATCATAATAATCAATGTGAGGAATAATGAGCCATACTTCTTCTAGATGAAGAGGACTAGTGCACACCATGTTCAAGGACCTAGGCATAAGAATCCTTTATCCAGATTATCCGATAATTGTTTCTTCAGTTTCTCAAGTTCCAAAAAATCCATTCTATAAAAATTCCTGAATAATAGAAAATATTCTTGTATAAGATCGATTGAAAATTAAACCTCTTGAATAGGAGGAAAATACGACAATTATTCCGAAAACACATTTGTGTATACCCTCAAATGAGAATGTATTCTAAGATGATATTTTCCATAGACTCAATAATTTGATCTAGATTCACTTTCTTGTGGGGAAATAATATCCTTTATTGAGATGTTGGTGATAAAGAGGAATCATCCTCCTTTCACTTGTGAAAAATCAGGGGATGATTCACAGTATGGAAAATGATTTCCTTCTTATAGAAATTTATATTGGCTTTATATAAAGAAAGCCAATTGATGCCCAGAATTGCATCAAATTCCACTAAAGGGAGTATCACAAGGTTTTCTTTAAATTTTAGCCCACAAAATTTGATAGTGGAGGATTTATATAGTTGGTATGAAATAAGTTTCCCTATTTTAGGTTTTCACTAGTAGATATATTTGCATGCTTTGTGGTGGTGTTTGAATAGTTATACTAAACTTGTGTGATATGAAGGAATGCATAGAACTATAGATGATAACCCTACCTTTCACTTTTTGATTCTCGTTCAAACTATTTACTTCATCCAAAATAAAATTAGGGATGATTACTTTTAAACTATTAAACACATAAATGGGAAACAAATAAAATTAGGGATAACTTATAAATTAGTTTTATTTCTTTAACATATTAATTTCTAGGCTTCAATATATGTTTTACATGATCTATTTACTATCATTTAATATTATTGGAATTTTTTATTCCTTTAATAATGGTTTATAATGATGTTGTGGATTTACCATATAATGTCCCCATGGAGTTTCAATCTCGGTGTGCAGCAAGGCCCATTTTCATACACTAGTTCCCAGTCATGTCTAGCTCAACATGGAGTTTTCGGGTTTTACCCCTATATGCATATCTTCTGGAGACACATCCACTTATACTATACATACATGGATGTACTTTCATGATAAACCACATAATCTCTAAATCACAAAAAATTAGTTATTTATTATTATATATAGTTTTATCCCTTTTTTCTAGAGTGTTCAAATACTTATCCTAAAATAACAAAACTTTCATTTAGTAACAACCATGACAAAACTTATCTTTAATACACAATAATTCATGATTTATTAAATAATATTATACATAATAAAACCCAAAAAATTGAGAAGTATAGTGTATTTGAGAATTCAGCACATTAGATAACAATATAATATAATGAATACATCATATTTATTGAAAAAATCGTTGAAATTCTCATATTATTCCATCGTACTTAAAATTGCATGGGATAACCATGGGGCATATATAAGAAATGGGTGATCTATAAATCCCAGTAAGGGAATAAAAAAGGAATAACCTGAAAAAAGTAGTACATGTTATAAAATTAGAATATTAATGATACATAAAAGGGTTTAAAATCATAAATATGAACAATGAGGCATCATATTGCATGATAACATAAAGGAAACATGGAAATGTGGAAACAACTTAAAACACATCATCATAAAAACAGTTCAAGTATAATTGCTAAGACATCATTATGAAAAAATTCATGTGGTGGATTATGTTGACTCCTTAATCCATTTAATTAAGTCTCATGAGACTGAACCATTACCAAATTCATTGGAGTGTTATATAATTATGGGTGCACCTGTCACTTTGATGTCATTCTCAGGGTTAAGTGAGTCACAAAGATCATAAAACATATAATAATTTATCATCACATTTTATTCTAAGATAAAATCATGTGGATTAAATACATGAAACTCCTCATTCCATGTAGTATAAGTGCATAATCTTTAACACCCTTTATAGGAAAAGGGTAAGGGTATTAACAAAACAATTGTTTGGAATAGAAAATCATGGTGAAATTTCTCTAGCATAATGGGGGTGTATAAATGTTCTTGGAAGGGATTAATGAGAGTGAAATGGAACCCTCATAATTTAGACATAAAATGGTAAGTGAGGGGGTATGTAAGAACATATACCATCATTAGTAATTGGAGATAAAATACATAAAAGAATTAATAAACTTGAATAAAGAGGAGAATAAGAGGATCCCTTACTAAATTTCGGCATGGTTATGACTGTACATAAGGGTTTATAGGTGGATTAATGATAGTGAAAGGTGTATCTCAAAATTTATAAATAAAATGGATAATGAGGGGAATATTTAAGAACATATAACAACATGACAAAATGGTTATTATGGGGGAATAACAAAAAATAAGTTCTTGAATAAAAAGAAGAGTGGGAGATCCCTTACTTTGACTAGGTTATAAATAATGCTTTATAGGAGATTCTTGAGAGATTTGGGGAACCTTGGGAGAACTCTATATAGGGGAGGCCAGAAAAAGGACTTTCTCTACATTTTTTTTATTTAAGAGAAATAGGATCTTGGGGGGTTTTATGTACAAAAAGAAAGGGGAGTTCTTTATTATTTCTTAAACTAAGGTTTTGGACTCTATATAATAAATATATCAAAACCACAAACCATACAATGGTTTTTCCCATGGTTTTTTAAAAAATGGAGTGTTTTTAGTTATTTTAATATGAAAATGAACAAACATATTAAAATATTACACTTTCTAATGAGGAAGTGTGTCATATCCCCAAAAGAATGATTTTAAAACCTTAAAATTCAATATAGGATTTGGATGATTCATGTAGGATTTGTAATATTAATCAAATAAACATAAAATAACATTATTTTAAAGGATAAATGTATATTTTTTTAGTGGATACACTTTATATTATTTATTAAATCATTTTTTAGTCATTATGAAAACATTATACACACCTTATATTTATACGATATTTAATTTTTTCCTAAACAATTCACTATCTTGAAAAATTAAGAAAAATTAACCATTAGATTATGATGTTATAAGTCCAAAAAAATTAACTTTATATAAATAATTTTTTAAATATATGAATTTTATGTTTTATAAAAATAATATACATTTATTGATAAATGTTGGGTTTTCTGACCATAAAATTTTTCGAACCCTTAAAATTTTACATTTGACTTCATAAAATTTTTGTGATCATTACTAAAAATTATTGTATGAAAATAATTTATTAAAATATTTTTTATTTAAAAAATCCATTGATTCATCAAAATAAATACATAAATTGAATTTTAATATTATCCAAAAATATAATTTGTGTTTTATTGTATCAAAATAAAAATCATTTACAATGTATAAATAATAAAATGACAATATAATCATTATTCTATATGTATTCATATTATTAGGGTCTTGATATTTATATCCCATTAATACACTAGAAAATTCCCTATGGTTAAGTTGAATGATAGTGAAAAAATCATGGGTTGTTTCGGAATACAATGTTTTGGATGTGATCTTGATGATCTTGAACTTCTCTCGTAAATAGTTTCTCTTATGCTTAAGCTGTTGGTTCTAATATTAGAATTGGTCTAGCGAAAAGTCTAATGATTCTTTATCCCTTGAATTCTATATTAAATGGAATTCATATGGTATTTTCCTACTAGTTTAGTCTACCACTTCCTCTTATAATGCCAATTGTATTTGTTAAAAATATATATGTATGTTATTCATATGATCATGTTTAAATGGTTTTATTATCAATGACTAAGATGCTTAACGGTCTCCTAAATCTGAAAGGATATAATAAAACCATATGTGTTTATGTGTTTTATACTTCCATAATATATAATTATACATTTAATTCAACCAATTTTTTTTACCAATTTGGTTTCTTACGCTCATCCCAGTGACGATGAATATTATCACCAATAAATGGTTATTCCTGAGAAATAACTAGAAATACCTCCTTTTTAGAATTCCCTACATCCATGTGTATCATAATAAAATAGTTCATTAGAATCCATTATCCCCCATATTCTTTAATTGCATATGTTTGACATTTCCTAATCAAAGATTCTATGACCAGATTCTCTTTACCAGGGAAGTAAGAAATATAAAAATCATACGTAAGACATAAAAATAGATATCATCACCCACAAATAGCTCAAGAATAATAATAATAAGAGATGAAGTTAATATCACTCCCAACTCCTCAAAGTATTTATTACACTAATTTCTCAAAAAAAATCATCCTTATGGGTCAAAACTATCAATGTAGATTCAAGATTATATAAGTCTTGAACACATCACATATAATAACAAACTAGTCCCATGAATTCACAGATCCCAAGCACATTTTTTGGTTTCTCCCAAGACATCACCACCTGGATCTTTTCAAGATCCACTAATGCACCCTTTTTAGAAATCACTTATACCATAAATTTTACCTCATCATTCTATAACTAACACTTTGATAGATTTACATAAAGATTATGTTCTCTTGGTATTTTAAGGATGGTATTTAAATGGACATCATGATCTAGTTATGATATAGAAAAACAACAAAGATATACACCATTAAAAAACAATGAAAATTCCTATAACCAATGAAATAATTAGTTTATCAATGATATAAATATAAACAGATAATTATAAAGTCCAAATGAAATAAAAATATGGTTAAAATGACTATAACTTCACCTGAACATCATATTAGAAATATCTTTCTCTCTAAACTTTAATTGGTGGTACCCTGATCTTGGATCAATTTTTAAAACACAATGTGATCCCTTAAGCTGATAATGAAGCTTATGAAACCAATGAAATAGATATTTTCTTTTTTTTATCACTTATTTTATTTTTTAATAATCAACACAAATTGGGATACTCTCATCCACATTCATTGTAGAGAGAACTGTAGATGACCATGGTGAAATACAAGGATGAATAAATCCCTTAACCTCCAAATACAAAAGAAAACCCTTCACTTACTTAAATTATATTGTTGTTATATGGTATGATGGTATAGAAAATGGTCTCATCCCTGGAATTAAGTTGATAGAGAAATTGAATTATCTATAATGCAATAACCTGGACAAAAAATCTGTAGAAATGTCAGGATACTCAAACACCACCATAGGAATAGGACGAGAAATATTTGGATTTACGAAATCAATAAAAAAACATGATCATCTTACTAGAGGTCATATCAACACTAGTAACAAAGGGATTATCATACCATAATCTTAAATCTTACTCCCCCAATAATACACAGGTGACTCCTTTAAGAGAAATAAACTTTTCCAAATGCCGATAAAAGTCGATATGGGATTTATATCCAATCATTCTATCCATTCCAATGATAAGATAAAATATTTCATGGTCAATGAATAAAAAAATCCAAATAGTTTATTGATCATTGATCATCACTAGACATTTTGGGAATTTAAATCCCAGATCCAGTTTCATTCCAAAGGAGTGGAAAGATATATCTAAAAATTCATGGGATCTCAATGAAATACCAATGTATCAATCAACTTGTATGAAATAATATAATTTGTTTCAACTGAATCAAATAAATCAATAACCATATAATATGAAAAAAACCACAATTATCATAGTATATGGTCTTTCCTCTGACTCCTATAGTCAAAACTCTACAAAATATATATTTCTATCCTCATCATGTCCTTTATTCTCCACCTAAGAATTACCCTTTTAATGATGTTTTAATCCTAACCCTTATGATTTTTCATCAATAAATTAAGATCCCATGGTGAAGGTGGATGAATCTCTAATTCTATGTGATTCTCTCTCATAGAAGCACTGAAGATGAGAAAAAATACCACATATATGAAACACATAGGGTGTTTCCTCATAATAATTCATAAGGTTTTCCTTTATTGGACTTTGGTAATAGACCACCTAACGATTCCCTGATGTCCATGTCGAACAATTTCCACCACTTTGACCATAATTTTTATAAATCCTTTTATTATTAATAATATAAATCAGATAAACTCATATTGTCTCTTATGCTCCAAATATTTTGTATTCCTAGATATGTTTTCTTTATCCATAGCTTATTTTTCCACAACCTCTATATAGGTGGGTAGGAATATAAGAATAACCATTCATTGAATATATGTCCTTAAACCAATTTCAAACCATGAAACCTTGAGATAATCATTGGAAACAAGATTTGAGATAAGTGAACCAACCCAACAAACTGAATAGAAAATACGATGATAGTATGTGATCTTTACTCAAATGTGAAAAACTTGTGTTCCTTTACAAATCTTAAAGTCTTAAGATAGAATATTTGGATAAAATATTTCATAAAGGCAGTTTTATTGATATATTCTATCTAATTGGATTAAATGATAGATTCCCACTAATTCTTTCTTGTTCCGTCGAGCATAAATTGAAGAAGATAAATTTAAAGTGATCAGTAATTTCCAAGAAATGATATGTATTCTCAATCCATTTGATCCATTCTTATGAATCTTAAAGTCCCTTTTCTCTATGATTGATTCGTGGATCATTCATAGTTAATTTTGAAAAAATTTCCACTTCTCTATTTGGTTAAATGTTTGTGTAATGGACCAAATAATTAATTGTTCAGATGATAGTTCCCACCAAGAATTATTCATCTTGAAGACTTACCTATAGTAATTTCTCCATATATTCATCTATAGAAATATAGAGTATTCATCTTAGAAAATCCATAAAATATATACAAGGTGAAAAAACCCATTTAAAATAGAGTTAAATTACATTATCAAACCCAAATTTAAACAAGCTAAACTAAATAGATAAAACAAAAAAAATGAACATTGGAAAACCCTATATTTCTTATTGTAAATCATGTTTTTTCATGAAAATAAGTTGGAAAAGCATAATCCCATGTTACCTATAAAGTTATTAAAGTCCTACCACTAGTCTAATAATAACCCAAAAATATATTAAGGGTATACACAAGCATATGGGAATTATTTAATAAAACCTTAGATCTGAACCAATTTTTGACAATTCAACCTAGGTTGACCCATGATGTTACCCAACCTAGCCATCCACAAGGCCCAAAGCTTGTCTTTGATCACCAAAATATGTAAATAAGCACCTAATTATCCAGAAAAAATATATATTGTAACAATTTTATCCTTATAATACATATCGTAATATTAATGAAAACTTAATACATAGTCGATAACTAAAAATATATCATATATCAACAAAAAATAAAAATATCACTTCCAATATTTGGATAATATGGTCACATTGAATAGATTAAATACTTAAAAAACACGAAACCCTAAACCACCCATGGTTCCATGTACATGTGACCTAATATCACCACCAACCCAACCCACCCAAAAGTCAACATGAGAAGGTGATCTATCTTGTAAATAATGTTATTCATTCTACATGTATCATTTAAAATCAAATATACAAACACCCAATGGAAAAAATAGGGTGTTAAAACTAAATTATAGTATGATACCACCCAATAATATATAAAATCATATTGATGTTCATCCATTAGTTCATGTTTAAAATGAATTTTCAACATAAAATTGAAATAAATCATTTTCCATAAAACAATTTCCCCATTGGTTTTATTTTAAAAAACATTCCATTCCATTAAAATTCATTCAATATTCATATAAACCAAAAAATATCAGATATCATTTTTTAAATGGAATAAACTGATAAAATAAAATTATTTTTTTCCGTAAAAAATATATTAAGAGCAAGTTAGAAAATAATAAAACTTAATGATCATGCACATAATGTAATCTTAATTGAACCAAGTGGTAAACCATGACATAAGGATTTACAAAACAAAAACACTATGAAATCTAATGTAAAACTTACTGTCATATGTGAAACATAATGTCCTAGAGCCTTTTTCCTATACAAATGTTATCCCTTAATCACCATTGCATTAAGGACACCTACCCTAGTGACAACTAACTCCACCAGGGATTATATTTGATTAATTGTTTCCCACACCCCATGGTCTCCTAAGTGTTTTATCACAATTCTTTTAAATGTAAAGAAAATAAAACATGTTCCATATAGAATTTTTAGTGTCCCAATCCATTTTAAATTCATTAAAACATTTATAAATCTTTTTGTTAAGGGATCCATACAATGTACATACTTGAAAACCAAATTTCCTTTTTAATTTCATCTTGTATACATTTATATAAAAACATCATGGGAGTTTTTTTGGTTTCCATCAAAGACTCCCTTCAAAGAAATAAATTTTAAATCCATTAATTATTATGATGAACTTTAATGGATTTTAAATCATTAATATCACAATTTATGAACAATTTAATTTAAAAACACTCAATTAATTCTGAGGGATAAACCATAGGATACAAAAACCATGCTCAAGAATAATAGAAACAACATTACATTCAATGTTTGTGATGGAAAACAAGTATATTAAGTCCCTAAAAACATAAACACCTAAAAAATATATTTATATTATTAATAAAAAGTGCATGGTAACATGAAAGAGGGAAAGGGGAAAAGAAGGGGAGGATGGGAACCTATAATCAATGTGTTCTGAATAAATTGGACTGAAAAAAAATTCTAATAGGGTCACATCAAACTAAGAGAAAGAGATAACAAGAAGAGATCTAGAAAAAGGATGGGAAACTATAAAGAAATGTGAACTTACCATGAAGATATCCTATTAGAAAAATCTCTAATAATCATGGAAGTAAAGGGGAGACATTTTAGGGCTTCAAAGAGGGGAGAGATTGAGCTAATGGAGACATGGGAGGTGAAAAGGTTTAAAACAACCAATGGTGTTGGAAAAATTTCCATTTCAAGAATTTTGGATCTAGGAACATTGTTAGGCCACATGGTCTATTATACCATGAAACAACAATGCACTGACCACTGTAATTTGAAAAAAAAATGGTTTCCTAAGTGACACTACATAGTTTGAAAATGCCATCTTAAGACATGGGGAAGCCTCTGGATAAAAAAAAAGCATTCATATGTTATATCTAGGGACCCTCATGATTAGAAAAACTATTCTGAAACTATTAGAAATTTAATTATAAACCATATATCTATATCACATAGTTACTAAAGGGTTACTACTAACTATGGTTTAAAACCAGTCACCTAGCTGGTTTTCCTCAAAACAACATTTTTCGACACTTGAAACCTAAAATACTATAAAAAATAAAAATATATATACTAATATTGAAATATAATAAAACATATAACCTATAGTGTGTCCACCATTAAACAAAATATATTTATTTATCCTCCCATTATTCTTGGAATTTGAAGTAATAGTAATTTTTTTCAATGTTTGGTTCTTAAAATGCTTGATAATTTTTTGAAAGATAACCCAAACTTATTTACACTTTATTAGATGAAATTTTTATTTTTTATAAATTCTCTTAAAAATAATATTTACAGTGTTTTTAACCTATACTCGACATATTTTAGTATGTTCATTTTCATTATATTTTTCTTTATTTACAACGGTTTAAAATCCATATTTCTAAAGAATTTTTTTAGTAACTCATTTATGAATATTTTTCAATAGTGTGAATGTAATTTTCTCTTTTAAGAATATTATATGAACATATTTTACCTTCATCATGACCAATCTTTTATTTAAAGACAAGTTCGACGGGACACCGGTGACGGAAATGGGGTTTAGGAGGCCTTCAGAGGGGTTTTTGGGGTCGAAAAACATGACAGAAGCATTCTTTTGTTGAACTAGTGTTTATCTCTTTTCGCTGGCTTCGATTTGATATGTGGTAGAGCTCAAATGGACACCCGGAGCGAATGTTATGGTCGTTTGAAGTTGTAGAACTTTTTTCAACTTTATTATCACTCTAATATCTTCTGCAACTAAGTCCATCTCACGGTTTTGATTATATGTGCCTCTATATCTCTTCATGAGCTTCGATTTTACTGGTCGTGGTGCTTCAACGGACGCCCGGATCAAAATTTATGGTCGTTTTAGTGATTTTCGGGGTTTCTCGTGTTTTTTTATGTTTTCATTTCATTTCGTGGCGGTTTTACCGAAACCGCCGCTAATCCTAGATTAAAATTAAAAAATAATAAAAATAAAATAAAATAAAATAAAATAAATTTTTTTTGGCATTTCGCGGCGGTTTTTTCACAGCGGTTTAATAACCGCCGCTAAACGGCCATTTTCTTGTAGTGTAATGTGGTTTTTTTCATTTCCTCTTTACATGGATGATAATAGAGATATATTTAATTAATATATATGATATTTATAGTATAATATTTATTTTTTAATGGTTTATTATTATTTACCTCTCTTTCATTCCAACTATTGAAATGTTGTAGCATCACTCATGGGTATGTATGAACTACCGAATCCCTAAAGTGATGTAATGAAATTTTAAAAACCTATATATATGAATGATTATAAATGTCTATTTGATTAATAAATATGATACTTAGGTATTGATTAATATAAAATACATTATAAAACCATTACCAAGGTGAAAGTATCAGGACCATCAAACTGAAACATCCATGGAAAATAGACCCATTCTCACCCAAATGTTCATTTTAATGAAGAAATTATTAATATATGGATAATTGTAAATAATAAAGGAATGATAAATTGTAAAATATATATATATATATATATATTAATATGGTTCTATAATATATGTATAAAAAAATATTTTTATTATATAGGGTGTTTTTATGTGTATGAAGTAAGATGGAACTTGAGGCAAGGGTTTATTTTACAATATCATTTCCTTTTAGGACTGTATATGATGAAATTTAAATGAGTAAATTTAAATAATCTTACCATTTATATAATAGAGCAACCCATTTAAACCCATTATGTTACCTAATATATCATTAGAAAAGTTCAAAATTTCATTATCGTTTTTCATGGGCCTGAGATAGGAACTTAGATGTCCTAGAAAAAGAAGATGGGAACGATTTCTCCCCAATAGTACATATGATAAGATGTTAGAAAAAAATTACCCAATTAATAAATAGATTTTATCATTAATTAATAAAAAAATCACATCAAACGTTTTTATAACATGATTTTTCTAAATTACAAAAGTAACAACCAAAAATAGATCTTGAAACAACCCAAGGGTCCATCTATATGTGACTGCATGTCACCGCCATTCCAACCCATCATAAATGAAACAATAGCAAGGATATGAATCTAATACATGTTACACATCCATATACATGAATTCTATAAAACCAATTCTATAAACAGTGAAACAAAAATGCTAGGTGTGATCAGAAAATCTCAATACAATACCACAAAATAATCTAAACAGTGTCTATACACATGAATCCATTGGTTTCTAATTAAAAATAGATTTCTAAAACAATTTGAATAAAGACATCTTCTATATAAAATTCATCCCCTTTGTTCTATTTTAAAAAACATTACATTCCTTTCAAATTCATTTCATATTCATATAAATCAAAAAATATGAAATTTCATATTTACAATGGAATAAAATGATATTGTAATAAAGTTTTCAAGCATCAGTAAAATGACATGTATAAGAGGGAAGATAAGCACATAGAAGGATATTTTACATAGTATAATCTCAAATAAACTATGTGGGAAATCCATGACAGATGGGTGTGCACAACCAAATTTATATGAAATAAAAGGAAACTCTAACCTATATATATCACTCTTAAAGTATAAGGACCATGATTCCATGGAGATTCTTACCCCAAGTTTCCATGACATCAAGGAAACCACCCATATTGATAGAATAGTATACTATGCCTCATCTTTTTTTAGTTTTTTTCCTACAACCCTAGGTCTCCATATTGTGATATCACATTAAATTGGCATTAAGGGAAAAAATTAATATAACATTTTATAATGAAAAATCCATTACAATGGTTAGGCATTATGGTTTGAAAATTCATGTACCAACAATGTTTTGTGCGTTGTCCATTGAAAACCAAGTCACATGGTTACCTAAGAAAAAATAAATATTTTTAGAAACCATGCTCAATCTTGGAGATAACCTCTAGAAAAATCCCAAGAAACTACACTATTTTTATTGAAACCTATGTGGGTAGAAAACCCAAGATCTAACAATGAAAAATTAAAATGGAAACCACATATCCATATTTAATAGTTACCACATAATTACTACAAACCATGTTCCTAAACAATGCACCGGTCCAATTTTCATCAAAACATCAATATTTCCCCCAAACTCTTGAAAGCCTCCAAAAACTCGCAAAATTTCAACCAATCTTGAAAAATAGGATTACATGTAAAAAAAATGGCATCATAATTATCCCCAACATAAAAAAATTCAATCATAAGAATGGAAAATGATCCCAAACATATGAATAGATAAGGGTATTATTACATCATCAGGGCCATGTGCTATTATTTCTCACGATTTTCCCTACTATATTTTAATCCAACATGAACCAATGGGATCGTCGTTCAACATAGAACCTTTTAATGTTGGTATATTATCTAAAAATTATTTTCAACCACTGAGGTATTCGGATAATTCAAAATTTCATCCCAATTAATTAAATAGGATGGATCTATATGATATTCATTAGATAATAAACATGGAAAACATCATGGATAGATTTAAAATTATAATTTATGTCAAAATGATAATCCTCATTTATGAGTCACTCTAGAATCGAAAATGGGAAGATATAATGAGGTGTTAACAATCCCAGCTTCACAAAAACTCTATGTCCCTACCAATGTAAAACTATGAGGAAATCATGATCACCAACTTCAATGTCCAATCGATGATGAAACCGATTGATTTAAAATTTATAAAGAAATTGATTTTTTACTAACCTCTTCCGGATAAACTACATAATATATATTATTTCTTGAATGATTCTCTATCCAGCTGAGGTTATTTCTAAAACTTCTTCCCAATAAATAGGTGATCTGCAATTCCTCCCATACAATGACTCAAAAGGCACCATTCTAAATGATGAATAATAAATATTACTATATGAAAACACCATCAAGTTAGAATATTTCTCCCATGATCCATTGAAGTTAGGTATACATGTCTAGATCATGTCTTTAATAATCTATATGGATCACTCAATCTAGAAATTCACTTGTTTATGATAAGATGTGCTCAACATCAACTGATAACCCATAATTTTATATAATCCACTCTAGAATTAAAATATGATATAATGGTATCTATCATAGATGTTAGAAAATAGCACCCCATGATTTCTATCAATATCCCATGCATAAAACTTTCCAATATCCTCTACTATTATAGACAAGTTTCTTGGTATGAAATGCATTTATTTCATGATTCAATTAATAATTACCCAAATATCAGTTATTCTAATTGTATTTTGAGATATCCCATTCAAAAATTCCATAGCTTTGTTATCTTATTTTCACATGGGAATGGGTAAGGGTTATAATAAAAAATTATTTCTTCATGTTCCACATTAACTCTATAACATATGAGGAACCAAGACACAAATCCTACAATTGATCATGTCTTTCCCATCCACTAATAATGTCATCCCATGTAATAGTACATATTGGTAGCTTTAGGGTATAAATAACAACTCGATTAGTGTCTAATATCAATCAACTTGTTCCTCCAGTCAATCATAAAAACAATTTTTTCTCAAAGGTACAACACTCCATTGGGATACTAAGATTTCACACCCAAGATCTTTAATCAATAAAGATTCTTGAAAAATAAAAAACATTTTACATCCTTAGTAAGATAAAACTAGTATTTAATACACATTGACTCATAATTTATTACATAATATTAAATATAATAAAACCTCAAATATCGATAAGTCTAGTGGATTTGGGAATCAGTTACATTACATATAAAATTAAAATAGGGAGTGCATCATATTTATTGAAAACATCCTTAAAATGCTCATATTATTCCTTCGTACTTAAAACTCCATGGGATAACCTATGGACATACATAATAAAGGGGTGATTTATAAACCCCGGTAGGGGAATAAACACGGTATAACATGTAGAAAGTAGTACATGTTAGACAATAGGCATATAAATGATACATAAAAGGGGTGAGAATCATAAATATTAACAGTGAGGCATGATAAAGCATGATTACATAAAGGCAACATAGAAATGTGGAAACAACATAAAACACTACATCATAAACATAGACTAAGCCTAACAACAAATAAATCATGATAGAAAAAGCCTTGTAATGGATTAGGTTCACTCTCTAATCCCTTTAATTATGTATCATTAGACAAAAATATTACCAAATGCGTTGGAGTGCTATATAACTATAATTACACACATCACTTTCATTTCATTCTCAAGCTTAAGTGTTCCACATTGATCATAAATTATTGGCTCATTTATCATCAGATTTTATTCAACTATCATGTAGTGTGGAATAAATTCTTGTAATTACCAAATAAAATTATTATAATTTTATAATGGTGAACACCCTTGATAGGAAATGAAAACAGGTATTCACTGTAAACTTTTTTGGCATGGAAAATCATGGTAACATTTTAGCAACATAAAAGGGGAATATAAATGTTCATGGAAGGGATTAATGAGAGATCAATGGGTATCTCATAATTTATACATAATATTCATAGTAATGGGATATGGAAGAAGATACAACACTATTAGTAATTGGAGATAAAAAACATATTATAATGAAGAAACTCCAATAAATAGGGGAAGAAAATGATCTCTTTCTAAATATTGGAATGGGAACAGGTGTACATAAGGGTTTATGGGAGGGTTTAATAAGAGTTAAAGGGGTATACAATTTTTTTTACATAAAATGGAAAGTACGAGGGATATGAAAGAACATATACCAATAAGAAAAATGGAAATTAAGGGGAATAAAAAGTATTTTAATAAAAATGAGAGTGGGAGATCCCTTACGTAGAGAGGGGGATTCCAAATTCCTGAGTGGATATTTTTGAGAGCTTGGGGGAATCTTAAGATGAATATAGAGAGGGATGGTAATTGTGAGGATTTTCTTTATAGTTTTTTATTAAAAAGAAATGGGATATTGGGTGGGTTTATATTGAAAAAGAGTGGTTTTTTCTTTATTATTTCTCAAACATATGTTTTAGACTCTATATAATACTTTAATCAAAACCCAAAACCATAAGATGGATTTTCCAATTGTTTATACCAAAAGTGATTTATTTTAATTATTTTATTAGGTTGAGGAAAGAAATTTTTATAATGTTACCCTTAGGGATGTGGAAGGGAGTCATTCCCTTAAAGAAATGATTTTAAAACCTTAAAATTTAATATAGGTTTGGGAGGATTCATAAAAGATTTATAAAATTAATGAAATAATATAAAACATGAATTATTTTTAAGGGGAAAAATATATTTGGTCATGGATACCCTTTATATTATTTATTAAATCATTTTTGGGTCATTATGATTTCATAATACACACCATATATTTATATCATATAAAAGTTTTAACATAAAATTCAAATATCTAAAAAAATTATGAAAAAATTACCATTGGATAATTTTGATGTTTGTAATGTAAAAATAATATTAATATTATATAAATAATTTCCTAAATATGGGAATCTTCACCTTTTAAATAAGATTCTAAATTTATTGATAAATGATAGGGTTTTATTTATAATAACAATTTTAAAACCTTTAATGAAATCACATTTGAATTCATAAAAAATATATGATCATTGATAAAAATTATTTAATTCTAATATTTTATTTAAATTTTATTTATTTGAAAAATATAATAATTCTTCAAAATAAATTCCTTAATTGAATTTGAGTATTACACATAAATAAAATGTGTGTTTTACTGTATAAAAAACCATTTAAAATTTTACAATAATAAAATGAAAATATATTCATTATTATATATGTATTCATATTATTAGGGTTTTGATATGTTTCACTTTATTACCAAAAAAACCCTTAGGGTGTGATTCATTATGGTGATACTTTCATTGAGTTGTTCGGTGAAGATAGTTTGGGTCATGATCTTTATGAGCTTAAAATTCTCCCATAAATATTTTTTCTTATACTTATGTTATTAGATATCATTTTGGGTTTTCTCGGGAGAATATCCTGATGATTATATCTCCCATGGAATCTATAATAAATGGGATTAATATGCTATGATCCTATTATTTGAGGCCATCACTTCCTTTTTTTGTTCCAATTGTATTTTTTAAAACCATATATTTATATTAATCATATGATCAATATTCAACGGCTATATTATCAATAGTTAAGATGCTTAATAGTATTTTAAATTTGAAATGATATATTAATAAACTATAAGAACATGTTTCTCCTATATCCATAATACATAATAATACATTTAATTCAAACAAAAAGGGAATTTTATTTATAACAGTTCGGGTCGTTAAAATATTCCTCATTTAGAAATTTCACACACAAAATTTTCATTTCAGAGACTAAAATAGATGTGTTTAAATATGTTTCATCACATGCTCTGATTCTCATGTTTCATATTTAAACTTTTTTTTTCTCTATATCACTTTGACTAGTTCATTTTATTTATCCATATAACTATATCTGTACGATCTAATATCTTCACCAGATGCTCCACATATTAGAGATCATTCTCGAACGATACCACCTCTAGATTGATTTCATGTGAGAGGTCTAGGATGTACTTATTCAAGAGTGATACATGGAATGCATCATGCACTATAGGTAGTTTTTGTGGGAGTGCTAGTTGATAGTCCACCTCTTTGATGTAATCAAGGATCTCAAAGGGGTCGATGTACCTTTGACTAAGATTTACCTTCTTCCCAAATCTCACGACATTCTTCCATGGAGATATTAGAGTAATACCTTTTTTCTAACCTCACACTCTAGGTATCATAGATTATTTTCATAATAGATATTGTTCTAACTTTGAGTATCTTTTAAGTGTTACTAAATAGTCTTGTACTTCCCACCATTTCCTCGACCATTTTGGACCTAGAAGTTTGTTTTCCCCAATCTCATCCCATCACGTAGGTGTACTACAGCTTTTCCCATCAAGGGCTTAATAGGGATCCATTTGGATGCCTGAGTGGAAACTATTATTGTGTTAGAACTCAACCAGTGGAAGATGTTAGTTTCAACTTCCTTTGAATTAAATTTAGTATTCTCTCAACAATTCTAATGGTGTCTGGTAATTCTACTTAGATTGGAATTCAGGTTGGGGAGATAATTCATACTGAAGTTTAACTCAGTGTTTAGATCATGTTAGATACTCTTATAGAACACTGAGGTAAATATTATTTCTTTATTAGATACAATAAATAGTGGTGTTTCATATAGACAAAACACATGTCTAATTTATTTCCTTTCATGATTATTGACTGAGAAGTACTCTCTAATTATAATGAAGTGAGAATTTGTTGTAAGACTATCCAAAAAGGTCCATATAGAATTATTTCCTCTTGATTTATTTGGGAGACTACCGAAAAATTCCAGGGTAATGTTTTATCATTTCCATGTAGTTATAGTTAACGGTTTCATAATCCTCTAGATTTTTTCATTTCCTCCTTCACTTGCTGATATACTAGGAATCTTGATGTATATTCTGGAATCTCGTTTCTTTAATTATCCCACAAAAAGTGATCTCAAAGATATTGATTATCATTAATATTGTAGGATAGATAAATAAGGTTGATATATGCATATTATCCGTCATACCTTTCATTAATTCTGGATTTTATGGTATATAAAGTCTTGAACCAAATATCACAACTCTTTCTTCATTATCATTAATCTTTGAGGAATTATGTTTTTTATACCTTTTAGTTTCTTATGAACTCCCACATCATCTCTTTGATAATTCCTTATCCTCTCCAAAAGGGACGATTGGATAATCATTTGTAAAAGGATTGATGATGTTACTTCCATTATGGAACTCATGTCCATCCTTTTCAAGTCTAATAAAACCATATCATTTTCAATTATAATCAATGATAAAATTTTAAGATCATTTCTACTTATAGAATCAGCCACCTTATTTGATTTCCCAAGACGGTAGTGGATGGAGCCATCATAGTCCTTGATTAGCTCAAACCATCTTCATTGTTGTATATTCATCTCTTTTTATGTGAATATGTACTTGAGTCTCTTGTGATATATATACATATATATATTTATTTATTTATTTTACACCTCTCCCTAAAGATATAATTCCACAATATTTTAAATGAAAATATCACTACTTCAAATTATAGATCACATGTTATATAGATATTTTCATGAATGTCCATTTTCTTTGAAACATAGTCTATGAATTTTTCACTTTTCATTAACATAAAACTCAATCACTTAATAGAAGAACCATTGAATACCATGAAAAGTTCTCCACTCGTGAGTAGTATGAGAACCAGTGTAGTGATAAGCATATTTTTTTGACTCCTTGAAGTTATCATCAATTCAATAAACAATCTCGACTACCTACTAAGTTATATTGGTTAGAGTGTTTTAAAATCATGAGAAATTACACAAAATCAATGATAGTACCCAGGAAATACCTGGAAACTATGGATTTCTATCATAGATGGTTCCCTCATACATTATTTGATTTCTTTTTTCTTTAATGGGTAAACATATATTTCATTTCTTCTGATAAAATTCCCCAAGAATGTGACTTTATTCAACTAGAACTCATATTTAATATTATTTTCATAAAACATCTCATTTCATAAGGTTTTTAGAATAGGTCTCAGATGCTCTCGTGATCCTCATTGATTTTGGAGTACATTATAATATCATATATAAAGAATTCCAAAAATACGTTGATGTAATCTATAAAGACTCAATCTGTCATGTCTATGATGATTTCTGGAAAATTAATGAGAATGAATGGAATTACTATGAACTCATAGTTCTCGTACCTTGTACAGAAATTGATTTTGCAGATGTCCTCCTCTTTCACCAATCCTATATAATATCTTGACCAAAGATCCACCGTGGAGAAGTATTGTGATCTACGTAGCTGACTAAACAAGTCAATAATGAATGGAAGACGGTTTCTTTTATTTATCGGGATATTTTTTAGATCATAATTATCAATGTGAGGAATAATGAACCATCCTTCTTCTAGATGAAGAGGACTAGTGCACACCATGTTCAAGGACCTAGGCATAAGAATACTTTATCCAGATTATCCTATAATTGTTTCTTTAGTTTCCCAAGTTCCAAAAAATCCATTCTATAAAAATTCCTGAATAATAGAAAATATTCTTGTATAAGATCGATTGAAAATTAAACCTCTTGAATAGGAGGAAAATAGGACAATTCATCCGGAAACACATTTGTGTATACCCTCAAAATGTGCATGTATTCTAAGATGATGTTTTCTATAGACTCAATAATTTGATCTAGATTCACTTTCTTGTGGGGAAATAATATCCTTTCTTGAGATGTTGGTGATAAAGAGGAATCATCCTCCTTTCACTTGTGAAAAATTAGGGGATGATTCACAGTATGGAAAATGATTTCCTTCTTATAGAAATTTATATTGGCTTTATATAATGAATGCCAATTGATGCCCAGAATTGCATCAAATTCCACTGAAGGGAGTATCACAAGGTTTTATTTAAATTTTACCCCACAAATTTTGATAGTGGAGGATTTATATAGTTGGGATGAAATAAGTTTCCCTATTTTAGGTTTTCACTAGTAGATATATTTCCATGCTTTGTGGTGGTGTTTGAATAGTTATACTAAACTTGTGTGATATGAAGGAATGCATAGAACTATAGATGATAACCCTACCTTTCACTTTTTGATTCTCGTTCAAACCATTTACTTCATCCAAAATAAAATTAGGTATTATTACTTTTAAACTATTAAACACATAAATGGGAAACAAATAAAATTAGGGATAACTTATAAATTATTTTTATTTCTTTAACATATTAATTTCTAGGCTTCAATATATGTTTTACATGATCTATTTACTATCATTTAATATTATTGGAATTTTGTATTCCTTTAATAATGGTTTATAATGATGTTGTGGATTTACCATATAATGTCCCCATGGAGTTTCAATATTGGTGTGCAGCAAGGCCCATTTTCATACACTAGTTCCCGGTTAAGTCTAGCTCAACATGGAGTTTTCGGGTTTTACCCCTATATGCATATCTTCTGGAGACACATCCACTTATAGTATACATACATGGATGTACTTTCATGATAAACCACGTAATCTCTAAATCACAAAAATTAGTTATTTATTATTATATATAGTTTTATCCCATTTTTCTAGAGTGTTTAAATACTTATCCTAAAATAACAAAACTTTCATTTAGTAACAACCATGACAACACTTATCTTTAATACACAATAATTCATGATTTATTAAATAATATTACACATAATAAAAACTAAAAAATTGAGAAGTATAGTGTATTTGAGAATTCAACACATTAGATAACAATATAATATAATGAATACATCATATTTATTGAAAAAAACATTGAAATTCTCATATTATTCCATCGTACTTAAAACTGCATGGGATAATCTTGGGTCATACATAAGAAATGGGTGATCTATAAATCCCAGTAAGGGAATAAAAAAGGAATAACCTGAAAAAAGTAGTACATGTTATAAAATTAGAATATTAATGATACATAAAAGGGTTTAAAATCATAAATATGAACAATGAGGCATCATATTGCATGATAACATAAAGGAAACATGGAAATGTGGAAACAACTTAAAACACATCATCATAAACATAGTTCAAGTATAATTGCTAAGACATCATTATGAAAAAAGTCATGTGGTGGATTATGTTGACTCCTTAATCCATTTAATTAAGTCTCATGAGACTGAACCATTACCAAATTCATTTGAGTGTTATATAATTATGGGTGCACCTGTCACTTTCATGTCATTCTCAGGGTTAAGTGAGTCACAAAGATCATAAAACATGTAATAATTTATCATCACATTTTATTCTAAGATAAATGCATGTGGATTAAATACATGAAACTCCTCATTCCATGTAGTATAAGTGCATAATATTTAACACCCTTTATAGGAAAAGGGTAAGGTTATTCATTAAACAATTGTTTGGAATAGAAAATCATGGTGAAATTTCTGTAGCATAACGGGGGTGTATAAATGTTCTTGGAAGGGATTAATGAGAGTGAAATGGAACCCTCATAATTTAGACATAAAATGGTAAGTGATGGGGTATGTAAGAACATATCCCATCATTAGTAATTGGAGATGAAATACATAAAATAATTAATAAACTTGAATAAAGAGGAGAATAAGAGGATCCCTTACTAAATTTCGGCATGGTTATGACTGTACATAAGGGTTTATAGGGGGATTAATGATAGTGAAAGGTGTATCTCATAATTTATAAATAAAATGGATAATGAGTGGAATATTTAAGAACATATAACAACATGAAAAAATGGTTATTATGGGGGAATAACAAAAACTAAGTTCTTGAATAAAAAGAAGAGTGTGAGATCCCTTACTTTGAGTAGGTTATAAAAAATTCTTTATAGGAGATTATTGAGAGATTTGGGGAACCTTGGGAGAAATCTATATAGGGGAGGCCAGAAAAAGGACTTTCTCCACATTTTTTTTATTTAAGAGAATTGGGATCTTGGGTGGTTTTATGTACAAAAAGATAGGGGAGTTCTTTATTATTTCTCAAACTAAGGTTTTGGACTCTATATAATAAATTAATCAAAACCACAAACCTTACAATGGTTTTTCCCATGGTTTTTTAAAAAAGGGAGTCTTTTTAGTTATTTTAATATGAAAATGAACAAACATATTAAAATATTACACTTTATAATGAGGAAGTGTGTCATGTCCCCAAAAGAATGATTTTGAAACCTTAAAATTCAATATAGGATTTGGATCATTCAAGTAGGATTTGTAATATTAATCAAATAAACATAAAATAACATTATTTTAAATGATAAATGTATATTTTTTTAGTGGATACACTTTATATTATTTATTAAATCATTTTTGAGTCATTATGAAAACATTATACACACCTTATATTTATACGATATTTAATTTTTACCTAAACAATTCACTATCTTGAAAAATTAAGAAAAATTAACCATTAGATTATGATGTTATAAGTCCAAAAAAATTAATTTTATATAAATAATTTTTTAAATATATGAATTTTAAGTTTTATAAAAATAATATACATTTATTGATAAATGTTGGGTTTTCTGACCATAAAATTTTTCGAAAGCTTAAAATTTTACATTTGACTTCATAAAATTTTTTTGATCATTAATAAAAATTATTGAATAAAAATAATTTATTAAAATATTTTTTATTTAAAAAATCCATTGATTCATCAAAATAAATACATAAATTGAATTTTAATATTATCAAAAAATATAATTTGTGTTTTATTGTATCAAAATAAAAATCATTTACAATGTATAAATAAAAAAATGACAATATAATAATTATTCTATATGTATTAATATAATTAGGGTCTTGATATTTATATCCCATTAATACACTAGCAAATTCCCCATGGTTAAGTTGAATGATGGTGAAAAATTCATGGGGTGTTTCGGAATACAATTTTTTGGATGTGATCTTGATGATCTTGAACTTCTCTCGTAAATAGTTTCTCTTGTGCTTAAGTTGTTGGTTCTAATATTAGAATTGGTCTAGCAAACAGTCTAATGATTCTTTATCCCTTGAATTCTATATTAAATGGAATTCATATGGTATTATCCTACTAGTTTAGTCTATCACTTCCTCTTATTATGCCAATTGGATTTGTTAAAAATATATATGTATGTTATTCATATGATCATGTTTTAATGGTTTTATTATCAATGACTAAGATGCTTAACGGTCTCCTAAATCTGAAAGGATATAATAAAACCATATGTGTTTATGTGTTTTATACTTCCATAATATATAATAATACATTTAATTCAACCAATTTTTTTTACCAATTTGGTTCCTTACGCTCATCCCGGTGACGATGAATATTATCACCAATAAATGGTCATTCCTGAGAAATAGCTAGAAATACCTCCTTTTTAGAATTCCCTACATCCATGTGTATCATAGTAAAATGGTTCATTATAATCCATTATCCCCCATATTCTTTAATTGCTTATGTTTGAAATTTCCTAATCAAATATTCTATGACCATATTCTCTTTACCAGGGAAGTAAGAAATATAAAAGTCATACGTAAGACATAAAAATAGATATCATCACCCACAAATAGCTTAAGAAGAATAATAATAAGAGATGAAGTTAATATCACTCCCAACTCCTAAAAGTATTTATTACACTAATTTCTCAAAAAAATCATCCTTATGGGTCAAAACTATCAATGTAGATTCAAGATTATATAAGTCTTGAACACATCACATATAATAACAAACTAGTCCCAAGAATTCACAGATCCCAAGCACATTTTTTAGTTTCTCCCAAGACATCACCACATAGATCTTTTCAAGATCCACTAATGCACCCTTTTTAGAAATCACGTAGACCATAAATTTTACCTCATCATTCTATAACTAACACTTTGATAGATTTACATAAAGATTATGTTCTCTTGGTATTTTAAGGATGGTATTTAAATGGACATCATGATCTAGTTATGATATAGAAAAACAACAAAGATATACACCATTAAAAAACCATGAAAAATCCTAGAACCAATGAAATAATTAGTTTATCAATGATATAAATATTAACGGATAATTATCAAGGCCAAATGAAATAAAAATATGGTTAAAATGACTATACCTTCACCTGAACATCATATTAGAAATATCTTTCTCTCTAAACTTTAATTGGTGGTACCCTGATCTCAGATCAATTTTTAAAACACAATGTGATCCCTTAAGCTGATAATGAAACTTATGAAACCAATGAAATAGATATTTTCTTTTTGTTATCACTTATTTTATTTTTTAATAATCAACACAAATTGGGATACTCTCATCCACATTCATTGTAGAGAGAACTGTAGATGACCATAGTGAAATACAAGGATGAATAAATCCCTTAACCTCCAAATACAAAAGAAAACCCTTCACTTACTTAAATTATATTGTTGTTATATGGTATGATGGTATAGAAAATGGTCTCATTCCTGGAATTAAGTTGATAGAGAAATTGAATTATCTATAATGCAATAACCTGGAGAAATAATCTGTAAAAATGTCCAGATAATCAAACACCACCATAGGAATAGGACCAGAAATATTTGGATTTACGAAATCAATAAAAAACATGATCATCTTACTAGAGGTCATATCAACACTAGTAACAAAGGGATTATCATTCCATAATCTTAAATATTACTCCCCCAATAATACACAGGTGACTCTTTTAAGAGAAATAAACTTTTCCAAATGATGATAAAAGTCGATATGGGATTTATATCCAATCATTCTATCCATTCCAATGATAAGATAAAATATTTCATGGTCAATGAATAAAAAAATCCAAATATTTTATTGATCATTGATCATCACTAGACATTTTGGGAATTTAAATCCCAGATCCAGTTTCATTCCAAAGGAGTGGAAAGAGATATCTAAAAATTCATGGGATCTCAATGCAATACCAATGTATCAATCAACTTGTATGAGATAATATAATTTGTTTCAACTGAATCAAATAAATCAATAACCATATAATATGAAAAAAAACCACAATTATTATAATATATGGTCTTTCCTCTGACTCCTATAGTGAAAACTCTACAAAATATATATTTCTAGCCTCATCATGTCCTTTATACTCTACCTAAGAATTACCCTTTTAATGATGTTTTAATCCCAACCCTTATGATTTTTCATCAATAAATTAAGATCCCATGGTGAAGGTGGATGAATCTCTAGTTCTATGTGATTCTCTCTCATAGAATCACTGAAGATGAGAAAAAATACCACATATATGAAACACTTAGGGTTTTTCCCCATAATAATTCATAAGGTTTTCCTTTATTGAACTTTGGTAATAGACCACGTAACTATTCCTTGATGTCCATGTCGAACAATTTCGACCACTTTGACCATAATATTTCTAAATCCTTTTATTATTAATAATAGAAATCAGATAAACTCATATTGTCTCTTCTGCTCCAAAGATTTTGTATTCCTAGATATGTTTTCTTTATCCATAGCTTATTTTTCCACAACCTCTATATAGGTGGGTAGGAATATAAGAATAACCATTCATTGAATATATGTCCTTAAACCAATTTCAAACCATGAAACCTTGAGATAATCATTGGAAACAAGATTTGAGATAAGTGAACCAACCCAACAAACTGAATAGAAAATACGATGATAGTATGTGATCTTTACTCAAATGTGAAAAACTTGTGTTCCTTTACAAATCTTAAAGTCTTAAGATAGAATATTTGGATAAAATATTTCATAAAGGCAGTTTTATTGATATATTCTATCTAATTGGATTAAATGATAGATTCCCACTAATTCTTTCTTGTTCCGTCGAGCATAAATTGAAGAAGATAAATTTAAAGTGATCAGTAATTTCCAAGAAATGATATGTATTCTCAATCCATTTCATCCATTCTTATGAATCTTAAAGTCCCTTTTCTCTATGATTGATTCGTGGATCATTCATAGTTAATTTTGAAAATTTTTCCACTTCTCTATCTGGTTAAATGTTTGTGTAATGGACCAAATAATTAATTGTTCAGATGATAGTTCCCACCAAGACTTATTCATCTTGAAGACTTACCTATAGGAATTTCTCCATATATTCATCTATAGAAATATAGAGTATTCATCTTAGAAAATCCATAAAATATATACAAGGTGAAAAAACCCATTTAAAATAGAGTTAAATTACATTATCAAACCCAAATTTAAACAAGCTAAACTAAATAGATAAAACAAAAAAAATGAACATTGGAAAACCCTATATTTCCCATTGTAAATCAAGTTTTTTCATGAAAATAAGTTTGAAAAGCATAATCCCATATTACCTCTAAAGTTATTAAAGTCCTACCACTAGTCTTCTAATAACCCAAAAATATATTAAGGTTACACACAAGCATGTGGGAATTATTTAATAAAACCTGAGATATGAACCAATTTTTGACAATTCAACCTAGGTTGACCCATGATGTTACCCAACCTAGCCAGCCACAAGGCCCAAAGCCTGTCTTTGATCACCAAAATAAGTAAATAAGCACCTAATTATCCAAAATATATATATATATTGTAACAATTTCATCCTTATAATACATATCGTAATATTAATGAAAAATTAATACATAGTCGATAACTAAAAATATATCATATATCAACAAAAACTAAAAATATCACTTCCAATATTTGGATAATATGGTCACATTGAATAGATTAAATACTTAAAAAACATGAAACCCTAAACCACCCATGGTTCTATGTACATGTGACCTAATATCACCACCAACCCAACCCACCCAAAAGTCAACATGAGAAGGTGATCTATCTTGTAAATAATGTTATTCATTCTACATGTATCATTTAAAATCAAATATACAAACACCCAATGGAAAAAATAGGGTGTTAAAACTAAATTATAGTAGGATAACACCCAATAATATATAAAATCATATTGATGTTCATCCGTTAGTTCATGTTTAAAATGAATTTTAAAAATAAAATTGAAATAAATCATTTTCCATAAAACAATTTCCCCATTGGTTTTCTTTTAAAAAACATTCCATTCCATTAAAATTCATTCTATATTCATATAAACCAAAAAATATGAGATATCATTTTTTAAATGGAATAAACTGATAAAATAAAATTATTTTTTTACATAAAAAATATATTAAGAGCAAGTTAGAAAATAATAAAACTTAATGATCATGTACATAATGTAATCTTAATTGAACCAAGTGGTAAACCATGACATAAGGATTTACAAAACAAAAACATTATGCAATCTAATGTAAAACTTACTGTCATGTGTGAAACATAATGTCCTAGAGCCTTTTTCCTATATAAATGTTATCCCTTAATCACCATTGCATTAAGGACACCTACCCTAGTGACAACTAACTCCACCAAGGATTATATTTGATTAATTGTTTCCCACACCCCATGGTCTCCTAAGTGTTTTATCACAATTATTTTAAATGTAATGAAAATAAAACATGTTCCATATAGAATTTTTAGTGTACCAATCCATTTTAAATTCATTAAAACATTTATAAATCTTTTTGTTAAGGGATCCATACAATGTACATACTTGAAAACCTAATTTCCTTTTTAATTTCATCTTGTATACATTTATATAAAAACATCATGGGAGTTTTTTTGGTTTCCATCAAAGACTCCCTTAAAAGAAATAAATTTTAAATCCATTAATTATTATGATGAAATTTAATGGATTTTAAATCATTAATATCACAATTTATGAACAATTTAATTTAAAAAAACTCAATTAATTCTGAGGGATACACCATAGGATACAAACACCATGCTCAAGAATAATAGAAACAATATTACATTCAATGTTGGTGATGGAAAACAATTATATCAAGTCCCTAAAAACATAAACACCTAAAATATATATTTATATTATTAATAAAAAGTGCATGGTAACATGAAAGAGGGAAAGGGGAAAAGAAGGGGAGGATGGGAACCTAGAATCAATGTGTTCTGAATAAATTGGACTGAAAAAAATTCTAATAGGGTCACATAAAACTAAGAGAAAGACATAACAAGAAGAGATCTAGAAAAAGGATGGGAAACTATAAAGAAATGTGAACTTACCATGAATATATCCTATTAGAAAAATCTCTAATAATCATGGAAGTAAAGGGGAGACATTTTAGTGCTTCAAAGTGGGGAGAGATTGAGCTGACGGAGACATGGGAGGTGAAAAGGGTTAAAACAACCAATGGTGTTGGAAAAATTTCCATTTCAAGAATTTTGGATCTAGGAACATTGTTAGGCCACATGGTTTATTATACCATGAAACAACAATGCACTGACCACTGTAATTTGAAAAAAAAATGGTTTCCTAAGTGACACTACATAGTTTGAAAATGCCATCTTAAGACATGGGGAAGCCTATGGATAAAAAAAAAGCATTCACATGTTATATCTAGGGACCCTCATGATTAGAAAAACTATTCTGAAACTATAAAAAATTAAATTATAAACCATATATCTATATCACATAGTTACTAAAGGGTTACTACTAACTATGGTTTAAAACCAGTCACCTAGTTGGTTTTCCTAAAAACAACATTTTTCGACACCTGAAACCTGAAATCCTATAAAACATCAAAATATATATACTAATATTGAAATATAATAATACATATAACCCATAGGGTGTCCACCATTAAACAAAATATATTTATTTATCCTCCCATTATTCCTGGAATTTGAAGTAATAGTAATTTTTTTTCAATGTCTGGTTCTTAAAATGTTTGATAATTTTTTGAAAGATAACCCAAACTTATTTACACTTTAGTAGATGAAATTTTTATTTTTTATAAATTCTCTTAAAAATAATATTTACAGTGTTTTTAACCTATACTCGACATATTTTAGTATGTTCATTTTCATTATATTTTTATTTATTTACAATGGTTTAAAATCGATATTTTTAAAGAATTTTTTTAATAACTCGTTTATGAATATTTTTCAATAGTGTGAATGTAATTTTCTCTTTTAAGAATATTATATGAACATATTTTACCTTCATCATGACCAATATTTTATTTAAATATTAATTTATAATTTACATCATTATTTTAAAATAAAATCATTTTCTATATATTCTAGGTTTTTTTAGGAAAAATGTTATGAAAATGAAATTTTATTTTTCTCATGTTTTCAAATAATGGTTTCAATTTTATTTTAGAGTTATATTTAAAGTATGTCAAAATACTTTAAGGACTTTTATATTTCACAAGGGGTATCCCCTTATTATTTCATCCAATTTTATGAATGTGTTATGATAAAGATGTTATTATGATGATTACATGAAACCATTCCTTTCCCATAGATTAATGAAGCCATTATAAGGTAATTAATTATATTATGATACCACAAACATTATTTCTATAGATTGGTTATGGTAACATAAAAATAAGATGATTATGGTACCCATTTTTCCCATGATTTAATCAATGAGGATATAAAGTATATTTTGTGATCTTGTGGCATAGATTTGAAGGGTTTTCATTATGTTATCGGTAGGGACATAATTATAGAGACCCAAAACATATTAGGAGAATAATGATATCTCATGAGATAATAAGTACAAAAAGGTGAGTAATCCCAAATCAATAATGGACATTTTCCACTTTGATAGTATTGGGAGTGAATCGTGACTAAGGAAAAAAATTATTAAGGAGTGATCCTAGTCCTATATAATAGACTTAGAACAAATCCTTTACAAAGGAAATGATTTTATATTCTTATTTGTATTCCACAAAATTATTTCTTATGCTTATGATATTTTCTCAAGACTCAAAATTGATTATTATTGATTCTGTTGTCATATGGCTTATGTATTTTTATTAAAACCCCATTATTCCATAATTCATAATTAAATATCGTTAACTAATTGGTTATGAATATCTTATATTGTGACCATGTTCTCATAACCTAATTCCCATGCTCTCTTATGATCACTGATTAATATCTCCTACACCTACCCTTAATGAGAAGGTGATCTAACCCTTCCTTATATTTCCTTCTTCCCTAGAGAATGAAAAAAGTAAATGAGGAAGAAATGTATAAGAAGGGTACAATAAGAGATTAACCTTGTTGGATATATTGGACATATTTCATGAAATAAATTTATGATATATCTATGCCCCACTATTGGTGGTGGGGTGGTAAGGGTTTGGGGGTTGAGGGGTAGGTCGCGGGGTCAAGTCCTCAGGCTTGCGGCTTAATGTAATTTTCTTCCTTGCGTGTGTTCTGCTTTAGCGATTGTACCTAAAATTTTATAAATTTATGATATGTCTATTCTCAAAAAATAATAAATCTACATAGTCTATTAGTTTCTATTATTGTGAAATGAATTGAATATTCATTTAAAATGTTATAATAATTATGTATGTTATCCTTAAGTCACCTTAGTTCATACCAGAAAAGGGTGTAGTTATTTTTGGAGGTTAGGATTAGATAAAACTCTCAAAAACCCTGAGGATAAGTGTATGTATAGTATAACATCATAATTATTGGGTAAAGTAGATATTGTGTGGATTTCGTAAAAAACACATCCCTATTTAGATTCTGGAATGTAGATAAAGCTATGAAACAAATACATATGGGGGTAACAACTCTGAGAGGGGAATATTGGTTATTAACTCAATCATTACTGGTGCATGATGAGTGTGACTCAGTCTAAATACAATTCCAGAAACTTTTATGGGATATGCTTGGGTTAATTCAAATTATCTTTATAAACCATTATGAAGAATAATAGAATATAACATAAGGAAAACTATTATAATCCATAGTGATATGATACTAATTGACTACGTCATGGGTTAAAATAATGTGTCCCAATTTTGGACATCATAATAATGATTTTTAAAATTATATGATAGCTTTCTCTAATTATTGATGTTTGATACTCACATTATGTTTTTTGTTTTATTAAATTGACTACAATTGGAGAAATCATATGAATAATGAATATGACAAACAAGTAAATGTTTATCTTCACGAGAAACCAAATTAAATAAGAGTTAGAATATGAAACCATGTGATTATTCCTAACCAACTATCACTATATATAATTAACATCCTCAAATTGTGTGAGATTCCAAAAAACATAATAAGAGTAAAATGGAGTTTCATGGGTGTTTGTTTGATGAAGATCATGTAGAAATTAATATTCAATATCTGACATGATAACAATATTGGAAGAAGAACCTACGTAAATTTTTGAAAGGAACAAGAAAATGTATTATCTGTATTAATTAAGGAAACATAGAAAGTAACAAATAAATAAAAATGATGATTTTCATTGATGGAAATAAAGTACATCCAAAGACACCATTTATTGTTCAATGACATATATGAGAGGAACATGTGAATTATTTGAGTAAATTCCATAATCTAAGGTCTAACTCCAGGACTATGAAATGACCTATGATATCTAAATTGTTTAAGTGGATTATGATGGTTAGTGAAAACTTATCCTTTTCTCTAGAGTTGGGGATTTCATGTTTAAATTTTTAACAATTTTCCCTATGCCAATATTTTTTCTATTTATTTAATGGAATTTTATGTGATATTGAGCATTGATAACATATATCTATAGATATCCCGATAAATTATTAGAATTAGAAAATAAAATTTGGTACTCTAAATGAAACTGTGAACATTTATCATTGTGAGGATTAACTCAATATTTTAATGGGAATTAATTCCATTTTATGGGTCTTGATTCATACTCATTATAGGTATTTATCTAAAATGGTCTGTGTCAAAATCATAATCAATGAACTTCAAATTGAATGATATATTTTTAAGGTATTTAGTGAATGGATTCCAAGTATTACTCTAAATAATGAAGTTTTTTTCAATAAAATGCATACCTTGTGCTACTATTATTTCAATTAATCTATATAGAATTTCCTTTATTAATATAGAGGGATTTAATTTGAAACTATAATGGAATCTAGAACATGGATACATCTATCCAACTGCATCCTCATTTTTTGAAACTAGTTTATGATATGTTGAATGATAGATCAATACGATACTACATTGATTATCAATAACTTAATAAGATCACAATTAAGAATAATAATACTCTAACCCATATTAATTACTTTTTTATCAATTTCACAAAGAATAATACTATTCAATGATTGTACTTTGTTTTGGATATTATCAATTGAGGGTAATGGAGGATATAAACAAGATAGACTACTGTATAATGTATGGTTATATTAAATTTATAGTGATGTTGTTTGTACTTACTAATTCACCCATTATCTTCATGGAAATGATTAATAGAGTCTCTAGAGATTACCTTTATTATTTTGTGGTTGTGTTTATTAATAGTATTCTTATATACTCCAATATCAAGGAAGAGTATGAATATTATCTAAGGATTGTATTATATAAATTCAGGATGGGTATGTTCTATTCTAAATTCATAATTTGTGAATTAATGCAATTAAAACATTCATTATTAGGTTATATAATCTCAAGTGATGATATATTTATAGAACCCTCAAATATAATTTTTATTTAGTAGTAGACCAAGACAACCATGTAGACTAAGATCCATAGTTTTATTAAGTTAGCTATATATTAATGATTCATTTTGAGGGATTATCAGGGATATCTAATCCAATAACCATGTTAACATGACAGGTATCCAATTTCATTTATATCGATAAATGCAAATAAAACATCATGAAACCAAATAGAAAGTTAGTGATTGCTCCAGTACTTACACTACCCATTAGTGGAGAAGGTTTTTTGATCTATAGTGATTCATTAAAGAAGGAACTTGGATAAATCATCATGTAAAATTATATGGTGATAGGTTATTACTTTCACCAATTGAATATTCCTAATAAAAAAACATGACTCAATATTTTGTGTTAGAAGTAGTAATTTGTTCATTAAAAGTGTAGTAGCATTATATTTATAGTGACTGATGTGATATTTCTATATACTGATCATAAAGTCATGATGTTTATATTAACACATGAATTGTTTTATATACACTGAAGTATAAGGATGGAGTTAAGAAAATATTATTATTGGTTAATATATTACAACCCTTGTTAGAAAAAAGTTGGTAGAATCTTTGAGTCAGATATATCATGCTATTTTTTACAAGATAATGATAGAAATTGATTCAATATATATAGATTTCAAGATGATAGATCTTGAAATCTGGAGGAAAGGGTATGATCAAATATTTCTATAATGAAGTTTCAACCATCCATTCATCCATGTGAGAACATAAGACATAGATAAAGAGGATGTGGAGCTATAGGATAAGGTTAAAAATATTCCTAAGTTCAACCTTGATTATGATGGAATTATATTATTAAGGAACTATGTTTTTTTTATGTTAGTACTAGACATGAATAATGACTTTTTGGTTGATTCCCATGGTTCAACATTATCTATTAATCCTAGAAATATAATGATGTATATATTTATACAATTGTATTTCTAGAGAGAAAACACAAAAAAAGTATATTAAATAGTATGTGTATTGATTTCTGATATGTTATAATGTTATGGATGATATTAATTTTTCTATGTGGATGTTAATACCATTATCTATACCAAAATGGAAATGGGAAAACATTATAATTGATTTCATTATCAGACTTCCCAATTATAAAAAGGGAACAATGTTACTTGGGTTGTAGTTTATCTCCTAAGAAATTAGTACATTTAATTTTCATCATAAAATAATTTTAATTTGATCATATTTACAAGATTTATAGTAAGGAATTTTTACATTTTTGAGGAGTACCGTATTATATTGTATCTGATTGATATTTTAAGGTTACCTCAATGATCTGGAGAAGACTTTAGAAATCATTGAATAGAGATTTGAACATTAAAACTAATTATCATCCTCATATAAATACCATTAAAACCCTATAAGATGTATTGAGATCATGTTCTAAGGATTTCAAATGTTTTTGGTATAAACACATTTATTTGGTAAAGTATTCTTAAAAAATATCATTCTCCCAAGCCTTCATATGGATCCTTATGAAACCCTATATGATAATAAGTGTATAAACCCAATGTGCTTCAATTAAATAAGAGAACTAATTCTGTTGGGACCTAATCGAGTGGTGTAAATGGTAGAGAATATTGGAGCCATTGAATTGAATAACAGGGAATCATAGAGTTGATAGAAATGTTATGATGATAATTTCCAGTGAAATATAGATTTTAAATTTTATCATGATTATTCTAATGAATATCTAATTAGAATAAGGTTATGAGATTAATAAATAAGGATAAGATAATCCCTAGATATACCAGTCCATTTGAAATTATTTATCGTATCATTTTTTTCATGTCTCTTGGATCATTTATAAAAGCTCTCTAAAGTTAATGATGTGTTTCATGTGTCACTCTTGAGGAATTACATACATGATACCTCACATCTACCAAACTCATAGTTCAAACCACTAAATCATGATCTCTCTTATGAGGGATAATTAGTTGAAATTATGTATCATATAGTGAAAGTTCTTTGAAACAGGTCCAGTCACCTGGTCAAAATTTTTTATCGAAACCATAAATTTGAGGTAGTTGTGTGGGAACCTGAGTATGTGAAAAATGAGAAGTATCCTTAGTTTTTTAAATTATACTAATGAAATTTCGAGTCTATAATTTTTTTAAACAGTAAAATGTAACACCCTAATATTTAATGATATATTTTATAATAATAAAATTTAATTTCTTTGACATCTTTTTTTACATGCAACACTGATTTTAAACGAAATGTGATATACTAATAAAATATTGTTATTTAATGTAACAGTTATCCCCTAGCCATTGGAATGAATGATATGAATAAGAATAACTAAATTATAAATAATTACTATTTATATATATATATATAATTAATTCATTTATTATGAAATTGATATAGATCAAAATAAAATCCTTTGAGATTAAAAAAGATGTTTTTCCCATAAAATAGTTCTTTATGAATTTAATGTGTTTTTCTTAATAAATTATTTTAATATCTATTTTTTAATTATTTTAATAAAATTTATCTATTTTAAATTCATATAATTATTTTTTATGGAACATAATCGATCTAAATCTAGTTTTATGTTTAATAATTCATTTTTCTAAAAATAGTTTTGTTGTGTTTTGTTCACATAGTTTAAAGTAAAGATATACTGATTATAAAATTTAAATATTTTAAAAGGGATTCTATAATTATAATTCACATAATTAATATAATTTAATAGTGTTAAATTTATTTTTTGTCATGATGTGAAGTAAAAAGAGTAAAAGTAGGTTACCCATGTTTGGGATAAAAATGGTTTACAGGGGTGGTTAAACTAATAGATAAGGGTAAAATTTCACTTAAACTTGTATAAATATTATTGGTTGAATATATCTATACCATATAATATCCTACCATTAATGGATTGAATTTTTGTAACCACATTAATACGAAGGGGAATTTATATTATTTAAAACTTTTATGTAATTATAAGTGTCCTTCCCCTCACATATAAAAGGGAACCAATTCGCCTCTATTATTCATAAAACATTATCAATTACGAACTGAAATACCTACCCAAAAAACATCCTAAATTCATTTCCTTCATTATTTATCTCTAGATATTAACCTAATACCATCCTACAAAGTCTTAAGTTGTAATCCAAAATATGTTTCTCAAAGAAGTGTTAATCATCATTCTTGAACAAGTCAAAGTTTATCAATTATTCTACTTCCTATAAACTTGTTTAATCCATCATAACAAGAAGTTTTAATATAATACATATATTTTTCTGTTATTTTTATCAGGGTATAATAATTTTCCACATAATATCTATCAAATGGGAAATAAATGTAACATTCCTGGGTACAAGTGGACTACGACCTCTAGTAGCGATAAGATATATTTTCCATAACCATAATTTAGGGTTGGTTATTAAGATTAATTTAATTTTAAATGTATTATATTTATGAAATTATTATGATTCTATAATTATATGTTATTTTATACCTTGTTACCTTTCCATAATTTGAAAAATGACAATGTCATTCATGAATACGTTTGAACTACCACCTCTATGAAGTGATGCATTTACTTTTTCATTTCCACCTTTAATGAAAGGTAATGAGGATGTATTGAATTATTATATGTAATATTTAATATAATATAATTATTTTAAAAATATTAATTATTATTTACCTTTCATTCATACCATCAATTGAAAAGTAGAATAATCACTCATGCGTATATACGGCCTACTATCTCTAAGAAATTAGGTAATTAATTTTTCATCCCCACTATATATGAAAAATTATACATGATAATATGTTCACTAAATATAATACTTAATTAATTATTAATATTATAGACATGACTAAACCACTACCATGTTCATGTACTAGAACCATCGAACAAAACAATGCATGAAAAACAAATGATTTTCCACCCAAATATTCACTTTAATGAATAAATTTTTAATAATAGGATTATTAGAAATTACATAGGTGTGAAAAATAGTATCTTATGTATTAATATATTTTATTAATAGAATTATAATAAATATATTATTATTTTATTGTATATTTGTGCACATATGAATAAAGAATGGACTTAAAGAAAGGGATTGTGAAAATATATCATTTCTTTTCATGATTGTATTCTATAAATACTAATTGAAGGAAATTATATGGATATTATCCTTTAATTACCACATTTTTTTCCTATATTTATTCCAAGAATATTCAAGTAATATTATCATTTTTTCCTATTTAGTATATAAAATGATATAAAAAAATTTAGTTGAAAGCCGAAGTTATTGACTTTTTGGTTGATGAACTTTTTATTCCATGTTTATAATCATAAAAATAATTTTATGGAACTTTTTAGACATAATTTATTTTTTTAATGTTTATTGGCATAAAATTTCTCATTATTTACAATTTTTTAAAAGGAATATTTTTAGAGAAACATTTTCAGAATAAATTGTTTCTGTATTTTTCTAATACTGTGAAAAGAATGTTCTCTTTTAAATATATGATCTGAATAGATTTTCCCTCCATCATGATTATTCCTCGATATAAATATTCTATTAAAAATTTACGTAGTTCTATTCAATGAAAATAATTTTCTCAGTATATTGGTAATTTCTTATTGAAGTGTTATCAAAAGAATATTATTTTTTTCCTTTTTTTCAAAGAAAATATCCAATGTTATTCTAAAGGGTTTTTTATCTTCATGAATGTACTAAAAGGATATTTCAATTGGAATATTACCTTTTGATAATAGAAACTTTTAAAGATAACCTATAATGATGATTTTTTAGGATGATTACATGAATCCCATTTCTTTCCCACATGTTAATTAAGATACGATGAGATAATGATTTCACTTATGATACCATAAACATTATTTATCATGATAGATTATGAGTATCTGAGGATGAGATATTTATAGAACCCATTTATCTTAAAAGGGTTATTCTATGATGATATGATAATTTTTTTGATCTCATGGAATGCATATTTATCATTTCCTTTACGTGATTAGTGGTCATGGAATTATATACATGGGAAGACCCTAACCCTATTATCTTGGAGTCATTGGTTAATTTATTACATTGTCATAGGATACAAGGAAAAATATCCTGGAGGACCATATAGTTCAATAGTCCCATTTAACTAGATATATAATTGAATCTTACATGACAATTAAAAACATAAAACAAAATACAATATTTTTGTTGTGTAAATCATTATTTCCTCCAGCATAAGCCTGAATATCAATCATAATACACATATTGGAATCCTAGGTAATGAATCATAACAAAGGGGTGAGATCAAATGCTTATAAATAGTATGTTTATAGAGGAACTATCATGAATAAATATTCATGATAAATGCCTCAAGGTAAATAAATAATATACATGTTGTTCAATCAATTATGTGAGCATAATATGTCATGAGTAAATGATGATCAAATAATTCCATACAAATAATCACATGAAAATGAAACTTAATGATTGATATTCTAAATAATAAAATAATCACATGGCATATCAATAAATAATCTCAAAATTATGTATTACATATTTTCAGAAAAAACATATAATCGAGACTATTTACAAGAAAATTTAAAACTATGGGTAACAACCCATTTAATTTGGAAAACTAATTTGTATCATGAGACCTACCAATGTATTGATATTTTATATAATTATTATCCCACCCATCACATAATAATTCAAATTCATTTCTCATATGAAAGGGGTGAATCATAATCAACATAAATAATCATAATGAAAAAATAATATACAAAATGTTAATACCTACCCCAATCATTAAGCATAATCATAAACTATAAAAAGTAATTTGGTGAATGGTGATCAAATTATACATCCCTAGTAGAACAAATCATAAAACATCCAAATAAATAATATTTATTTTATATGTAAAATATGTCCCCATTGGATAATATGTATAATAAAGTGATGATGTGGTTGATTAATAGAAATGTCATAAATTCCATTATAACATTGATGATGAAAATATGGTTTTCATTTTGAAAATCACATTTTTTAACTAAAATTTCACAAAAATAAAATAAAATAATATTCTATGAAAATAACCTAAAAAATAGTAAAATTATCTTTAAAAAATTATTCATGAAGGTCTAAAATCCCATCAATGTCATATATGTTAAAATAAAGATGCTTTTTTTATGAATTCATTGAAATCCAAACAGACATTGTTTGGAAAATGACTTAAAGAATATATTCCACAAAATTTATAAAAAATAAAACGAGGGTAAAAATTATTTTAATAAATAAATTTTATACTTTTAAAAAAATCATGGAATTTTTAGAAAAGATGGTTTTCGAAGTAAAATGATTTTCGACCAAAGGGAGAAATAAAGTCATGCTTTCTTATAAATATTTTTACTAAAATAATAAGTACCAAAGAGATTAAAAATATACTATTATATAAAAATTTTCATGAATATCTATAGGATAAAAAAATCCATGAATTTATTGAGTGATAGATCGTAATATTCCATCATCATAAATTTATTCACAAATAATCTTAATAAATGATGAGATTATAAAATATACCATTACCACTTTGGTAACTGTTGAATCATAACACCATGAAATAAATAACTTGAAATGAAATATTAAATACCATGAAGATAATGTAATTTATTATATAACATATTAATGGGTTAGTATATAAAATAAACAAAAGAACTAACTGGTGATTATGGAATTCATTTCACTGAAGTAAAAGTGAGATGAGAAACCAAATCCTCAGATCATATTTCCCTCATAAATTTTAATACCACTATTATAATAAATATTTATTTAATATAATCATATCACATAACTATACATATATATTTAATACCATATATGATTTACTTATAGTCTTTCATCTGTTTTTAACAGTTCTTTGTCGAAATCATTGTTTTGTGTGATTATTGTTTATCTTTCATTTATGTTTGGGTTCGGTAATTTTGGTACTTTTATATTAACCATGGATACATAATATAAATATTAATAAACATGATACAAATATAATATATATTCATTATATATATTTTTATAGTAATATATTAAATTTATAGATAGACAATGGATTGTATTGTTCAAAGAGATGGTAGACTTTATGGACACATTAACATTGTTTCCATTTTTTATAGAAGGATGTAATAAAATGAAAATAAATATTAAATCATAATTATAGAATCATTATTAAATAATATATATTATTTATATTAATCAAATACATCCTTATTATTATCCCCATAAAAATTAAATAAAAAACAGTTCTTATCGCTACTTGGAGGCGGTAGTACACATATACGCAAGATAGAAATTATTATTATCCAATTGAATGAAATATAAAAATTTAGGTGGGGTATTATATTTTAATAATTATTTTTTTATCATAAATAACACATATATTCATTATCATTGTCCTTACCACCTTCCTTGTAAAGCTTATGCGAAAAATAAATCACTTTGCTTCATGAGCCGATAGCCTGTCGTACACACAAATGACCTTATTGTATCACCCATGGAATGGAAACTAATAAGTTATATGTGATATAATAATGAAATAATTATAATAATGAAATAAATATAATAAATTTTTTATGTCCATCATTATTTTCATCCTTGAAAGTTATTTATAAAAAAGAATTACATTGTTTCGTGAGGCGGTAGTCCTCCATGCACATGATTGATGGTTTCTTTTCCCGTTTAATGGATGTTTAGATGGATATTGGTTATTACATAAAAAAATAACAATAAATCTATTTGTTTAAAAAAAATTATATTATCATAGTTGAATATTATTTTAAGTTGTAACAACCTGAAAATCTATATTAGGAACCTTATATTCGATCATGTGTATGATAAGTGATAATAAGAACATAAGGGGATATAATACCCTATTAATTTAAAATATAATAAATATTTTAAATAGATTTTATATATTCTATATTTTCCAATTCACACAACATCTATTTAACTTTTGTTATACGCAAGAGAGACTCTATTCGAAAGTTAGCATTACACACAAAATCGAGTTTCACCGAATAGTTATATATTATTAAAATATTATTATTAATAACATATAAACTATCCATTATGAATAGTATTTTTCACAGCCTGTCCCAGGACATCCTATGTCGCGACTCCCCTAGACCACCTTCAATAGGTCGGGGGTTGGTGACTAGCACCTAGTAGGCATATCACTAACATGGGAGACATTGTCTTAGTACTTGTACACACACACACATCTCCAATCCGAAAAATGATAAAACTTAAAAACATTCAGTAAACAATGCATAAAAACCATTATAAATCACAACCTAAGTACAACATTAAAAGTGATTGAATGTAAATAGGGCGAGAATACAAGCCCACCAAAAATAATGTCTTTAAACAAGTTCCTAAAACTCATCTGCAGAAAACCCAACCTGCTCCACCCATAGAGAAAGGTATTGGGGATACTGTCTAAAGTTATAGGAACACCATGGTCAATCTGATATCACAAGGCACTATCCAGTCCTTGTCTTCCCTAACCTCTATCAAAAGGTTTCTCGTCTACCCAAGGCATGACACATGCAGGAAAAGCCCATGTAGGGGTGAGTATAAAAAATACTTCGTAGGACACCCCGAACCCACAAAGAAAAACACAAAGGACGGGTACAGTCATCTCTAGACAAGTATATGTCTAAAACATATAAAAATAATATCTAGATATTCTCAAACCATACCACATAGTATAGGGTAAATCATGGACATTGTATACCGTCGCTAGGGATTCAACTCAAAGAATCCACAAAGCCCTCATCTGGGAGAACACACTCCTAAGTCTGATAGCAATGATGACGTCCATATGAGAAGTAATATTCTTCAGTAACCATCATGAGAGAGATATATGTTAAATGATATGAAGAGATATATGATACACAGAGGAGGATCATTGCCTAGGATATGGGGTGATACCAACAACTCTATCTGGATTAACCCTCTATGTAGAGAATTGAAAACATGTGTAGATGGTCACATCAATACCAAATACTCTAACTAGAGTACAAAGATGAATAGAGGATATCAGACTGGGACTCTCAATGGATTCCAACAACTCTATCTAGGATGTTCTGATGAAGGGATCATACACATATGAATAAGAAACGATACTGACTAACCATCAAGTAGGCGATAAAGGGAACTTACCCTAATGAAACTCATCAAATATATAGTGGAAGATAGAATCAACCCACAGTAAATATGGGAGTCCATAGTGAGTAGTAGTAGTCCCACCCACTGTGTCCCTTTACCCTAGGTACTTTTAATGTAAACATCCCATGTCACTGGAAACAAACTCTAAGCTAAGACCAACCATTGGATTCATAAGGACTATTTCATCTCAAGGGTCACAACTCCATTGATGGTGCATTAAATGGATTCTTTGTTTAAAATTTATGATCATTTTAGTAAAACCATATGGCTTAGGGCCCGGTCCAGGTTGGACCCAACCTATTGGACCCGACCCGACTTACCAGCCGACCCGACTCAACCTAGTCTGACCTACTGGGATTGGTTTAGCCTAGTCTATTGGGCCCGTTCTAACTCACTCTTCCCTCCCGGCCTCCTAGAAAGGCCCAATTCCCCTAGTTCAACACATATGCACACATGATAGTTTTTCCAACTTACATGGTCTTCCCTGACCACATGCCCTCTGGTCCAAGTGATGTTGTGTCGTGTCCACACCTACCCCGTATGCTCTACCTCCATGTGGTATCACTACCACCGGGGGCTCCCACGCTGCCCCTACCATGTCACATTCCACCTCTGTCATCCACCAATTCCAATATAACTGTGCACCACCATACCGGCCAAACCCTATCGTGCCTTTGCGGTCTCACCTCTATTTCATAATCATGAGGTCAGATATTTAATTTCTAATTGTTGTTCCAGGAATTTAATGCACAAAGATAGTTCATTCATATCACTCAAATAATGAAAAACATGCGTGAAAATGGGGGGAAATCATATAGAACAATCTTGAGGAACAAAACTTGACTATTATTCACTCTCATATCGATCTATTCCTATAATAATGATCAATCAAAATTCATAAGTATAATAATCATCCCCAAAATAATTTCTACAATCAAAATCATTCCACAAAAATGATCAAAATATGAATCAACTTGTTCATGGGTTGATTCAAATTCATCATTCATTCTAATAATGGAGTAATAAAGGAAAAAATTCACAACACTATACCTTGGAAAGGATGGTTCACTGTAGAAGATTCATTGCCAATGGTTATCTGTCAAGTATGATCTTTATCTACCATCTCATCGTTGTCTATCGAGATATTTACCTAAGGTTATATCCATATCTTTTAGGGAATTCCAAGTTATGATCATAACCCTAGATCCCTACTTAAAATGAAAATTTAAAAGAAATTCCATTACATCGAATAATTTTTTTTATTAATATACATTTATTCTTGTTACATCATAAAACTGATTTTAATTATTTACCTATGTCGCCCATTGTTATTCTTCTACTTAGGAAAACTCACTACTCTAAATGAAATAGTTCCCTTGTATTTCTAATCTGGGAACCCCTTTAGAAGATATTTAACTTTTTTAGGGAAACTACTCTCTCTTTCTATTTAACGTTTAATATTTTTCAAAAAAATATTTTCAGCATACCTAGCCTCGAAATCACATGTCGTCTCAATTCCTGGTCTCAAAATAATACCATATAATATTTAAAATAATACACAGAAAAATACAAGACATTACATTCTCCGCACCTTAGGTCTTTATATCCCCAAAAATCCAAAAAAAATGATACTAAAAAAGATGTGGGTACTGTGCATGAATCTGAGCCTACCACTCTTACATTCTCTTCTAGGGATTCATGTGAAACCATTGAACATGAACCAGGAGAATCGCGTTCCCATGAATTATTCTCTCCTTTCAATCCTTGATATCTACCAGATACTCTCCCAAAGTCACCCCATCCTCAATGTTCAGCTCTCCCCAATCGATGACATGTGTTTGGTCATGCATTTAAATCCTCAACTATGACACATGAAAGACATCATGTACCTGATGCAACTACGAGGGTAGATCTAGTCGGTACGCCACCTCGGCAACTATGTGTAGTATTTAGAAAGGTCTTATGAACCTCATAGATAACTTTCCATCCTTAACAAAATTCTGTTACAAACACCAAGTTGAGAATCTAAGTAACACATGGTCCCCCTCCTCGAACTTCAAAGGTCTTTGTCTCTGGTCGACATATGACTTATTCCAGCTATGTGTTGTCTTCATCCTCTCTTAGATGATCTGCACCTTCTTAGTAGTATTAATAACCAACTCTTAGCCCCTGACTGTTGTCTCTCTTTGGTTAGTCCAGTAAAGTGGTAAATTCTAGGTTTTCTTGTACAAAGCCTCAAGTGGTATCATACCAATGGTGGAGTGGTAGCTTTTTTTGAATAAAAACTCCACTAGTGGAAGGTGATTCTACCGACTATAATCAAAGTACAACATGAAAGCCCATAACCTTTCTTCTAGATCCAGAATTGTCTTCTCTATCTGGAAATCCATCTTGGGATGAAATTCCATGCTTAAGCACAAGTGATCCCCCAAAACCTCCTAAAATTCCTTCCAAAATAGGGAGGTGAAACGAGCATCACAATCTGAAACAATGACTAATGTAACTCTATAAAGTTAAAATATCTTCTACATATAGATGCATCCTAAGATCTTTAATAAAATCTACTCCCGGATAGGTAAGACGTGGACCAACATGGTGAGTCATTCAATGAGCACCTAGATAATGTAATATCCCTTGACATATGTGGTAAACCCATCATTAATTCCATCAATATCCCATAGCACTTCCATTTTATCACCTCAATGGGTTGAGCTAAACCCATTGGAACCTAGTTCCCAACCTTCACCTACTGGCACATAAGGCATCAAGAAACGAACTCTACCACTTCTTTCTTCATCCCAAACCACTAAAACTGACGTTGGAGGTCTCGATAAATATTTTCCTCAATAGGATGTACCATCAAAGGGGATGTATGAAACTCCCTCAAAACCTACATCGGCAATAACACTGATAAAACTATGCATCCTATGAAAAAAATGGCAGGCTCCCCACCTTTTAAATATCCATTAGGATCATGCCCAGTGGATAACTGAGCGTGTAGAGCCTCTTAATCAGAATCCCCAAGTTTTTCCTCTTTGAATCATTGTATGATTATATGGGTAACAACCATAAAATAAAGGTAAGATCCCCCATCTTCATCCAAAAAGGATAACTACAATGAGGCTAAATACTCAAATTCCTCATCCAACAGTTATAAACTCGATCTTATATTTATAACACCCACCACCAAGTTCTCCTTCCTAAGATTATAGATGATCTCTAAGTCATAATCCTATAGGAACTCTATCCACTGCCTCTATCTGAAGTTGAGATGCTTCTGAGAGAAGATATATTTGAGACTCCAGTTATCAGTGTAGATAATAAACCGATCACCCATCAGGTAGTGTCACCGTATCTTCAATGAAAATACTACTGTTGTCAACTCAAGGTCATGGGTCGTGTAGTTTGGATCATTTGGTCTCAAATGGCACAAACCATAGGCAATCATCACTTGCCTCTACATTAGGACAGAACCAATCCTGGTTCCGGATGCATCATAGAACACTACATAATCGACACCCTCCTCTGTAAATCTCAAGATCGGCTCACTCACCAAACTCTTCCTCAACTTCTGGAAATCTTGTTGAAGATTTTCCTTCCACATGAAAGGATTCCCATTTTAGGTCAAAGTTTTCATATATGATGATACCCTAGAGAAATCAGATATGAATCAATGGTAATAGCATGCCAGCCCAAGGAAGCTCTGCACCTTTGTCATGCTCCTAGGTGGAACCCATGCTAACACTGCCTTGACCTAAGTTGGATCTAGAGCCACTCCATCCATAGAGATAACATGTCCCATAATGTCCTATGCCCGAATCCAAAACTATAACTTTGAGAGTTTCACATATAGTTTTTTCTCTTGGAGTACATCTAGAACCATCCTTGAGGGTCCCTTGTGCCCCTCCTAAGATGCTAAGGACACAAGGATATCATCAATGAAGACCACTATAAACTGGTCTATGTATGGATGGAAGATCCAGTTCATGAGTCCCATGAACACTACTGTGGCATTTTTCAGGCCAAAGGGTGTCACCATGTACTGATAATGATCGTAGTAGCTTCTGAAAGTAGACTTTGGTATATACTCATCCTGTACTCATAGCTGGTGATAGCTAGATCAAATTTCAACCTTCGATAACCATCATTCCCCTCAACTGGTCGAAGAGTTCATCGATCCTCATTAGTGGACACTTTTTCTTCACCATTACCTGGTTCAAGTGCCAGTAATCCACATAAAACCTAAAGATCATGTATTTCTTTTTGGAAAACAATAATGGGTCCACCCATGGTGAGACACTGAGTCTCATGAATCCCTTTCTCTACAAATCTTCCAACTACACCCTCAGCTTGAAAGGATCTTTGGGAGCCATCCAATATAATGGTGAGCATATTTGTATCATCTGAGGGTGTAAGTCGATGAAAAATAATATCTCCCAATGGGAAGTTAATCTTATAACATCTTCAAGAAATATGTCCTCATACTTTTCTATTATTGTTGGGAACTAGACACTCAAAAAATTTGTTGCACTGAGGGCCAGGCTAGCCATGTGATTATGCATGAGTTCATCCTGTGTTGTATATGTTTCCTTTTCACTGAAAAAGGAAAACAACATTCCATCAATGTGTATACACTGCACCCTTCATCTAAAATATTAAATATGGGCATGGACTAAAGATAACCAATCCATACTAAGAATGATGTCATAAGGCCTTGACCCTTCCCCTAAGAAGTTCCAACAAAAAATATCACCTCCAAGGGTAAGGACACACTATTTTAAGAGATGTGTCATCATTTTGTCTCCTCCCATAGGTTTCTCCAATCATAAGTGCCGATTCAACGGTTCTACTGGAATATCAAGTTCTCTAACAAGAGATGTGGTGAGAAAGGAATGACTAGAACCTGTGTCTATTTGTACTACAAATAATGTAGAAAATAAACAGATCTTACCTCAAATCATCCCTAGATCCCCTAGGTCATAATCCTTGACTGAATACAGTTATCCCCACCCCTATCCTCTAGCTCTTTGAGCCTGGCACAGACCACATGGGGGTGGTGGTGGTATCAATTAAAAACATTGACCACCTCTCATTGCTCTCCCTTCTCCTCTACCATATTCTTCTCCTTGAGAATATGACTTCTCATATATTTTCCTCTTCCTTTGTGTTCCATCCATTATCTCCCCATCAACAGCATGGCGGATTGTAAAATCTCTAACGATATGTCCCATACCATCACATGAGTAGCACTGCCTCTCTCTAGGATAACTGGATCCTTCCTATTAATCCTAAACTACAGAGTATATGATCGACGCCCAGTGTACCGGGTCATGTCAATACTATAGACTCTACCATGGGAATGAATATGAATAGAGGATCTCTGACTGGGCCTCTCAGGGGATTCCAACAACTCTATCCAAGAAGTTATGCTGAAGGGATCATACTCCTATGATTAGGAAATTATACCGACTAGCCTTCACGGTAGAGATAAACTGAACTTCCCCTAACTAAAATCATCCATGATATGCTAGATTATATAATTATCACATGTAGAAAAGGAGGGTGCACAATGAGTAGTAGTAGTCACACCCATTGCGTCCTTTGACCCTGAGTACTGCCCGTGTAAATAGTCGTAGTCACTGGAAAAAAATTTTGATCTAAGATCCACTATTGGAATCATAATGAACATCTCAATGCAAGGGTCCCAACGTCACTGATGGTGTGTAAAATTGACACTACGTTTGAAATTTATGATTGTTTTATTAAAATATCTGACTAGGGTTCAGTCCGAGTCTGACCCGACCTGCCGACCAACCTGACTAGGTCCAGATGACCTGACGCGACTTGATATAGCCTATTGGTCCTAGTCTAGACAGGTACATTAGTCCCAATCTAGCTCACTAGGCCCATTGGGGTGCCTGGCATGGATCTATTCCAATGGTCCGGCCCACACATGTTGTGGGTGGGTTTTTCTACCGCACACAGTCCGCCCTGACCACATGCCCACTAGTCCATGCAGTGTCATGACACATCCCACATAATCGGCCCACTAGGTCAACATGTGCCCCGTGCACTCCACCTATCCACGAGCTCCCACAAATCCCTCATTGTGCCGCTTTCCACCTCTTTCGTCTGCCTCATCGGTGGCTCACTGGTCGCATTGTCGTCAGCCTAGATCGGCCCCCTAGACCCACGACGTTGCATGCCTGGTCCAACCTGAGTCACCACCCCATCTATTGCCATGTTCCTCCACCTTCACCGTATTCCACCACCGTCCCTGCCAAACTACACCTCGCCTTCACCGTCGCACCTCTATTGTGTCCTCACGATGCTAGATCTTTGATTTCATATTATTATGCCAACAATCGAAGGTGAAACGATCACTCATTCATATCCCACGAAGAATGAAGCACATTCCAGAAAAAGTGGAAGCAATCACATAGAAAAAACTCAAGGAACAAACCTTGACAATTGTTCATTTAAATCTCAATACTTCCCCATAACAATAATCAATCAAAACTCAATAGTATAATAATCATCCCCAAATAATTCCCATAATCAAACCCATATTGGAAGAATGGTCCAACCATGGATCAACCTGTTCATGGGTTTATTCGAATTCAACATTGATTATAAGAACGGGGAAGGAAATAATTAAAATCACAATACCCTAACAAGGAATAGATCGTTTTCTATAGAGGATTCATTTTCGATGGTGATTTTTCAAGAACAATCTCGATCCACTTTCATATCGTTGTCCAACAAGATATTTCTCCAAGGTTATCTCCAAATCCTTCAGAAAATTCCATGGTTATGTGCCAAACCCCATATCCCTTATTAAAATGAAAATCTAAAATAAATTTCATTTCATCGAATAAAAATATTTTTATTAAAATATATTTAATCGCATTACGTCTGAAAACTACTTTTCACAATTGACCCACACCAGCCAATGTTATGCCTCACCTTGGGTAAACTCGCTACCCTGAACAAAAAGGTTCTCTTATATTCCTATTCCAGGAACCTGTTTAGATGTTATTCTTCTTTTTCTGGAAAATCTCTCTTACATTTTATTTAAAGTTTAATATTTTTATAACATTTATTCTCGGCACATATGGTCTCGGAATCGCCCAACGTCTCAGTTCCTGGTCTCAAAATAATTCCATTTAATATTTAAAATAATATCAGAAAAAAATCAGTAAATTACAGTATTAATTAACTTATGATAATTTGTGGTTTATATAAATATAAATTGAATTTTTGAGAAACAAAAATAAGAAACAGCTGGATATAAAAAAAGAAATATTTTTATTTTTATGCTTCCACAAGAGTTTTCTCTTAATAAAAATAATTAAATAAAATTATTTATTTATTTTAATAAAATATATATATTATATATTCAATAAAATATTTTTTGTACTCATCCATTAGTTTTGATATGTGTAAGATAAGAACAAACCCTATTTTACGCCTAAAGACCTATATTTTTATAAAGGAAATTTTACCTCCTTTTAATGGAGAAACTATTTTAAATCTTAATTTTGGAACTCTTATAAATTTAATTTATAAACATAATTATTAAATTCATAATTTTAAAATTATATTAGGGTGAATTTTTGGTTTTCCTGAGAAACTTCATTTTTTGATGAATAGTTAAAAATACTGCATTTTAGTTAAAAACTTATTTTTGTTTAATTAATAATTAATGTTAAATTATATTTTAAATTTCTAATAATGTCACATTATATAAATAATACATATATTAATAAAACTTATTTTATTATAATAAATTTATCATTGAAATTGAATATAAAAACTCAATAATATTTTGAACATTTTTCTACTAAAACGAGTTAAACCATATGTCAGCAAGATTACCATTAATCTTAATTTTGTTGATTATGTGTTTTGAATTTTGAAAAATAGACACACAAAAATTTAATCAGGAATATATTTTTATTCTAATAAGATAAACTTAATTTTTTACCAAAATGATTAGTGAAAGTGATTAAAATTAATTATAGTGATTAATGTGTATTTAGGCTTAAAATGGACGAAACCATATAATTTAGGGCCGAAATAACCTTTAAACTTGTCCAATACCAATTTTATGGACTTAAAAAGTCCATAAAACTTGTTTTATTGAGTTATTTTGGGTTTTTATGACTTTTTTTAGGTAAGAACATGTCCACACCTAACTTGTTTCCAAAAATTCCATGTGAGTAATTTTCCTTCCCTATAAAAGGCCACAAAATCTACCCATTATTCCCACCTATCAAACCTATTAGGTTTGGCCAAGATCTACCCAAATAGCTTCCCAAAAATAATCCCATATAACTTGATTCCTTCCTTTGGGTTGGAATAAATCCAAAGAATCCTTCTGGTACAATCAAAAAGTAGTTACCCGATAAAGAGGTAACGTCTTCACTCCATCTTTCTAGTTTCATTTCCATTATCCAAAACCTAAAATATTCTTATTGTATTATTGTATAAAAAATAAAGTATCATTAATATACTATTATTCAGTTATTCTAAGTGTTATACCTACATATACACACACTTCCATCTAATTGTAAACGAACATACTATTTCTGTGTACGGCGAACTACCAGCTCACGAAACAATGATTGTTAATTTTTCCCTTACCACCTCAATTGGTGAAAATTATGATGGAAACTATGGTTTTATATGTTATATATGTTATTTATAATTTCTTTATGATTCTGTAATTTTTTATTTAGAACATACCTTTATTATTTACATCATGTGTAAATATGATAATTTTGTTTGAAGAAGTGTGACCCATCGCCTCCTCAGAGCGATATGAGTCGTTCATGCCATACATGGAACTTATAAATGATTTTTATAATAAAACTATGTAATTTATATAACATATATATGATACTATAATTATAATATACATGTGTATCATTTACTTTTCATTATTTTAATATGACAATGAAATGAAAGCAGTGTCCATGCGTACGTACGGCCAACCATCTCCATGATCGGTAAATTTTATTTATTATCTACAAACATTATAGAATATTATAAATAAATATATATTGGATATATCTATATATGATATTAAAATCATGGTTTAAATTATTGAGATTATAAAAACATGATATATTTAATAAGAACAAAAAAAATAAGTTAAAACATACTCGACAAACTGGGCAATTAACACATGAAATAGTTAAAATAATAAAAACATTATTAACAAATGGGTAATAATATATTATAAAATGATAATATATGATACCATAAATATTAATATGGGTTTTTTATAAGTTATTAACATGTTTAAACCCCTTATATAGTAGGTTAAAGTATATTCACCCAAAAGGAAACACAAAGTTAAGGACTCGTGTCTCACTTTTCTTTCTGTGAGGCATAATTTATTATTGTGAACCTAATTTATAATATATGGTGTACATAGATACACATTAAAATTAATATCATGAATTATATTATATTAATTATATTTATATGTTTAATTTGATGATTATTACTTTTGGTTCTTTCAATTCATAAGTACGGGATTATCACATAACTTTTTTACATATGTGAGATAAATGCCATGTCCCCCACTTACATCTTTTTGCAGTGTATCTACTACCAGTTTTTTTATATTATATAATTAATAACTTTATATTAATTATATATTAAATATTACTTTGATTTTATTACTTAATTAGGACTATGATTTAGAATTTTTCAATGCGGTGAGGGACACTTTGGAATATTTAATGTTTATTTTTCTCAATGATATCTTTAATGATCCTTTAATGGTATTTCAATTCAAGGAAATTATATAACCATTTTTCAAAAAACCATTTAATTATTCTATGGTTATTCATGACTATTATCATGTATTAGTACCATTTTTCTACTATTTGGTACTCAAATGTTTTAGAATTTTTTTTAAGAAAACCCGACTTCATTTCACTCTTTAGTCGGAGATCATGTTTTCATCTAAAAACAATGTTTTAATAAAATGTTTTAAATTTTATTTTATTATTATTTGGAAAATAAATTTTAACCCTTTTTATCTTTTCCCAATATTTTCAAAGGAATCTTCTTGTCTCTTTCCAATCAACGCATATTTTTAACCATTAAATCTGAAAAATGAATGTTTTTTCCTGTACAACATTTATGGATTTATCCACCATCATTTATTTGAAGCCTCCTTTTCAAGTTTCAAAAGTTTATTTTTAATTAAAATTTTTTGAAAATGGATTTTTGAAGAAATATACTTTAAAAAGGTTTTTCAATAGTAAACGATATTTTCCTAAATACTATTTCTAAAAGTTATTATTTTATTTCATCAATGAAAATAAACCTTTATTTTAATCCACTTGGGGGATGTAGTATTGATACCAGCCTTAATATTCATATGGTTGGTTTTTGATTGATTTGTACAATGTTAGTATTCTCATTCACTTCCTTAATTCCTTTTAATCCCCTTGAAATATTCAATTTCCTATAATCATTTAACATTTAAATTACCCTAAATATCCATATCATTTTTCTTATATATTATTATTGTATGAACCATATAACATTTTTCATATGGATTTTACTTTGAAATTTATATGACTATTTGGGGAAATATTTATAAGGCTCTAAAATTTATTCCATATGGCTATTTTATAAGGCACTTTGTTTATTTAAATGTTTTGTACATGAACTATTCAGGTTGAGGATAGGTTAATGTAATCCCTATAGTTTAGAGACAGGTTAATGTAAGATCTATGAGTTGGATACTACTTAATGAAATCCCCTTGATGCATCATTAGTCTCATGGGATGAGTTAATTTTGATAATTTGTATAGATAAACTGTGTCTTGATGGCACTTGTTCCAGATACCTGGGAAACAATGCGTCCCATAATTAAGAATTTCATTTATTTATTTTTAGTTATTATTCATACATGAGATATTGTGTCGACATGTATATGGATACATATCATTTTCAATTCTTTTATTCGATAGAATGTGTTTCAGTTTCTTACCTTGCCATGTTTATTTTTCCTTATCTATTTATTTGAATGGAATATGTTTCCATTTATTACCTTGTCATATTATTTACACACTTACATTTAGTTATTGATTATAAAGACTATATGTTAAATTTTTTACCCTACCATATTGAATATTCTAATTGATTAATTATTGATTCTTCTATACTTTAACATTATTGAGCATTTGAATTCACCCTTATTTTGTTTCTTTTCCCAATATTTAAAAAGACATACTATGAAATATATGCAGGAATTTACTAAATGGATTAGATATATCCTTGACGCTATTTATTTAGATATAAGAAAAAAATGATTTTGTAATTAGAGTATTCATTTGTAATTCCATACTCATTTATGTATCTTTTTTACCAATACTACTAAACTGATTGGCCCTTCAAGGATTGATTCCTTATAATCATGCTAATTTATTTGATAGAAAACACTGGATCTAGGATATCTGGGGTTGGGTCACTATAGTTGGTATCAAAGGAAGTTTATTAGTAACCTTGGGAACTAGATTTAAGAAAACATAGGCTATATAACATAACCCTAAGGTATAATTTTAATATTAGTAAAAAATAAAACCGAAGAATTTTGGTAAGGTTGTTATTATGTGGGATTTCCTATAAATGAATCTATTTCTAGATACTACAAGTGGACGTGGTTCTGGAATAGATTTACCAAGGAGTAATAACTCTGAAAAGATGTTCCAAGCTTGACTCAGGGTAACCTGGTACACAACCATGGGCCTTACTACGCACTTGGTTTGACACTCTATAGGGATATCCTTAGGAAAATTCTCATTTTCTTTACAAAGCACTATAAAGGATTTTTATAATGAATAACCTAGGATAAAAATAAGGTGTTTTAGATTTAGAACAAGGTATAATTATTTGGACATTCAAAAAATTGTATTATGGGTGAACCCTAGACCGAAGAAGTACCTATGAGGAAAATAAATTGATGAAGTATTTGTGTTTTGAGACTGTATTTAAAAACTTGGTTAAAAGGAAATTTATTGATTAATCTTATTTCAAGAATTTCTATTAGATTTATTTTTTAAATTATATTAATTTGGTTTTAGAAAGGGAGAACCTATAATCTGGGTGACAACCAATCAAATCTGGTAAGACTGCAGTGCTGGTCTTGAACCCATGACTGAAGGACGATAAGGGTTTGACACCAACCACAGACGTTTTTAATGTCCTGGTTAATATTTCATTGTTTTTAGTTGAAATTTTTTATTAATAGTTTCTAATCATAATCTAATAGTGTTACATTTTTGTTTAGAAATTAATGTGCTTACTATATTAGTTTTGGATAATAGTTAGAGAAAAATAGTTGGAATTTGCACTCTTTTATTGGCCTTAAGATCCTTTATAAATTTATTTTAGTGGTTCAATAATAAAAATTGTTTTTTGGTAAATTATAATTTGATTGAAGCATAACCAAAAGTTAGTATTGTTCATATGAATTAAAACCTATCAAGAAATAATATTTCTTTATATTATTGGTCAGTAATATAATTACTCAACATTATAAAAAGGACTTCAAAATAAAATGTTGTCCTAATACCTTCATTTCTATTAATCATATGGTTTTATAAACCCTAAAAGATTTATGTATTTGAGACCCTCATCTTTCCATTGATCATTAACTTTTTTTATTAGTTACCTCATTAACTCCCTATAAATATTTACACTTTTCTTCTATGTATATATCTCTACATTCCACTAATGATCTCGTACTTAAAGACCAAGTTATATGTTATTCCATGTGACCCTTGTGATTCTCACTATCTCTACTCTAGAGGATGTCTTATAAACCCTTCTCTGGATTTGGTATTTAAAACAATAGAAATATCAAACATTTTATCACCAAGACCAAGATTAAATTGAGAGGAAGCAATTTAATAAAGGTGGGTAGAATGTAATGACTTGAAAATCTAAATTAAGAACTTTGTATTTGATCATGTGTATGACACACCAACCCAAGCACATAAGGGGATATAATAAACTAATAATTGAAAATATATTTACTATTTTAAATATATTTGATATTATATATATGTATGTATATATATATATATATTATAATTCATACAACACCAATTTATCTTTTGTTACACACAAGAGCGACTCTCTTCGAAATCATAAATTAAATGGAAGACTGAGTTTCACAAAACAATAATATTTTATTAAAATATTATTATTAATAAGATATATACTATATATTATGAATAAAATTTAATAACTTATTAAACTTTGTGGTTTATATAATAATAAAATGAATTCATGAGTCATGAAAATAAGAACCAATTGGATATAAAAGAAATATTGTTATTTTTATGCTTCTAAAGTATTATTGTATTAATAAGCATAAATAAATAAAATTAGTTAATTATTTTAATGAAATATATATGTTATATATTCAATAAAATATTTTTTGTATTCATACATTAGGTTTGATATGCATAAGATAAGAACAAACCTTATTTCACACCTAAAAACGTATATTTTTAAAAAAGAATTGTTACCACATTTTAATGGAGAAAATATTTTAAATATTAATTTTTTCACTCTTAAAAATTGAATTTTTAAACTTAATTATTGAATTAAAAATTTAAAAATTATACTAGAGTGAATTTTTTTTACTTTTCATAAAAACATCATTTTTTGATGAATAGTGAAAAATGCTTCATTTTAGTTAAAAGCTTTCTTTTTGTTTAAATAATTATTAATGTTAAATTATATTTTAAATTTTTTAAAAAATCACATTAGATCAATAATTCATATATTGATACATTTTATTTTATTAGAATCAATTTCACATTGAAATTGAATATAAAAACTCAATAATTTTGTGAATATTTTCCTACTAAAATGAGTTAATCCTTCTGTCTGCAAGATTAGCATGAATCTTAATTTTTCCACTTTTTTTATTTGAATTTTGAAAAACAGACATTAACCATTGTAATAAAGATTATAGTTTGAGTCTAATAAGATGAAGTTAATTTTTTACCAAAATTATTAGTGAAAGTGAATAAAATTAATTAAAGTGATCAAGGTGTAATTAGGCATGAAATGGACTCAACCTTATATTTAAGGGCCCAAATGACCTTTCCAATTGTCCAAACCCCATTTTATGGCCATAAATAGGCCATTAATTTCCCATTATTGTGTTTTTTTGGGTTGGTAATACATTGTTTTGTAATAACATGACCACACCTAACTTGTTTCCAAAAAATCCAAGAGATTAATTTTTCATCCCTCTAAAAGGGAACCACCTCTTACCATTCTTCACACCACTAAATCCTATTAGGATTGGAAAATATCTACCCAAATATCTTCCCAAAAATCCTACCCCCTTCCTTGGATCCTTAATTTGGGTAAGAATAAATCCAAATAAGGCTTTTGGTATATACTAGAAGTAGTTACCTTATTAAGAGGTAAACTCTTCACTCAAGATTTCTAGTTTTATTTTCATTCTCCATCCCCAAAATTATTATTATTATATAATTTTATAAAAACTATAGTATCATAAATGTAATATTATTTTTTTTATTATAAGGTTTGGACCAACACATACACACACTTCTATCTAATGGGTAATAAACATATTGTTTCAGTGCACGGTGAATTACTCCCTCACAAAAAGATGATTGTTTACTTTTTCATTACCAACTCTCATGGTGACCATTTTGATTTGAAATATGTCTATATATGTTATATATAATATTTATAATTTATTTACAATTTTTTAATATTTATTTAGAACATACATTTATTCTTTCTATCATATGTAAATACGATAATTTTGTTTGAGGAATTGTAGACTACTGCCCCTTAAAGCGATATGACTCGTTCATGCCATACATGGAACTTATAAAGAATGGTTTTAATAAACCTATGAAATATATATATCATATATATAATAATTTAATTATAACATACATATGTATCATTTAATTTTCATTCTTTTATTGCGACAAAGAAATGAATGTTGGGTTCATGTGTACGTACGACCTACCGTCTCCAAGAACGATTCATTTTATTTATTATCTCCAAGAATTATAAAATATTATATATATATATATTGGATATATATGATATTAAAATAAATTTTTACCTTTTTTAGATTATAAAACTTTGATATATTTAATAATAACAACATATAAAAAGTCAAAACATACTCGACAAACTACAAAATTAACAACCGAAATAGTTAAAATAATGAAAACTTATTAACAATTGAGTAATTAAATATTGTAAAAGGATCATATAGGATATTATAAATATTAATATGGTTTTTTATAATTTCGTAACATGTTTAAAACCCATATATAAAAGGATAAAGTTCATTCACCCAAAAGGAAACACAGGGTAACAGACTCTTGTCACACTTTTCTTTCCATGAGGAATAATTTATTGTTGTGAACCTAATTTATTATATATCGTGTACATACTTACAAATTGAAGTTAATATCAGTAATTATATTTTCTTAATTTTATTTATATTTTTTAGTTATTTATTATTTCTTTTTGTTCTTTCAATTCATATGTAAGGGATTCTCATCTCACTTTTTACATCTGTGACATAAATGCCTTGTATGCCACTTGCATCTTTTGTGTGGTATATATACTACTGGTTTTTTTATATTATATAATTAATAATTTTATCTTAATGGTATCTTAAACATTAATTTAATTTTATTCCTCCAGGAGTATTATGATTTAAAATGTTTCAATGTGGTAAGGGACACTTTGGAATATTTAAAGTTTATTTTCCTCAATAATAACTTTAATGATCTGTCAATGGTGTTTCCATTCAAGGAAATTATATAAATAATTTTTTAAAAAAACCTTTCATTATTCTCTGGTTATCCATGACCAATATTTATTATTATTACCATTTTTCCACTCTTTGGTACTCAAATTTTTTAGAAAATGTTTTTAGGAAAGCCAGAATTTGTTTATCTCTTTAGTTGGAAAACCTATTTTCTTCTAAAAACCATGTTTTAATAATAAAAAATTCAAAAAGGTTTTTAAAATGATTTGTTAAATAAATTTTTCCCCTTTTTATTTTTCCAACATTTTTAATAGTATCTTCTTGTAACTTTCTGAATAAGTATTCTTTTAACCTTTAACCGTGTAAAAGGAATATTCTTTTTACCTTGTATAGCTCGTAGGGATTTATACACCATAATTTATTTGAAGCCCCAATTTCATGTTTAAAAGTTTTATTTTTAATAAAAACTTTTTCAAAATGGATTTTCAATGAAAAATTATTTAAAAAGTTTTTTTAAGAGAAAGGTATATTTTCCTCAAGAATATTTTTAAAAGTTATTATTTTATTAAATAAGTGGAAAAAAACAATATATTTTACTCCATATGGGGTATGTTGTATTGATAACATCATTAATATTCATATTGATGGTTTATGATTGATTTAGAAAAGGATTGTATTCTCATTCACTTCCTTAACTCATTTTATTCCCCTTTAAATATTCTATTTTCTATAATCATTTGACATTGAAATTCCACTAAATATTCATATAGTGTTTTTATGGATAGGATTATTTCCTAAATGATATACCATTTTTACATGGAGTTTACATTGAAATTTATTTAATTATTGAGGGAAATATTGATAAAACCATAATATTTCTTCAATAAATACATTTTATATGGAATATTATTTATTTAAATGCTTTGGGCAGGCACTATATGGGTTGGGGACATATTAATTCAAGCCCTATGTGCTAAATACTAGTTAATTCATGTTCTAAGGGTTGTGGATTGGTTAATGAAATCTTTTTTATGCATTCGTAGTCTCATGGGATGAATTAGTTGTGAAACTTTTTATGGATAAACTGTCTCTTGACGGTACTGGTTCCATTTACCTAAGAAACATAGTGTCCAAAAATTAATAATTTCTTTCCTTTAGTTTCAATTATTATTAATCCATGAGATATTGCATCAACATTTCTATGGATACATTTCATTTTTAGTTCATTAATTAAATGGAATGTGTTTCAGTTTCTTACCATTCCATGTTTATTTTTCCTTTTTGAGTTTTTTAAGTGGCATGTCATTCCATTTATTACCATTCTATATTATTTACATAGTTACATTCTATTATAGATTATTTGTAATGTGTGTTCAATTATTTACCTTTCCTTATTGACTATTCTCATTGATTCATTATTACTTCTGCTATAATTTACCCTTACTGAGCCTTTGATCCCACCCTTATAAGGTTTATTTCCCAACGATTCCAATAATCATAATAAAAAAAATATGTAGTAATTTACTAGATGTATTAGATCTATCCTCGAAGCTATTTATTTTGATATAATAAAACAAGGATATTGTAATTAGTGTATAAATTTGTAATTCAATACTCATTTATCTATCTGGTTTACCAAGAATACAAAACTGATCGGTCCTTCAGGGCTTGATTCCTTATAATTGTGTCAACTTAATTGATATATTACTTTATATTTTGACTACTTAAAGTCAATTCACTACATAATTAGTTTGATTAAGTAATAAAAAAAATATGCATGTTTATGAATTTTACATCTTCTTTAGTGGGTCCCTTTAAGTTTAAACCTAAAGCATTTAGATGAGGGACTTATAAAATAAATAAGTACTCTAATATGTGTATATTTAATTAATAAAGATATATGGAAATGTTTATTCATAAAAAATTATTTTTCACATTCTAATACGAGAGTATACGGGAAGGTCTTTTATAAGCGGGGGAGAGGACACACATGAAATTTTGGAAAATGTAAATTTATACCACATTGTTATAAAGAAAAAATCCTCCAAAAGTATTAATTATCAGACCTTAGAGCATATAATGTATACATATGTCCATACAATGGGTTTTGGATAAGTTTTTTGACAATTTTAAGACTTATCTTCTTAGTTTATCCACTAGTAAACTCATTTATACCTTAACCACGGTAATTAATTTTTACTATTTTTGGAATTCGTTGTGGTAAAAAATTAATTCGAACCTATTATATAATTTATATTATTTTGATTCCAAATTTTTTATCCATTTTTCTTTATTCAATCCAAAAATAGTGGAAAAATTCAGTATAAAGTTAAACTCGAAGACATGTTGAAAAATGGGTTTTCAAAGAAAAATAATAAAATTTTAAAAAAGTTATTGTTTTAGATTTCAATATGAAATTGATTCCAAAGACCTAAATTAGTTAAATATAAATATAATTGAAATAATTTTACATTAAAATAAACATAAAAAAATAGTTTATCCTAGTAAATAATTTAGATGAAAATAATTTTTAATGAAAATTGGTATTTTTCATTATTCATCATCAAATTAATATTTTCACAAAAATCCCAAAAATTCAACCAAATATAATTTTTACATGCTAATTTAAAAAATGAATATTACTTTCTCAATTAAATTTTATAAAATTTTAAGAAATTTATTTTAAATTTTGTGCGCAAAGAAAAAATAAACAACATTTTAGAAAAATATAGTTCTAAAAAAAACTTTTTCAATCAGATGGAACTTATTTTATTCCTAATTAATATATAGACATTAAATTTATTTTATACATTTGTAAATAATATAATTTTCATAATTTATTTATTCATATTCATACCATACGATTTAAAGGCTTTTTTATAATGGTCATGTCTAAAAAATAATATTCATTAGATTATCGAGTTTCATTTAATCCTGGTCTGGAAATCATCACAAGATATTGATGAGATTAATTTTATTTAAAATTAAATATATATGAAAATATCGGTTTTATACATCCTCTTCTTTTATTGATGTCAGATTTCATATTTTCTATTGAGGATGATGTTCCTCTGTTAAAATCCCAAGGATTTACATTCAATCCCCCTTAAATAAAATTTGTCCCTATAATTTAATTTTGATATTAGAAATTAATGGGGTTTACTTTGAAAATACCTTTATAAGAATTGGGCATCATAAAAAGGGTTATTAAAACATCCTCTTGATAATATAAAAAGGGAAGGAAAAAGATCATCTATAATAGAACATAATTAGGATTCTATATAGGAGAACACTGGTGGGAAGTGAAGATATTGACATAGAAGAAAAGCATAAATTATTATGGATAGTGATTGAGATCATTAATCACAACAATTTGGGTTATTCAAATACCAATAATTACCACAAAAAAATAAATTTTTGATGAGATAAAATTCCATCTGATTCATTGGATATGATATTTATATGATAATTATTTTTCTAGATCGTTTTTCTTGAAGATTAGGAATTATTTTTCTACCACGATATATAACACAATAAAATAAATATACATAATATATTTTTCAGAATAATCACATCAATTTTTTTCCTTCATTATTCACTATAAGAAATTAATATTCAATATGTGTCTTCTTATGACGGAATCACTAAAATTAACCTTTAATGGATTTTATATTACATAAAATAGTAACAAGTTATTTCTCATGTCTTTAATAAAACTAAAATGGATAGAAAATATTATTCAATATAATACATAAATCACTAATACCTCAATAAAAACCATAAAAATTCATTTTAATCCATTTCATTAATGGTTTACTTTAAGACCCGTCTAAATTATGTCATCCTAGATTCAATGTCTAAAACATTGAAGGAAGGTCACTGAATCATCATTACAGTCCCCAAAAAATATAAAGTAAATTTTAATATAACATTCCAAATATGTGAATACATTGATCATAATAAATCCTTAATAAAAATTTCATAATTCTAAACAATCCTCCATATTTCGTAAATATAATATCTAAATATCACATTTATTTAAAAAATAAAAAAATTCCAGAAACTCCATCAAATAAAATCTTTACCATCATAACGCAACCCAATTTCAAGGTCAAAAATACTATACCATAAACATCTCTTTATCACAATTATCTCAACATCAGGCATGTAGTAATGGCTATCTTCCCCCAATCAAGTGTTTTACAAAAATATAAACTTCCCAATGAATAAATTTTTTGGTCATCAATACCATTCAACATACGCTCCAAAATCCATAAAAAATTGTTATTGTACAATACATATACATTTAAAAATTATTCTAATGAGAATATCATTGATAAAATTATTATAAAACAGAATTCATGAATCCAAATAAAAAATTTATTTCATCATTCCCCTTTATCTATAGTAATAAAATAATATTTAATTTGATACCTTATCTTATTTTCCATTATATTCCCATGATGGTTGGGGTATTTTTTTGTATGTCCCCATCTCCTTATAGTTGAAGAATTGAACATTGGGATTTTCTTTATTTACCTTAAAATAATTTTCATGATGGCCTTTCTCTTCACACTTATAGAAGGTCCCCATTACCTTTAAGAATGTACTAGGGTAGTTCCTTCCATGATTTACACATGTTAGAAATTCTTTTTTTCCTTTGTTCTATTTATCCATCATTTACTCTGATGTACTCTTCTTCTCTTGATTCACATTAAATATATAATACTAGGATAATTATTTCCATATCATGATACCACATGATACTATTTTCTTATATTATGGGAATTTTTAGAAGACTATTTCCTTTCAAAGAATTATATTTAACCTATCAACAAACTGGTCAATATTAATCTTCAAATTCCATATATAGTCTATAATATTCCTTTATAACCATATAATATCGAAATTATACTTAGAAACATTTTCATCTTCATTTTGACTTCAAATATGGAATTTTCACCCCATATCCAATCACTCTTCACGAGGAAAATACTTTTCCAATAATGATACCTTAAAATCCTTCCATAACATGTTTTCTATTTCTTCTTCGTCCTTAGTTTTCATAACCAATGCCTGCTATAGATTCAAATCTCATGAGATATAAAAAACCACAATGATTATATTCTCTCTTTATTTACATCACAATGTGAGAAATATGTTTTCTAAAAAACTTATACATTTCTCAGCTACAAATGGATTTGTAGTCTCACTAAATTATAGAGGTTGTTGATGCATAAATCTATCTAACAATGTTACACCACATGTTAGATCTGTGGTATTCTCTATATGAGAAATGTACTTTCTCATAACATAAGTTATTTTCCCTAATAGGGTTATAATTTGATTAGTTCCTACTGCAGATCTACCTCCAGTGTTAGAATCTATGCTAAGGGAAATCTCTACAAGGGGTGTTTGCATTGATACAGTTATCATTATTTCTATTGGGTTCCATTTTTAAATAATGTTATAAACAATATTAGATCATAAAATCATGAAACATATTTTATGATCCCACAACTAGTAAGAATTGTATACTAAATTGAAAATTCTCTACATGGATATTCTCATAATCAAAAAACAGTTTGGTTGAGAAAGGTTTAAAATAATTAAAATATTTTCAAATTCTTCATAATGGTTTGTAATAAAAATGTAAATTAAACAAAACTTATCCCCTATTAGTTCCAAATAAAGTTCACAGTATGTCCCATTTTCATCTACATGGTAATAATCGAGTCAATCTTAACACAAATATTTAGGGGTTATTACCCATAGGTATATCTGTTCCAAAACCAAATCCACTACAAGTATCCAAATAATGATATATGACTAGGAAAAACCATAAAATCTCTTCCTCGCCAAAGCTTTTGGATGTGACTCTATAATTATCATCTATTTATATCATAGGTTTATGTTCCTTAATATTTGTTTCCCAAAATCTATTTCCCATGGTTTCTAATAAACTTCCTATGATAGCAACTTTAATGACCCCAAACCTAATAACGTAGAGTTGGTGGTTACATTCTTTACAATGGAATAAGATATAAGAAATCACACCATGATGGACCATATAGTTTGGTAGTCTTAGTTAGATAGATACATACTTTAATATCACATTATAATTGAAAAAACAATATAGTATTTTCTTCTATTGCACCATAATTTACTCTAGCATAACCCTGCATATCAATCATAATACATAACTTGGAATCCTCTGGACAGAACCATAAGAAATCGGTGAGATCAAATAGTCAGTAAGGGTATGTGTATAATAGAAACTATTATTAATAAATAATATTCATCATTATGTATTGGTAAATTACAGAAACACATTCTATTGAATTATTTAATTGAGTATAATATGAGTAACATACTAGCCTAGATTTCACTAAAATGGTTCCCCAAGCCAGTTAGTTAAAAGGCCTCAAGTGCACCTCCTCTTATGCTAGAGGCTAGTGACTAGCAGTAAGGTACTAGTGTGTGATAGTGGAGAGACTATTCCCTCATATCAGAGTAAGAAAATAGTTTAAATATCTAATTATCATTCAAAAAATTATATAAAAAGAGTGTGTAAGTAGAAAATAAACTGAAATAGAATACTATTTAATCCTAAATGAAATAGCTACAAAATATCTAATAACTATGTCATACATTCAACACTGGACACCCACTGGGCCGACCTTATATATATATAGGTATAAAATAAACTAAAATAGTAATTCATGGATCTACTACTATCATCGAGCCATACCACGTACTCGGTCTCCCGGAACTATCGAAATGCACCATCCCAAACAGAAGAACCACATGAGAAACTCTTCTCAAACATGAAACTTTGGGCCTCATCCCGATCCACCATGAAAACTATGATCCACCTAAAAAGTGGATATAATGTCAACACGTACACTGTTGTGCATGTGTATGGGTGATAAATAATCTCAATAGTCCATCCCAATGAGGAACCTATAATATATGCTACTATAAGTGTATATAAAAGAAACTTTCTCATCTTAGATGAGATGAAACTGAGAAAATAAGTAAAACCAAAAGACGTGAAACCATAGTCGAACCTCAGGTCTATGATCCTGGTCAAGTGGGAAAGTGCCACCATGGATGTCCATATCTTTATATTTATATATTTATAGTCCCATACCAATACATATATACATAAATATGAATATTCCTGAGTAAGTGAAGGAAATAACATAAACTTACTTGTAGTATATCCTTTGGTCCATAATCCTAATCACCTAAACATCTTATGTGAGGGAATTGATCTAGATTGAATACCACTGAAGCCATGTATCATTAAGAAGATATTTGGTTCTGTAATCACAATCGAAATTTATCATATTTGTCCAATGCTTGATATATATTTGAGCAAGCTATGTCTCTATAGGGGGATATTATTCCTACCCCTGGGTTCACCCATACGTGCCTCATATCACTGAGACCTTGGATTCTGGGGAAGTAAATATAGATATTCTATAAACTTTTCATTGATCTAGTCATCATACTACTCTTTTCATTTAAATATAGTCCAATGTCTGAGCACTAGGTCATGGTCTGTAGGAGGTCATGACATTATGAACTCGGATGAACCCTATGGGTCTGACCCTTAGAAGATCTATAAGTAGAACTCACTGGTGAGATAACATTACCACCGCTAGAGTCTCTAGTAATGTAGAGTTCAATAATACCTTCTTCTGGAAGAGTGTGATCATTCTGAGTTTCCAATGATGTGAGATGTCATGCAACACACCACAGTGAAGTAACCAATTTGGGAGAGTGTAATCATTCATATCCCTTTGGAGGGAATAATCATCCATTAGTATAATCAGATCAGGTAGGGAATAATCATTCTCATCATATGTCAAATAGAGGCGAGTGGTATCATCCTCATCAAATATCAAACAAAGGAGAGTGGAATCATCATCGAGTATTATTACTAGGGATTCATGCATATATCTCATAGTAGTAGGATCAATATCCGGATTCCAAGAAACACCTATGGGCATCCTAACAATAGATAATAATGAAATATATAGGCTCAATAGACAGATCAAAGGTAGTACATTTGGGTATAAAAGTAAAGATAATAAAATAACATGGCTCAAAAGCAGGATCCTAGGAAGAATGTACAGGCATTCCAAAGATAAAGAAAGACTCCTTGTGTTAGAATCAACATCCACCAACCTAAAAGTACCTCTAGAAAATATTCCTACATTATCAATAACCATGTTAAAGTATAAACAAAAGAGTGAGGTTGGTTTAATGCCCAGTCCCAATACTATTTAAATATCCCCATGGTCTTACATTTTCATCATGGGTTCTAATGGGACACCTGCTTCCATCTCTACCCAAAACCAATGTACAGACTCTGGGTTGGTCAAACAGTGGGCATCTGATGGGTCCCTCAAGTTAAACACTGAGAGGCATCCTACAAGGTATCTTCAAGATAAATGAAAAAGATAAGGAATCCTACATGGGATCCTTAGTTTCACGGTAAAGGAGGAATCCTATATAGGATCCTTTAAGAGTAAGAAAGATAGAGGAATCCATCATGGGATCCTCAGACAAAACATAGGTGAAGGAATCACATAGGGGACCCTCTATAACCATATAAGATGGTAGAGGCATCATACATGAGATCCTTATAATGGTAAATATGTAAAAGGATCCAACAAGAGACTCTGAATATTAACATAAAAGAAAATTCATCCATCAAGGAATCACTAGTATATAAAGAAGGTAGAGGCATCCTACACAGGATCCTCTAGGTCGAAACATAAAAGAGGAATTCAATAGGGAAACCTTGAAAACAATTTTTCTCACATAACCCTTAGTCTTGAAGGGAAAATATTACCAGGGATATTTTCTCAAAGTTAAAGTTAAAAAATCATCAGTTAAGAGAAATATCTCAAGTCTCATCTCATATCAAGTGTCTCACTTTCAGGAGATACTAATTTAAAATACTAGAGAAAGAACCTATCCATTAAGAAAAGCATGAAATTCCACTTAGGAGTCCTCAAAATACCACAAGGGTTTCACCATCACAATATACATGAAAAGATACACAGAATAGACTACTCATGGGTCCAATTATCACTCTGGGGGTAAAAGATATGAAATAACCCAAAAGCATTACCGGGGGTAGTACACAATGTGTCCCAAAAGGAACATATTGTGTACTCCCAAATCCCCACATGGGTGTGTACTCCCGCTGGATTGGGAATGTAAATGATATAGTTACATTGAGTGTAAGAAGGGAACATAGCATGTACCCTACATAGGGTACCTTCCTGTGTCCCTCAACCAGCCTTACCATGTACTTGGATAAGGTGTGCACTTTTACACGACATGCTACCCACACGGGGTCTAGTAGTATACTCTACATGTCTATGTACCCCTACACGGGTAGCCTAGTTGGGTACTCAACTACATAGAGACCCAATAAAGAGAGTGTACACCCTATTACATGTAATTTTCTTAAAAAATATTATCTTCCCCCAATATAAAGAACCAATAGCATGTCACCCCAAACTATATTCCATGAAGCCTTGTTTTCCCGAACAGAAAACCTCTAAAACGCCAAAAAACCCCATTTTCACCCCAAAATCAACAGATTAAAACTGAAGGGGGCACAATAAAACTTAATAGGGATTTAAAAATTTTATAATGAGTAATATAATTGGATTTTGGGTTAATATTAAAAATTCCCTATCTTTAGGAGGAAACTACCAAAGCTTCGCCCATTTTCACGATCCATGGTTTCTACACGTTAGTACAGTGCATCGAGAGCTCTGTCATGATACCTAAATTTCTATATTTCTCTATTTATATCTTCATCTCGATATTTTCTCTCTCAGCTATCATAAAGGTAGAAGCCACATGGAATGCATGAGAATCTATAGGTAATAAAGTAAAATAAATAAAATAATAAGTAGAAAAATAAAATAAAAAGAAAAGAAAAGAAAATGGGGCCCCAACTGGCCCCTGTGATCGACTCAATTTTATGCACCTCATATGAAAAACTCCACATTCCAAATAGAATCAATGAGAAAAAATAACAATATGATGCTTCGTTCAAAAGATATGTCTTAAAAAACCTACATAAATAATTTAATAATTATTTTATTAAATATTTATTAATTTTCTAAAATTATAATGGATCATATTTCTTCCAAAATATTTTCCTATGGTAAAAACCCAATTCTAAGACCAACAAAGAGGTCAAAAAATTTATCCAATGTCATCCTTTAGTGTAAAAGACCATTTTACCTCTTACAGACATCTAAAAAAATATTTATGCTTAAAATTCAGGCTAGGGAAACATAGGTCCTTGTAATATCCCAACCATAATCCTTCTCATCCCAGAGTTTCCCGTTGGAAATAAAATCATCCATGCTCTTAACTCAATAATATGCACTATAATCTATTTGTGTTTTCTGATGACCAGCCTCATTGTATCCATAGTTGTCTCCTACATGAAATACATTTAACTATGACTGATCTGGTACTCTAGACAATAGGAATACCCTTATCATTGTCTCAAACCAAACTCCATGACCAAAGGCCCATGGAAGAAACCAAAGTTCAATTGGAAAATGATATCCACCACCCTCAAATATCCAATGGTGCACTCCCCACCATATGGATTACCTTACACCACTTTTTGTGTGTAACCTCAACATGTTCACCTTAACAAGGGAGAAATTTTAAAATAAAAAGGATCTCTTTATAGGGATGATTCTCTCTCATCATAATGAAGATGATATTAAGATAGACCATGATTATCTCTAATAGGGGTACACTAAGATTCTAACAAATGGCGTGTACAACCCTCTTCAATCCATGCCTACCATCCTATCCAAAAACGTAACCAGGATTCATCCATGGGTCAACTGACTTAAGGTAACCCATTTACTCATGATGTCACATTTACCACGGAGGGGAATTCATCACTTAACCACAACATCCATGTAACCAATCCAACAAAAAGTACTTGAAACCATCAATACTCGGCACACTCCTCGCCACTCACTGATTAAGGTTCAAATAGTTCCACATGAAAGAAGCTTGTACCTTTATCACCCAAATCATACTCTAGCGAGTCATCCATTAAAAGGATAATATGAGCATGATACATGGAACTTCAATATCATTAATACATAATATCCCTTTAAACTCTTCTTCAAAATAGATCACCTAAACTATGCCACGATTTATTCCATGACCACCTTTCAACCAGTGTCATTCCAGTCACGAGCGTTTGCTCACTATTTGACTACATTCAAAACAATAGAAACATTGATTGACCGGTACAAGTACCCAAACATCCCAGATCATCGAAACCAATCTTGATACCAAAGAACCATAGGTTCTTGTCAAAAGGTTAATGCATCGATAATACCATAATGAACAACATGAGCACCAACCATTACTCGATCACAAAATGAGAATAGAATGATATCACTACCTAAAAAGAAATCTAGAAACATAGGAAAACCTCTCTAATGTTGGTTTCCCTTAAAAATGGATGTAAATCTAAATGGTTCTGAGTCAAAACTAAGGGAATCTATATCTCCCACCTATCCTTACTGAAAAAAATCTCATAACTGGGTCACAAGGTCTAACCACCTAGTCTGAAAGTTCAAACATCTCTAAATAATGTAAAGATCACAACATCCTACAAGGGTCAAGACTAAAAACACATCCTTCAAGGGCATGATCCTCACTGAGAATCCTCATAAGGAACTGATCCCAGAAATTCAAAATACCAAAGAAGAAGAGAGACTGAACTGATAGTCATTTGGCATTTGTATATGGCAATACCCCTTTGAGGTCAAGATTGAAAGAAAGGTCCTGGTATCCATCAACATCATTCTCAGTGATCTAACTAAATAACCATGATCTGAGAATTAACACCCTAAAAGGGTAAAAATAAAGGGAATCACATTCCATAAGTACCTATTAGGGTCACTAAACCTCTTGTGAATAAGGACTGAGTCAACAGCCTCAACACCAATGCCTCAACGTAGATCCAAAAAACATTCCATCAGAATGAAATATATATATATATATATATATATATAAGTTGGAACAATATAATAGGCCTCATTAATTAGTAAAATAACACAATATAAGGTCCATATTGTGTGAATCGTGCATTCCAAATATAATGCATGAGATGCCTCTTTCTTTTTTTAGACAAGATTCAGAATCCATCACTACACTCTTTCTAATGCCCAATATCCATAGATCCAAAGTAAATCACAACATACACACCACATGTGTGGTTCCCAAGGTAAAAATCATAAACAAATTTAACATCATAGATCAGAAAAAAATCCCATAACCCTAACAACTAGGACTTATTACCAGAAAAAGTGTTCTTGACGCACCAGTCTGATATTATCACATGGTTCGACACATTCCTAGTACTCATATCTATCATATCCCAAACAGTAAATCCAATGAAGGGAAAAAATATAATACAAATTTTTAATGTCTGGACCCAGATTCCACTAAAACAGTTCCCCGAGCTGTTTGGGTATAAGGTATGAAGCATTCCTCCACGTACGCTAGAGGTTTATGACTAGCAGTAAGGGCCTAGGGTATGATAGTGGAGAGACTATTCCCTCATAAAAAATTAAAAAATTAATATAAATAGCTAAGTATCAAACACAATATTATATAAACATAGTACGGAAGCATTAAATAAACTAAAATAGAACATGTTGTAATAATAAATGAACAAACTAAAAAAATCCCAAATAGTTATTTCATACAAACAACAATGGTCACCCATTGGGCCGACCATACATATACTTGAGTATAAAAGAAACCAAAATAAAATTACTTGTCTCTACTAAAAACTCAATTCTAGACTGCATACTCGGTATCTAAACACTATCAAATTTCACCATCTGAAACAAAAGAACCACACGAGAAGCTCTGCTCAAACATGAAAAATTAGGCCCCATCCCTATCTAGAATGAAAATATTTCACAACCTAAAAAATCAAACATATGGTCTACATGTACCCCAAGTGTCACATTTAGGGGTGAGATATAATTTCAGTTGGAAAATCCATTGATGATCCTATAAAATATTCTTCTTTAAGTGTATGCAAAAGAAACATGCCCAGCCTAGCTAAGAGATAACTGAAAATATAAGTAAAACCAAAAGACGTGAAACCATAGTCGAACCCTATGTCTAGGATCCTAGTAAATTGGGAAAGTTCCAACATGGATGTCCATATATATATATGTATAAATATATACTCCCATACCTATACATGTATACATAAATTGGAATATTCATGAGTAAGTCAAAGAAATAAGGTAAACTAACTAGTAGAGGATCCTTGGGTCTGTAATCCTGATCGCCTAGACATCCTATGTAAAGGAATTGAGCTGGATATCAAACATTTCAATCCATGTATCATCAATTTGATCTCTAGGTCTGTAATCCTAATCGACATGTACCTTATTTGTCCAACTCTAGAAATATCTCTGAGAAAGATATTTCACCATATGGGGATACTCATCCAACACCTTGGTTCAACCGTACTCACATCCAATCACTGAAAAAATAGATTCCTGGGAAGTAAATCTGAAAATCCTATAAAATGGTTACTGAGATAGTCTTCATACTCTTCATGCTAGTTAAATCCATTCCAATTACTAATCCCTAAGTCAAATCCATAGGCGGTCATGATATTCATAACTCGGATGAGCCCTAAAGGTCTAAACCTTAGGTGATCTACAAGGATAACTCACATGTGAGATTCCATGACCATACCTAAAGTATCTAATAAGGGAAAACATAATAATAACTTCTTATAGAAGAGAATTATCATTCGGGGTATGCAATGATGTGAGATTTCACGCACCACACTGTAGTAAAGTAATGAATCATGGATAGCATAGTCATCCTAATCTCTCGGGAGAAAATAATCATCCTTGTGTATAATTAGACCGGGGAGAGCATAATAATCCTCATCACATATCAAATAAAGGAGAGAATAATCTTCCTCGTCACATATCAAATAGAGGAGAGAGGACTCATCCTTCAGTATTATTACAAGGGAGGAATGCTTGTATCTCATAATAGTAGGCTCAACAACCAGACTCTTAAAAACACCTATGGACATCACAAAAATACATAATAATAAAATATATAGGCTTAGAAACTAGATCCTAGGTATTACCATTGGCTTTACAAGTAAACATATGAAAATAACATGACTCGGAAACTAGATCCTAGGAAGAACATTCAGGCATCCCAAAGAGAAAGAAAGAGACCCCACGTTAGGCACAACAACCACCAACTAGGAATCACCTCTGGCTAACATCATTGCATCAGCAATAACTAAGTGAAAGTATAAAAAAAAGAGTGAGTGTGGAAGAATTACTAAACAAAAAATTATTGCCATAACCCCATGGGATTAAAAGTTTTCAATGGGTTCTAAGGTGAAACCTTCTTCCATCTCTACCCAAACTTGACATACTAACTTAGGGTTAGTCAAACAAAGGGCACCATATAGGTCCCTCAAGTCAAACATTGAGAAGAATCCTACTTGGGATCCTCAACGTAAACACATAAGAAAAGGTATCCTACTTGGGATTTTTATCTACAAGGTAAACGAGGAATCCTACAGGGGATCCTTAAATAGAAATCAAGATAGAGGAATCCTACGCATGATCCTCATACAACACATAGGTGAATGTGTCCCACAAGGGACCCTCTATAATAGTATAAGAAGGAATCGAATTCTACATGGGATCCTAAGAATGGAAAAATGGTAAAGGGATCCTACATGGGACTCCCTATATTACCATAAAAGCAAAGGAATACGTCAGGTGATCCTTGGTATAAAAATAATTTAGAGTCATCCTATACAAGATCCTCTATATTGAAATGCAAAAAAATGAATCTTACAGGGAAACCTCGATAACAATTGTTCTCACGAACCCCTTAGGTGAGAAGGGAACAAATTACAAAGGATATTTACTCAATGTAAAAACTAAAAAACAAATGTTCAAGAGTAATAGTGTAACACCCCAAGATTCTACGGAACGATTCTCTTTGAATAATACAGTAGTGTGTGTTGTACGCAACTTCGAGTTCTAACACACCGCGACCAATAAAAGTAGCCGTTATGAATAGTAATACCAACTTTTTGAAATTTTATAAATTTTATCTTTCAAAATGGGCTTCATATTTGGATTCGTAATATCGAAATTAGCCTAGGGTAAATTTTTGGTATTTTTCTGAAAACTTTCAAGTTTTCATGAATAGTGAAAAAACACTGAGTTATTGTTTAAAAATGAATTTTTATTTAAATAATATTTATTTTATTTAAATTTAATTAAGGTCAAAATAGATAAATAATACCTATATAAGTTCAATGTAATTCATTGGAGTTAGTTTAGAATAATTTTAGATATATAAAAATTTTATTGAACTTTTCACCGTCTTTTACCCACCTCCTAGGAGAATTTGGAAATTTACATAAAACATAATTTTACGGCTTCTGTGAGTGAAATTTCTAAAATCTGAGAGACACAGTTAATATTAAGGAGTAAAATTTGGTTCAATAAGATAAAAATAATTTTTTTTGAATAGTAACTTTTTACTGTTATTTACCACGGTAAAAAGTGAATAGAGTAATTAAGGGTAAAAAATGATATTAATATTACCCTAACACATGTCCTAATTCTATTGGACAAGTGTATCTCGACCAAAAACAACCTTTGGAATAAAATATTATCATTTAGGTCCACTTGGATTAGATTAGGACATTTATTATTATTTAATTCAAAGAAGAGTTAAAAGTGTTAAAATTAAAGTTTAATTACTAAAACATTTTTAATATAGGATTATACAAAAGATAAATTAGATTATAAATATTCATTAGATATCTAAAAATATTTCCTACATAATTATATTTTATTTATAATTTTTAGACATTAAATAATTTAATTTATTTAAGACGCAATGATGATGCAGTAATTACCTTATTAGTGAAATATTAAAATAATTGATATTATAAATACCCAAATAAATATAATTTGAGAATTTTAATGAATTCCACGAATTTCATAGGTTTATTAACTATATAGTAAGTTTATTAACTATATAATATAAAAATACAAAGTGACATGGTAAGTTTCAAACTAATTAACTAAGAGTTAAAAATAAAATATAAGATTATTAATGTGACCCAAACCAGTCTAAAATCTATTGGTTGAGTTTTTTTACACCTATCCCCACATTAACCTTTAAATAATATACTTTGGAGCCATTATAAACCGAAAATGGATTTATTATAAAATAATATTTCTAGCTTTTCCAAAGGAGCTCCTCACCCCTCTTATAAAAGGGAACTCACCCTTCTCATTAATTTACACCTTAAAATCCATTTTGATCGGACAAACTCTACCCAAATATCCTCCCAACTTCCCTCACTTAAACCTAGAGGCCTTAGTTCTATCATAAAGCCAACCTAAGGATCCATTTTGATCAAATCAAAAGTAATAACCTGAAGAAGAGGTAACGTCTTAACCACCCTCTTTAAAGTTCCTTTCTTCTTCAACTTCTTCTTTCCTTGTTATTTCCATTCTAAAATAATAACTACAGTACCTTCTTTATATTGTGATGTTATTATAATTATGGAACAAAAAAATCATTATTCTATCTATCCATTGAATGACATGTCACCATACGTGCGTACGTACGGCCTACCGTCTCCGCGTTGTGGTGTAATTGTTATTCAATATATTATTATTTAGATGGGTATAATAATTATGTATAATTCATTTAAATAATAATTATAACATGTTAATGATTATTTCTATATGATATACCATCCAATTATAAATTATTTTAATATCAAAAGAATGATATTGTTGCTCGTGCGCACGTACGGATTACCGTCTCCACGAATGCAATGAGATTCATTCCCCATCGTATCCATTCAAGAATAAATTTTATTGGATGATTAAAAATAATATTTAAGGACTTGATATCATTCTATATATGAATAATATACAACCTATTCATAAAAAACATGGCTTACATAACAAAACAGACAAAGGAAAATGAATCTATTAACACCCAAAACAACGATAATACAAAGATGTTATTAAATAATAAATGTTAAAAGATCATATATGATATCAAACTAATGAATATGATTCTTGTATAATTTTATAAAAATTATTTCACCATTATATAGGAGGTTAACCAACCCTCAACCAAGGAAAAGTACAAGGTAAGGGTTTCTTAACCAATCTCTTCATTATTCGAGGCTGTTTTTACGTAATTATCTACTGGGACCTCTTTATCATCCACATCCATGTTTTATAAAAATGTATCTCAAAACATTCTTAATATTTTTCAGAAAATGGGTTAAAGTAATTTATACCCTTGTTTGACTTTTTATAAGAAGTTTATAAAGGAATATTTTTGTCTCTTTCCAAACAAGGTCTTTTTTAACCATTTCAACAGAATTATGGTAAGAATGTTTTTTTAACTTATACGGCAGATGTGGCTATTTTATGCCATTATAAATCTTCAAATCTTCCCTTAAAAGCTTATAAGAATATTTTAAAAGTAAATTTTTTATTTTATAATTATGTGACTTTTAAATTATTTCAAATAAAAGAGATATTTCTCTCAAATAGTTTTGATTTCATCTATTTCAACATCCTTTGATGGATTTTAAGCTTATTTGAAGTTGATTTTTTATGATACAAAACCTCCATATTGTATTGAATTTTTTGTGATATGTTTGACTTTGGATGTGTTATTTTTATACCATTCATGGTTAATGGAGAAAGTATTGACATTTCGTATGCTAGTTTTAATACGAATGTTGATGTTATGTTTAAACCTGTTCATATGAGGAATGCATTGGACTTAATAGTTGACGGGTGGAGCCCGCTATAGCTCCTCGATGCATCAGTTGGTCTCATGAGACAAAATAGTGTCTTGGAACGAGGCCTTGACAAAATCTTATTTGTAGTCTTGGCACGAGGCCTTGACTATGTGGCTATGATAGTCTGGCATTATGCATTCCATCATTATGAAAGTGTTTATTGAAATTGCATGTGATTATTCGATTAGTGTAATATCCATGTGAATAAGTAACTTGAATTATTTCGTTTTTTCTTTTCCATATTATGCTGAAGTTCAAGTTTAAAAGGACTTTGTTTTAGTTATACATTACCTTAAATTTTTATGCTTATTTATGAAATTTTCTGATATATTATTATCCTTACTGGGAATCTTAGCTCACCCCTTTCAATGTTTTATTTTTCCAAGGATGTGAAGAAGTAATTTATGAATGACCTGTAGGGATAGTATGTGGGGATATGAGTGTGGACTATGGATACTATGTTGTTGTAGTTTTCATTTTTATGGTGTAATGTAAGACTTATGAATATATCTAGTGTTTCTAATGATACTAAACTAATCGGTCTTTCGAGATTTTATCTTTCTTGTGATCATTCCAATGTTATGTAATAATGTACCGACTCTGGGTAACTGGGGTCGGGGCATTACAGTTGGTATCATAGGAAGATTAGTACAACCCTTGTAAGATAGATTTAGATAAACTCTGATTAGAGTACATAGCCCTAATATAGACTTTGAGAATTAGTATAGAAGAACTTCCTAGAATTTTGGTATTGTAGAGATTTTGTGAGTTTTCCGAGGAATACATTCCTGTCTGGATACGAGCGGGTAGAGGCGGATCTGGCACAGATGTACCTAGGGGTAAAACCCGAAAACACCGCTTTGAGCTAGACTTGAACGGGAACTAGTGCACGACAACGGGTCGTGTTTCACTCTTGGTTACGACACTCCCTGGGGATATGCTTAGGATTATTATCATTTTCTTTACAAACCATTATGAAGGGTTTATGAGTATATACTTCCTCAAAGAAAACATTTTTATGATTATGGATTATATACATAAACTGTTGAATCTATGTTAAGTGTTTTGCAAGTTTGGAATTATATATTTCTATTCATAAACAAATATAGTTTATGACATTGTTTAGAAATGGAGCCTGGTGGAAGGAATGGAAATTGTATCAATGCACGCACTCCATGTAGGGATTTCCCTCCAGCTCAAGATAATTATATTTGAGCTAGTGATGCAACTGGTGATGAACAGTTAATCACCATATTGGGACAACTCACTCAGTTTATGAATAATAACCTTACCCGTACAGATCACCCTGATCAGCAGCATGGAGGATCAATGTTAGATAACTTCATGAGGCAACAACCACCAACATTCAATGGGAGTACAAATCCTTGGTAGCTGAGTAATGGATAAATTCTTTAGAGAAAATATTCCATGCCTTGGGGAGTAGTGAAAGGGAAAAAGTTATCATGGAAGTTTACGGCCTCACTGGAGATACTGATCAATGGTGGTTATTGATACAAAACACGAAGGAAGATGATGAAGTATCAGATATGGAATGGAGGGAGTTCAAAGAACTGTTCTTAGAAAAATACTTTCCTCGAGACCATCGAGCATATATGGAAAGGCAATTTCTGAGTCTGAGGTAGAAAGAGGATGAGAATGTCGCAAAGTATGAGGCTAACTTTACAAGGTTAGCGAGGTATGCTACATATTATATACGTAACCTAATAAGTAAGATTTATTTTTTCTTTTATGGGTTAAAACCATTTCTCTGTCGAGCATTAGTCTTACAAACCTTCCCATTGTAAAAAGATATTATCTCGTGTGCTATCAAGATAGAAAATGAATTCTCTAAGTCTTATGACTTTAAATCAAAGCAAGAGAAGAAGAGATCTCATGATCAATATAGAAATTGAAATAAGGGGAAGAAGGAAAATTTTGAAAATCCATCCTGTATTAAATGTTGGAAGAAACACCCTAGTACTTGCCTAAAAGGAATGTCAGTATGTTACAAGTGTGGTGAAAAAGGCCACCAAGCTCATGATTGCGAGGGAAAGAGAGTTGATGTCAATGTGGAATGCTATAATTGTAGAGATATGGGACATTATTAAAATGAATGTCCTAAGCATCAGGGTAACTTGCCTTAGAAAAGGCCAAGGCATCAAGGCCAATCTTATGCTATCACTATTGCTGAGGTAGAAGCTCTGAAAGACATGGTGGCAGGTAATTTTATGGTTTCCTCAAGTTTAGAAAATGCTTTATTTGATTCTGGATCATCGCATTGTTTCATATCTTCCCAGTTTGCTAAGAAAATTATATATTTCCAATTTGATTTAACAAGAGAGTTGTCAGTCAAAACCCCTAAGAGATGTATCATTGCTACAAAGTTCTGTGGATTTGTTCCTATTAGGGCATATAAATGTTCTTCATCTGCTGATCTCATCATCATACCCATGACTGAATTTGATATAATCCTCAGTATGGATTGGCTTTTAGACCATGATGTGAATATTTATTGTAAGAATAAGGAGGTTATGATTTTTGATAATGATGATAAGGAACACCTTATCTTTAGAGCAGAATCGTCACCACCTAATTCTTATCTAGATCCACCCCCAGTAGCTCAACTAAATTCAATTATCGGGGAGGAAGATAATGAAATAACTGTGGGTGAGGAAAGGAATGTTCAAATATAGGATGTACCTATTTTGAAAGAATATATAGATGTGTTTTCGGAAGATTTACCTGGAAATACTCCAGAATGAGATGTTGAGTTTTCCATTGATTTAATTCTTGGATTAAGGCCTCTATCAAAGAACCCTTATAGAATGGACACTGTGGAATTAGTTTAACTAAAGAAACAACTAGAGGAATTGAGTAATAAGGGATTTATTCACCCTATTGTTTCTCCATGGGGATCCCCTGTTCTTTTTGTTAAAAAGAAAGATGGATCTATGAGGTTATGTATCGACTACAGGGATATCAATGCTATAACAATAAAGAACAAGTATCCCCAACCTCACATTGATGATTTATTTGACCAACTGCATGGAGCTCAATAATTTTCAAAGATTGACCTCCGATCAGAATACCATCAGTTGTGTGTGAAGAAGGAAGACATTCTTAAGGCAGCATTTCAAACAAGGTACGGGCATTATGAGTTTACAGTAATGCCTTTTGGGCTGACTAATGCACCCTCTGTATTCATGGATCTAATGAACATAATTTTCAAGGAATATCTTGATGACTTTGTAGTGGTATTTATTTATGATATCTTGGTATACTCCAAAAGCTACAAAGATCATGAAAATCACTTGCGCATTATATTAAAGACTCTGAGAAGACATGAATTATATGGGAAGTTTGGCAAGTGTGAATTCTGGCTTCAAGATATTTCTTTTCTTGGCCATATTGTCTCTAAAGGTGGAATCTCTGTTGATCCTTCTAAGACCAAGGAAATCCAAGAATGTCCAACACCAACGAGTATAACTAAGGTACGCAGTTTTATTGGTTTAGCAGGTTATTATCGATGTTTCGTCCAGAATTTTGCCCGATTGGATAACCCATTAACGAAGATCACACGTAAAGGGGTTGAATTTGTCTGGAAAAAAGAGTGTGAAGAATGTTTTGAAGAACTGAAGAGAATATTAGTCAGAGCTCCTATATTGACTCTACCATCGGGGAATGATTGGTTCGTTATTTATTGTGATGCATCAATGAATGGACTTGGTTGTGTCCTTATGCAGAATGATAGAGTTATTTCTTATGAATCACGACAGATAAAAATTCATGAGAAAAACTATCATACTCATGATCTTGAGTTAGCTGTTGTAATCTTTACATTGAAGATATGAAGACATTATCTCTATGGTGAGAAATGGGAGATTTATACTGATCACAATAGTTTGAAGTATATTTTCTCATAGAAAGAACTCAACATGAGGAAAAGGAGATGGCTTGAACTACTCAAGGATTATGATTGCACGATACACTACCACCTGAGGAAGGCAAATAAGGTGGCAGATGCTTTGAGCAGAATGGATCATGGAGTTTTGAACGTGATGATAATTGAAAGGGATCCTATTTTCATGGATCTATTGAAGATGGATATGGGAATCACCATGGAAGGTGAAACATCAATGCTTTTTCAAATGGTTGTCAACCCATATTTACTAGAAAGGATAAAGAGTTCTTAGACCGGTGATGAAGAGTTACAAAGGAAGATTAAAGCTGTGAATGATGGGAAATTGAGTGACTTTGTGTATGAAGATAGAATTTTGAAGTTTGGGAGGAGACTTTGTGTTCCCAATATACCTGATCTAAAAATATAATTTTTGGATGATGCTCATAGTTCCAATTTCTCTATACATTCTGGGAGCACCAAAATGTATAGAGATTTGAAGGAACATTTTTAGTGGGAAAACATGAAGAGGTAGATTGCTGATTTTGTGTCAAGATGTATGGTTTGTAAACAAGTGAAAGCTGGAAGGCAACAGCCTGGTGGAGTATTGCAACCTCTTCCCACACCTGAGTGGAAATGGGATAACATCACGATGGACTTTGTCATGGGACTACCAAAGACTCCAAGAAGGAACGATGTGATATGGGTCATTGTTGATCATCTTACCAAGTTAGCACATTTTCTTACTATAAGGGAGGATTTACAACTTGAACGTCAAGGAAGGCTATATATTAATGAAGTTGTGAGACTTCATGGAGTACCCCTATCGATTGTTTCTGATTGTGATCCCCGTTTTACTTCAATATTCTGGAAGAGTATTCAGAAGGCCTTGGATACTGAACTTCGTTTGAGCACTGCCTACCACCCTCAAACTGATGGAAAATCAGGACGAACTATTCAAACCTTAGAAGACATGTTGAAATCATGCTCACTTGACTTTCAGGGTATGTGGGATCAATATTTACCACTGGTATAATTTTCTAATAACAATAGTTTCCATTCAAGTATTCGGATGGTAACATATGAAGCGTTGTACGGAAAGAGATGCCGCACACCAACCTGTTGGGATGATGTTGGTGAAAGAAAGCTTGTTGGCCCGTAACTACTGAAGGAAATGATGGAAAAACTAAAGATAATCCAAAACCACATCAAAGCATCTCAAAGTAGGCAGAAGAGTTATGCTGATAATCGAAGGAAGGATTTGGAATTTTATGTAGGAGATCATTTTTTCATTAAGGTATCTCCATAGAAGGGAGTCATACATTTCAGTAAGAAAGGTAAATTGAGTCCCAGGTATATTGGACCTTTTTAAATTCTAGAACGAATTGGGGCTGTAGCATACCGTTTGGAAATGCCGCCAAATCTCTCCAAAGTTCATGATGTGTTCCACGTATCACTATTGAGAAAATACATGCCTGACCCAATGCATGTACTCACCTATGAGGAATTAGAACTGGAACCCGATCTATCTTATTGTGAAGAGCCTGTCAGGATTCTTTATATAAGAGAACAAGTGCTGAGAAACCAGACGACTCGTCTGGTAAAAGTTCTATGGAGAAACCATAAGATGGAAGAGGCAATGTGGTAACCTGAGGAACTTATGATGAAGAATCACCTGAGTCTTTTTATGCAATAAAATTCTAGAAATTTAGAGGACAAAATTATTTGAAGGAGGGGAGAATGTAACACCCCAAGCTTCTACGGTACGATTCTCTTTGAATAATATAGTAGCATGTGTTGTACACAACTTCAAGTTCTAACACACCACGGCCAATCAAAGTAGCCGTTATGAATAGTAAAACCCACTTTTTGAAATTTTATAAATTTTATCCTTCAAAATGGACTTCATATTTGGATTCGGAATATCGAAATTAGCCTAGGGTGAATTTTTGGTATTTTTCTAAAAACTTTCAATTTTTGAAAAATAGTGAAAAAACACTGAGTTATTGCTTAAAAAAGAATTTTTATTTAAATAATTATTTATTTTATTTAAATTTAATTAAGTTCAAAATAGATAAATAATATTGTAATGGCCTGGACCTCTCCGGCCCTTTCCTTTGTCGAAAAGAGGGTCATGAAGTGTTATGGTGGGTAGAATGGACTTTTCCCACACCTTTCAGAATTTTGTAACTACACGCCATGTAGTGTGAGTACACGTCGTGTACCAGCTTGCTGAGTATACCCTATGTTGAAGCCTTTTCTTTGCTGTGTGAAATAAATGAGTACACGCCGTGTAGCCCATACTACATGTCGTGTAGTTCCTCCCCGCATACGCGTTACCCTCAAACCGTGTGTTGACCAGTCAATGACTATGTGCCATGTTGAGGTCATGTCCTTGCCGCGTGAAATAAATGAGTACACACCGTGTAGCCCATAATACATGTTGTGTAGTTCCTCCCCGCGTACATGTTACCCTCAAACCGTGTGTTGACCAGTCAATGACCATGTGCCGTGTTGAATGTCGTGTTGGAAGCCGCATGGAGACCGTGTGAAATGGCCAAGTACACACCATGTACTATAAATTACACGTTGTTTACTTTATTTTTTCTCACCTATAAAAGGAGGGGGCCTCTCCTCCTTTTCAAATCACTCCTCTCCTCTCCTCTCCTTCGAGCAGAGCTCTCCTGAGAGACTCCAAGGCTTCTTTCCTCCATAACTTCTTCGTCTGAGCTCCGATTTACGATCCATCAGCGGCCATGAGATTGTAACGACGAGGCTGAAATTCTGAGCTTGAATCTATTGGTTTCCCTTCATCCTTTCCTTCCCATCTTCCACTAGAGGAGGTTTTTCCGGGTTTAATAGAAACGACGGATGCCGACGGACGTCTTCTAAAGCTGATATGGGGGAGCGTTGTGATCAAAACCTGTTGAGGTAGGGATTTTACCTTCATCTCCATAATTTTTTCATCATGTTGGGTGGGTATACTCTTGTTTCTTTGAGAAACGGTTGAACCAATAAATAAAGATAATAACTGGCTTAAATAACGGGGATGGGGAAAGTTGTTATGTTTATCTTTTTTTATCCTATTGATATGTCATGGATTGAATAGGCTTCTGCCTACTGAAAATCATAGTTTTTGGGGGCCTTTCCTTGCACAATTAAATGTTTCACTATCTTTCTAGATCGTTTTGTGGATGGAAACTTTGTGGAATGTAGAAATTGGTTAATCACGTAAAGTTGGATGATTAAAATCTGGAACACTTGTGTGATCACCCCGGTTGAACAAAATGGAATAATGAACATGTGGGTGTTTTCTTGGTTACGTTGTGTGTGAAAGAGGGGTGAATCCTGGGTTGTTACTAATAGAATGGGCAACGGGGCTGCAGAAAATTCTAATAAAGGGACAATGATATGGCACGAGCCTTGTTTTGTGATACGGTTGTGGATATGTTGTTATAATGGTAGCAGGGCTGTAGTAATGGGTTGTGATTATTAAAATAAAGTGGAAAGTTGATAAATGAATAGGGGGAAAGATAATGAATTAAATGTGAGAACAATCAATGGGGATTGACTGATGATAAAAAGGTTGGTTTTGTGTTGCTTGTGTTTTATCTAACTTTACTTGTGATTGGAAGGGATATTTTTTACGAACGATTGGTATGGTTGGTTGTGGTTACTTTCCCAGTAGTTAAGGAACTAATAAACTAATACTGCTGAAACATGAAAACCTAAATGGGGTTGGGATTGTTCGTTGTATGCATGCTTCTCCGTAGTAGTGCCGAGGCACTTGCTCAGTTTCTCTGTTTCAAGATATAGGGTGGGTTGTGTGTTCAGTTTATATATATATATATATATATATATATATATGTATCTTTGTGTTTTGTCACACCCCACCCATGTTGATCACTTAGTTCCGAACACACCCATTTCATGGGAGAGGTTGTTTTCCCCTAAGTTACTAGCTAATTGCTATTCTTTCTTTCATAGGTTGTGATGGCTTGAGGTGACCTTACACCCAAGACTCTTCGGGTAGGTTTTGATTGGGGTGGTTTCAGCCCAAGACTCTTCGGGAAGGTGTACTGTTCCCAAGAATCTTCGGGATGAGGCCCAGGTGTGTGCGGGCGGGATATGTGGTTTGACAGGCCCATGTGTGTGCGAGCGGGATATGTGGTTTGTGAGGTCTAGGTGTGTGTGGGTGGGATATGTGGTTTAAGAGGACCAGGTGTGTGCGAGCGGGATATGTGGTTCTTGAGTCCTAGGTGTGTGCGGGTGGGAAGAGTGTGGTAGCGTCAGGACGTTCTCTGTTAGGAAGAGCATCTAGCTAGTGGGAAATGTTTCAGGGTACCCAATACTTGTTCTTATATACTACTTCCTATTGTTTTGTGTTTTTTTGGTGAGCATGGCTGGTGAGGTTCGGTGGATAGAATTCCTTTATAGGTTTTGGTTTCTTCTGTTGTTCTCACGGGACATTAGGATGTCTCCCCACCTGTGCACGAGAGCTTTAGTTTTCCCTACTGAGCAAACTTGTATGCGCACCCTATGTTTACTTTCAGGTTTCCAGGAGGACTATCAGGGCCGTGCGGGACCCTACTAGTTGGGACAGTTGGAGTTGTTGCAGTTTCTGTACTCTTGTTTCTTTTGGTATTGTACTTTTTTTAGCTTTCTTGTACTTGTACCTTGGTTCAAAATTGTTTAAACATGCATGTGGGATTGGTTTGGGTTTTATTTTCTTTTACTTGTTCCTTTTTCTTTTGGTGTTTGACTCATCCTATTACCCGATATTAAATAATAAAATGGTAATGCCTCCCATATTTGTGAAAACTCATACCCTTGGTGTTAGTCGCCACCCCAGGGCCTACTGGAGGCGGGACTCGTGGGTCATTATCTCTCTTTCACCATTTCTAGCTTAGCAGGGGAATCATTGATGGAATGGGATCGTGACAGAATGGTATCTGAGCAGGTTGAGAGATAGGATGGAGTCTGGAGTTAGGCACAATGAGGATTGCATGGGATGGTAGGGCGACATTGTTGGCTGATCTTGGTGCATGACATAGGCCAGGGAAGACCGGCTAAGACATGGGATTTTAGGGCCCCTCGTGATCCGATGCAAGGACTCTGAGCCTACCGAATGACCAAGTGAGACTACATTGATCACATGGTAGAGACCATAGGGAAGGTACATGCATCATCATGATTTTATTTACTTGATTTGGGTGTTCTGGGAAAGAAATAAAGTGATAAAATGAAACCTTGAGAAATTTCCTTGCTACTTGGTCTTAGGAGAACTTTGTTTACTGTACAGCTATGGCACTTGGTTGTCATCCCCGGGTGGCTCAGACAGCCGAGGCCCAGCAGATTTAGGTGGTCGATCAGTTGAGGATTGACCGAGAGGAGGAAGATAGCCAATGGCAGAAGACTCTTTGTTCTTTCTAGTGACAAACCCTCAAGAAGTACGAGGGTAGTACTTTGGATATGGAGATGGAGGGGTGGCTTGAGGATCTAGGGTTCGATTTTACTTTGATCTGTGATCCGAGGGAGTACTGGGTTCCCCTAGAAGTCAGTCAGCTAAGAGGTATGGCACGTCAGTGGTGGATGCTCTACCTCGGAGAGAGGACAGAGGCAGAGGTTTTGTGGGCTGACTTTGAGATGGAATTCTGAGAGGAATTCCTTTCTTCCATGATCAAGGCGGAGAAGCGGCAGGAGTTACTCTCCCTCCAGTAGGGGGGTATGTCAGTACAAGAGTTGGGGATCAAGTTCAAGGATCTCCTACGCTTTTCTCTGGATCTATTTCCAAATGAGGAGTCTTGGGTGAGACATTTGGAGGAGGCGCTTTGTCCTTCACTCCAGTATGTTGTCACCCCCTTCACCCTTCTGACGTACTTGGAAGTATAGAAGAAGGCATAGGTTGTAGAGAGGATGCACTCTCAGGGAGGTGCACCACGAGAGGGGATCCATCCGGGTTCGTTGAAGGGGAAGGCAGTCAGCAGTAGGTCTCCTGTGACAGGACCTTCCAGTTTCAGGCCAGTGGGGAGCAGGCCCCAGTAGTTCCAGTTCAGATCTTTGGGTCCTTGTCCATTTTTCACGAGCCTAGTACTGAAGTGTTTCTCTTATGAAGGTTTCGGGCACATCCAAAGTTGGTGCCCAACCCAAACTCAGTACAGTGGAGGTGGGCAGGTTCAGCGCCCGCCTCAGTAGCAGTAGTTGTCGGCAAGGACCTTCCAGCAGCAGCAGGACCCTGCTCCTCCGAGGGAAGACTTTGCAGGAGGAGTCCGACCTCAGGGTGCTCCTTAGGGGCCTCAACCAGGGTGTGGTCGGGTAGGAGTTTGACATTAGAGAGGTAGAGGATCTGGGCGTGGACAGTTTCACGCAGCATAGTTGGCAGCTCTAGCAGGACCAGAGGTGGTGCGAGGTGTGATTTGTTTGTTCATCACTCTTGTTTCTGCTTTGTTTGATTCGGGAACTTATCACTCCTTTGTTGCACCCGGTCTAGCCCACGCTTTGGGTCTAGACGTAGAGACACTTTCCGTACCCCTAGTGCTGAGTACACCAGTTGGAGGTCAGACCGGTGTATCTTGTGTTTGACGGGGATTTGGGCTCACGTTGGGACCGCATTGATCTAGTGGGGATCTTCTCTTGCTACAGATGCAGCCATACAATATCATCCTTGGCATCGAATGGCTATTTTCTATTAGTTTCGTTATCGACTGCTTCCGAAGAATATTCATGTTCTCTGACGTGGATGGGCAACATGTAGCTTTTGTTGGCGAGAGGAGCTATCAGGTGGGAAGCCAGCATGTGAAGCCTCTCCTTTCCTTTCTAGGTGGGTTATCAGTGGTTTCAGCTGATACAGAGATGGTGGATGTTCCATAGATTTTTGAGGGGTTCCTCAATGTTTTTCCTGAGGAGGTTGTGACTCTACCCCCCCCCCCCCCCCCTCCCCCCCGACGTGACGTTGAGTTCGGGATAGACTTCCAGCCTAGTGCCCATCCGATTTCGATGGCCCCTTATCGAATGGCACCTTCGGAGTTACGGGAGTTGCGGATTCAGATTGACGATCTGATGGAGAAGGGTTTTGTTCGACCTGGTGTGTCTCCATGGGGTGCTCCAGTCTTGTTTGTGAAGAAGGCAGATGGTGGCCTCAGGCTATGCATAGACTACCGAAGGTTGAATCATGTAACGGTCCAAATGATCTCTTCGACCAGCTGAGGGGAGCAGGTAGGTTTTCTAAGATTGATCTACAATCTGGATATCATCAGCTGAGGGTAAAGGATAGTGACATCTCGAAGACGGCTTTCAGGTGCAGGTATGGGCACTTTGAGTTTGTAGTGATGCCGTTTAGAGTTACGAATGCCCCAGTTATGTTCATGGGACTTATTAACTTTTTCTTCCGAGAGTTTCTGGACCGGTTCATCATTGTGTTTATTGATGACATCCTGATCTACTCAAGATCAGAGGAGGTGCACGTTGAGCATCTCAGGGCAGTCTTGGATGTCTTTCAACACCACCAGCTTTATGGGAAATTGTAGAAGTGTAAGTTCTTGATGCAAGGAGTACACTTCCTTGGGAACGTGGTGTCTCAGAATGGAGTGTTAGTGGACCCGTCAAAGGTGGAGGTAGTTGTTTCTTGGGAAGCACCCAAGAGCGTGGCAGAAGTTCATTGTTTCTTGGGGTTGGCAGGCTATTATTAGAGGTTCCTTTCAGACTTCTCTCGAGTTGCTACTCCATTAACATCTTTGACTAGGAAGAACCAGGTCTTCCTATGGAGTGAGCAGTGCTAGGAAGTTTTCGACTACCTGAAGGAAAAGTTGTTCAGTGCTCTAGTACTCAGGTTTTCAGATGAATGGTTGTTGTATGAGGTGTTTTGTGATGCTTCTGTCCTTGGTTTGGGGTGCGTACTGATGCAGAAGAAGGGTGTGATCTGTTATGGTTCAAGGCAGTTGCGCCCTCACAAGCGTAATTATGCAACCCACTACCTAGAGCATGCAGTAGTAGTGTTCGCACTGAAGTTATGGTGACATTAACTCTTTGGGGAGTGCTTTGTGGTCTTCTCATATCACAAGAGCTTACATTATATCTTCTCCCAGCATGACCTGAACTTACGGCAGAAGAGATGGGTCGAGTTTCTCCAAGACTATGACTTTGAGATCTCTTACACTGAAGGTAAGGGAAACGTTGTGGTTGATGCCCTGAGCAGTAAGGCACATAAGGAAGTGGTTCGGGAATCCGCTGATGCATGGAAAGTGATGGGAGGGTTGGGTACCTTGCACTTGGATGCAAGGGTAGATGGTGTTAGAGGCTATTTGTTTCAGATGACGGTGCAGTCCTCCTTGTTGCAGTAGGTGGAAAATTCTCAGTGGGGAGACTCCGAAGCGGAAGTAATGCGGGATACTATTGATCAGGGAAACGCTCCAAAAGTATGGTCAGAGGATAGCCGTCATCAGATGCTTTTTCATGGAAGGTTGTTTGTTCCGGAGGCGATGTGTGAGGGAGTTCTCCATGAGTTCCATAGCTTAGCTTTGGCAGTGCATCTGGGAGTTTCAAAAATGTACCGAGGCCTAAGGGAACATTTTTTGTGGCCCAGGGTGAAACAGGAAGTGGCAGAGTTTGTGGTTAAGTGCCTAGTGTGTCAGCATGTAAAAGCTGAACATTGTGTTCCCAGTGGTTTGTTGCATCCTTTAGATGTCCCCGAGTGGAAATGGGGTGACATCTCAATGGACTTAATCACAGGATTACCCGGAGATTAGGGTGGTTATGATGCTATCTAGGTAGTGGTGGATCAGCTAATGAAATCAGCTCACTTCTTAGCAATTAAGGAGTCAGGCCTGGTGAGTACCTTAACACAGAGGTACGTAGACGTGGTGATGTGTTTTCATGGAGTTACGAAGACTATTGTGTCATATCGGGATACTTGGTTCACCTCAAGATTCTGGAAGGGGTTACAGCATGCTTTTGACACCCAGATATGCCTTAACATTGCTTTCCACCACCAGACCGATGGGTAGTCAGAGCAGACTATCCAGACGTTGGAGGACATGCTGCGAACATCCGTTCTGGATTTCGAAGGATCATGGTTGAGACACTTAACTTTAGTAGAGTTTTCCTACAACAACAAATTCCACTCTACTATTGCCATGGCGTCGTTTGAGGCTTTGTATGGAAGACCATGTTGTTCACCCATTTGTTGGGTAGAGGTTGGAGAGATAGGTTCTCTTGGGCTAGAGTTAGTATATAGCACCACAGAGAAATTCCATCTTGTGCGTGAGAGGATGAAAGCGGCTCAAGACTGGAAGAATTCTTATGATGATCGTCAGAGGAGGCCCTTGGTGTTCGAGGTGGGGGATCATGTGTTCTTGAAGGTTTCCCCTCAACGAGGGCAGGGGAGGTTTGGGAAGGGGAGTAATCTCTCCCCAAGTTTCATCGAACCTTTCTAGGTGCTGAGGCGAGTTGGTGAGGTGGAATATCAGCTGGACCTGCCACCTCAATTGGAGAAGGTTCATGATGTCTTCCACGTCTCCCAGCTTCATCGGTACTTACACGACGACTCTCACGTTATCAACTGGGGAGAGTTAGATATGGGAGACGATGCGACCTTTGAGGAATGACCAGTTTGAATCGAGGATCTTAAAGAGAAGGTGCTCTGTGGATGAACCGTCGCCTTGGTTCGTGTGTTGTGGAGGCATGGCGGCCTTGAGGAGAGTACTTGGGAGCGGAAGGTCCAGATGCACACTCAGTACCCGGAGTTTTTTTTAATTGTGTTTTGCTTCGTTCTTCTGAGCTTTGTTTTGTTATTATTCTATGTACCTTTGATATATGGAATTCTTGGCTTGTTGGTTGTGAGACATTTTGTTTCCTTGTTCTCTAGAAGTGTGTAATGTGTCCGAACATGTGGGAAAATGAAAAACCTGATTTTTAATCGAGACACATTAATGCGGATGCGATTAAACCCGTGCAGGCGAGTCAGTGCCGCCTAAAGCAGATAATATCTCGACATGGGAAAAGGAATTTCCCCAATCCATGTGTTGAGACAGTGTGTTGGTTGTACGGTGTTGGGGGCAATGTAAGTTGAGAAATCCTAATATATGGAAGTGGGAAGACCCAATTCTTAATCGATACGCATTAATGTGGATGCGATTAAACCCGTGCAGGTGAGTCAGTGCTGCCTAAAGCGGATAATATGTCGACAAAGGAGAGGGAATTCCTAACACATATGATTAGGGTTGTTGGTTGGGTTTCTGTTATAACTAGAGACCTAAGAGGTATCTTGTTGGGTTCCTCTTGGTTGGTTTCTAAATTCTCGGGGATGAGAATGTTTTAATAGGTATCTGATGTAATGGACCGGACCTCTCAGGCCCTTTCCTTTGTCAAAAAGAGGGTCATGAAGTGTTCTAGAGGGTAGAATGGACTTTTCCCACACCTTTCATAATTTTGTAACTACATTCCATGTAGTGTGAGTACACACCGTGTACCACCTTGCCGGGTATACCCCGTGTTGAAGCCGTGTCTTTTCCATGTGAAATAAATGAGTACACACCATGTAGCCCATACTACACACCCTGTAGTTCCTCCCTGCGTACGCGTTGCCCTCAAACCATGTGTTGACCAGTCAACGGTTGTGTGCCGTGTTGAGGACGTGTCCTTGCCGCGTGGAATAAATTAGTACACACCATGTAGCCCATACTACACGCCTTATAGTTCCTCCCTGCATACGCGTTACCCTCAAACCATGTGTTGACCAGTCAACGACTGTGTGCCGCGTTGAATGTCTTGTGGAGACCATCTGAAATGGCCTAGTACACGCCGTGTACTTTAGTTTTTCTCACCTATAAAAAGAGGGGGTCTCTCCTCCTTTTCAAATCACTCCTCTCCTCCCCTCTCCTTTAAGCATAGCTCTCCTGAGAGACTCCAAAGCTCCTTTCCTCCATAACTTCTTCATCCGAGCTCCGATTTACGATCCCTCAGCGTCCACGGGATCGTAATGATGAGGAAGAACTTATGAGCTTGGATATGTTGTTTTCCCTTCGGCCTTTCCTTCCCAGCTTCCACCCGAGGAGGTTTTTCCGGGTTTAACAGAAGCGACGGATGCCGACGGACGTCTTCTAAAGCTGATCTGGGGGAGTGTTGTGATCAGAACCTGTTGAGGTAGGGATTTTACCTTCGTCTCTCTAATTTTTTCATCGTGTGGGGTGGGTATCCTCTTGTTTCAGTGAGAAACGGTTGAACCAATAAATAAAGATAATAACTGGCTTAAAGAACGGGGATGGGGAAAGTTTTTATATTTATCGTTGTTTATCCTATTGATATGTCATGAATTGAATAGGCTTCTGCCTACTAAAAATCACGGTCATTTGGGGACTTTTCTTGCACAATTAAATGTTTCCTTATCTTTCTAGACCGTTTTGTGGATGGAAACTTTGTGGAATGTGGAAATTGGTTAATCACGTAAAGTTGGTTTATTAAAATCTGGAACCCTTGTGTGACCACCTCGGTTGAACAAAATGGAATAATTAACTTGTGGGTGTTGGCTTGGTTACGTGGTGTGGGAAAGAGGGGTGAATCCTGGGTTTTTACAGATAGAATGGGCAGCGGGGCTGCGGAAAATGCTATTAAAGGGACAATGATATGGCACGAGCCTTGTTTTGTGATACGGTTGTGGAGATGTTGTTATAATGGCAGCAAGGCTACGGTAATGGGTTGTGATAATTAAAAGAAAGTGGAAAGTTGAAAAATGAACTGGGGGAATGATGATGAATTAAACAGAGGAACAATCAATGGGGATCGACTGATGATAAAAAGGTTGGTTTTGTGGTTCTTGTGTTTTATCTAACTTGACTTGTGGTTGGCAGGGATATGTTTTATGAACGATTGGTATGGTTTGTTGTGGTTACATTCCTAGTAGTTAAGGAACTAATAAACTAATACTACAAAAACATGAAAACTTAAATGGGGTTGGGATTGTTTGTTGTTTGCATTCTTCGTAGTAGTAATGCCGAGGCACGTGCTCAGTTTCTCTATTTCAAGCCATAGGTTGGGCTGTGTGTTTGGTATATATATATATATATGTGTGTGTATCTTTGTGTTTTGTCGCACCCCTCCCATGTTGAGCACTTAGTGCCAAACACTCCCATTTCATGGGAGAGGGTGTTTTCCCATTAGTTTCTAGCTCCTTCCTACTCCTTCTTCCATAGGCTGGGATGGCTTGAGGCGACCTTACACCCAAGACTCTTTGGGTAGGTTTCGATTGGGGTGGTTTCAGCCCAAGACTCTTCAGGAAGGTGTACTGTTCCCAATAATCTTCGAGATGAGGCACATGTGTGTGCGGGTGGGATATGTGGTTTGAGAGGCCTCGGTGTGTGCGGGAGGGATATGTGGGTTGTGAGGCCCAGGTGTGTGCGGGTGGGATATGTGGTTTGAGAGGCCTAGGTGTGTGCAGGCAGGATATGTGGTTCTTGAGGCCCAGGTGTGTGCGGGCGGGAAGACTGTGGTAGCGTCAGGACGTTCGCCGTTAGGAAGAGCAGCTAGCTAGTGGGAAATGGTGCGGGGTACCCAATACTTGTTCTTAAATACTACTACCTGTTGTTTTGTGTTTTTTTTGGTGAGCGGGGATGGTGAGCATGGGTGGATATAATTCCTTGATATGTTTTGGTTTCTTTTGTTGTTCTCACAGGACATTAGGATGTCTCCCCACCTATTCCTGAGAGCTTTAGGTTTCCCTACTAAGTATGCTTGTATGCTCACCCTATGTTTACTTTCAGGTTTCCAGGAGGACTACCAGGGCTGTGCGGGACCCTACTAGTCAGGACAGTTGGAGTTGTTGTAGTTGATGTACTCTTGTTTCTTTTGGTATTGTGCTTTTTTTTAGCTTTCTTGTACTTGTACCTTGGTTAAAAATTGTTTAAACATGCATGTTGGATTGGTTTGGGTTTTATTTTCTTTTACTTGTTCCTTTTTATTTTGGTGTTTGACTCATCCTATTTCCCGATCTTAAATAATAAAAGGGTAATGCCTCCCATATTTGTGAAAACTCATACCCTTGGTGCTAGTCGCCACCTCGGGGCCTACTGGAGGCGGGACTTGGGAGTCATTATCTCCCTTTCACCATTTCCAGCTCAGGAGGGGCATATTTGATGGAAGGGGGTCGTGAAAAATACGTATATAAGTTCAATGTAATTCATTGGAGTTAGTTTAGAATAATTTTAGATATATAAAAATTTTATTTAATTTTTCACCGTCTTTTACCCACCTCCTATGAGAATTTGAAAATTTATATAAAACTTAATTTTACGGCTTCTGTTAGTGGAATTTCAAAAATCTGAGAGACACGGTTAATATCAAGGAGTAAAATGTGGTTCAATAAGAAAAATATAATTTTTGGTGAATAGTAACTTTTTTCTTTTATTTACCATGGTAAAAAGTAAATAGGGTAATTAAGGGTAAAAAGGATATTAATATTACCCTAACAGATGTTATAATTCTATTGGACAAGTGTATCTCGACCAAAATTAACCTTAGGAATAAAATATTATCATTTTGGTCCACTTGGATTAGATTAGGACATTTATTATTATTTAATTCAATGAAGAGTTAAAAGAGTTAAAATCAGAGTTTAATTACTAAAAAAATTAATATAGGTTTATACATAAGATAAATTAGATTATAAATATTTGTTAGAAATATAAAACGATTTCCTGCATAATGATATTTTATTTATAATTTTTAGACATTAAATAATTAAATTTAATTAAGACACAATGATGATGCAGTAATTACCTTATTAGTGAAATATTAAAATATATGATATTATAAATACCCAAATAAATATAATTTGAGACTTTTAATGAATTACACGAATTTCATAGGTTAATATGACATGTTATAGTTGATTAAATGAATTAGGTTCGAAGTAATAATGCTGTTATGAATTTATCAAAAACAAAATACCCAATAGTGTCAAAATTGACATAAAAGAGTTTTTAAAACAAATATTGTATTATTAATTGATATTTAATTCCTAAAAATAAAAGGATTGGACAAAGGACTTATATCATGATTTTTGTATCACTAATGGACCACTTTGGGGTTACTTGGATGTATATAGTCAGTTTATTAACTATATAATATAAAAATACAAAGTGACATGGTTAGTGTCAAACTAATTAACTAAGAGTTAAAAATAAAAGATAAGGTTGTAAATGTGACCCAAACCTGTCTAAAATCTATTGGTTGAGTTTTTTTCGACCTATCCCCACCTTAAACTTTAAATAATCTACTTTGGATCCATTAGAAACCAAATATGAATTTATTATAAAATAATATTTCTAGATTTTCCAAAGGAGCCCCTCACCCCTCTTATAAAATGGCACTCCCCCTTATCATTAATTCACCCCTTAAAAGCCATTTTTATCAGAAAAAATCTACCCAAATATCCTTAAAACTTCCCTCACTTAAACCTAGAGGCCTTATTTTTATCATAAATCCAACCTAAGGAGCCCTTTTGATCAAATCAAAAGGAAGAACCCGAAGAAGAGGTAACGTCTTAACCACCCTCTTTAAAGTTCCTTTCTTCTTCAACTTCTTCATTCCTTGTTATTTCCATTATAAAATAATAACTCCATTATATTCTATATATTTTGATTTTATTATAATTATGGAACAAAAAAATTCATTATTCTATCCATCCCTTGAATGACATGTCACCATACGTGCGTACGTACAACCTACCGTCTCCACGTTGTGGTGTAATTGTTATTCAATATATTATTATTTAGATGGGTATAATAATGATGTATACTTCATGTAAATAATAAATATAACATGATAATGATTCTGTCTATATGATATACTATCCAATTATATATTATTTTAATATGAAAATAATGATATTATCGCTCGTGCGCACGTACGGATTACCATCTCCACGAACATGATGAGATTCATTCCCCATCATATCCATTCAAGACTAAATCTTATTGGATTATTAAAAATAATATTTAAGGACTTTATATCATTCTGGAAATGAATAAGATAAAACCTATCCATAACAAACATGGATTATGTAACAAAATAGACAAAGGAAAATGAATCCATTAACACCCGAAACGACGATAATACTAAGATGTTATTAACAAATAAATTTTTAAAGACCATATATGATATCATATTAATGTATATGATTCTTGTATAATTTAATAACAATTATTTCACCATTATACATGAGGTTAACCAACCCTTGACCAAGGAAAAGTACAAGTTAAGGTTTTATTACACAATCTCTTCATTATTCGAGGTTGTTTATATGTAATTATCTACTAGGACCTCTTTATCATCCACATCCATGTTTCTTGAAAATGTATTTCAAAACACTCTTAATATTTTACTGAAAATGGGTTAAAGTCATTTATACCCTTTTTTGAATTTTTATAAGTAGTTTATAAATGAATCTTTCCGTCGCTTTCCAAACAAGGTCCTTTTTAACCTTTTCGACAGAATTAAGGTAAGAATGTTTTTTATCTTATACGGAGGATGCGGCTATTTTATTCTGTTATAAATAGTAAAAGCTTCCCTTACAATCTAATAAGTATATTTTCAAAGTAAATGTTTTATTTTATAATTATGTGACTTTTAAATGATTTAAAAAAAAAAGAGATATTTCTCTCAAATAGTTTTTGATTTCATCTATGTCAACATCCTTTGATGGATTTTAAGCTTATTTGAAGTTGATTTATTATGATACAAAACTTATATATTGTATTAATGTTTTTGTGATATGTTTGAATGTGGATGTGTTATTTTTATACCATTCATGGTTTATGGAGAAAGTATTGACATTTCGTATGCTAGTTTTAATATGAATGTTTATGTTATGTTTAAACCTGTTCATATGAGGAATGAATTGGACTTAATAAGTGACGGGTGGAGCCAACTATAGCTCCACGATGCATCGGTTGGTCTCATGAGACAAACTAGTGTCTTGGCACGAGGCCTTGACTATGTGGTTATGATAGTCTGTCATTATACATTCCATCATTATGAAAGTGGTTATTGAAATTGCATGTGATTATTAGATTAGTGGAATATCCATGTGAATAATTAAATGGAATTATTTCATTTTATCTTTTCCATATTATACTGAAGTTCAAGTTTAAAAGTCTTTTGTTTTAGTTATACATTGCCTTAAATTTTTATGCTTATTTATGAAAGTTTCTGCTATATTGTTATCCTTACTGGGCATCTGAGCTCACCCCTTTCAATGTTTTATTTTTCCCAAGATGTGAAGAAGTAATTTATGAATGACCTGTAGGGATAGTATGTGGGTATATGAGTGTGGACTATGGAGACTATGTTGTTGTAGTTTTCATTTTTATGATGTAATGTAATACTTATGAATATATCTAGTGTTTCCAAGGCTACAAAACTAATCGGTATTTCGAGATTTGATCTTTCTTGTGATCATGACAATGTTATGTAAAAATGCAGCAACTCTGGGTAACTAGGGTCGGGGCGTTACAGATAGCTCAGGGATCATCACAAGTCAAATGTCTCACTCTCATGGGAAACTTAATTCAACTACTAGAGGAAGAAATTCTCTATTAGGAAAAGAAAATAAACACTACGTAGGAGTCCTCAAAATACAACAATTGTATCCCTATCACAATCAACGTTAAAATATTCCCTTAATGCACTCATGGATCCAATTACAAATCCTAACTGACAAGTTATGAAATCCCCAAAATGGTTACATGGGGCAGTACACATCATATCCCCATGGGTACACGATGTGTACTCCCAAATCCCTACATGTACATGTACTCTTGCCATCCTAGGCACGCAAATGCCCCAGGTACACGACATCTAAGATTGGCACATGAAATGTACCCTAAATAGGGTATATTCTTGTGTCCCTCAATTGATATGGCTACGTAATTGGCTAGTCTATGTGCTTTTACATGACATTCTACTCACACAGGGTTTGGATGTGTACTCTAAACATCCATGTACACCTAGATGGGTAGATTATCCATGTACTCAGCTACATGACTGAGACCCAGTACATGGAATTTAAAACCTAGAACATGGTGTGTACTTAGAAAACTCAATCTTACCCTAATTGGAATGAACACATGACTTGTGACCCTGAACCACACACCGTATAGCCTGGTTTTCCCTGACAAAAAACCTCTGAAACACTTTAAACCCTATTTTCACCCGCAAATCAACATATCAGACCTCAAAGGTCCATAAGAAATCATAAAAGGGATTTATAAGCATTATAACGATAAATATAAGGGTTTTTGTGGTAAATTTAAAAAAACAACCTACACTTGGGTGGAAACCGCTGAAGCTTCACCCATGTTCACAGTCCATAGTTGTTGCATGTCTATCTAGTGAATCAAGTGGTCTAAAATGATGCCTTTATTTATCCCTATGTATCTCTTTCTTCATCTCCCTATTTTCTCTATTAGTTCGCCTAAAGGGGGAATCCATAGGTGCATACGTGAGATGATAGAGGGAATAAAGGATAATAAAGAAAATAAAATGAAGAAAAATAAAAGAAAAGAATAGGGGGCCAGATATCCTCAATGCCTGACTAGATTTTATTCTTCTCCTAGGTAAAAATTTCCATTGTGGACTCAAAATAGGGGACTGAATCTCAATATGATTCTCCATTCAAAATATATGGTTGAACGAACCTGTGGTAAAAATTCAATATTTATTTTATTTTAAATAGTAAATATTAAATATTCCGCTAAAAATTTGAACGGTTCAAATTTCTACCAAAATAATATACGAGGTTAAACACTATTTTCTAGGACAAATGGATTGGTCAAAAAAATATATGAGATCATCTTCTAGGGGAATGACTGTTTTATCCCATACAAAAATTTGAAAGAAAAACATCAAATTTATACTCAAAATTCAGTCTAAAAAATCATGGGTTTGTACAATATGACAGTAATAAGATATGATCAAATAATTCAATATTAATAATCACATGAGCTAACAACTTAAACATGTATATTATAAATAATCAAATAATCAAATTTGAACATCAATAAATAATCTTATAATAAGGGAATGCAAAATGTTGAACACCATAAACATACATTCGAGACCTGTCATAATAAATTTTAAAACTATTTGTAAAAACAATTTAACTTGGGAAAATTATTATCCTAATGAGACCTATTTATTAATTGAGGGATATATAATTTTAGGCCCCACCAATAACATAATAATTCTAATGCACTCCTCATATAAAAGGTTTGAATCATAATGGATATAATTATTCATATTGAAAACCCAACATATAAAATATTAATACTTACATAAATCAATAAAAATAATCATAAACCATCCAACGTAATATAAGTAATAGTAATCCAATTGTACAACCCCAATCAAAATGATCATAAACCATCAAATAAGTAATAATTATGGTATCAATACAGAATATCCCTAGTATAAAATAAGTACAACAATGGTTTTAGATCCTTGATGAATATAAATACCATAAAATTTCTTTAAAAACATTATTGATTAAAATATATTTTAATTTCCAAAATCAACTTTTGAAACAAAATTTACACAAATAATTTTGAAAATAATTTTATTTTAAAATAAACTTGTAAAATTTTAACATAATATTTAAACATTGAGTGGTCATCAAGGTGGAGAATTATTTTTATGTCATACACATTAAAACAAATATTCCTTTCATATTTTCTATAAAACCCCAAGAGGAATTGTTTGGAAAACTACATGAATATTAATTTAAATATATTGTCTAAGAAGTCAAATATGAGTAATAATTTCCTTTTCTTATAGTCTTTTATGTCCTTTTTATTAACAAATCATTGTAAAATTTACTATTTGGGGTGACAATTGATTCCTTTTTCATGGATGTTTTGGTTCAGTAATTTCAATCCATTAATATTGATCATTGGTAAATCATATAACAAATTTAATAAATTATATTAATATTATATATATTCATTATATGGTTTTTTATAGTAATGTATAAATGTTATAGATATAAAATGGATTACACCATTCATGGATATAGTGGGTTGTATATATGAAATAATGTTGTTTCCATTTTTTGTAGATAGATAGAATGAATGGAAAATAAATATTAAATCACCATTAAATAATAATTATTATTTCATATATATTGTTTATATTAATCAAATACAACCTTATTACCATCCATGTGAAAATAAAATGAAAAACATGTCGCATCACTGTATAAAGGTAGTAGTCCACTCGTATGCACGAGCGATGATATTGTTTTACAATGAATGGGAAAGTAGGAAGTTAGATGAGATATTATATTTCGAAAATTATTTTTACTTAATTAAAATAACATATATTCAATAACATTATTCTTATTACCTTCAATGTAAAGTGTAATAAAAAAATGTATCACATCACTTTGCGAGTCAGTTGTCCACCATACACACAATGGATGTTATCGTAACCAATATGGAATAAAAATTAAGAATTTATATGTGATATAATAATTATAGAGGTTTAATAATGTCTTAAAAAACATATAAATATGTTAAATACATTATTATATATATATACGTTGAATTTAGTGATGAAAAACGAATTAGATCATTTTGTAAGGTGGTAGCTCATTGTACACACGATCAATGGTTTTGTTTCCCATTTGATTGGAGTAGAGATGGATATGGGTGATTACATAAAAATAATAAAAATATAATTATATATCAAATTATTTTTTATTATATTAACATATTTTAAAATTATTTGAAGGTGTTTGTAGAATAAATAAAATAATATGCACATTATGAATACTACCTCTTCTTTAGAGATCCTCATTAATTTTATACCTAAATCCTTAATAGGGGGTATTTAGAATAAAAATAACGCATCTAAGATGTGTTTTCGGAATTTAGGAAGATATTGAGTAAGTTATTGTCTGAAAAATGGTTTTTTTATGTGTGAATAAGTTAGTATATGGGTAGCCTTTTATAAGTGGGGGAGAGGACAGACATAGAATTTATCAAAAGAAAAAGTGGTACCCATGTTTTTATCATGAAACAAGCTAAAAAATAGGTAATTATAAATCCATATAGGATATAAGGTCTAAATATTTTCATATAAACTATGATGGGGAAGATTTAGGTTATTTTTAACACTTATCTTCTTATTTTAACCTCTAGTAAAACCATTTTTACCTTATTCGTGTTAATTAATTTTTACTATCTTCACTATTAATTGGGTTCAAAAGTTATGTTTAACTAATTATATAATAAAAATTATTCTTATTTTAAATATATAATCCATTTTTCAGAATTTATTCACTTAAGTGGAAGAATTCAATTTAAAATTAAACCCTCGAACACCTCGAAAAAATGTGTTTTCCAAGGAAAAATATCAACACTTCAAAAAGTTTTTATATCACAATTCAATATAAAATTGACCCCAAAGTCCAAAATTAGTTAAATTAAATATATAATATATATTTTTACTTTAAAATAATGTTAAATAAAAATATATTTTTTCACTTTTCATCAAAAAATTATTCTTCTATGAAAAATCCCAAAAAATCCCCCAAAGATAATTTTGACATATAGATTTCAAATATAATGTTTATTTTGTTTAATATATTTTCTAATAATGGGAAAAAATTATATTAGGTTCATAATTTTCAACTAAAAATCCTTTTAGAGAAATACATTTTATTAGGAAAAAAACCTTTTTCATTCAAATAGTTCTTATTTTATTTATATGGAATAGAAAACTATTGAATTTATTTTATAAAAGTGTAAATAATATAATTTTCATAATTTAGTTATTCTTATTCATAACTTCCAACTCAATTACTAGGTTATAATTTTCATGTTTAAATAATAATATTTTAATAGATAATTGTGTTTCATTTAAACCTAGTGCTTCTTGAATCGTAAGCTATCAAAGAGATTGAATTTATTTATAAATAAATATATTATAAATTTATGGGGTTTTATATCATATTATAAGATTGGTGATGTGCTTCATATACTCTATTGAATATGTTGTTCCTCTTTTAAAATATCAAGTGGATACAATAACTCTCCAATTTATTTGTTAAAGAATGATAACACATGTGAAAATAAGGACTGGAATGTGGAGTTGACTTAGTTCAATAAGGGGTTCCTTCATATATTAATATCTTGGGGTGAAAATTTACTATGGAAACTATGGAATAGTGAGTGAACCTAATCCACTGTGATATCCTTAGTAGTGATCCTCAACTAAGTAAATGATTTAATATACATATTTGTGTGGCATAAAATTATGTCTTATTCATATGATATGTTCTTATAGAAAATCATTGATTATTGATTATTTTCCACTCTTATATCTTTGGTTAACAAAACCTTATTCCAGGATTTAGGATTAAAAAAATTAGTTGATAGTGTATGGATTTCTAAATTCATGACTGTGTTCACATACCCTTATTCTTATGTACTATTATGATCATCCATCGATATCTCCCATATTTACACATTTTATGCACCTAATCTCCCCCATTATTATGTTTACTTCTTCCCCAAGTTATAAGATATTTATTACCTAACTATTTTCTAAGAAGGGTAATATTAGTAAAAAAACTTGTGGAAAATGTTGAATATATTTTATGAAATTAGTTAATTATGTATCTAGTCTCCACATAAAATAAGCATTTATGGTCCTAAATAGTGTATTATTATGAAATTTTAAGAAGATTCATCTAAAATGATGAAATATTTATGAATGTTATGTTGGGGTAACCTCATAATGGGTGTGTAAAGAAATTTCCTAGGTGGGTTGAAACTTTCCTTCCCACTGCTCTCTTCTTCTACATCCTTTACGCTCATGGAACTATCATGCTGTGAATGTAGGAATAATCACATCCATATGACTGACTATTTAGGAATAACTAATGGATATAACATGGATGGAAGGGATATGTGATTATTAATTGATGATGATAATCGATAATATATGAAGTTTGATAAGAATATCTATGAGGTGTGGCATTTTTTAAAAAGGTTCTTAATTTTTATATTATACAAGTTTTATATTTCTATCTATAAACATCATTGTATTGGAATTGAAATCACTTCTATCATATTTATTAAGTTTTAATAGACCTATAAAAATCATAGTATTATAAATTGACGTGTTCTCATTATTAGGTTATTAAGGTACATGGTCTCAAACCCCTTGCCATTTTAATTATGACTTTATTATGATATAACTATTAGTAGATTTAAAAAATATTAATTAAATTTATAAATACTGGTTTTAAAAAATTGTATATAGAATTTTGTTAAAATTAATTTGACTTTATATATTAGATTTATCTATATATAAATTATATATTATTGAACATCACTCTCTTAGATTTGTTTTAATGATCACATGAACCTTTTGGTGGTCTAACATTTTTTTATCGTAATTTAGTATTTATGTTTGATCGTGATGTTATGTTGATCAAATTTAAAAAATATCAATGTGATTTTATAAGACCAAGGGAGGATCGTCCAATGTTTCTCGCCACCGAGTACCTAGGGGGTGGCACTGACTACCCGATGACCCTAATAGAAGCATTATCGTCACTAAAAGTTCACTGACTACCTGGTTAAATGTCACTGAGCATTAGGTGAATTAGAAAAGAATAATAAAACTTATAGGTAGTCCCCATCTAAATGGTTGTATCCAATGGATACATAATGGATGTAGTAGTGGGGAGGAACCCTTCAACATGACTACGACCCCACTAGGGTCATCGAGCAGCTAACTGATAGTTTCAATTTAGCAAGTCAATGTATAGATTAAAGAAATTTTTCAATAGATCCATTAATCAATTAAAACCTATAGTTTTACCCCAAGACCCTAGTGGATAAATTAAAATCCAAGGGAGTCTTAACAATCAATATGATTAATTAATTGTGAACAAAATTTATCTATAACATTTAAAAAAATATTTGTATCCAAAATTTATCCTACTTATATATGTTTATAATTCCATTTTATAATTCTTCAATATCTCATATTTGTCTCTCACATTCTCTAAAAATAATCTTATTTTTCTTTATAGAGAATTTATAGCTTTTCCTCAATGGATTTATGAGAAATAAAATATCAATTTTTATCTCTATTTGGGTTCTTGGAAAATCTCATAAAACCATTGGATCTTTTTCATCATATTCCTTTGGAATATCTAAAACCAATTTCTACTATTTATGGTTTCCTAGTAACCACTAATTCTAAGGGTTTTTTTTATTTTGGGTTTTATTGACTACCATTAAATTTATGGTCTATATATTTACACAACATAATGATATTTAGGTGGGAGAGACAAGGGATATTTTTGAACTATTACTTAACTTCTATTACAAATTGTGTTCCTTATTTACATTACATCTCATTTATCTATTAATCAATTTAATTCAAGTAATCAAACAACCATTTAATCCCTTAATCTCATAATCTCTTAAAATTAATCCCCCATTTTTTAAATTTAATATTTTCACTTTGGTCATTATTTTGAATTTAAAATTTTCTTATTAATCATATTACTTTTACATTGATTATTTTAATTTACTTTCCAATTTAATTTTCCTATTAATTCTATTATTTTAAATTTTTTTAAAATCAATTATCCCCTTTCATTCCATTTAAAAATGACCAATAATTGGTATCAAAGGAGATGTTGTCTCTATATTTTTTATTTTTATCTCAATTATAAAACAAAAATATTTGTTTTTGAGATCAATATTTTTTTATATATTATTTTTAAAACATTATTTTGAACATTTTTAAAAAACATAATCAGTTCCACAAAATGCTTAATAAAAATGGAATTAACTTCTAAAACCCAAGGTGCTATAGAAGTTCACTCAATGGGACATCCCCATTTCATTAATTGAACCAACTATAGTTGTTGGAAAACTCACAAGTAAATTTTTCATGGAAGCCTATGGTACTATATTTTAAAAATTAATATGCATGGCTATACAAACAATATTGAATTGGATGGAAAATGGACTCCTTCAAACATTTACAAGTTTGAAATGGATTATGAGGCCAAATAATTCCCTTTATTATGGTTTAGATAGAAAATAATATAATCATTCTTCTGCCATTAAAACTACTCATGAAATTCAAAAACTATTTTATGTTACTAAGAAATTCTTTATTAAAGCTGTTGATTCTATACATGAAATGTATCAACAATGTTTTGAAACATTTAGTATGAATAAAAATTCTATTTCTAACATATTTAGTCCCTTTATTGTCATTTTCAATGGAAGAAAATATCCTAGAGATGATATTTTTTAAAAACACTAATGTCACGACCCATCCTCCATGGCCTGTGTCGTGACTACCCCAAACCTGCCTTCGATAGGCTAGGGGATGGTGACTAGAATTGAGTAATCATAACCCAAAAATGGGAGGCATTTGACTATGTACATGTACACATGCACACGACTCCAAGACAAAGTTATTGGAATTTAAAAGGCTAAGGAATCTATGCATGCAAGACACTAAGTATAACACAACCAAAGTGCTACAAAAAGGAAGGTACATGGTGGAAAAGTGGGCCAGTATACAATCCAACCAAATGAAAGATAGAACACAAGTAAAACTCCTAGTCCCTAAAGCCTATCTGCCAACAACCCTACATGATGGGTAGGTAGTTGGTAGCTGCCTATAGTCGTAGGAGTATGCCTCATCTGTCTGATTTCAATGAGCACAACTTGGTCCTCCCTGGACTTCATAAAATCATTGATTTCTTGCACAAGACATGACATGTGCTCGAAAAGCCCATGTAGGGGAGAGTAAAACAATACTCAGTAGGACACCCTGAAAGCACAAAGGTAAAGCACAAGGGAACCCCCACAATAAAAGCACAGTCAGCTCAACACAGGTATATTCTCATACATACACCATGAACATCCAGATATATTCATTTCAGACACTAGTAATAAAAAGGTTCCAACCTCATAGTCAACATTAGGGTTCTCAACATAGGTTTGAGAGGCAACACATGAAACCAGGGGATCACACTCCATGAGCTCATCCATCCACGATGGCACCCGTCCGAGAGGTACAATCCATCGAGAACAACTATACCATTCCAAAGAGTAATTCTAGGAGAACTTCCTCCATCCGGAACATTCAACTAGGTCCATCTTCAGTGCCTAGCACCATAGGTTCAGTCATCGTTGTCTTACGTCCAATGTAATACTAAGGAAACCCATGTGGAGAGGCCCTCTATCACAACTATACATGAAAGAGAGAGACCTACTCCTAACCATCATGAGAATACTCTATCACTCCTGTAACGATTGTATTGCACCTCAGTCCATAGAGGGAGCACTAAATCCAATCTAGGAATTGTTTTCATCAAGTGGATGGGCCCACTCATCTCTATTGTGTCTGACAACTGAGGGATGTCCAACTCTAATTGAGGAACCGCACCCAACATGGTAGGGGAGCACTACTTTGTGGCTAGAGGACCCACACTCTAGTATGACAGGGGAGTACCGACTCTTTCAGTTCTTATGTGGAGGACCTACACCCTGGGAAAATATAGGATTACCGACTCCTATAATAGAGGACCCGCACCCTACCCGGTAGGGGAGTACTTACTCCTATCATATAGGACCTGCACCATACCCAGTAGGGGAGTACCAACTCTATGTATGTTAGAGGTGGAGGGCCCACACCCTAGTCCTATAGGGGAGTACCGACTCCACGGATAGAGGAACTTCTCCCTGGTCCTAGAGGGGATTACCTACTCTACCTTCATGAACATATCTAGGAACCCACACCCTAGTCCTTGAGGGGAGTGACACCCCTAGAGGAAGCTACCTGAAGCAAATGAACCTGCTCCCATATCTTGGTGTAGAGACCCAAAGATTGAAGTACATAGACATTACGTTACTTTTGCGGAATACTTAATACATGATAAAAACAGATTCCCAAATACTGTAATAGTTTAGTGTCTTTGGAAACTCGGAACATAATCTTCTAATCTTGGTGAAAGATCTTCAACATCTCCCATAAAGATCTTCCCCTTTTTTACCTAAAACCATTCTTCATATCCTGGGGAAAAGAAAACATATAAATGGTGAGCTCAAATTCTCATTAAGGTTAAACATGGATAAAATAAAACAATCTATAAACATTTGAACGTAAAAACATGAGCATAAAATCTAAACCTCAAAATCTTGAGCAATGACATAAAACATGGCAGTACATAAGGCATAGACCACAAAGTAACATTAATCATGATAAAATATCATGGGAATAAAACATGTAATTGTGGCATCCATTAAGAACATGTTAACATTTCCATAGTATCCATGGAATTGCTGCCAAGACCATCATAGTGGACAAATTTCATTACTGAATCGGGTTTACCTGTCGTTCCAACCCTGTATTACTGTACCGAATTTACTTTCCATTACATTCATGTCTATATTATGAGATATAAATCTTTACCCAATGCATTGGAGGTAGATATAGGTCCCACCCATCTCATAATGAAATCATTCTTACGTGTCCCACAACATAAACATAAATCATTCATCATAACCCAAAGAATAAAATTTTTTTCATAAACATCATCCCATCATAACATAATCCATATAAAACAAATGGATATCATTTCATCATAAGAAAATTTAAACCATGTAAATCATAGAGATATTATACTTGAAACATACACATATGAAATAATTTCATCTTAGATAGAAAATGGTTTTGTTAAAACACTTGAAATGAATTCTTGACGAAAATATCCTTTCTTCTTCAAAATCATTTTATTTTCACAAAATTCCTTGAAATTTTAAAAGAAAATGATTGTTTTGAAAATAGTAATGAATATTGTAGAGTAAGCTTCATGAAAATAAGGCGTTATGAAACCATAAAAATCCATTAATGTCATATAAGTTAAAAAAACATTCTCCTCGTACTTTTAACGGAAAAGTCAAAAAGTACCACATATGGTAAACAAAAGAAAGATTCCTTCAATAACACAAAGTAAAAGTAAAAGAGGGGTAAACATGACTTTAAACATACATGGAAGGATATCAAACACTTTATGAAAAACATTTTTATGGACATGGATGAAAAATATAACCCCAGTAAATACTTACATATAAGCAATCTCGGATAAAAATGAGATTGAGAAATTATCCCTTACCTTAGGTTTGATATGATTCGTATGTATCCAAACCTCCTGTATAATGATTTAAATAATGTCATTGAATTATTACAGAATCATATTCATTGTTATTATATCATATATGGTTCACTTATGACTTTATATTACCCATTCTTTTGTAAATTCCATGTTAAAGCAGCGTTTTGGGTAAAATCGTTTCATTTATCGTACGTGTTTCGACTTTTTGTTCTTGATATTATTACTTATATCCTGATTTACTTAATTACAGAATGTAAAACATGATTTATATATAATATATATTCATCATATAAATATATATGACAGATCGATAAATGGAATGAAATACACCGTTCATGGAGACGGTAGGTCGTACGTATGCATGAACGTTGTTTTCATTTCCTTATTGAATTGAATGGAATTAAGTAAATGAAACATATATTTACATAACTAAAGTATCATTATAATGTAATATATTTCATGATTATTTATTATATATACTTTATAATCATACTTGAATGGTTAATCATGGAAAATGAATCTCATCGTGTTCATGGAGACGGTAGTCTGTATGTACGCATGAGCGATGATATCATTCTTATGATATGAAAATCGTATATATTTGGATGGTATATAATATATATAGAATCATAATAAGGTTTTATTTATTATTTATATCATTTATACTCATTATTATACCCATCCAAATGATGAAATGTTTGAATAACAAACTACACCACAATGTGGAGACGGTAAGCTGTACGTACGCACGTGTGGTGTCTTTTTCATTCATAGGATGGATAAAATAACTAACATGGTTTTACAATTTTTATAATAAAATCACTGTATATAGAAAATACTGGATTAATTATTTTAGAATCGAAATAACAAAGAAGGATGAAGTGGAAGAAGAAAGGAACTTGAAATAGGTGGTGAGATATTTACCTCTTCTTCGGGTTCTTTCTTTTGATTTGAACAAAAATGGATCCTTAGGTTGGCTTTCTGACTAATGTAAGGCCTCTAAGATGACATTAGGATAGTTGATAGGGTATTTGGGTAGGGGTTGGTCGATCCAAATGGATTTGGATGTGTTAATTATAGATAAGGGAGAGTTACCTTTTATAAGAGGGTGATGGGCACCTTAGGAAAAACATAAAATATTATTTTATAATAAATTCATATTCAGTTTATAATGTATCCAAAGTGTCTTATTTTTAGTCTAGGGTGGGTATGGGTCAAAATAATCTCAACCAATAGATTTTAGAAAAGTTTAGGTTACCATTTTAACCTTATCATTTATATTTAACTATAAGTTAAATAATTTAACTTTTACCGTTTCTTCTTGTATTATTACACTATATGGTTAATAAACTTACTATAAACTACCAATAGAATCCCAATTTGTTTATTAATGTCATATATATTATTATATAAGTCTTTTTTCAGAAACTTATATTTTTAGTACCATTATATGAATTAATAATATAATGTTTGTTTTAAAAACTCTTTTATGTCAATTTTGACACCATTTGGTATTTTGTTTTCTCTAAATTCATAACAGCATTATTACTTTGAAAAAAATTCATATAACCTACCCTAATATGTTATATTTACCTATAAAATTATATTAATTGCTAAAAAGTCTCAAATTACATTTATTTGGGTATTTATAATATCAATTATGTTAATATTTCACTAATAAGGTAATTACTACATCATCATTGTGTCATAAATAAATTAAATTATTTAATGTCTAAAAAATATAAATAAAATAAAATTATGTAGGGAATATTTTTATATTTATAATGAATATTTATAGTCAAATTAATCTTATGTATAACCCTATATTAAAAAAATTTAGTTATTAAACTTTGATTTTAACTATTTTAACTCTTCTTTAAATAAAATAATAATAAGTGTCCTAATCTAATCTAAGTGGCCCAAATAGGTTCATATTTTATTACTCAGGTTTATTTTGGTCTAATTTACTTATCCAATAGAATTATGACTTGTGTTAGGGTAATAATAATATCATTTTTACCCTTAATTACCCTATTTACTTTTAACCGTGGTAAATAAAAGTAAAAAGTTAATATTCACAAAAAATTATTTTTATCTTATTGAACCACATTTTACTCTTTGATATTAATTGTGTCTCTTGTATCTTCAAAATTCAACTCACAAAATTGGTAAAATTAAGTTTTATGTAAATTTGAAAATTCTCCAAGGAGGTGGGTAAAAGACGGTAAAAAGTTCAAAAAAAATTTATATATCTAAAATTATTATAAAATGAATACAATTAATTACATTGAAATTATATAGGTATTATATATCAATTTTTACCTAAAATAAATTTAAATAAAATAAATTGTTATTTAAATAAAAAGTTAGTTTTAACCAATAACTCAGTGTTTTCACTATTCATCAAAAATTGAAAGTTTTTAGAAAAATACCAAAAATTCACCCTAAGATAATTTTGATATTCCGAATCCCAAAATGAAGTCCATTTTGAATGATAAAATTTATAAAATTTCAAAAATTGGGTATTACTATTCATAACGACTAGTTTATATAATATTTTAATAACATATCGTTGTTTAGTGAAACCCGATATTGCGTACAACACACGCTATTGACGAAGGTTGTGATTGCGTATAATGCAAGGCAAGGCAGGGTTGCATGTAGTGAAAGATTTATTTTTTTGTTTCATATAACAGAATCCAACCATATTTCATTTATAAATTGAATATATATATATATATACTCAATGTTGTGTAGAATAACTTCTATCAAACGAACTTGAAATTGTGTGTAACACGATCCAAGAATAGTGTTGCGTATACTGCAAGCTAATATGGTGTTGCGTATATCGCAAGATAATATTGGTATATCATACAACACAAGACATAAAATAAATTAAAAATAATACTTCTCATAAAATCTTTGGGTGTTACACTTGGGGAGTCCTATCTTTACGAAATATGCTAATTCCAGATCAAGTACGCTTGTACCAGAAGGACCTGCAACTAAAACCATTAGGTTGTTTTCCAACATTCACACAGACTCACTTAGAGTATCTCAAAAGGTTTTTCTCATCGCAAGGGTCCCAATTCCATAAAAAACTCAACAAATGGACGCTCCGTTTGAGATTTATGGATGTTTTATAGAAAAGTGGGTTGGTTGGGTCCAGGCCTGGTCTGACCAGGTCCGACCCAAGACCCATCGACCTGACCCAGGACTGCCAACCCAACCTAGGTTAGACCCGGACCACTAGTCCATAGGTCTGGCATGCCCCCCCCCCCCCCCCGGTTGGGCTCAACCCACCAGATTTATCCTAGCCCGCATCGGAGTGGGTCAGTGGTGTTTGCTCAGTACGTAACAGCCGTCATCGTGTCCCCCTTTGTGAATCACAGTCGGTCGTTGTTGACCACTAGATCAACACCCCCCCCCCCCCCCCGCGACTTTGAGCTATGAGACTGAGTCATTGTCAAGGCCAATGCCACCGCCTCCATTGTGTAGATAGCTGCATGGATGTGGCTATTACATCCCCCACAGCGCACCGTCACGGTGCACCGCCTCTACCGCCTGACCTGCAGCCACCGATGCGCTGGGGGGGTTTTCCACGGGCCACTGAACTCATTCTAGTGGTCCATTTTTTAATTAAAATTTTTTTCTAGATCCTTTGGACTGCCCTCTTCACTACTATGGGCTCATAAATTCATTGTGATCCCTTCCACTGGAAAGCTCTCAATTGAAAGTATCTCACACGTCGCTTCGATCCATCCAGCATTGTTGTTGTTGCACTACCTTCTTGTCATGTCCATCTATGATCTATGATATCATATCATTGTGCCACATGGAGAACATGCAATGATCATTCATTCATATCCTCACAAAGAGTGAACAATGTGCAGGAATAAATAAGAGAGGAAAATCCATACAACAATTTCAGGAATGAACCTCCATCGTCATTCATCATGACATTAATCATCTCCCATTAAAAGGATCAATAAAGAAATCAAAACATAAAATCATTTTCCCTAAACTCAACCAGTAGTTAAGAACCTCTGACAAGAAAATAGAACCATGGGTTAACTTGTTCATGGGTTGATATGCGTTCACCATTTAAATTTAAGAATAAGGAAAGTCATAATTTAAATAACAACACTTACCTGGAGAGAAAGTTCGATTGAAGGGTGGATTTGTCACTGATGGTGATCCGTCAGCAGAAGCACTCAGTCCACTTTCAAAGGAAGTATCTATCGAATATGAGGGGGAAGTGCTCAACATCATTGGTGTTCATCGATTTTTGTTCTTCATTATTCAATGGTGATCCTCCAGAGATTCATAGCGTTTCTCCTAGGACAATGAGGAACCCCTAGTTAAAACATTAAAGGATGGAATTCCTTTTTTTTACCGCTATGTTGCAGTATTGTTATGCTAGTTCATTAATGATGTTGATTAATGAGATTTAATGATGCCTCATTCCTAAATGATAGTGATGGAGTGCCAATTCTTAATGGTGAAGAAAACAAATAAAATAACATTTTACGTTATTTTATTTTTCTTTTGAAAAGTTTGAAAACTATCTTTTTTAGTAGACCCTCACTGGTCGGCATTGGGTCTTTTCTAAGAGAATCTAGAAGTTTTGAGTTCAATGGTGCCCTCGTATTTTATATCTGAGAACTGGATTAAATGTTATAAACACTTACTCGCACATTTATTTAAATGAACTTTAAAATAGTTTGAAAATTATCTTTTTTCCTTGACTTATGATGGTCAAGGTTAAGTCCTACTTAAGGAGAACATCTCATTATGAACCCAATGGTGGTCAGCAGTTTTTAGTCCAAGTTACTGTTTGTTAGTTATAAGGATTTGAATATAAAATAACTTTTATTTAAATTATCTTATTTTCTGTTATGTCCCAAAAACCAAATTTCACAGGTAGCCCGCACTGACCATTGTTAGGCTCTGACTAAGTGTTTCATACCCTCATTATCTAAATGGTACCCTCATATTTCCAATTTGAGTTACCGTTTATGAGTTATAAGGATTTTAAAATAAAATAACTTTATTCAATTGTTTTATTTATAGCCAAAAAATTCTTTCCACTGTTGACCCATGCTAGCCAATGTCAGGCTCTTCCTAAGAAAATCATACCCTCACGAACTCAACAGTTGTCTCGTATTTTCAATCTAAGTCACTATTCTGGAGTTATAAGTATTCAAAAAGTAAAATAATTTTATTTAGTTATTTTATTTATGGTTATTCATTTTTTGGGTTTTCTCATAGGAGACCCACGCTGACTAAACTTAAGTCACGATTATGGTAAATCCACCATCATAAATGCAATGATGCCTTCGTATTTTTGATCTAGGAACCCATTTTATAGTTATTCCACTTTTTTAGGAAAACCACTTATGAGTGCTATTTAAAAATATAACATTTTCGATGGACCATTATGAGCACACCTTGCCTCAGAATCGCACGTTGTCTTAGCACCAAGTGTTGGAATAAACCCATTTAATATTAAAAAAAATCATGGAATTATAGGGTATTACATTACACCGCCCTTTAGGCCTTTACATTCTCGTAATCAAAAATAAGGTCTAATAAAAAAAAAGGGGGTACGGATCACAAATATGAGGCTATCGCTCCTAAATTCTTTCTTAGAGATCCGTGTGCTACCAATGAACACACACTAGAGGAATCGACCATCCATAAAGGATCATTTACTTCTAATCCTCTATCTCTATCGGGTACTTCATGAATATTTCCCCAGCCAAATATCGGTATCCCTCACTGAGGAGATACCCATAGGAATACGTCCCCACCCCCTCTTCGAACTCCAATGGGTCTTCGTCACCTATCAGCATAAGAATTCCATCATCTCTATGCAGTCTTCATCTGCTCTCAGATGACCTGCACCTTCTCAACGGTAGCTTATACCATCTCTGGACCCCATGAGTGTCGACTCCCATGGGTCTATCCAATATAACAGTGACCTACTTGGTTGTTTGTTTAGTGCCATGAACGGTTCCATACTGATGACTGCATGCAGTTGTCCTCTCCCATGCCCTCCAACTCCCTGAGCTTGGCGTGGACCACCTGTTTCTCTTCCAAACCCTCTGCCTCACACAAGCATGCTTGATTGTAGAGTTCAAATTGGATCTAGAGAATTATTTCTAGTGTGATCTATCACGACCCTCCATCTTACGAAACTCCTTGCTCCAAGAGTTGTCATTTCTAAGGAATCTCTTCAAATAGATCCCTCTTAGTGGCACAATGAGTCGGAAAATCTTTTGAGAGATTACCCTAACCATTTCAAGCATAACATAACCTCTCATGTGGCTGATCCATCCCTTAGCAATGATCCTATGCCACAGTCCCATGAATCTGAGTTCGGGCATGGGTATGCCTCATACGCCGTAATCTAGTCACCTATCATCTATCGGCTCATGTAGATGCCTCCACCTCATGACCACTATTGTGGGTCACATCCATCTATTACTCAGCCATAAAACTCTCGACCACCAGGGCTTTCTTCAGCGCCCCAGCATAGGTGGGAATATTCAGTGGAACTACTGACACCAAAATCGCGTAGCGTAATCCCCACTCTAAGGTTTGAGATCATAAAAACTGGTCTCACACCATTCCCATAGTGTACCACAACAAGTCGGTAAACCTCACCAAAAACACCACCATTGTCATGCTACCCTGTTGAATCTTCAAAAGCTCCTAAATACATATTGACCTCAGCATGGATGGGTAATACTCTTTCCTGAAGATTTTTTTGAACTCCTCCAGAGTGAGTTTTGTCTCATCATGTGACTATATTACCAAGCTCCACCATCATCCCACTGAGCCCTAGATAAGGCTCGTGGTTAGGACCACCAACTGATCAGGAGGTTTCCTCACTAAGTGGAAAACTTGAGTGACTGACTCGATACAGTCATCTGCAACCTGGGGTTCTGGATCAACCTTTGTATTTCAAAGGTCACTACCACTAGAACTCATGTTGAGCACTCAGCCTATATGCATCCTCGACCCAGAATGCTGGTAAAATGTGATGTTCTATAGGTGGTGGCACCACCGGTAGACCACCTGGGGGAAACTCATAAGAACCAGTGCCCAACACAGAAGGCTCATCATGGGAAATATCGTCATCACAATCACACTGAAGAATTCAATATGGCTATCATTGTGGAGGCATCCTGAATTAAATCATGATGAACCAAAATTAATAGAGTATATCTGGATATTTGACTCAACAAGGACATGGAAAACACAAACCATTCCTATATAAATCATAAACCATTTATTTCCTAGTGACCGGTATAATAATGCATCGAGTTGAAAAGTAGGTTATCAGTGTCCTAGTGAATGGATACATCGGTCCTCGTACCAACACTAGAACCTCTGTCATGAGAGCCAATTTTGAAACAACTAAACATTGCCACTATGAAACCCAAACCAAGATCACTACATTATAGTTCTAAGGAAGAACCAACCTCCTCTGATACCACTCTTCCACAACCCATCACCCAGGGCCAGTTTCATGACTACCCCAATCCCACCTTTGATAGTCCAGGGGATGGCGACTAGCTCTAAGTAGGCATATCCCACAAATGGGAGGCATTAGCCTATGTACCTATACACATGCACACAACTCCAAGCCAAAGGTATTGGAATGTAAAAGGCCAAGGAAGATTTGAATGAAACCCACTAATTATAATACAACCAGAGTGCAACGAAAAGTAAAGTACATGATGGAAAACTGGGCCAGTATACCATACCAACAAAAGAAAGAAAGAACACAAGTAAAATTCAAGTCCCTAAAGCACGTCTGCCAATAACCCTACCTGATGGGCAGGCAGTTGGTAGCTACTTGTAGCTGTTGGAGTACACTTCATCTGTCTAATCTCATTATTCACCATCTATTCCTGGTCCTCCCTGTACTTCTTTAAAGCATTGATCTTCTTTAAAAGATACGACATATGCGAGATAAGCCTGTTTATGGGTAAGAAAAACAATACTCAGTAAGACACCCTAAAACCACAAAGGTAAAAAATAGGGGAAAATCCGCCAAAAAATCACAGTTATCTCAACATAGGTATATACCCATACATAGACCAAGAACATCCAGATATACTCATTTCAGACACTAGGAATCATAAGGATCCAACCTCTTAGCTAGCATCAGGATTCTCATCATATGTTTGAGAGGTAACACATGAAACAAGGATATCGCACTCCATGAGCTCATCCATTCTAAAAGACCCATATTCGATAGGTAAACTCCATCGAGAACAGATCTACCATTATAAATGGTATGTCTGAGAGAATGTGCTCTATCAGTAACATTCTACTAGGTCCATCTTTAGTTCCCAGCACCGGAGGTTCAGTCATTGCTATCTTGCACCCAATGCAATACTAAGGAAACCAAAGTGGAGAGGCCCTCCCACACCACTATACACAAAATAAGTATCCTTGCTCCTAACCATATCACAAAATCTCTATCACTCCTGTAATGAGTGGCCCGCACCTCATTCCATCAAGTGATAAGTAACTCTTCCCTAAGCTTCATTTTCATCAAGTGCATAGGCACGCTCTTCACTATTGTGTCTGATAGCTGAGGGAGCACCAAATCTAATTTAGGACCTTCACCCTACCCAGTAGGGGAGTACTACTCAGTCACTAGAGGACCCTTTCCCTCATATGATAGGTGATTACTGACTCTGTCAGTTCACATGTGGAGGAACCGCACCCTGGAACCATAGGAGAGTATTGAATCCTTTCATAGAGGACTCGCACCCCACCGTGTAGGGGATTACCAACTCTATTCAGTCATTTATGGAGGACCTGAACCTTGGAACAGTAAAGGAGTACCGACTCCTATCATAGAGGACTTGTACCCCACCCAGTAGGATCCGACTCTATGTATGTGAGAGGTGGAGGACCCGTGCCCTAGTCTTATAGGGGAGTACCGACTCCAAGAATAGAGGACCGATCCCTGGTCCCATAGGGGAGTACCTTATCGACCTTTACTAAAATCTCTAGGAACCCACACCCTAGTCCCTCAGGGGAATGACACCCTCAGAGGAAGCTACCCAAAGTAAATGAACCTGCTCCCATGACTTAGGGAGTCCTATATTTACGAAACACGTTGATTCTTACTCAAGCGGGCATGTTTCAAAAGGACCTACACCTAAAACCATTATTCCATTATCCAAAATTTATACATACTCACTTATAGTATATAAAAAGGTTCATCTCATCACAAGTTTCCCAATGCTATAGATGGCTCGTCAAATGGAGGCTCCATTTGATATTTATAGACGTTTGAGTGAAAAGTGGGTCGGTTGGGTCCAGGTCTTGTCTGACACGGTCAGACCGACCCAACTTGGCCAGTTGGGCCAGCTTCCAGCTCGACCCGCCCATTTGGGCTTCGCCTGTTGTCTTTATCTCGGCAAACCAGCTTCAGCCCAGCATGCATCAGAGCGGGTCTGTGGCACTCGCCAGGGACGCCGAAACCACTGCCATGTCCCCCTTCATAAAACGTAGCCAGCCATTGACGGCTGCCAAATCAGAATGTATGTGGCTTTGAGCTATGAGACTAAGTCAACTCCATGACTAAGGTTGAAGTCTCCTCCTCATGGATAGACGCATGGACACGGCTGTTGCTACCACCGTGGTGCCTGGCCCGTGGACACCGGCGCGCTGGGGTTATTTCCACGGGCCACCGAACTTGCTCTGATGGTCCGTTTTCTGATCCAAAAGTTATTCTAGATCTCTCTAGAGACCCTCTTCACTTCTATGGGCTCATAACTTCATTGTGATTAATTCCACCAGAAAGTGCTTGACTGATGGTATCTCACGTGTAGCTTCAATCAACCTATAATCATCATCATTGTACTACATTCATGCCATGTCTGTATATGATCCACAATATCAGATAGTTGCACCGCAAGGCGAATGCACGATGATAATTTTTTCATATCCCCACAAATAAAGAAGAATGTGCAGGGATAAAGAGAGAAAAATCTAGTCAACAATTTGAGGAATGAACCTCCACCATCGTTCGTCATGACGTTAATATGCTCTCGTTAGAAGGATCAGGAATGAAATCAAAACAGAACCTCATTTACCCTAAATTAATCCTATAGTTAAGAACCTCCCACAAGAATGATCGAAACGTGGGTAAACCTGCTCATGGGTTGATCCATGTTTTTGGTTTAAATTTAAGAATGGGGAAAGACATAATTTAAATAACAACCTCTTCCTGAAGAGAAAGTTTGATCGAAGTGTGGATTTTTCGTTGATTGATGTGGCCTTAAAAACACATGTTTGGCCACATCTTTTTCAATTATTTTAAATGATTTAATTGTTTATTTTTGTAATTTATACTAAATAATAACACTTTTTTATTCTTATAAATAAATTTATCAATTTAATCAAATTTTTTAATTAATTGTGTATTTTAAGATTTAAAGTAATTAATTTATTTCTTACTTTAATTTTATAGTATAATTACTTTTTATTTAGTTTGGTATCATTGTCTTCATACTTAATTATTTAATATTTATTATTTAATTAATTAGTTTAGAGTTGTACATAAATTATTTAGTCCTAATTTTACATCTCATGTATTAAAAACTAATTAATTTAATGTAACATAATTCTGATATGACTTTTAATAAGTCATTAATAAATAATTTAAGTTTTGAAACAAATTAAATTTATTCAAATTTATAATCTAAAGTCTCAACTTGATTCAATTATTTAAAAAGTTGATAATCAGTTGTCTACTTTAACCAATTTAGTTTGTTAAAATAGATATAGTTTAACTTTGTTTCTCATTAACTTAAATTAAATCATTTTATTTTAAAATATATTTATAATTTAACTTATGTTTAATTGTTTTTATAAATTCACTAAAGTTTATGTTGAAATTAAATTTTCAATTGTTTTAATTAAGTTTTATTTTTTATTAATTAACTTGTTCTTATTTTATTTAAGTTATAATTTATTTTATTTTCTTTTCTTATTTTGCAGGTTCACGGTTTCACCTCTATCACGGTGCCACCACGCACCGGTTTCATCACTGTCCCACAATGACTCTCCATACATTCTCACCGTAAACTCTACTATCGTTTCCAATTTACTGTCTAACCACAAGACCGTGCCACCTTGAAACCCATTACACTGTCTCACCATTCCATTACGGTGCTTCCCTCACAGCCATCGTAACATAACCTATAACACCATTTTCACACAGGACCTCTTGGCACTGTATCTCTGTGGCACCGCAAAGAAACTTATCCTGCCACTGGTGTTTCCTCCTCTGCATTACAGTGTCACATTTCCACCAAATATCCTTTCTCAAGCCACGATCTACAGAAACCATGCATCCAACACTGGTGCTTTCAACCTCAGTCGTACCATCACTTTCTTCTACCAAACATAATCAAGATTCAATATTCAATCATTTTTACGTCATCAAAACAGATCGAACAAAAGAAAAAAACAACCAATGAACACCCCAGTTCCAAACATGCAATCTCAAATCAAATCCTCAGGAGATAAAGGAGCACCATAAGAAGATGAGGAGGTCACCTTGATCGACCCGAGCCACCACAATCAAAGCCTCTGAATGGAAGGATCTGGTTACCTTAGCCTTCTAGAAGGGATTTCGATACTGAGAGTGATTCGAAAAGGAAGAAGCCATCTATCGATTCGGGAACCAATGTTTATCGTCGCCCTGTCACCATGAAGGTGAACAGAGGCGACTCCACATTTTTGTTGAAGATGGAAGTTGACCCACCACTGAAGGATAATTTTCAACTGTGATTGAGAAACTGAGGAACTGGTTTTCACGGATGAGGAGGTCGAACCGCACCGCAGATCCGAGGAGGGGAGTAGTGCCTTCGTGACAATCTGGAACTAAGAAATGAGGCAGAGACGATCCACAACGTCGTCAGCTGCCGCTCACATCCAAATATCCGCACCTCGCCACAGCTTCGTTTTCTGAAGAAGAAGAAGACTAACCCTTCCCCCTGTTTTGCGCCGATTTGGGGGAAAGAGTTAACAAATAAAAAAATAAAATCTAAAAAAACTTTATTAAAAATAATGTATGTAAAATAATATCAATTATAAGTAAATAATTAATATAGAATAATTAACTTATAAAATAGAATTAATAAATTATTTAACTTAAATAAAACTTTAATTAATTTAAAATAATTAATAACAATATCAAAATTAAATTTAAATTAATTTAATGTGGAATACTAAATAGTTTTTGGTTAATAAAATTAAATACATAATAATAATTTATTTTGAACTTAAATAAACTAATCTAATTAACATAAATTAGTAAATAATTTAATTTATTTATAATAATAAACTTCTAAATTAACATTAATAACTCTAATTAATAAAAATGAATAATTACTTCTTTTAAGGATTTTAATAAACAAATAATTTTAAATATTTATTTATTTCCTTCTTATTTATAATTATTCTGTTTGTTTCATTTTACAGGTTCATTCAAGAGTTGAGTATATGTTCAGATTCATCTAACTAACTCACCAGGAGTTAGTTACTAGGGAAAATATAGTGTGACGTGCTAGTCGTGAAAAAACACACGTGTGCGGTGCACAAATGAGGGGATTTTTAAAGACGGTGGAAGCAAGCGGTGACATGCAGTATATGATGGAGGATATAAAAGCATAGTAGCGGCAGAATTTTAAAAAAGAGGCAGATTCTAAAAATAGACTCCCATTCATTCCACGAACACATCCATCCGAGAGTAGATCGCGACTCTCATTCAGACTCCCTGGAACAGCACTGGAGATGAGCAGGAGACCAAGGAGCCCAAGAGCAGAGCAGTATTTTGGGAGTTATTCTTCCCTTAGTCCTTAATTTTTGTACCCTATTCTTGGATGTTATTCATTTCTTTAATCAATATGATCATAGGTTGAACTTTCTCAGCTTTAGAATTTTAAAACCATCTAGTTATGATCTTTAAATCTTCATTTGCTTATCTTTTTACGAAATTAGAATCAGTTGGCGATACTGATTCTGTTTCTAATCTTTTAATCATTCACACTTCAATGTTTTCAATTTCAAACTTCAATATCAACTGTTGAGGTTGATATTTAATGAATATTTCAAATCTTTAACAACTTAAACTTTTTAAATTTATGGCGAGTTCTATTCCAAATGTTATCTTTTAAAAAATTCTCGTAGTTCAATTAAGTTTAGGTGTGGCGAACTCCAAGACTTAATCATCTACCTGTTGAGTTTCCTGGTGAGGGAAATTCTTCAGTATGTCTTGATGTGTGATTCAACTTTAAGATATGGAGAGAACATTCATTCATACTAGTAGTTTAAAATTACCTATTACTTTTTTGATCTCACTTCTTTGTCTTGCTGCTTAATACTAGTATACTGTATTTCTCTAGTTTATCATACTTAGTGTAAATTTTAGTTTCTATGTAAAAATACTCGTTTCATAATCCTGTTTCCACTTCATCCTTAAAAAAAAGTAAAAAAAATCACTTCCTCCACTATTGACAATAGTGGAGTTTATCTTTGAATAAAACCTTAGAAATCACTCACCTACCTTCTCTGTGGGTTGACCATGCACCAATGTGGTAGTGTAGGTTAATAAATTTAATTTTGAGGTTTGTGATGACCTCCAGTTAGTTCAAAATTTTGCACCATTTTCAGGGAAGGCACACACTGAGAATCTAAGGTTTTAATAAAAAAACTAAAAAAATCAATTTTTTAAAAAAAAAAATCAAAAAGAAAATTCTGTGAACATTTGCTGCTTGTGTTGTCTATTTGAGTTTTGTTTGATTTTTTTTGTCTATTTGATCTAGAACATTTAAAAAAATGGAACATTATAAAGGCTCAAACTACTTCACTGGAAATTACTATGTTTGTTGTGGAGATTATGGACATACTGCTTGGCAGTGTGTCTATAACCAGCTACAACATGATTTTTACATTGAAGAAAATAAAAAACATGAGTCTAGTCCTAACACCCTAGATAAAATTGAACTAATTGATTCTAAATTGGACACTAGGTTGGAACTAATTAACAATTGGTTTAATAAAACCCATGAAATTCAACTTATAGATTCTCAGGAGCAAGATCAAAGAATGAAAAGATTAGAAAACATGCTTTTGGAATCACAACAAAGGGTTAAGGAACATGTATAATTTGAAAATAATCAAAAATAAAATGTTTAAAAAATATTTGAAAACCAAGTAGAAGAAGAGAGTAACTGTGAAACTATACAAGAAGCCATTCACTTTGAAAAATCAGATTCTGTTGAACTAAATATGGAAATAACAAGCTCACCGAATCATGAGAATAACATTGAAAATCCCAAAAAGAGCTTTAATGGTGTTGAGTTTAATAATTCGGAAGATAAATTAAAACAGATTGAAAAATATTGACCAGTTCTTTTCATCATTCCTTCTTTTGAGAAAAATCACTACTTTAGAAATTTAGAGAATGAAGTCCGTCGGGTTAAATTCAAACATGAAACTGATAACTTGAGAGTAAAAAACTCTTCACCCAATTTTTCTAATTTTTTGAACAATGAGTCTGAACTTGATATTGTGTATAATCTAGATGAGAACATTAAACTGGTTAACATGGAATCTGAAATCATTGAACTTGAACTGAACACTTCTCTTCCATGTTTTTAAACTCCAAACCCATCTATTTCTGAAATGATGTTGGATGATTTAGAGGATGAGGGAATGGTGTTTGAAGAAATATTAAATGAAGATCTTTAATCTCCCTATTCTCAAATATATTATTTGTTTGAAACTAAGTATAATAAAATTGAAAATAGTGATGTTATACATGGGGTAAATGTTTAAATTTGAACAATATGGAAATTGAATTTATTAAAGGTGAATTAACCATAACTCCCCCTGATTTGAATTTTTTTGGAACACACTACAGATTTTGTTTTGGGATGTGATCCTTTTGAACTTGAACTTTAAAGAGAGTTTGAACACACACTAGATGATTTTTTCATAATTGATTTGATAGAAGTAGTAGATGTTCAATGTGAGTTAACTGATGAGGATCTTTTGCAATAGATTTACATCATTGTTAGTCCTGAATCAATTTGTGATAAAATAAATTCTCATCCCTATTTTTCACTTCTATCCTCAACTGTCAAGGGTGATGATCCTTTTCATGATACTGATAGTAGTCCAAAGGTGTAATCACACTTGTGTTCCATTTTCCATGATTCAGTTCAGCACTTTAAGGGATTCCCTCTTGAGCTTGCTAATCAGAATTTACCCACATGCACCCTTGAATGTGAAACCTTGAGTATTGAATTTAAGATAGATAACCATGAAAATAATGCTAAAGCCTTTGAAGCATCTAGTACTATATTGTCCCTTCATGTGAACTCAACTTTTAATAACTTTGATACAATTCTTGAAGTGGACAACATTATTCTCACAACTGTTAAAGTGTGTTTCTTAGGGATTTTTATAATCTATGAGAGTTTGGTTGTGTTTATCTTTTTTTTCCACATAATTCATTGTTCTGCTAAAAATAATTAGGCCAAACACATGTGTTGGTTCCTATTAAGGAAACCACATCCACCTAGTTATTATAGTTAGTTCTAAGTGAGTCTGGCTGGGGACTATAAACCTAGCGCTACATGGGAGGAAACCCATGGTTTTTGTTGTGTTAATAAATAAAACAAATTGTAATTAAATAAGGTCTATGTGAAGACTTTAAATTAAGTGCTTCATGGGATTCAACCCATTCTCTTTGTTTTCATTTTTTGTGTTGTTTAGTGTTGAATAAAGTGTTTCTTTGTTGTCTTCCATATTCTCTATATCTGTTGAATTTTTGTTCATGGTTTACATGCTCTATGTTTCTAGGATGATTATGATGTGTCATTTGAGGAGTGGAATTCCCATGCTGAAGGAGTAGTGGAAAAACTAGTTAGGGAAGTATCTTACTGTTTTTTTGTATCATTTTTCTGCTCCTTAATGCTTTATAAAACATTCTGTTGTGTGTTTGTTGCCTCTACAGGAGTCTGCTTATTTCAAAATTATGCTTGTACTTCACAGTTGAAAATTGAAATTCACCATTGGTAAAATCATTCATTGTATGAAATTAAGTGTGGGGGTTACATGTTACTGGTCGTTTGAATATGATTTGGGTTGGGTTTTTAGCTTGAAATTTGTCTGTTGTGTTGATTATCCATCAGAATTAATTCTGTTAAACTTTTTTCACCTAAATCAACTGTGCACTTACACTTCACAAGTTACTTTTGATATTTATTGAAAAAATATTCACTGGATGAAAATATTAATGTGTGTATTTGCTAATGAACCTATTGTTAAGTTATTCTCTGTAGAAAACAATATTGTTATACTTTAATGTGACCTTTATACATGTCATAAATCTACTTAATTGAAAATATTTTTTGAACTTTAACTGTCAAATTGTTCTTCTCCATGTTTAGAAGTCATCTTTGGGGAAAAATTTGGGATTTAAGTGTGAGGGAGGGGGTCAATTCTTGACTATTCTTAACTTTGATTAATTTAAAGCCCATCTATTCCCACTATTCTCACTGAAACTTCAATCTTTTTTTAAAAAATGGTTAAAAAATTTTCAAAAACTTTGCATAATTTTAGGATTTACATTGTATTAAAATGAGTTTTCTTTAGGAAAAGTACCTTGTTGGAAGTTAAGATTTGTTTTGAATCTGAATTTAGTGATAATGAATAATTGATAAGTGGTCTATCTTGGTTATCTAATGAAAATTTTGGTTAAGGAATTATTTCTGAGAGTGATTTGGGTTACACGTTAATGGAATTACAATCATAAACCTTGGAATTGGGAATTTGATTTTGATCATAGGTGACTCATTTTTCATTAATTTATTTAAATAATCACTTTAATGATACAATGTAAATTATTTTTCGTATAAATATTTTGAAAATGGAGTAGTTTGGGCATCTGGGATCCCACAGTGAGTCTCTGAGACCCTAGATACTGGGTGTGTTTCTTCTTACTGTAGGCCCTCTGTACTCTATGAATAAGTGCATTGCACAGTTCATGGCACATGATACATGGCTTGGGAAAATATTAATAAAGTGTTTATGGTCAAAAATGATTTCATTGAGGTGATGGTAATGATGAACACCAAATGAAGAAGGGTCAGTTGGTTTATATGGGAATCATTTAGGTTGTATCATTGAGGTGATTCACAAAAAAAAATTATTTTTGGAAACTAGATGAAAAGGTAAAAGTATAAAGTTCCTACTGTTAAGTTCTTAATTCCACATAAATTTTACCATTTTTCACTCTTGGACTTTGGATGTGAGCCTATATTGAAGTTAGTCACTAAGCAGTACCACATATAAGGCAAGACACTTTATTTTCTTGCTGATTCATTGCTCTCTTAAATACCATTGAGAATTTGTTTTAAGCAAGATTCATTTGAGCAATTTATTTTCTAATCCTAATGACATGTTTTTGTCCTTGGTTACAAATTGTTGGACATGTTACATTTTGAGAAAAATCATGAATACCATTTTTCTATTCTAAATGATAATAAAACATGGGATCGTTTGAGGACTAACAATGTTTAAGTGTGGGGGAATTTTATGTGGCCTTAAAAACACATGTTTTGCCACATCTTTTTCAATTATTTTCAATTATTTAATTGGTTATTTTTGTACTTTATACTAAATATTAACACTTTTGTATTCTTATAAATAAATTTATCAATTTAATCAATTTTTGAAATTAGTTGTATATTTTAAGATTTAAAGTAATTAATTTATTTCTTAATTTAATTGTATTGTATAATTACTTTCTATTTAGTTTGGTATCATTGTCTTCATAATTAATGATTTAATATTTATTATTTAATTAACTAGTTTAGTGTTGTACATAAATTATTTAGTCTTAATCTGATATCTCATGTATTAAAAACTAATTAATTTAATGTAACATAATTATTATATTACTTTTAATAATTCATTAATTGCTAATTTAAGTTTTGAAACAAATTAAATTTATTCAAATTTATAATCTAACGTCTCAACATGATTCAATTATTTAAAATGATGATAATGTTTTGTCTACTTTAACCAATTTCGTTTGTTAAAATAGGTATAATTTAACTTTGTTTGTCATTAACTTAAATTAAATCATTTTATTTTAGAATATATTAATAATTTAACTTATGTTTAATTGGTTTTATAAATTCATTAAAGTTTATGTTGTAATTAAAATTTCAATTGTTTCAATTAATTTTAAGTTTTTATTAATTATCTTGTTCTTATTTTATTTATGTTATGATTTATTTTATTTTATTTGTTGATTTTTTAGGTTCACAGTTTCACCTCTGTCACGGTGCCACCACGCACCGGTTTCATAACGGTACCACAGTGACTCTCCATACAGTCTCACCGTAAACTCTACCACTATTTCCTCTTTACTGTCTCACCGCAAGACCATGCCACCTTGAAACCCCTTACACTGTCTCCCCATTCCATTATGGTGCTTCCCTTATAGCCACCATAACATAACCTATAACATAATTTTCACATAGGACCTCTTGGCACTGTATCTCTATGGCACCGCAACGAAATCTCTCCTACCAATGTTGTTTCCTCCTCTGCATTATAGTGTCATGTTTCTACCAAATCTCCCTACTCAAGCCATGATCTATAGAAACCACGCATCCAACACTGGTGCTTTCAACCACGGTCGCACTATCACCTGCTTCTACTAAACTTAATCAAGATTCAATATTCAATCGTTTTTACATCATCAAAACATATCGAACAAAAGCAAAAAACAACCAATGAACACCCTGGTTCCAGACTTATAATATCTAATAAAATCATCATGATATGAAGGTACACCAGAATAAGATGAGGAGGTCACCTTGCTGGACTCGAGCCACCACAATCAAAGCCTCCAAATAGAAGGATCTGGTTACCTTAGCCGTCTGGAAGGGATTTCGATGCCGGGAGTGGTTCGAAAAGGAAGAAGCCATCCATTGAGTCGAGAGGTGCAACCACTGTTGATTGTCACCCTGTCATCGTGAAGGTGAACAGAGGATACTCCACCTTTCTGTTGAATATGGATGTCAACCCACCACTGAAGGAGAATCTGCTGCTACGATTGAGAAGTTGAGGAACTGGTTGCCACGGATGAGGAGGTTGAGCCGCACCGCAGATCTGAGGAGGGGAGTAGCACCTTTGTGACAATCTAGTGATGAGCAATGAGGTAGATCCGATACACAGCATCGTCAACTACCTCTCACAGCTGGAGAGCCGCACCTCTCTACCACTTCTTTTTCTAAAGAAGAAGACTAACCCTTCCCCCTGCTTTGCGCCGATTTTAACAAATAAAAAACATAAATCTAAAAAACCTAAATTAAAAATAACTTATGTAAAACAATATCAATTATAAGTAAATAATTAATATATAATAATTAACTTATAAAACAAAATTAATAAATTATTTAACTTAAATAAAACTTTAATTAAATTAAACTAATAAATAAGAATATCTAAATTAAATTTAAATTAATTTTACTATGGAATACTAAATACTTTTTGGTTAATAAAATTAAATATATAATAATAATTTATTTAGAACTTAAATAAGCTAATATAATTAACATAAATTAGTAAATAATTTAATTTATTTATAATAATAAACATTTAAATTAACATTAATAACTCTAATTAATAAACGTAAATAATTACTTCTTTTAAGATTTTTAAAAAACTAATAATTTTAAATATTTATTTATTTCGTTCTCGTTTATAATTATTTTGTTTGTTTCATTTTTCAGGTTCATTCAAGAGTCGAGTATACATCCAGATTCATTTAAATAACTCACCAAGAGTTAGTTATGAAGGAAAATATAGTGCGACGTGCTAGTCGTGAAAAAACACACGTGTGCGGTGCACAAGTGAGGGGATTCTTAAAGACGGTGGATGAGAGAGGTGATATGCTATAGATGATGAAGGATATAAAATCATAGTAGTAGAATTTTAAAAAAGAGGTAGATTCTAAAAAAAGACACTCATTCATTCCACGAACACATCTATATGATAGCAGATCGCGACTCTCATTCGGACTCCTAGAAGCTGCACTGGAGTTGAGTAGGAGACCAAGGAGCCCGAGAGCAGAGCAGTATTTGGGGAGTTCTTCTTCCCTAGGTCCTTAATTTTTGAACCCTGTTCTTGGTTGTTATTAATTTCCTTAATCAATATGATCATAGGTTGAACTTTCTCAACTCAAGAATTTTAAAACCTTTTTTATGATCTTTAAATATTCATTTGCTTATCTTTTTACGAAATTAGAATCAGTTGGCGAGACTGATTCTGTTTCTAATCTTTTGATCATTCACACTTCAATGTTTTCAATTTCAAACTTCAATATCGTCTGAAAAGGTAGATATTGAATTCATTTTTCAAATCTTTAACAGCTTAAACTTTGTAAATTTATGGTGATTTCTTTTCCAAATGTTATCTTTTAAAAACTTCTCATAGTTCAATTAATTTTAGGTGTGGCGAACTCCAAGACTTAATCCTCTGCCTGTTGAGTTTCCTAGAGAGGGAAATTATTTAGTCTATCTTGATGTGTGATTCAATTGTATGTTTTGGAGATAACATTCATTCGTACCAGTAGTTTAAAATTCCCAAGTACTTTGTTGATCTCACTTCTTTGTCTTGCGGCTTAATACTAGTATACTGTATTTCTCTAGTTTATCATACTTAGTGTAAATTTTAGTTTCTATGTAAAATTACTTGTTTCATCATTCTGTTTCTACTTCATATTTAAAAAAAATAAAAAGTGAAAAAAACATTTCCTCCACTATTGACAACAATAGAGTTGATCTTTGAATAAAACCTTAGAAGTCACCCATCAGCCTTCTATGTGGATCGACCCTCTACCACTATGCTAGTGTAGGTTAATAAATGTAATTTTGAGGGCTGTGACTGATGGTGATCCGTCCACAGAATCGCTCGGTCCGACATTGAAGGTGGGATATCTCGAAGAGGAGGGGGAAGTTATAAACATCATCGGCGATCATCGATCATCATTCTTCGTTCTTCAATGGACATCCTCCAGAGATTGATAGCATTTGTCCCACGTCAATGACACACCCCAGGGTTAAAACATTAAAGGATGGAATGCATTTTTGTTATCACTATGTTTCAACATCATTATGTAGATTCATTAATGTGGTTTGTTAATGAGATTCACTATCGCCACTTCACTGCACCATAGTGCTGATGTGCCACAACTTAATAGTAAAAAAACAAATAAAATAACTTTATAAGTTATTTTATTTTTCTTCTTAAAATTATGAAAGATATCTTTTCTGGTCAACCCACACCAGTTGATGTTAGGTCTTTTTTAGGAGAATCTTGATATTATAAATTCAACAATTCCCTCATATTTTCTATATAAGTACTAGTTTAAAAGTTATAAAAACTTTCCCACACATTTATTTATGTGAACTTTAAAATAGTTCAAAAATTAACTTTTTTCCTCGACCCACGTCGGTCAAGGTTATGTCCTACTTAAGGAGAACATCTCATTACCAAATCAATGGTGGTCTCATATTTTTAATCTGAGTTGCCATTTTTGAGTTATGGGGATTTGAAAATAAAATAACTTTTATTTAAATTATCTTATTTTCAGTTATGTCCCAAAAAACAACATTCATAGCAGGCTCACATCAACCGATTTTTGGCTCCGCCAAAGGGTAGCATACCCTCACAAACTCAATGGTACTCTCATATTTCAATCTGAGATATCATTTATGAGTTATAAGGATTTTAAAAAAATAACTTTATTTAATTATTTTATTAACGGCCAAAAAAACTACTTTCCACTATTGAAATGCACCGGCCAATGTTAGGCTCTACCCAAGGAAAGCATACCCTCATGATCTCACCAGTTGTCTCAGATTTTCAATCTGAGTCACCATTCGTGAGTTATAATTATTTGAAAAATAAATTAGTTTTATTTAATTATTTTATTTACAGTTATTCCATTTTTGTTTTTTCTCACTATAGGCCCACACCAACTAAAATTAAGTCGTGCATAGGGTAAACCTGTCATCATGAACCCAACAGTGCCCTAAGATTTCTTATTCAGGCACCCATTTGATATTTATTCAACTTTTTTAGGAAAACTAATCATGCGTGCTATTTAAAAACATAACATTTTTCGACGGACCATTCTGGGCACACCTGGACTCCAAATATCACGTTGTCTCATCTCTTGGTCTCAGAGTAATCCCATTTGATTTTCAAAAAAAATCCTATAATTCTGAGGTATTACAACTCATGATGATGTTACCTTTTGTATTTCCTAACTATTGGGCATGCAAAGTAATATTTATTCAGAAAGAAAAAGGACATTAATAAATGTATTCTTTAAGATATTATGGGTTCTCTTATGACCTATGAGATTACCATGAGGAAATTGGTAAAAAAGAATCAATAAATGTCAAGGAAAAGATAGAAATTTATTTTAAAATAATTTATTATGACACTTCTAAAAGTGGAAATATTGTAGAAATTCTATCCAATAATGTGTAGATTTACACGATTAAGAGGAAATAAATTCTCTATGTCAAAAATGAAAATCAACTGAAGTATTTTTTTAATTGAAACCAAAATGTAAATATCAAGTTATATATCCCCTTTATCAATAAACAATAGTAGGATTGTATTAGAGATCTCAAATTTTCCACTTTGTGTGTAAGAGATGATTATATCTCTTTCTCCAACTCAAGATATATAAGTTCTAATTGTATCATTGATGAAATTAGTCTCATTGATGAAATTAATGTCTGTAGTGAAGTAAATTCACTAACTACTATTACTTATAATTAATCCATCTATTCTTTTTTTAATTTCCAATTAGATTGTGAAAAATTTAAAAATATATTTTATTAAAATACCAAAAAAATCAAAGAAATAAAAAAGGATTGTAGTTAATTTTTTTAAGATCAACATTATAATGAAAATGAATATTTAAATTTTAAATTTAAATACTAACCTAATGTTGATAAACACAAATAAAATATTAAGTATATCAATAATTATCTTTGTAAACTCACCCAATATGTGAAAAATCTAAATTGAATTTTGGGTTCTTAATTACATTTAAAAAACCCTTTTTTTATTTTTTAAAATCATAAATCACTTGAAAAATAGTAAATATTTTGTAAAAGGGATATCACAATATAAACTTTATAATTATTATAGAAAAACTAAGCATATTTCTTTATTAAAGTGATTATAAAAATAACATTATGGTATTCTTATGTCTATTAATTTCTCTTCTAATACTTTTTGTAGAAATTATAATGGAAAATAATATGCTAAAATAGAATGGATTCCAAAATCTATTTTTCCTAACATAATTGGACTCAAATTATGAGTATCAAAATGTTCCATCTCCTAAATTTTTTATAGAAGAAGTGTGTAGAGGTAAAATAAAAATTATTTATATGGTACATTGATTGTGGGTTCTCCTGAAAAATGTGTGGGGACTATTATTAGTTTAGTCTTTATGAAAATACATATGGAGTACATGTCAGTTTTGGTGATGACACATGGAGTAAGATAATAGATATATGAACTAATTTTTGTTCAAATTTTCCTAATTTTAAATATTTTTTAAGTTTTAATGATTTGAAATATAATTTATAAAGAATTAATAAATTATTTTATAATTGTTTTAAACTCTCTTCTAAAAATGTGTTTTGAATTTTTTTTATTTCAAACAAAAACATTTATTTTCTACTTCTCATTTACAAAAAAAATTATTGATCTAAAATAACTTTCTAGTCAATATTTTGAATTTTTAAGTGCACAATATAGTGATACATGGATTTATAATAGGTTCTATCATTATTGTATCACACACACACACACTTTCTAAGGTCAACTATAATCTTCTAGTACGAAATTTACCTAAATTTCATTTCAATAATAGAATTGTTTGTGAACCTTGAAAATATGGAAAGAAACAAAAAAGCATTCATTAAGTATAAAAATTATGTTTCCACATCTATGTAATTTGAACTTATTCATATTTAACTTTATGGACCAACCCAAGTTTCTAGTATTAGAGGTAATTCTTATACCCGTGTAATTATCAATGATTATAAAAATAACTTGGGTTTATTTATAATCTCATTTAAATGAGTCATGTAAAACCTTTATTAAATATTCAAATAAATTCATAAATGAAAAATGATATAAGATCACATCTATTCAGAGTGATCATTGCTGATTGTATGATGATAATTATTTTTATTAATTTTATACTTCACAAGGTTATAATCATTCACATTCAATTACAATGAATCCAAAACAAAATGGTGTTATTAAGGAATGAAAAATAACTCTTCAAGAAACTATTAAAAAAATATGAAATGAATTTAAAATCCATAAATATAGTTTGTATGAGGTAGTCAATACCACTTGTTTTAGAATGTATCATGTTCTCGTATGACCCTTCCTTAAAATGTACGCCTACAATATTTGGAAAAAAATTCATAATGTTGGTATTTTCAAAGTGTTTGGATATAAATGATATAGTATAATCACCAAAGAAAAACTATTAATTTTTTACCCCAAATCTGATTAAAGTGTTTTCCATGGGTACACTAATGCTATTAAATCATATATGGTATTTAATAAAATTACCAAGGCATTAGAAGAATCATTTGACATCAAATTTGATGAGAATTTTCCTAAACCTCTCTAATTGATGTCTTTGAACTTTTCCCAAATAATTTGACATATAATAATACACTTAATTTAATAGATTTTTATGTCATGAAAGAACCATGACCAACCCCTTTAACCAAGACATGGGTAAAATCTAAAGACCATCCTTTAAAAAATGTTATCAAGGATTTACAAGAAGGAACAAGCATTAGAAGGTTATTTTTAAAGGATGTTTAATTTCATACCATTGTTTCACACAATAAAACCTTAAATATTGATGATTATATTAGTAGTGAAATTTGGGTACTTCTAATGAAAAAGGATTTAGAAAAAGTTTAGTGGAATGATGTTCAGACTCTTGATGAAAGGCACAATGTTAGTCCAATTATTGGTATAAATTGGTTTTTGAAATAAATTAGTTGATAAAGGTAACATCACTCATAAAAAAACTAGAAACATAACCCAAGGCTATAATGAAGAATAAGGTATAGATTTACACTTTTTTAGGATTGAATCTATTATAATCTTATTGGAATTTTCATTTAATTTCAATTTTAATGTTTTTAAAATGGATGTTAAGAGTGATTTTTCAAATATTTTATTTCCAAAAAGGTTTATGTCAAAAAAACTCTTATTTTTAAAGATTCAAAAGCTCCAAATAATTTTTATAAAGTTATATCTTTAAATATTAAGACAATCCCCTTGGGTTTTGTATGAATGGTTGAATAAATTTTTTTTCTAAAATGATTTTTAAATGGAAAAAAATTATTCAACTTTTTTTAAATCTATTTTGAAAAGATTTAATATTTTTTAAAATTTATATTGATGTTTTTATTTTTATTTTCAATATATAATAACATTGTTATGATTTTTTTCATTAATTAGAAATGAATTTGTATTAATTTTTATGGGAGAACATGCTTTTTTTACATGGTTTTCAAATTTTTCAAAATAAGGACATAATTTTTTTAAGTCATTGAAAATAGACTAATGGTTTTTTAAAATGTTTTTATATGGATCATGTAAAAGTAAATATGTAAAATTATAAGTACTTATTATAACTTAATGTTTTGTTATGCTAATAAATTGTTTACTATAAACTTTATAATGGTATAATTAGGATATGTATTTACTGTTCTTTGACCCAATCACACATCATGTAAGGTGTATACCTCTATGATAATTTTCAAATAAAATCCCAAAAAATATAATTTTAATACTCCTGAAATAATTTTTAGATATATAAATGGATCTAAAAATATTTTTTATTTATAATAAAGAAACCTATATTGAATTTTTTTAATATCGATTTTAGTGGTTGCTAACTATAATGGAAAATTAAAAGCTGTAATTTTCACCTACATATAAAATATCTTGTATCTTGGTGTAGTGTTATGTATAATTCAGTTTCTATTTCTATGACCAAATTGGTATTTATAACCGTAGAGAGTTGTAGTGCCAAAATGTTTTTAATAAAACACACACTCATAGATTATGGGATAAATTATAATTATAACCCTTATAATTTTATCAACACAAGTTCCATTATTATTTCTTGAAATCCTATTAAACACTCTCAAATTATTCACATTGTTCTAATACAGTACTTATTGAGAGATCAATTCAAAAAATGGGATATTTTTCTTGATTTCATTAGTACCAGTCATCAATTGGTTGATATGTTTAAAAATACTATTTATCTTGATCATTTGACTCTATTAAGGGTGATTTAGGTATGGTGAAATTTTTAAACTTATTCTTTAACTTTTGAAAGCTAGAATTAATTCATATTTTTTAAATAATTTGATCTGATAATATATATATATATTGAAAATGGAAATAATTTCAAAAAAAATATACTAATTTATGTAAAGTAATGTGAGTTGAATATTACTTAAAAATAATTTTCCTATAAATATAAAAACAATAGGATGTGGTTATATTGATGGTTTTCCTATAGGTTATAACATTGTAAAGTGTTGTTTTGATTCTTAATCTCATCTTCACCCTAAGAACAAGTAGTTGACCTTTTATGCACACCTCATTTGACACTCTAGGGAAATATTCTTTGGATAATTAACACCAAATCTAAAAACCAAAAATTAGGGATTGTAAATGTTATCTTAATCTATATATATATATTATTTTATCTCATGAATTTCATTATGTTATGGATTCTTATTATTTTTTTACCATCAATTTAGGGGGATTGTATATGTTTTATACTAAAATGTTCCCTAAGGACACACACTTTTGATTAAAATAAAAACATATTGGAAATATATTTTTTTAATTTAGTGTTTTATATTTTTTTATAATTTTAGAATATACTATTTATTTTTTTCAAAATTAAAATATTTTTATTTTCAAAAATTTATTTTCATTTAAAAAAATTCCTCTATAGAAGGGTTATTAATGATGATAAATTCATTTTCTTTTTATATATTTTTTTCTTAACCATATTTATATGTTCCTTTTGATAATCATAAATAGAGCGTAATTATTTTTTCAGTCTCTTTTAAATATATATTATAGATAGATAAACTTTTGATAATATAAAATTTTATGGTTTTGTTTATTATTTTAAATATGTTTTTAAAAACATAAACTCTTATTTTGATCAATGGTTTTAAAATTACTTATTTTATCTCATTTTTAAAATTATTTTATCATGTCATTTGAATTTCATTATGAAATATTTAATTTTATTTTATAATAATCTTTGTTTACTTCAAAGTGTTTATGATCATAAAAAAGGTGTAGATTAGTATAATTAAATCTATTAGAAGTGTCTTAATGATCACAAACATAATTTGGTTCTCTAAAAACATTAATTCAGTTAATTTCACTATTTAGGTTTGACAATTATGTTAGGAAGAAAATAGAAGAAATGATCATTTCAAAGTAGATAAAAATACAAAGGGAGTATCTCCCAATGTTTTTCAATACTCACTACTGGGTGGGGTGTCACTAGTCATCTGGGGACTCTGACATAAGCTCCATAGCTAATGGAATTCCACCATCTACCTAAAGGAATGTCCCTGACCAACTAGTGGCATTAGAAAAAACATAATATTTGCAAGTATCCTATATTACACCCAATGGAAACCAGTGGAAACTTGACAGAGGTAGCACTAAATGTAAAGGGGGCTTCAACATTCCTGTAATCTAGTCAATGTATTTAGGTAGTAACTCTGTGATTCAAATTTAGAATGATAAATTATGAATTGAATATGGTTTTTAATTGTTCCCCTCACCCATTGACATCTCGATCACTATGTATGGACCCCCAAATTCTATAAATACAACCCATGGGTAGCTTATAAAGTTATATTTATGATCAATTGCTAACATCATCAATAAATAGTTAATGAAAACAATATTTGGATCCAAAATTACATCCACTAAAGATATATTTGGACTTCCTTATTTTACTTATTTTATCTTTATTCTCTTCTCTCTTTCACAAAAAACAACATCTCAATATTTTTATATAATTTCCTTAATTTTATCTATGGGTTTACACCTAATAAAATCTTCCGTTTTCTCTCTCTTCATGTACTTGGTGAACTACTAAAACTAATCGATATTTTTCTTTGGGTTCTCAAAAGACCTCTAAAACTAATTTCTCTCCTTTTGGATATTTAGATAAACCCTAAAACTAGGGCTTTTGTTCTTTTTAGGTTTTTTAAATGTTAAAAACATCCTGGTCTATATATTCAAAAAAAATTGATCCATTGATTTAGGATATGTAGTATCCCTTTAGTGAAATTTCCGAACATCCTTAATAATTTCTTCCCTTGATTACCTCCAACACCTTTTATTTATTAATATATTTCATTCAATTAATCTATCAATTATTTAATCTATCAATTGATTAATCTCTTCACATCAATATATCACATATTCAATTTAGTGTTTTTACTATGATATTAATTGTGTATTTAAAATTTACATATCAATTATATTATGATTACTTTAATTATTTTAATTTATCATTCAATTACCTTTTTATCTCTTATATTGTTCTCAAATTTTGAAAATAAAATTCACCCCCACCCACTCTTTCCATTTTAATCCAACCAACATGTATGAATATTTGAGTTATTTAAAGTCTACCTGTTTTTTTCTCAATTATTCATATGTAACCATGCGAACATGTTACATAATAATAATACTTTGTTATAATTATTTATCCTAGAATATTTAAAAACATTTTATATTTTTACATGGATTTAAAAGGTGAATTTTTTAGAAATGACTTTGTCTATATTTCTTGTGTAAGTGAAATTTATGTTCTCAGAACTTTTGGTTTCTCACTGAGGAAGTATTAATTATTATCATTAATTATATTCTAGTTTTACTATTTTAATTATATTAAATGAATGGGTAAATCAATAGTTTCTATTGATAACCATAATGAATTATAAGTCTATGAATTACACATAAACTTTACTTAAGAGGCAACATTGTTATTCATATAATGGATGGGTTTGGTGGAATAGTAAGTGATTATATAGACTCTTATTATTGGTTGAATTTCATAAGAATTAATTAAATGATTAATTATAATTATTTAACATGGAAATATATTATTATTTTTTAATATTGACATGGTGAATGAATAAAAATATTTGACTATTCTATGATAATATTTTATTCGATGACATGATGTAATTATAGGAGATTTTTTTCATGGGTTGTAAAAAAATGGTAGTTAGATAGATATAGTTATCCTAAGGTGAGTTAAAGTGATTAAATTTTTGTTACTAGTTTTGGGTAAATATTTTTCAATCATTTTTATTTTCTTTTGTTATATCTACTTTTTGGCACACTATTTGTGTTTTAACATTCATACTAACTTTAATTATATTCCCATAGATTATTTTTTTTGGATTGTTTCTTTTATTTTTATTTTTATTAGATGAATGTTTCGTTTGAGAGTAATCATGTTTATGTTAATGGGTGATTGATCTTCAAGGGGTTTCAAAGAGGTGTATATATTTATAGGATTGAGAAATAGTGTTGGACATAGTAATGGAATGCTTATATGGGATATATTTTTCATTTAGGATATTTATTTTAATTATAATGGTTTAGGTAATGAATGAAACTCATAGTAATCCTAACTTTAGTTATATTGGTTTTGTGGAATTTGATTCATGGTGTGGGTTATGGTAGAATTTCATGAGCTATAAGGAGGGATATATTTATAAATTTAGTGAAATTAATTACATGTGCTTTGGAATCATTGATGTAATGTTTTCAAAAAATAATTTTATGTTATAAAAACAACTGACTTGTGCTATTTTTTTAATTGATTTAATTAATAACTAATCATATTGATTTTATATCTAGTATCTTATATTGTGGTTTATGTTTAGGGATAGTTTATAACTAAACTCTTAGATTTTATATATTATTATTATAGATGGTAATTTCATTATTCCACTAGGTGAACATGTTTATATTTAATATTTGATTTTTTGTTATGTGTTCCTGTTTAAAAATTTATTATGTTATATATATTTGGTGTGTTTGTTTTATATTAATTGTAGATAATGATATGATATAAAATGGGATAGGAATATAGATAAAAGTTACATATGAAGAAATCATCGATCCTCCTAATGCTGTTGTAGTTACTATTTATCACTTTCATTATTACTCATGTTGGTGGTGGAGGATGGAATTTTTACAATTTTAATAACTTCTCATAGTGATATGGAATATATTTTCTTTTATTCTATGATTTAAAATGGGAGATTCATGTAATATTATTCCTTTTATAGTGAATCTCTATGATAAATTATTTTAATTATTAATGTAACAAACAAATAGACATTCATGCACCTAATTAGCTTTACATTTTGGAGTAAAGGTCTCTTCGTTGTTCTTGTTAGATCTTCATAGCCACACATTGCATACAAACCTTAGTGAACATATAATCAAATATATGGAATTTTAAGTGTGAGATATTATTTAGATATATCGACTTATAAGGATTATAAACTAATAGAGAAATGGTGTAGTAGATTAAGACTCTACCAGGTAGTGGATTGACAGTGGAGACGATTTTTAGGAAGCATCATGTGGAATATATCCATGTATGTTTTATAAATCTTATATTAAAATTAACTAATGAAAATTTTTATATGCAGTTTGTTATTTTATGTTGTTAAAATTCATAAATATTATTGATTTTTATTTATTTTATGAAGAATTATAGGTTCACCTAGAGGTTGATTTTATTTTTATTAATGGTGGGGTGTCTGACATATGAGAGATATGAGAAATATTTTTATGTGAATGTAGTGATTACTAATATTATTTCACAAAAGAGTAAATAATTTCCCAATAATTAACATAATTTTTAAATGCCTTTCTCTACCTCTATATTATTGATGATCATGCCTAGGGAATCTGGTGGTCTACTCTAGGTTAATGAATGATTCATTTCAACTCATTATAAAATAATATCTGAGAGATGTAGAATTTTTGAAAGTGTAAGTTAGAGTTGATGATAACATTTAGTGTTATAGGGGTGAAATGTATACATTCCTAGCCATCATAGAGATCATAGATTCCAAATTTACCTTTTATGTTTCAGTGTTCATCCTGGGAACATTTGGAAAGAGTGATCATCTTACTCCGATATTCCATATAAAAATGGGTAATACATAGAATAATTTATAAGGGTAAACATTGGTATATTTCCAAAACAAATTAATGCATCATATGATTAATGGTATGTTGGAAATGTGCATATCAACTACAATGATCTTTATATGAAATTTAATTTTATTAATTTAAATTCAAAAATAATGTAATCAGTTATTTACAAAATAATTTACTATGGGTGACCTGATTAATTAATGTCACCCACATTTTTAATTTATTTAGTTTTTTTGTTTTTATTAGATGATATATTTTTAGGTATATATTTTTTATGATCTTTATAATTTAATAGTTAGTAAAACATTATTTCAGTTCCAAATAAATGTTAGTGTGTTCCCTACTGATCATGGTTTCTAGATGCAAGGGTGTCACAACATGACATATGGGTTTCATGATGTGACACCTATTTCCATATCCCATATTGGATACTAGAATGGTGTTTGACCTTGTATATAAACCCCAACCATCCCCATACCCATGTTAAGGCTTTTTCATAGGGGGATGACAGTGATCCACCTTGGTGGGTTGCGATTTCTACTGAAGAACAAACCTGTGAGTAGTGAACCAAAGCCAACAATATTGTGATGGAGGGTCCAGTGACTACAATGTAGATCCTACAATTAATACCATAGGAGGTTGGTAGACTCTAATTAATATATAAATATCTTAGGGGGATATTGTTAGAGTCCAAAATTAATGCTATTGTGAGCCCTACAGATCATGGTTGCTATCTTCTGGGGTCTCACGACATGAAATATGGGTTTCACACCATGAAACTTCCTTCTATGTACCATATCAGAGACTAGATGTTTGTTTTTCATGGTATATAATCCCCAACCAACCCCCTCCCCATAAATATTCTTTTCATAGGGTTTGATAGTGAGAAACCTTGGTGGGTAATGAGCCTTTTTGAAGAAACAACATGGGAGGAAGTGAACCCAAGCGGAAAATGTTATATGGGAGGGTCCAACAACCATAATTTAGATACTACAATTGATTGTCCCAGCCAAGTCTTGTCACAGCTAGAAGCTATAAATATAGTATATTTTGTGTTTATTGTCAATCCAAACTGGGTTAGTTGTGGATTTTTCAAGGAAAATGATATAACTGTACCAACTGAATATAGTGTTAAAGGTGACGTCCTTTTCTAGTGTTTTCTAAATTTTTGGGATCAAAATCAGGAGGAAAGATAAAGTTTTTCCAATGTAGAGATCATCATGAATGAGATTTGGAAAAATTGGTGTTTCTGTATTTACTTGTCTCAAATATGGTAAATGAATGAGTTTCATGAAAACTATTTTTGTGAAGTTTGATATTCATGAAGATGTGGAGCACCATAGATTTGTATAAAGAAAAAAATTATTAGATTATGGTAAATATTTACTGCTATGATTATATTTGTGAATGGGAGATTCTGTGATGGTAACTCTACGTTACTATGTAAATTTTCATGAAAATTTCAAATTTCAATGGAGATTCTTAAATGAAGGATCTTCATGAACATGAATTTCAAGTTTCAAGAAAAATCAATAGGGAGATTGGTATTATCATGAACAACTGGGCCTATAAATAGGTGGCTACACCCACTTCATTTTACTTGAAAAAAATTGGATAAAACACAGAATCCTTCTAAGTTCATAAAAGATATATGATTCATGAATTACGTATTCACTGTAATCCTGAGCATCATGAAAATATTTTCTTACTCTTAACCAATGATTAGGTATATTGTAAAAAATATTTTCTGGATGACTGATTATTCCAAGATGAATTAGTGTTCGGTAAAGGGTTTCTGTTTCATGAAGGTATTTATCTTCTCAAATAAGCTTCAAGATAGAGCTTCATGAAACTGCCCGAGTATGAAAGTTGTAATTTTATTGAAACATAAAGGGTGTTTTCGATGGCTATGATCTTCATGAATATAAGTGTTGAACATCTAGTTAATGTGAATAGTGTTTGCATCAACTTAGGACTACATTTAAAGAATAGTCTCATTCTAGTCTTGGAAAAAGACTTAAATTACAATCTACTAAAATTAACATCAAGTTATTAAACTAAGTAATTCGTCACCCAATATAGTGAGCTAGGGGGGTCAATAGAAGTGTTTTGAGGGAGGTAGTTTGCTTTCCCTAAAATCTTGTAAAGTAAATGTGCCTATCACAATGTAACTATTTATAAAATTCTTTATTCCATAATTGGTGAAGATTAGTGGGTTTAGGTATGAACAAAAAACTATCATAGTATTCTATTTTGACTATCCCTTAGGGGTGAATAAAGTAAAACTATTTTTTTGTCTCTATACTATTTGATTACTACACGATTTTATTAAATAGGTTTAACAATTTCATACCAACGTGGGAATAATATCCATTTCTTTAAAAGAAAAAATCGAATCCTGAATTCACCCTTCTCCTCTCATGGTGTTTCAAGGTCCTATAAGTGGTGTAAAAGGCAGGTTGTTGGGGTTAAATATTTCCTCTATTGTTTTCCTTGAGAATTTAGTGAATGTTATGGGAGTCACCATCATTCATGGAATCAAATTCTTGAATTAGAAAACATGAAGAGATCTCATTTTAGATTTATTAGGATAGAAGTTATTTTTTCCACTATATATGGGGATTCATGTCACTGAGGTGACATGTCTTTATATGACTGAATCAGCCACAAAAATTCTTGATGTAGATGCCAAATTACAAAATTCCTATACTGTAAATCTTAATAAACAAATCTATATGAAGGTTATGAGTTGTAATTTTTATTTTTATATGTGGGAATAATTGGAAAATATATATGAAGGTGATAAAAAGGTGAAAAACTCAATGTGTTTCCCAATAGGTACAATGATCTAAAAATACATTATGATAAAAATGAAAATAAATTTTTTAATGAAATTACTAAATTTTTTGGATCAATTGGAGGACATGGTGAGGAAATTAAATATATTTAAATTATGAAGAAAAACATGACAAGGATTCCACCTTTTTATAATCCAAACATGTTTTCCCTTTAGGAAAGGGATATTTCTAAACTTTCTCTTGATAATCTAATAAGTAGTCTGGTGGATTATGAAATGAGAGTCAAACCATAAGATGAAGCAACTCGAGTAAGAAAGGAACTGGAATTAAAATCTTGGAAAAATTGATATTTCTAGAGATGGTGTTGATGAAGATAATGAATAAGATAAACATCATCCTCGTTTTTCTAATAAATTCAAGAGAGGATGAGGTAGATTAAATTAAAACTTCCTATTGTCTGTTTTCAATGTGTTCATGTAGGGAACATTTCCCCTCAGAGCTCAAGGAAGTCTGATGTTGAATAAAGTGAAGAATAAATCATGAAGAAGCATCCAAAAAGGTTTCACTAAAATTGATACCTCAAATATGGAATGAAATTAAAGTTAAAGAGTTTCATTATTAAAAAAGAAAAATATGATAATGAATTTTTTGGAGGAAGAAGAACCCGAGTTTAAATTTGAAACCCAATAATCCATTATGGATATAGTTTAAATGGTACAACCTTCAAAATATAAAGATAATCATTTGATCGGTATTTTTTATCTCAATATGGAACTTGAGGGTTCCCGTGATAAGATTGAAATTCAAATAAAAATAAAAATAAATTGATATTTGTTCTATAATGGTCGTTATAGTATGTTTATTGTCTTGAAGTAGAAACTGATCAATATGAAGCAAATATAGAAGAACATTTGACAACTCTAGAAATCTCATAAGAAGTTGTTGAATTTAAGCTCATGATTGAAGTATAGGAAGAAATCATCAATGACCTTATATAAAGATTGGAGGACAAGGATAAGACATTTGAGGGATTTGAAGAATAATTTTTTACTGCAAGGATTCAAGTGGAAACTAAATCAAAATCAAGGGAAACAATGAAGAAATTATAGTTTGGATGATTCTCATATACCGAGTGGTTTGAAAGAGAAAAACATGATTTTGAAGGAGTAGAGAAGGCGTTAGAAGATCTGAGATCCGCATGTATAGAAAAGGTTGAATTGGATCTGATGTTGAAAGATAAAAGGATGGAAATGAGATGAGTCGAAATAAAGAGAAGCATAAAGTTGGACATATCATAAAGGCACCCAATTTCCTAGCAAATAAATCTTTAAATAAAAAAAATAGAGATCAAAATTATCCTCAAGTGTCTAGAGATTAACATATGTAATATACTTTTATGAAAGAGGGGGAAATGGGTATTAATGGAATTGATAATTAATTTTCTCTTATAAAATTTCAATTATATGGATTTTTGGGCCATACCATGTCACAGTATGAAGAGGAAATGAGATATTTTAATGGAGAAGCTCTAGGATGTCAACAAAAGATATTGAGACCATATCCATGACCATAGAGAATAAATAGTTTCTATGGATATTTTTTCACTTTTCCCTCTATAGTTATATGAATATTTATTTTAGGAAAAAAAGTGGGAAAATTACCTACTGAATTCATAAAAAAATTCAATACATGCCAACCAAGAACAGTTACTCTTGTGAATAGGTATTCTTCTCTAGAATAAAAATATGATTATGATGAACTCGTGGATATTGAAAAGAGATCATAAAGGCCATATTTAGCCTCTACCAGATCAAGTATCTCACTTATGGAAAAAAGGAAAATCAAAAAATCCACCCTTACAGAAATAACTTCTAAACCTAGAAAGAATAGTAGCACCTGGATTCTTGATGGTGGATGGTCATCCCACATAATAGAAAATTCATATTTGTTGAAGAATTTTATGAAAAAGGATGATGTAATAGTGATATTTAGTAATCATGGGCTTAAAAGATCAAAGTTTCTGTATGTACATAACTGGAAAATTATTTTATAAGGAAAATTGAATTTAAATATGTAGATGGTTTGCATCATAATATCTTGAGTGAGAGTAAAATTTTTGAATTAGGAGTGAAATTGTCATTTAATCAAAAGGGGTGAAATATCAAAAAGAATTATAGGTAAATATCTCATGAAAGGATACAGATCTGATGGATATTTATACCTGGTTGAAAGTAAATAGAACATATTTGACATAATAGTTGAAGAAGAAAACAACTTGTGGAACTAGAGGTTGTGTCACATTAATTAATAGATCATGGAAAAGATATCTAAGAATAATATTGTTGTTGATATTCCCAATCTTAATCATGATCTAGAAAAGACATGTGATTCATGCATGTAAGTAAATATGGATGGGAGTTTATATTGGCCGAAGAACAAAAGGGAATCAAATATTCTTGATCACATCCACACAAATGTATGTGGTTCAATAAATATTGATGGAACATATGGGGAGAGGTAATTAATTCTTTTTATTGATGATTATAATATAATGGATTATTTTATAATTATACAAAGAAAACACAAAGTGCTTGATTGCCTGAAAAGTTATCAATAGATTGATAAGAATGATATTGGTGGCATAATCAAGATTATACTGTGTGACAAAAGTGGAGAATACCCTTCCATTGAATTCATAAATTAACTCAAAAAACATGGAATAATGAATGCGGTGGTTGCAGTGAGAACCCACCATCAAAATAGATTATTTGAATATAAAAATCAATAGGTGAGAAATATGACTAGAACTATGTTGATTAAGAGTAATATAGATCATCATTACTTGAAATATGCAATTTAAGTAGTTGGTTACACTAAAAATTGAATAGGGATTTTTATGGGAGAAACCAAGACACCATATGTGTAATGGTATGAAATAAATCCCTCAATGAAGTATTTTTGTGTCTTTTGAAGTAAATGATTCATTTGAAACATAGAAGTAAATTGAGGAAAGTATGGTGATGTTGCAAATGAGGGAATATTCCTTGGATAATCAATGAATATTAAAGCCTATAAATTTTATAATAATATTCTTGGAATAATTGTGAAAATAATTGAAGTTAACATCATTAAAGATAAAACCATAAACACCTAGAGGATCTCATATGCTAATATGATAGTAGATGGATATGAAAATGGAGAAGGTATGGATTAAAATGCAGAAATAGTGGAAGGATTTCAAAACATTCATGTATTTAAAAAAAATTGATTCAGAAGAAGAATCGGAGGAAACTCTGGCAGATGAAAATTCATCAGAATCTCACAGGAGAAATAGATGAAAAGAAATTGATCAATACAAAATCATTGGGGATTGGACCACACCCACATAGACATGGATAATGAGGAGTGAAGCGCATTATGGATTCTTATCAATTTTGGAACCAATCATGATTTGAAGAATAATCAAAGGATGAATCATAGTTTCAGTACCAGAATGAAGAACTAGATCATATTGACAAGATCCAAACATGGTATCTTATAAGGAGACCAAAAATTAAAATGTGATTGAAACAAATTGGATCTTTAAAAACAAATTTTATGATCATGGAAATTTGATCCAAAATAAGGCACTCTTAGTGCATAAAGTCTATTCATATATTGAAGGCATTGATGTTGATGAAACATTTTCTCCGGTAGTTAGACTGGAGTAGATCAAGATTTTCATAAACATGGGAATTGAGATAGAGTACAAATTTTATCATATGGATATCAAAAACATCATTTGTAAAAGGAGTTCTTGAACAAGTATTCTATATAGAGTAACTAGTGGTATTATTGATTTGAAATGATGAGACTAGTGTTTGTATATTAATGAAGGCTCTCCATAGACTAAAGTAGGAATGATGAGTATGTTATTCTCAAATAGATGCTTATATCAAGAATCTAGAGTTCCAAAGAGAAGGTTTCAACCATAATATCTATGTGGGGAATTCACAAAAAGATCAATTATGATTATTTTGTATGTTGAAGTAATTATTTACGGTGGAAGCAAACAAGGATTGGTGGAATAATTTTTTAATCAGTTGAAATCAGGGTTTAATGTTTCCATGATTGATGAACTATCAAACTTCATGACCCTGCAGGTTATTCAGAATAAGTATTACACCTTAATTTCTCTAAAAAAATTTGAAAGAGGGATGTAGAATAAATTCAAAATTAATGACTCCAAACTGATCTAGACTCAGATTGTGGTTGGTATAAAATGTGGAAAGAATGGGGATGGAACATCTGTGAATCCCACCATATACATGAGAATAATTTGAATCATATTATACATGACTATAACATGGAATGATGTTGTATTTACAACATGATTAGCAACATTCTTTCAAATTAATATAAAGGAGGGAATTTCGTAGTAGTTAAATGAATCATAAGGTATATTCAACATACTCTCAATTTTTTCTTATACTTTGTATCATAAGTAGATAATGAATTATCATATTTTTTTATGTTGATTGGGCTATAGATGTGCTGGATCAAATAACCAAAAATGGTTATAATTTCTCCATAGGCAACAAATGTTATGGTTTTTTGAGAAATAAATAGGAAATAACTTCTCTTATTATGGATGATGAAAAGTATATCTCTATTAAAAAGGTTTGCAATCAGCTATTGTGGATGAAGCGACAACTAACTGATATTGGTGATAAGGTTAAACTATTTATGGTGATTCACCATGATAACAAGAGATAAATCAGTCATAAAAAGAGTCATGTTCATCACTATCATAAAAACATATTGACATCAGATATCACTTTATCAAGGAAAAATTTGAATAAGGTGTGATTAAAGTGGGGAATGTTTGAACCGATGACCAATTGGAAAACAGTTTGACTAAGCCATTAGTAGTACATGTGTTTTACAAACATCGGTTGAACCATGGTCTTTATCCACCTCCCAGTACATGAGGAGGTTAAGATTCGTCCCCTATCCCCATTGGTGTGGACTATTTTATTCTAGTTTTGGAAGTGATAATGATTTATCATGGAGATATGATCTAGGGGGAGTCTATTTTGAGATCTAAAGATATAAATATAGGTCCATTGGGTTTATTTTGAAAGGGGTATAATAGATAGATTAATCATAGGTTTTTTTGTTAGAGGTTTGTTGACAAACCATGCAATACTTATATGACATGATGAGACTTAGGTGATATGAGGAAACAATTCATTTTTCTCGAAGATAAGCTTGGATATATTTAGGTATTCCAAAACTCAAGAACCCAAATCATTATTCCCTTATTTTTTCCTACATCGTTATTTTATGATGTAGACATAGATTTTTGCATGATCTATTTCTCACCTTTCATATTTTTATTTGATTTTTGTTCTTTACTGAATTTATATAACACATTTCCAAAAAAAAACCAAAGGGGGTTGTTAGAAACAAGGAATGTCATAGCTTAGATAGGGAGTCTAGTTTGTGTTTCTTATTAATCCACACTGATATTATTAATTATTTTCCAAATAAATTTATCTTACAGTACAAGTTTAATATAGTGTTGAAGGTGGAATAATATCATAGTGTTTTCATAATTTTTAGGCTCAAAATTAGGAGGAATTATCATGTTATTCTAAGGTATAGATAATTACAAATGAGCTTTGTGAAAATTGGGTTTTCTGTATTTAATTTTCTCAAATATGGTAAAGTAATGAGTTTCAAAAAGATTGTGTTTTGTGAAGGTTGAGATTCATAAATATGTAGAGCGTTATGAATAAGAATTATGAACATCATTTTAAGTTGATGATAAATATTTTTGACTATGAGAAGCTCCATGAATTCGTGATGGAATGAAATTAAATCTACACAAGTTTGAGAATTTTCACGAATGGGTTAAATTTCATTACGGCTTTGCGAATGAAGAAGCATCGTGAACATGAATTTGAAGGTTTATGAAAAATATTCTGGGATCTTGGTATCATCATGAAAGTCTAGGACTATAAATAAGAATTCGCCCCCATTTAATTTTACATGAAAATAATTGGATAAAAGGATAAATCATTCTAAATTCACAAAGGATAAGGGACTCATGAATAAGGTTTTCATTGTGAGCCTGAGCATTACAAAAAAAATATATTAATCTTGAACAATTCTTGGTATCTTGGGAAAAGAAGTTTCATGATGACTATTCATTACACAACAAATTAGTTTCCCATGAAGGGAGTTTTCTTCACGAAGGTAGTTATATTCACATATAATCTTCACAAAGGATCTTCGCAAAAGTTACTAGGTTGGAAATTTGGAATTTCAATAAAACATAAAGGGGGTTTCTTGAAGGCTGTGAGATTTTTGAATAGAAGTTTTCAATATCTCATTTAATTGAACATTGACTTCCAGTGCATCAACTCAGGACTATTGTTGACGCTCCTTTCCGTCACAGAGTCTAACGACTAAAAAAAGGGAAATACCTTAGTCCATAGTGATTAATACTTTGAAGAAACATCAAAAAATGACAAAGGGATGAACAAGGAGAACATTGCCCATAGGTTGCGCAAGTTCCCTCATGGTCGCGCAAGTACACTTGTGTGCCGCCTAGTGGTCGTGCAAGTCTACTTGCGCGACGCCTTATGGTCGTGCAAGTGACTTGCGCGACCTAATTGATAACTGCCCGGTAACCGCCTGGGGTCTTCTCTTTCCTATAAATAGACCCTGTGGGCCCCCCATTAGAAAGGATTTTTTTCCAGAAAATCGGATTTAAGCTCCCGACACCCAAGTCTCTTCTCAAAGCTTCCGGAACACTTCTAAGGTAATTTCTTACTTATAACGGAAGATCTAAAGAGGAGGAGGTAGGCCTAAGTGTTGAAACTCATCAACACTTGCGCGCCTAGGTGGCCAACCCTTAAGGGAAATGGCCACACTTGCGCGCCACCTTACTCCTTTGACAGAACTTGCGAGTCCCTTTTCTGGAAGAACCTCAAGAGGATTTTAAAGGCCTTAATCAAGAGTCGCTCAAGTATTTCAATGCTGTTTGAACATCGCACAAGTACCCTACACATGTCGCATAGGTATACTTGCACGACCAATACTTGCGCTCCCACGCAGTACCTGCGTGCCTTCCAAGACTTGCGCGCCCCTAAATTTTTGGGTGCCCATATTTCCCATTTTACCCCTCTTAAGCCATTACACCTTTCCCATTCAAGATTCAGTCTTTAAGACACTCTTCAAAGCCATTTATGGCCTGATTTTTTTATTTTACTTCCTTATCCGAAAGGAATTCTGTGGAATATCTCTCAAAACTTAGTGATTTACATATCTTTATGTCACTAAAGATTGAGAGTTCATTCATTCAACCTCATCCTTTAAGATGAGAGAATCCTTAACCTGGGTCTCCTTTTCAGGAACAATCCTCAGTTATAAGTCCTTTAACCTGGGCATCCTACTCAGGAGTAAGCCCCAAATTCTTATAGTTACCAACTCTGGGCATCCTCCTCCGGAGTAAGCCCCAAACCTTAATCCTCAAATATGGGAATCCTCTTCAGGAGTAAGCCCAGTCCCCTAATTTGGGCATCCTCCTCAAGAGTAAGCCCCAAACCATAATTCCCTTAACCTGGGCTTCCTTTTCTGGAATAAGTCCCAGTCATAATTTTGGGCTTCCTTGTCAGAAGTAAGTCCCAGTCATAATTTCGGGCTTCCTTTTCAGGAGTAAGCCCCAAGTCCCTTAATTTCTCTTTAACCAGTCCTAATTTACCTTTGATTTGGGATTCCTTCTCTGGAGTAAAACCCAATCATCAATCCTCTCCTAATCTGGGTTTCCTTTTCAAGAATATGTCCCAAGTTAGAGTATTCAAATCTCCATGAAGCACATATACCTTTATGAACCCTATTCCTGGATTTTCTCCCTAAAGTAAATCCTAATCTTCATTTATCTGGGTAGTCATACATACATAAGCCCCAAATCATTTCTTATGATTAAATCTTTCATGGCCCAATTGTCTATTTTATTATCAATACCTCTTGTTTCTCACACCGACCATGACTCACGTGAGCTTAGAGGGTAAAAGTAATTATGACATCCTTCTTTGAGCCGTCAATCATAAACATCATACTCGACACTCGAACTATGTGGGTTCTGATTCCTTTTCCAAAATAAAGGATACGTATGTAGCCCATCTGCGGGTTTGATCCCAACTTCCAAATAATCCATGTCCTTCTGAATGACAATAAACTTCAAGTGCCCCACTGAGTGGCTTTAAAACCAGCCTGGTCATCATAATGACCAAGAGACTTTTATATAAATGTTTTGAAGGATACCATTGACCAAGAATCTCTAAATGAATACAGATGATTCTCTATTGATGAAGAACCTCGAATACATATAAATGATTCTCTAAATTCCTTACATATTTAATCATTGATTGTCAAAATTGAAGGAAATATCATTTTATACTTGGTAATGTAATAAGGATTCATGAACATAACTTAAATATATAAAGAGAGTCCCGGAGTATACAATAATTCCCCTAAAAAAGGTGTAATGAGTCCGACCTCCCATCCTCTCGACCAATGAAAATTCCTAAGCCTTATCAGTCCACAAACTAATGAGCGCCTACCTTTGGAAGGTAGGTCCAAATGGATGTGGAATCATTGGATGTTTCCGGTTCTACGAACAAACCCGTTAGAAACCGATCAGAACGTTTGAATCTCCCATCCAGGAGGTCATCCCCGAATTCCGAGGGAAACAAAAAATGGTGAACCCGACGTGAATCCTTAACCAAGTTAAAATGTTGTTTTACCTATTTGGTAAGCGCCTGTTTTAAACTCAATAAGGGGGCTAACAGAAACAATCATTGACATGTGTTCTCATCCAAAAGATGAAGTGGCTGAATTTATCTTGATTACGTCTGTTATATAAAACATGCACTCTTTTCCAAGATCTTCTGTATTTTCATAATGGCTGCTCTCAAATTCACACTTGTGAATACTGCTGATGCGAATACCATTGCTGTTATTCCTACTGGATCATCATCTACTCTGAGGATGACATCACCTACTCAGCGTCTTTAACGCTGGGTATCAAATGCGCTGGTTAAGGAGTACCGTCAACACGGTACCATCCCAACTCTAGAGGCTACCCGACAGGCCCTCCAAGTGAACAACTCACACAGGTCGTCCAGACAACGACAACCAGTGATCAAGAGGCAGGTGGTGCTAACTACCATCTCCAACCGTTTCGGGTCGTTATCCCCGGAACGCAATTTCCATTCGCTCCCTTACTCTGAGGAAGTGAATGAGCAGGTCCCTCAGGGCCTTAATTCAAAAAGACAGGAGTCCTTCTCGAAGGCTCCCATCAATAATCGCCGCCATACTCGTGCGTCAGTGCGCCCTCAACATGATGAGGGTACCGACTCTAGGCGTTCGGATCAGGTTCCTCGAACCTGAGCAGGCAAGACGAACCGCCAGAGGCGGAATCCGATTAACAATGGGCAGGTTTTCATCCCTGCCATCTCCGGAGAAGTCCACCAACCTAACTTGGTGGCAAACAACGAGTAGGCACACACACCTGTCCGTTTTAATTCCGCTGTCCAGCAGACTCATCTGGCAGCATCACGTCAATCCCACCAGGCAATTCCGGTGGAGTACTATAGGCAAGAACATACACCTTCTTATACATCATCAGTTAGTCAACAGGCTCGCCTGACTACATATGATGGATCTCGTCAACCGCGTTTGGCGAAGTGTAATCAGCAGGCACATACACCTGCTAATACTAATCTACCCTACCAACAGTCTCGCTTGGTAGCGCACGGAGAAGTCAGTCAGAAAGCTCTGATGACAAACAGGAGTTAGACTCAACTCTCTGCCTCTACACTTGAGTACTGTCATGATTCACTGACAGGAAAAGGAGGACAGGAGCAGGCACATACACCTACTCCAAGCCCGGAATGGACGTATATCCTCGTTCCGGCAGCTGAAGTCACCAAGCATATTTTTTCAATGGTGAAAGAGCAAAAGAAAATTCCTGCTCATATTCTGGATGCTTGCCAGGATATCATAACAGTTTCACCATCATCTCAGGGAAAGACACATAAATCTATCCCTATCAGTGGAGTGACACATAAACAGTTCACTCCAGAACAGACACACACATCTGTTCCAGTCCAAGAGGGTTATGGGGAATACTCCCCCATATCATACGGACAACCAAGTCAGGCACATACACCTGATTTGAGTGGAGATCGTCAGCCTAACATGACCATCTTTCTTGACCAGGCACATACACCTGATCAGAGCAACCACTTTTGTCAACAAGTGGTTTCCAAAGCGAGTAAGAAGGCATCTAAGAAAAAGATCCACCCAGCACAGTCAGGAGATCAAAGGCCAATCTGTAACAAGGCCTTGCTCGATGCTGGAGTTATTTAAGCCCTCAAACATTTATCTGTTGGAATTCAAGATTCTACTCCCTCAGATCCCAATAATGGGAACATTAATTCCAAAGTTCTTCAACAGACACTTCCTCATGAAGGCTTTCTTCATGACAATTCGGTCAATATTGAAGTTTCGTCTTCAGATGAGAGCCACAAGAACCCTCTGTGTGGTCAGAAGACCAAGGAGCAAGAGATCTCATCTTTTTCTGTAACCCATTATGGTGGTCCTCCCCATGATGATGAATTTCGCTGCGAAAGTCCTCTCCACAGTAGTGATTCACATTGCCTGTAAAATACTCTAGTTGACAATGTAGTGCCGAGAAAGCCCTCTTATCTTGAGTCACTTGCAAATGCGAAACCAGTCATGTCTGATGCTTTATCTCTAGCAAGTGAAATACTTTCTCAATCAGAAGATAGCCCAGGGTGTAGGTCATTCTCCGAACCACCCCTAAGTCATGCATCTTCTAGTTTGATTAATGATCTCTCTAACAATCTTGTTGAATCCAATGAATCAATAAAAAAACACCAACTCTGGTCAAAACAGGTAGAAGAATCTTCATTTAATGATAAAGAGGAAATGTTGAACATGAGGAAAAAACTGGCGAAAGGTGAGGTACCAGTCATGTTTTGGCCTTTGGCTGACTCCCAGTATGACATTCCAAAACTGTTGACGGAAGATGAAGTCCATGATATTCGTCTCAACATATGGAAAACTCTTTCTAAATTAAAGAAGAAGGTATTATCTTATTATGAATATGAAAATCATCTTAAGATAATAGAAGGGCTACAACATCAGATTGATTTGGCATCTCTATCAGTCTCTCAGTATCCGAAGGCTGAAAAGCAGTAGAGAACCCTTCAACGTTCATGCCTTGGTGCACTATGAAAATTGTGTCAGTTAATTGCCAATGCCCCATATGGTGTTCATATCATAGGTTGGGGTATTCATAGAGCACTACATTTCACAGTGCTTTCCATTCAGCAAAGCCCGCCAAAAATGGTCTCATGCAATGTTATTGCCCATGGCCGGCCATAGTCAATTAGCTTTGTTTGTAATCAAAAGCTTGCTCAAGAACAGGCTTCAACTAGTTCCTCTCAAAATAAAGCATATAAAGAACAAGTTGTTGAATTGCTCCTACATCAAGCAGGCGAGAATATTGCACAAGCCTCTCGTATGGAGCAAACACATCATCAAATGACAGAAGTTTTGAAAATCATCCAATGATCTGTTGAACCAGGTGATAAAAGTGGATACAGGTTAATGCATCCAGCTAATTTCTGAACTACGATTCGCAAGATCAAGAGATCTTTTAAGAAGATCTCAGACATAGCATGTCAAGAGCCAACCCAGCTTTTCAGACTGGGGACTCCTTTAACCCAACCCTCAGAATCAACAAATGGGATTCGAGGAGTTGAGTGGAAACAACAGGAACATCCCCAGTCCACGAGACTGGGGACTCTTTCAAATCATCAATCCCCTCCTCAGAGAATGCCGGTCTTTTCTTGATTGGGGAAGAAGCCTCAAGAGGAACGAAGATCCAAATTATCAGGAGATTCCCTCCAAGTTATGGCTCGTAAAGAAGTCCCTAAAGGATTGAATCAACAAAATTCAATGTCTCATCAAAGACATGAAAGAAGACAATACCACAGAAATGTTGATGGAAGGGATGCGATGCATTATGCATCAATCAATGTCATCAATTCCATTGTTGCTGATCCACCAGAGGAGTCTCACTCAGGGGACTCAGATGAAGAGCATCCTGCTCAAGAAAATGTATGCACCGATACAAATGAAGAAGGTGTGCGTACACGAAGTCAAAGGATTACTCAGAACCTAGGTAATCCTTCTAGTAATCCACTTCCCTCTCTCCAAAAAGTATCCAAAAAAGGGAGGGGAAAGAATCAGGTTACATATCCTTCCTCTGGAGAAGGTCAATCGCTCTCATTAGAGCAAAGTTTTTCACAATAGGAGGAAGAAATGAAATAATTAAGAAGGTTGAATGCAGAACTACTTCAGAGTAGTCTTCTTCTTAAGGATGTTGGAGTCCGACAGCCGAAGGAATTTGTTGTAGCTACTGAGATGGATCAGGAATATCCTCCTTTATCAGTACACCCTTAGAGGTCTAATCATACAGGTCAAGCGCAATAACGGTTGGCAGTGCTACCATCAGTTGCAGCACCAACCACCACATCTGTCCAAGCTCCATTCATTGCACCTACCCAAGACCAAATTCAACTTGATGTTTCTCAAAAGTTAATAACTACTATTGAGTCATTAACAGCTTGGTTAGAAACTATGGAAGGGAAATGGGCGCAAGTTCAACCAGAAAAGAAAGTTTACCCTGAATGGGTAGATTCAATTTATCCTACATCCAGTTTTGGAAACCCTGTTTTCCCTACTTTCAATGAATCAGGAGACCCTGAACAACATTTGACACATTACGTGTCTTGTTGTGATCCTATGATGGGAACTCCAGAGCAGAAAGAAGCAGTGAAACTCAGATGCTTCGTGCAAACCTTGTAAGGACCAGCTTTTGTCTGGTATACAAGCTTGAAATCCCGGTCAATCATTGGATGGGAGGATATTCACCAAAAATTCCTTCTTCAGTTCACCTCAACTTTGCCAAAAACGACAGTTTTCAATCTTACAAACTGCAAGCAAAGGGAGAATGAAAGAGTATCTGATTTCATTGCTCGCTGGAAGGGATTAACATATTCCCTGAGTTTAGCACTCCCTCAGGGGGAGCTATTGCTGATCTGTGTGGAAAATTTGCGTGACGAATTATGCACGCCATTGATCCCTGTGAAATACACAGGAGGGTTTCGATACCTTACTTCAATTGCTCAGTATATTGAAGATTCCCTTATACAAGATAAGGCTAAATCTTGTGTAATTCCATCAGCTTCAGGAAGGAGAATGGGTAAAGTGGAAACTGCTATAGTTATGCTTAAACAAGCGCCTGTACCTATTTCTACTTCAAAACCTTCATCTTCTCGAAGGGCTCCACCTCCTGAACGCCAACAACAAAGTCCGCTTCATCAAATTGATCAAAGAGATCAACGACGAAAACAATTTGAGGATTTGAAGAGTAAAACATACTCTTTCCAAAATGAGAAAGTTCCTGGTTACTTCATTTCAGCTCTGGAAAATAACTTGGTTCAATTACCAGTGCCCAAGAGGCCAAACAAGGAAGGAGATGAAGACCGTCCCAATTATTGTCCCTTTCATCAAATGTTGGGGCATCCCATCCAGGAGTGTTTTGTCTTCAAATACCTCCTGCAAAAGATGTTTGACTTGGGACAAGTCAAGTTGAAAGGTTCTTTGACTCAGGTAGCATGTGTTACTGCTACAGTTCCAGAGGAGGAAGGTGAATGGCAAGATGTCAAAAGCAGAAATGCACAGAAGTATGATGATTGGATGCTCAGAAAGACAATCAATCGGACTCATGCCATTTTGCGAACACAATTAAAGAAACCAACTGTGTCTTCTGCCATGAATATTTTGGTAAGACCCTCTTAGTCAGAGGGAAAGTCCTCAAAGAAACTGTTTGATTCAAAGAAGGAAAAAGAATCAGAATAAGATGAGTATGTGTCAAAGCCTAAATTGTCTTTGACTCTGGCAGACTTTATGCCATCTACTTCAAATCCACGAGCACCGCCCCATCAAACGGCACAGCCTAAACAGGCTAATCAGGCAGAGTCTTTATCAGACGAAGAGTTAATATTCGGTTCTGTAAATATGATTCAATTAATAGATCCGTATTCCAGTCGTAATTTCAATTTTGATGAGCTCGAATTCCCTGTATCAAATAAGGGAATCCGAGGAAGTTCCAGAGGTTCAGGATACAGGGGAAGACGTGGATCTTTCCAAAGCCACTACTCCAATTCTACCCCTGCTAGCACTGTGTATGCAGCAAAAACTCATGGTAGAGCCCTTCAGCGAGTTCAAAAAGAACAAGCAAGTTCTTCTGCCAATAGCCAACTCAGTCTTGGCACAGTTATTTTGGAAGACCGATTGAAGGTTCCATCTTCTTTATCTCAGCAAGAAAATGGATCTAATCGGTCTAATATTCCAAAACCAAGGATGTTACCAACTTCTATCCCAATACAAGATGCATCAACATCCAAAGCATCTGCTTCCAAGGTACCTGCTAAACGGCATATTCCTTTTGGGAAACGCAGACCTCTAGATCAAATGTATGATATATTGAAACACTTGGCCCAAGTACCAGCCATGTTATAAATTTTGGATGCTTTGAATCTGTCAAAAGATCTTCGGGAAGCACTCATAGAAGCTTTGTCAAGTCCTCAGGAGTTTGAAGCTGAAATTGCTACAGCTGAAGTCTATCACATAGAGAATAATCTTACAGAATGCCATGCAGGTGATATCTTTTACTGATAAAGATGAAGATGATGTTGTGCATGGACACATAAAACCTCTGTACTTATCTGGAAAAATCAATGGTGTAGATATCCGAAGAGCTTTCATTGACAATGGTTCAGGAGTCAACCTCATGCCCATTCGTACGCTTCGTCGATTGGGCCTCACAAAATCTGATTTATCTCCTTCAACGTCTTTCTTGGAAGACCCTGGCTACATCAGCATGTGGCTATTCCTTCATCATACCATCAATGTCTCAAATATTGTTTCAATGGTCAAGTTGGAACATTGTATGGTGATAAGGCCCCGTTCAAGACATGTGAGTCTCAATACATTGAGGCGGAATTTTATCACATGAAGGGAAGAGAGAAATCTACAATAAAGAAAATTACCAAAGTTAATGCTCCATATGGTTTGGAGAAGATTCCAATAAATCCATTTACACATGTGAGTACAGATTATGTGTTACCTATCAGTCAAATTGACAAAATAGGCCCAAATCAAAATACTTTTATGAAAGGATCCATAATGTCAATAACGGAAATCGAGCCAGACAACATGGGAGAAATTGGTAACCTACCAAACAGTGATAAAAGCACAAGTGGTGACGTTTTCATTTCATCTGCTGAAATCCAATAGGTCTATACTTCTTCAATCAGGACAGAAGAAGTTATAGCAACATCGGAGGTGAATAATGATGTCAATTCTCAATCCATCATCTCCTCTTTATTTCCCAAAGAAGACCCTTTATCATCAATAGGGTCGGAAATGGAAGCTTCTTCTTCAAAATATGAAAATTTTGACATCTCTTCTGATCATGAAAATTTCTTTTTGTCATCTACTATGCAAGTATAAAGGGAAGAAATAGCACATGATGAAGAGGAAGAGGAAGATCTTAGAGATGCTCCTCCAGCATTTGAAGAGGGTATCTCTACCACTGTGGATGAACTCAGAGAAATAAATCTGGGTACAGAGAAAGATCCACGCCCCACTTTAATTAGTGCGTCCATGGCCCTTGAAGAGAAAGAGATGTATATTTCTTTTCTAAATCAAAATAAAGATATTTTTTCTTGGAACTATACAGAAATTTATGGGCTTGATCCTGATGTTTCTACTCATCATTTGGGTTTACCAAAAGAACATCAAGGATTTAAGCAAGCCGCGAGAAGAACACACCCAACTTATGCTTCCAAAATTGAAGCTGAAGTGGATAAGCTGATTAAAGCTAACTTCATTAGAGAATTTCAGTATCCCAGGTGGTTGGCTAATATTGTCCATGTAAAGAAGAAGAACAGACAAATTAGGGTTTTCATCGATTTTAGAGATCTTAATCGGTATTGTCCTAAAGATGATTTCCCAATTCCGATTACAGAACTCTTAATTGATGCGATGGCTGGTTATGAAGTACTTTCCTTCATGGATGGATTTTCTGGATATAATCAGATCCGAATGACCCCATAAGATGAGGAATCCATAGCCTTCAGAGCCCCTCAAGGTGTGTTTTGTTACCGGGTGATGCCCTTTGGTTTAAAGAATGCAGGTGCAACATATCAACGCGCCATGCATCGTATCTTCAAACCTTTCTTAGGGAAGTTTGTTGAATGCTAAGTAGACGATTTTCTGGTTAAATCCAAACAATGTTCTAATCACTTGGCTGATTTGGAAGTCATATTCCACAAGCTTCGACAATATAATTTGAAGATGAACCCCTTAAAATGTGCTTTTGGGGTAACCTCAAGAAAATTTCTCGGCTTTGTTGTATGCCATCGTGGTATTGAAGTCGATCCTGAGAAGGCCAAGTCAATCCTTGGTATGTAACCTCCTCAGAATTTGAAAGAATTAAGAGGACTTCAAGGACACTTAGTCTATATTCGGCATTTCATCGCCAATTTGGCAGGAAAAAGTTTACCCTTTACCAAATTATTGAAAAAAGGAGTCACTTACCAGTGGACTGAAGAATGTCAAGAAGCGTTTGATGTTCTCAAGAAATACCTCTTGATTCCACCGGTACTCATGCCACATGTTGAATGAAGACCACTTATCCTCTTTGTGACAGCTCTAGAGCGATCATTGGGTGCCTTTATTGCTCAAAAGAATGATGCTGGGAATGAAAATAGCCTCTACTATCTCAGTAGAACTATGCTTGAAGCAGAAACCCAGTATTCAAGTATTGAGAAGTGCTTCCTGGCATTAATCGTTGCAGTTCAGAAACTGAGACACTACCTGCAACATCACGAGGTCCAATTGGTATCTTGCAATAATCTGCTCAAATTTATCCTTAGTCATCCAATGCTTATAGAACATCTATCAAGGTGGGAAGTTATTTTGCAGCAGTTCGACATTCAGTATGTGTCTCAAAAGGCGATAAAGGGCCAAGATCTGGCTGATTTCTGGGTTCAACATCCTTCAGTGGAAGACACGTCTTCAGATATTGAACTCCCTGATGAGGAAGTTTTCTCTATTCAAGAGAGTCCTCAAACATGGGAAATGTATTTTGATGGTGCTTCCAGAAGTATAATAGGGAATAAAATGGAAAATCCTAAATTCAACAAATTTGGTTTAGGAACTGTGCTTATTTCTCCAAATAAGACAGTGTTACCTTATTCCTTTTTATTGTGGGAAGGTGGTACCAATAATGAATCTGAATACCAAGCTCTTATCACAGGCTTGGAGTTAGCGCTTCAAGTACAAGTGAATCACTTAAAGGTGAAAGGGGATTCAGACCTGGTAATCACACAAGTCAATGGGGATTATTCCATCAGAAAAGAAGAATTAATCCCTTTGTATGATTACGTAAGAGAGTTAATGGTGGAATTCCCTTCAGAACCAACATTTTCTTATGTCCCAAGATCACAAAATGCTCAAGCTGATGCGCTGGCTAATATAGCCACAGCTCTAGCAGATCCAAAATGGGACGAGACAACCATCAGTATTGCCCACCGTCATGCAATTTCACCTTATTTTCAAGCCAGAACAGAGGAAATTAATGAAATTATTCCCATTCTTGAACCATATGGTCATACTACAGGATGGATGTCACCTATCAGGAAATACCTTCAAAATGGAACACTTCCACCTGATAGAGATGATAAAGAAAAAATCTAGCGACGTGTGGTCAATTTTACTCTTTATGATAGCCCAAACCACCTAGAGAAAATTCTCTACATACATGGTTTTGATGGAGTTCTCTTCAGATGCATTTATGGTGAAGAGATAATGGCTATCATGAAAGAAGTGCATGCAGGAGTCTGTGGTGCCCACCAGTCTGGACATAGATTGTCTGATCAAATTCGAAGGCTTGGATACTTTTGGCCTTCAATGATACAAGATTGTGTTAATTTCACAAAGAAGTTTCATTCATGCCAAGTACATGCCAACTTCATTAATCAACCTCCAGAGTTGCTTCATACAGCTAAATACTCGTGGCCATTTTCCACATGGGGAATGGATGTGGTGGGACCTTACCCTTCAGCTATGGCCAAGCAGTTTAAGTATATTCTTACTGCTACTGATTTCTTTTCCAAATGGGTAGAGGTAGTAGCTCTTAAAAAAGTCAGTTCTAAATGCATTGTTAGCTTCATCAAGTCTAACATCATTACTAGATTTGGTGTCCCTCATACCATATTGACAGACAATGGCACCAACTTCTGTTCTTCTGAGGTGAAGAAATTTTATCAAGAATACAACATTCAATCCAACCATTTATCTCGACATCATGCGGCGGCCAATGGCCAAATAGAAGCCTTTAACAAGACTCTTTCAAATATACTGCAAAAGATTGTGGATAAAGATAAGAGGTCATGGCCTGATAAACTCTTTCATGCTTTATGGTCTTATTGGACTACCACCCGCAATGCAATGTGGTCAACTCCATATTCGTTGGTATATGGAACGGAAGCAGTCTTGCCAATTGAAGTTCAATTGCCCCCACTCAGAGTAGACATTTTTGATCGGTTATCTACAGATGAGCAATCCCAAAAGCGATTGAATGAATTGGAACGATTAGATGAGAAAAGATTGTGCACTTTGCACCATTTGGAAATCTATCAGAATCGAATAGCACGAGCTTTTAACAAAAAAGTTCGTCTTCGTTCATTCATTCAGGGATAATTGGTATTAGTTCTCAGAACTCCAATGATACCAGGAAAGAAACCTCCCAAGCTTGAGCCAAAATGGGAAGGACCTTATTCAATACATAGGGTCTACTCCAATGGAGCTTATTCATTAATCTCGATGGATGGAGAACTCATTACTACTCCAACTAATGCTAGATTTTTGAAGAAGTATTTTGTATAAATTACAAAGTATTCAGAAGATGTCCCCGCAACATGACACTAAACTGTGTGGCACCAGTTCGTCCTTGCTATATGACATTAAACTATACAGCAATGGTCCAGTATGACATTAAACTGCAACTTCGTCCCACACGATGTTAAACTATGAAAAAAAAAGTTCCCTAAATGGTCCAGTATGACCTTAAACTGCAACTAGGTCCTGTATGACCTTAAACTGCATCTTCAACGGTCCATGCATATGACCCTAAACTGTTTGCAAGTCCCTTACGTCCAGTAAGACGTTAAATTTCAACATCCTAACTACATGACGCTAAACTGTATAAAAGTCCCTTACGTCCGGAAAGACGTTAAACTACATAAGCATCAAAGGTCATGTATGACCTTAAACTGCACCATCCACGGTCTATGCATATGACCTTAAATTATTCGCACTTTCTTCCAACATGACGCTAAACTGCATCATCCCTTTTTTGTCCAACATGACATTAAACTGTGGGAAAAAATCCCCAATGCGTCCAACATGACGTTAAAATGGTGCACTCTTTTGTCCTCACTACATGACATTAAACTGCACAGTCCCCCCCCCATTTTCGTCCAACATGACGTTAAACTCTATTGTCCCCATAGTCCTAACTACATGACGCTAAACTGTACAGAAAGTTCATGATACGTCCTACATGACATTAAACTATACTTTTTCCCTGCTACATGACACTAAACTGTGCAGCACCAATAGTCCTAACTGCAAGACTTTAAACTGCATAGTCTCTTCATATTGTCCCTGCTACATGACATTAAACTGTGCATCGTTAAGGTTGTTGTTACCTCTTGTTTCTCACATCGAGCTTGAATCACGTGAGCTTAGAGAAAACCTCAATCATAACACTCTCTTTGGGCCGCTAACCATGTGTAAGTCCCAACAACTTTTTTTAGGTCATTGTCCCCAAGAACAACTTTATCATTAATTCATTCTTTAATTGAACTACACGGACTTTGATCCTTGCCTTCTAGGCTGGGTATGTAGGCAACCTCCCAAGGTTCTAGCCCAAAACCAATTTCTTCACATCGGTTCACCTCCATCTCATATGATGTTGATTATTGAAACCTCCCCTAGAATCAATATATTTGCATTGGTTCACATTCGTCCTTATTATACGACGTTAAACTATACAACACTTTTGTCCGGTATGACAATAAACTACAATACTCTTTGATTTCCTCATTTGAGAGGGAACCATTATTTATGTGATTTTTCAATCATGGTTCATTTCAAAAAGACCACATGCATACATGGTAATGCCTAAACTTTTTATCTCGAGTTAAACCATCATTGTACTAAAGTCCCCTTTCACCCTTCACATGTACGAACCAAATTTGTAAAAAGGGTATATCTAGAACTACGTGGGCTTGATTCCCATCCTTATAAGATATGTAGAAACGTTCGAGTATCCCTCGAATCCATCCCCAAGTATTTTGGGCCTAACCCCAAATTTCAATTTCAGTCCCTTGGCTGAAAATTCCTTATGAAAACACACACTGTGTATTCATTATTATGGTCCAAACTCTATGACCCTAAACTAAGATCTCTCATACTTTCATCCTACATGACGTTAAACTTCATTTCAAGAACTATGTATGGCTTGATTCTCAGTCTTATGAGATACGTAGTGAAGTCCAAAATTTCAATTCAGGACCCAGCCACAACATGATTATGGTTATCATTGACCTATGTATCTCTATATACATTGGACAATACCCATCTTTATGTGTTATAATCCTAACCTTAAATATTTTCAGATCTTCATAACCCTTTTCATGACTTTTAGTCACAAAAATGTCAAACTTCTGAGAATTCTTTTGCCTAACTATGCAGTACGTTCCCATAGGTGGCCTTGCATAAACAGTCCACATAACATTCTTGTTAGCCAGAGGATACTATTTATTTGACTATGCAGCCAATGCCCTTAGGTGGCCCTGCATAATTCAACCCCCTAACAGGTTTGTTAAATGATGGTAACTTCATTCTTGGGAAGAATGCCTCTTTTGTCCTTACTTGTCTTAAACGACAGTATGTAGGGATCCGCAAAAAATAGTCATCCTTAACATATTTTTCCCATATCCTTTTTCATGATATGAAAGTATTCAAGTCTATGGTTTATTCTTCTTCCCTACATTTGGGTCAGACCTTCGTAGGAGTGATATTCATCCAGTTCTTCGATAATCTTGTCTGGAAATATCTTCTCCATATTCAAGTACCTCTTTCCATACAACAAACTCTATACTTTAGAAAATTTTAATCTCCATAAACTTTCACTGGATTTTAGCACTAGGAAAGTAAATTTCTGAGAGTTCTTTTGCCCGACTATGAAGCACGTGCCCGTTGGTTTCCTTGCATAAACAGTCCACATAACAGACATGTCAGCCGAAAGATGTTATTTATTTGACCATGCAACCAATTCCCTTAGTTGGCCCTGAATAATTCAACCCCCTAACGGGTTTTGTTAAGTAATAGTAACTTCATTCTTGGAAACTACTTCTTCTAATTCCTTTTAGCTCTTTTTCATATCATTCCTCAGATTTAAATATTCTTAAGTCATAGCTTACATATTTTCCCTCATACTTGAGTATGGTACTTTGTTTTTAAATGAGTTGTCAAGGAATTGAGACAATTCTAATCCATTTCGGTCAAAGCTATTTCGACCTTAAACATTAGCCTTTGTATGTCTGCATGCATGACTTTAAGCTGCCAGATTTCTTGTTTTTATTTTCACCTCAGAGTAAAATCCTCTTTTCTCTCCGGATCCAACTCTGAGGGGGGACTTTTGTTGACGCTCCTTTCCGTCACAGAGTCTAACGACTGAACAAAGGGAAATACCTTATTCCAAAGTGATTCATCCTTTGAAGAAACATCAAAAATCGACAAAGGTATGAACAAGGAGAACATTGCCCATAGCTCGCGCAAGTTCCCGCATGGTCATGCAAGTACACTTGCGCGCCGCCTAGTGGTCGTGCAAGTCTACTTGCGCGACTCCTTATGGTCGTGCAAGTGACTTGCGTGACCTAATTGATAATCGCCCGGTAACCGCCTGGGGTCTTCTCTAGCCTATAAATAGACCCTGTGGGCCCCCCATTAGAGAGGATTTTTTTTCCAGAAACTAGGATTTAAGCTCCCGACTCCCAAGTCTCTTCTCAAAGCTTCCGGAACACTTCTAAGGTAATTTCTTACCTAGAATGGAAGATCTAAAGATGAGGAGGGAGGCCTCAGTGTTGAAACTCATCAACACTTGTGCGCCTGGGTGTCCAACCCTTAAGGGAAATGGCCACACTTGTGCGCCGCCTTACTCCTTCAATAGAACTTGCGCGTCCCTTTTCTGGAAGAACCTCAAGAGGATTCTAAAGGCCTTAATCAAGAGTCGATCAAGTATTTCAAGGCTGGTTGAACATCGCGCAAGTACCCTACACATGCCGCGCAGGTATACCTGCGCGACCAATACTTGCGCGCCCACGCAGTACCTACGCGCCTTTCAAGACTTGCGCACCCCTAGCTTTTTGGGTGCCCATATTGCCCATTTTACCCCTCTTAATCCATTACACCTTTTCCATTCAAGATTCAGTATTCAAGACACTATTCAAATCCATTTATAGCGTGATTTCTTGATTTGACTTCCTTATCTGAAAGGAATTCTGTGGAATATCTCTCAAAACTTAGTGATTTACATATCTTTATGTCACTAAATATTGGGAGTTCATTCATTCAACCTCATCCTTTAAGATGAGAGAATCCTTAACCTGGGTCTCCTTTTCAGGAACAATCCCCAGTTATAAGTCCTTTAACCTTTGCATCTTACTCAGGAGTAAGCCCCAAATTCTTAAAGTTACCAACTCTGGGCATCCTCCTCAAGAGTAAGCCCCAAACCTTAATCCTCAAATATGGGCATCCTCTTCAGGAGTAAGCCCAGTCCCCTAATTTGGGAATCCTCTTCAAGAGTAATCCCCAAACCATAATTCCCTTAACCTTGGATTCCTTGTTAGGAATAAGTCCCAGTCATAATTTTGGGCTTCCTTGTCAGGAATAAGTCCCAGTCATAATTTTGGGATTCCTTTTTCAGAGTAAGCCCCAAGTCCCTTAATTTCTCTTTAACCAGTCCTAATTTACCTTTGATTTGGGATTCCTTCTCAGGAGTAAAACCCAATCATCAATCCTCTCCTAATCTGGGTTTCCTTTTCAGGAATAAGTCCCAAGTTAGAGTATTCAAATCTCCATGAAGCACATATAACTTTATGAACCATGTTCCTTGATTTTCTCTCTAAAGTAAATCATAATCTTCATTTATCTGGGCAGTCATACATACATAATCCCCAAATCATTTCTTATGATTACATCTTTCACGGCCCAATTGTCTATTTTATTACCAATACCTCTTGTTTCTCACACCGAGCATGACTCACGTGAGCTTAGAGTGTAAAATTAATTATGACATCCTTCTTTGAGCCATCAATCATAAACATCATACTCACCACTCGAACTACGTGGGTTCTGATTCCTTTTCCAAAATAAAGGATACGTAGGTAGCCCATCTGCGGGTTCGATCCCAACTCTGAAATAATCCATGTCCTTCTGAATGACAATAAACTTCAAGTGCCCCACTGAGTGGCTTTAAAACCAGCCTGGTCATCATAATGACCAAGAGACTTTTATATAAATGTTTTGAAGGATACCATTGACCAAGAATCTCTAAATTAATACAGATGATTCTCTATTGATGAAGAACCTCGAATACATATAAAAGATTCTCTAAATTTCTTACATATTTAATCATTGATTGTAAAAATTGAAGGAATGCTCATTTTATACTTGGTAATGTAATAAGGATTCACGAACATAACTTAAATCTATAAAGAGAGTCTCGGAGTAGACAATAATTCCCCTCAAAAAGGTGTGATGAGTCCAACCTCCCATCCTCTCAACCAATGAAAATTCTTAAGCCTTATCAGTCCACAAACTAATGAGCGCCTACCTTTGGAAAGTAGGTCCAAATGGATGTGGAATCATTGGATGTTTCCGGTTCTACGAACAAACCCGTTAGAAACCGATCAAAACGTTTGAATCTCCCATCTAGGAGGTCATCCCCGAATTCCGAGGGAAACAACTATGATTCCATAAGAGTATCATTCTAGTCATGGACAAAGAATTAAATATCAATCTACTAAAGTGACCTTCAAATTCTTAAACTGAGTAAGACTTCACCTAATGTAGTGATCTATGGGATTCGACTGATGTATTCTAAGAGAGATAGTATGTTTTCCCTAAAATATTGTAAAGTTAGTCTATCTAGAATAGAGTGACTATTTATGAATATCCATATTCCACGACTAGTAAATATTAGTGGATTTATGTATGATAGACACATTATTGGTGTATGATCCTTAGACTAGACCTTAGTGGTGAACCATGTAAAACTGATGTGTTGTCTATATTCATTTGAATGCTTGATTACTACATGATTCTATCAAATAGGTTTAACAAGTTCCTACAAATATGGTAACAAGATATGTCACTTTAAAAGAAAAAGTTGAGACTCTGATTTATCCATCCCCTTTTAGGGTGTTCTGAGGTCCTACAATCATTTTTTTTATTTTAAATGAGTAAAAAAAATTAATAATGTATTTTTAATGAAATAAATTGTGGAAATTGAAAAAAAAAATTAGAAAATGGAATAATATTCTAAAATAGGGTGAGAAATATATTTCTAAAATATGATTTATAAAGTAATTTTGGTTTTTCAAAAATTGTAATGTTAAATGAACTTTAAATTCAAGTGAGATTAATTTGATTGATTTTTTACATATTTAAATTAACATTGTCAAATTTTTCATACATTCTATGTATGACTCTAGTAAATTTTTAACTCTATTAATATGGTAAAAATGGTAAATTATAAGTGATTCATATGGTGGGACATTTATGAGATGTAGTCTTTTAGAGAAAAAGATAATTATTATTTATAAGATCTATGGTATGAGGCAGGGAATTTTGGTTTTGGAAGTGGTGTAGTGGAATCACTCTGAGATTCATTAGAAATAATATAGTAAACTATTAGTAAATTGGTAATCATGATATGTAGGGAAAAAAATTTAGACACTAGATTTTATTTTTGGGAATGAAAATCACAATAGTGGGATATTTGTATTTTATTTTGGTATAACTTAATTAATAAATAGTCCATTTTCATTTAAATATTGAGAATTTTACTATGAAAATCTTGGTTCTTTGGAATTTGTAATTTAGATTAATATTGAGATCATAAATCATGTTTTAGGAAGATTCAAATGAGTATTTAGAGATGGTAAAGTAATTAAAAAAATTATGACACTATTTTTTTGGTGTTTTATAATTCATATTTCAATGAGGTTGTTCTAGTAATCCATCAAGTACTTGATATAGTTTCAATTGATACCTGATGGTATAACTAGTGGGGTAGAACCCATTATAAAACCAACATGTGGGTAGTTTTGAGCCGTCGAGTTCCCAAAGGTGTCCAAACATGTTTTTTAGAGGGGAAAATTCTTTATTTTTGGTTTTATATTTTAATACTCACTCACAGTTCTCTCTCTCATGTTGTATTAATAGATGGGTATATACCTCCACTACTCTCCATTTCTCTTTATTTATTCAATTTATATACTATGTAAAAAATTTCATTCCCCACAATAAGGTAAGACTCATATTCTCTTTTTCCTTTATTCCTCTCACTTATAATTTTTAATTTTATGATTGGTCAGGCTAGGGAATCCATGTTTAATTTGAACATTTCATGGTTAAATCCATCTAAAGTGAGTGGTATTTTATATTTAAGAACTATATGAGTCCACATAAGGATGATTGCACTCTATTAATCAATATTTTGATAAAGTTTTGTTTTTTGGTGAATTTTTATGGGATTAGCTGGTTTTAAGAAAAATTAATGATTTTTTGGTTAAGAAAAGTTATGATTTTCATTTTGTAAGTGTTATAAGTCCATAATGAGGTATCATTTAGTGTTTATATTAGTTTTTCAGTTTCTTAATATGTGTATTTTTAGTCTTTGGGTTTGAAAAATTATGTATCTTGGTATAATATTCATGGGATGATTTTTTTCGCGTAAGATGTACTCATTATTAAGTTCTTGAGGTTGGTGGTATCATTCCTTTTTACAATTATAATTTGATTTTTCCTATTATGTACATGTGATTTTATTTCCAAATCTATAATAAAATTTTAGATAAAAATTTCTGGAAATTTAAATGGGATGTTTTCCTATGTTATATTACATATTAAATTAAATTTCTCTTTATATAAATTTTATAAAAATATATTAGAAATTTTTTTCTTACTTGTTAGTTTTAATAATTATTCCAACATGAATATATGGTCCTTTCACATAATGATTAGACTTTATTATTTTTGTATATCATGGAATCTATAAGAAAAATATTTATCATTCAATTTAATTTGATAAGAAGGCCTACCTGGTTATTACATTGTTTATATTACTTGTATATTGTATATTAATGATCTCATGATTTATGGATGGTTTTTGGGGATATTTAAATCCTTATCATTAAATATAAACATGTTTTTTAATTTTAATATTATGAATGAATGTTTATATCATTCCTTTCCCTAGAAACTTTGAATGTATTACAAGTAAAATAATGAAACTTAAATTTTGGTGATGGGTTTTCATTAATGGAAATGTAATAGAGTGTTTCAATATAATGTTAATATATGATTTAGAATCTTAGATTTGGATATGTTAAATGAATGTATGAATAAATTAATACTTATTGACATGTAAACCTCTTGTTTTTGTCTCGGTTACTTCGGTAATGTATTATAAAAAGGTGATTTTTCAAGGATGATATTATGTTAGATGAATTGAGTTAATTAAGGGAGTGGGGTTTTGATAATGTGTGTTAAAAATAGGGAAGCTATAAGGATATGATTAAATAAATTTTATTTGATTGGATAGAAGTTTTGTAATTAATTATGTGTTCCCATTATCTTAGCCTTGTTCTCAGTTTTTTTGATATTTTTAATATAAATGTTGTTTTCTCTCCCAATAAATCTTTTATTGGTTTCATGGGTATTATTTATTAATTATGGTTCATTTAATTGTTATATTGTTTTATATTTTTTTAGATTGAGTGACATCATTTGTGAGACAATGGGTGATTGATCTTGAATGATTTTTTTGTTGGAGTAGATATTTTCCACATTAGTTTTTTATGTTTTGATAATTATAATTTCTCATTAAATTTTATTCCCTCTAATATGACTTTAGAAAAAAGAAGAATGATTTTATTGAATCATTCACTTCTTGTGGATGAAAAGATATGTTAAATTTATTTTTTTTTTATTTTTTTTTTGTTTTATTGATTCTTATTATTATAATTCTAGGTATATTATATTCTAATATTTTATTTCATAACAGAAACAATTTTTTTTGAATGTTTTCAATTTTTAACTATAAACAAGTCTTACAAATAAAGATAAAAGTATTTTCAAAAATTAAAATGTATTATACTCTACATTTGAAAGACTTTTTCTTATATATAAAATCATACCATGTCTATATTTTGTATAAAAATAAAGTGATATAAGAATCAATGTTTTATGTATTATATTAATGTATTATACATGGGTTTGAATGTTTTATGAACCTAATAATTTTCAATGTTTATAGTATGATGCGATTTCAAATGTCTTATACTATTTTTGAACACCTTCTAAAAACATGAAATTTTCCAAAGTCTAAAGTGATATGAGGAAATGAAAGTCTTGAAGGATATCAAAGTCATATGAACTCAAATAATAATAAACTCAAATGTGTTATACAAATAGTGAATTTCATACAAAATAATATTTTTTTCATGGATTAGTAGTGAATTATTATGTTGTCTACTTAAGATTTTTCAAATAATTGATTTTTTGGAATTATTATTTGTTTTATTTAAGTATTTTTTATGACTGATTTTTTACATGTTTCAAAAATATTATTAAAATATTTTCAAAATGAATTTAAATCATTTTATATATGGTATTATTCAATTATGTTTAATTATATATTCAATGCTAGTAATTATAGTGATTATTTCAAAGGATTGAATGAGTCTATCATTATTTTTTAGTTCATCTATAGTAAATAAGAATGTTTTACTGAGTATTCCTAAATACATAATTGTAGCTATAACTATGGTGAGAATATTGAAAGAAAATTATTATTTATTTTTAATTATAATAACCATTATATAATGTATGTAGTTACTAGAGTCTTTAATATAAATGAATATAAATACAAAAGTGACGTGGAACTACACCATTGAAAAACTATTACTCAATATAACTATGAAAACTTGATTCAAGAATAAACTATGTATTGAGTAGTAATAAAAAATGACATGATAACATTCAAAATCACTATTCCAAAGTTATTTCAATAATTGAAGGATTATTCAATGGTCAGTCGAGCTAAAATGTATGATTTACTTGTTTCTTCCTCGAATAGTTCTTGTGTTTATGTAATTAATTCATTATATCATTCTCTTGTGTTATAAATGTATATCTTTTAAATATTTTATCTCCAAAAATACATTTTATATTATGTTATACCTATAAAAAGTTACACTAACTAATTGGTGTTTCACTCGCATTTAATAGTTATGATATTCCATATTTTGGACTCCACTGTAAAAGGAAGTTTTTTATAGGTTTGTTACTTCTATTAAAAATTCTAGACATTTATTAATGACCATAACTTTAAAGAGTATAGTGGTGTGGAGAGTAGAATGAGTATCACCTTGATCTGAACTAATCTAAAAATAATTATTTTCATATTTTCCTTTCCAATGTACAAATAATTTTTAACACCAATAACATAAAAAATTAAATATATTCTATTCAACCCACATTATACCATTCATCCTTTTTACCATCTCTTCCAAAAATTGTTATAAAAGTGTAACCTTTAAAAAATTGATTTATTTATTTAATATTTTTTAAACATCCTCTACGGATTAACAGTCGAATGAATGATGTCTCTATAATGGAAGTAAAAAAATTCAAATGATAGTTGTGTTCCTCAAAAACCACATTTCATTGATGGAAATGACTATAAATATTGTCAACAAAAAATGGAATATTACCTTAAACAATATTGAATTAAAAATTGGAAAAATGGGTAAACAATAAAAGTTAACTCATTATGAACATGATTCTCTTATTGATAATGATACATATATGTGTTTTTTTAATTATGAAATCATTAATATTCATTATTGTCCTAACATGGCCCAATGGTTCCCAGAATTTGATTATCCCAATAACACCTCCAATAGGCCAGGGCCTGGAGACCAATGACAAGTTTGAATATCACACATTTGGGAGGCATTAGCTTAATATACCTATATAAATGTGCATATATCCAAACCTATAATATTCAAAAATTTATAAAAATTGTAACCAATGAACATATAAACATATGAACCAAAAATTAGATTATGACAATAAATTACTGAAAGCAATAAAGGGGCCAAATAAAAGCCCACCCAAAATCTACTGAAGGTATAACCTACTCAAAAAGAAAGTATTATTATCAAATTAAACCACCTAGAAAACCCATTTTTCCAATATAGATAAATCTTTTTCCCCCAACTCCTTGTCCTCCCATTATACCATCAAAACTATCATCGTATACATAATACACAACACATGTGATAAGATCTCATGTAGCGGTGTGCATAACAATATCCATTAGGAAACCCAGAGAACTCTAAACATGAAGAATCAAGAATATTCATCTCATAATGATGATATAGAAATCAATTGAATAAAAAACAGATATACTCATAAGGACACAACTCCTCCATCCAGTCATATCCAAATTTCTATCTATGAGATTCTATTTGAAGCTATGATCGTTCGGGGGAAACCCACCCCACAAGCTATTCTATCATTGGATACACTCATTCATTAGGCCAAAATCATTTTTCTCTACCCATGGAGGGTCACTCGTCTCTGAATAACAAGATACTCATATAGAGGATCATAACTAGGACCGTTGGGGGACACCACAAACCCAATATAGATAAATATTCTATATAGGGGATCATATAACCATAATACCATGAACACTACATAAATTTCCTTTTAGATGGATTATCAAAATCTCACGCATTTATTCTACACATATTCCACAATCCACTCATAGAGTATAAGAATAAATGATAGAGGATCACACTCCAGTCTCAGAGAGGGACAATACAAACTCTATCTGAGACACATCATCAATAGGGGATAACTATCTATATTTGTAGACATAATGTCACATTTTAACCTTATAGGTATGGACCAAGGGAAAACACTCATACAATACTATTCCAAACTAAGGAAATATAGGGCTCAAAACACCATCGAATGTAGTACACGACATATATTGGGGGTACATGATGTGTCCATCCAATACCTAGTCAGCCTATGTGGTGTATCCTTACATGGCATGAAAACATCAAAACACACATGAAGTAAGTAATCACACAATTCTTGTAGAGACCTACCACCACCAAGTAAGTGATGTCTATCCTTACCTGTATACAGCTGTTTATGCTCATATAACATATTGTGTACACCTCACCATGCCTATATACATCTGGTTGTGTTCATTTATCATGGACTTCTCGAGATTGTGAATCCCCCGATATGCACACTGAGCCTTGAACATGAGTCACAAGGTGTGGGATCTTTTTCTCCAATTGGAAACCCTAGAGCCACACAAGGTTGGTCCCACATGAGGTGTAATTACAAATTACACATCGTGAAACCTAGGATTTCTAGATCATGCTATTTTCTCTCCTACATAATCCTCTACATCAAAAATAATACTTAAATCACTATAAAATCATAGATCCATTGTCAGTAAAACATCTCATTGATGGATATTGATATTATAGTTTCTAAATCCAATTAGGTTACTCTAACATGTGCCATCAGTAGATGCACCATCGAATCCATGATAAACGATAACCGCCAATCTACTCTGATTCACTTCCAATAATCCTATTTTTTCAATCCTCAATCACATCCTTGATAGTGAACCTCATCCATGGTATTGATCCATTGTATAAAAGAACATTGATACAATTATCAAATATTTTTTATTAATCAAATAATTGCCCAATAGAAATACAAATGATGAACGTGTGATGAAAATTTGGATAAATCCATAAACCAAAAGAAGTATGGATCAATCCCCTGACTTTTCTCATTCATCCTCAACCCGTTGTTATAGATTTAGAAGAACAAAGATGAAATAATCAATGAATAATTTAATCACCCCTAAATAAACCTACTTTCTTTGCACAAATTAATTTGTATTCATGGAATGGATCTATGCTCGATTATGATAAAAAATGGATGGTAATTAAACAAATAAATCATCCTACCTAGAGTTTTGATCGATCACTAATGAAGAACGATTTTTTGTTTCCATCATTGGAAAGATCCATGAAATATTTTGGTTCATGATCCTCGATCAAATATTATTTAACATTATCTTCCAATTAACTTCTAACAGATCCTCTTCAATGATTCCTCTCAATCCCTAGGTTATTCTACTAACCCTATGGTTGATGTATAACTATATTTAAATAGAGGAAGCAAGTCACTATTTTAAATAAAGTAAAATAAAAAATCATTGAATTTATTTTATTATAAATTCCCATGACTAATTTTTTCCAAAAACATAACATCAAAAATGGTCATATCATACCTAGGGTAGAACCTACATTATGAACAAAATGATTGCCTCTTATTTCATATATGGGAATTTGTTTGGGATTTATTCCACATTTTTTGGAAAACTAAACATGCCTTAAATTCATATATTTAATATATTTCAAAAATAAATTACAGGAACACCAAGCTTCAAAATATCACATCTTCTCAATTTCTGGCTCTAAAAATAATCCCTATAATATTGTAAAATAATAAATAGAAAAATCAGAGTCCTTACATTATCCCCATCTTAGGGATTTTCATCCTAAAATGATAAAAATACACTTGAAAAGATGATGGTATTGGGCTCGCATCTCGGTCTCCCTCTCCCAAGTTCTCTCCTAAATATTCTTGTGATTCCACTAGACATTCACTAGGGGAATAAATTTTCCATGAAGGATCCTCTCCTACTGATCCTCAATCTCTATCATGTACTAAACAACAGTAGCTCCATCTTTGATGTCAATCTCTCCCCTATTGATATGATCCAATGGTTCATGCACATACCTCTTTAGCTACAAAACATGTAATACATCATGTACCTTTCCCAACAATGGTGGTAGATCCAAGTGGTCCTCTACCTTACCAAATATACACAAAATCTAGAAATGGATAATTAATCTGAGAGATATCTTAACACCCCAGCCAAATATTCATAATCTCGGTCGAGGTGATACCCTCACGAACACATGGCCACCCATCTCGAACTATATAGGTATCCTATATCCTTCTTCATAGGAAGTCTAATGGCTCTGTATAGTCCTCATCCACTATTGGATTATCTTCACCTTATTTGTAGTCATTTACACCAACTCTGGGCCCATAGGTATTCACTCACCTGGATCAGTTCAATAAAGTAGTGACCTACATGGTTGGCCATACAAGGCCTCGAATAGTGCCAAAATGATGGTGGAATAGTGTTTGTTGTTTTTTGAAAACTCCACTAAGGGTAGGCGATCCTCCCAACTACAGAAAAATTCCATAATTTACCCCTATCTTGTCCTCCAAAACCATAATGGCTTGCTTGATCTAGCCGTCATTATAGGGGTGAAACATTCTGCTCAAATGAAACTGATTTCCAATTGCCTCTTACAATCCTTTCAATATTCATGATGTCAAGTGTGAATAACATAATAAAATGATCTTCAAGTGAACTCTATGGATCCAAACTATCTCCTACATATAAAAGTGTCCCAAACACTCTACTAAACTCTACTCTAGAATGGATAGGAAGTGGGAAAGCATTTTGAGTTGGTCTATGATCACCTAAATGGAATCATGTCCCCTATAAAAATATTGTATCCCATTCCTGAATTATATGGACATCTCATCAAACTTACCCTCTATAACCTCAAGGGGTTAATATAAACCAAATGGAACCCGGTTCTCTTCATTCACTTGCAAAAAATTGATTCATTGAGAGACAAAATCCATAACACAAATCTTTATGCATACAATAAAACTATCATAGGAGGTACTAGTACATATTTTCCAAAAACAAGTTGTACTGCTAAAGCGGATGTTTGAAACTCTATCATTACCTCCCCCTTCAAGGTCAATATTACCATCATCCATCCTCTGAAAATGATATCATTCTCTCCACCTTCAAAATATCCATCCGGAGTGTCACCAATGAAAATATGGGTACATAAGGTCTCACAGTCAGTATCTCCATTTTGATCTTCCCTAACACAATGTAAAAGCGGTGGTATAACCACCATTTATAGAGGATATAAAGAACCATCCTTTTCCACTAATGAAAACATCAATGAGGCTAACTGCCCTGAAGCCTTGGACAACAATTGAGAACAAGATCTCCAACCATGGGTGTCTTCCACCACATTCACCTTCCCAAGAGTATAGATATTCTATAATTGATTGTACTAGAGGAATTATAGCCATTTTATCTATCACAAGATAACATCATACTTATATATTATATAATTGGGACTCATATGGTTAAAGTATACAATAATCTTCTAACCAAAATGGTAGTGTCACCACATCCTTATGGAGAAGACTATCATTTTTAACTTAAGATCCCGGTTCATGTATTTCTATTCTTGTTTTCTCAACTGTATACACACATAGGGAATCACTACCTACGTCTACATAAATACACAACCAATTATGTCACCTAATTCATCACAAAACACTGCATACATGACACTATCTTATTGAAATCTCAATATGGGTTTGATCATCAACCTCTTCTTCGACTCTTGAAAACACTACTTCCACTTTTCCATCCCCATGAAAGGATTCCAATTTTTGTTCAATGTAATCAAGGTAGTTTCCACTCTAGATAAATGAAGTACAAACCTCTGATAATACCCTTCTTATAACACCTTTAGATTTTGTGAAATGTTTTTTTAATTGATTTAATCTTTTCCATATTGTACATTTCACAAAATACTGAATATAGCTTTTGTTATAAGAAAAAAACTATTTTTTGATTGTGTTATATGAAAAAAAACAAGTAAACATTTTAGTACACTACACACTTATATTAGATTTCAGAATGAACAACACTATGTTTGGCTTGTGTTACACACAATTCTGAGTTCTCTTGATAGCTTACATTACACACAAGACTGAGTTTTACCGAACAATAGTATATTATTGAAATATTATTATAAGTTATAACCTATCCATTAAATTAGTATTTATGAATAGTGTTAAATAACATAAAAAATATAAATTTTATAATATGAATTTCTTAATTACAAGTTAATTAGAAATGAAAATATGTTCTATTAATTATTATAGAAATAGTTTTATTTCTATGCTCCCAAAGTCATTTTTCCTTAAAAAATTAAATTAATTATAATTATTGAATTATATTAATGAAATATATATATATATATATATTATTTTAAAAAATATTTTTTATATTTTTTCAATTTATTTTAAAGGCATAAGATAAGAACAAACTCAATTTTATGTATAAAACCTATATTTTTTACAAAAGGGTAATTTTACCGTCTTTTAATAGAGAACCCATTTTAAATATAATTTTTGAAACTTTTAGATTATTTATAAGAAAAAAACTTATTATTTTAAATAGGGATATCAAAATTTACTTTGGTTGAATTTTTCGTATTTTTCTGATAAGTTTCTTGTTTTGATGAATAGTAAAAATACTGAATTTCAATTGAAAATAGGTTTTTTGTTGAAATGATTTATAGTGTTTAATTATATATTTGATTTTTTTAAAAGTAAAATTAGATTAATTTTTTATCATTTAATCCAATTTAGGTCATTGGAAGAAAATTCACATTGAATTTGGATATAAAAACAAGTCAATCTTTTGAATGTTTTCACTTTAAAAACTTGTTTTCTCTTTCTATCAACGTGACTAATTTTAAATAAATTTTATAAATTTTTGTGTTTTGAATTATGAAAAATGTATTTCATATTTGTATTAATAATGTCCAAATTTATTAAATATATCCCTATTAGTTTTGGACAATATGAATAGTAACGTTAATAATTTTTAATACCATGGTTAAGGGTAAATCGGATAATTAAGGGTAAAAACTATATAATAATTATTATAAAAATACTCTAACACTTTACCAATAAATACTTTATGAATATAATTGGAACCTTAACAAATAAATATTAAAATTAAATAATTTAATGGACACTTTTCTGTGAAAATTACTTAAATATTATTAATCTCCAAGGTAGTGAAAAAATAAAACACTCTGACTTTTAATATGTATAATATTTTTAATATGGGTATAAATAGAAGATATTCTTGACTATATATATTCTATTTAAATATAAAATGTTTATATATATTATATAAGTTTATTTTAAATTTTTATTAAAGAAATAATTATCATATATTTACAAAATGATGATGCAATAATTACTCAATTAAGGACTTAATAAATTAAATGATATTATAAATATATAAAGAAATATAATTTCACTTAATTAAGGTGATTCATGATTTTTATTGGTTTATATGACATGTTAGGGTTGTTTTAATTTAATTTTTTGAAGTTATATTATTGTATGTATTTTTTTAAAGTCAATGTTATGAATAGTGTCAAAATTGACACTTCTGATATTTTATGAAACTAATATGTTATTAAATTATTTAAAAAACAATATTAAATAGGTATGAGGGTATTATATATGTTATAATATATCTTAAATATTTTTTTATGTTCTAATTGACACTTTATATGTAAAAATTACATCTTTTTAATATTATAAACTTTGTTACCATTGTAAAAATTAAAATAGTTTAACTATGGGTTAATCAAAATTATTAGATCTAAAATAACTTCAAAACTTTTCTAAAATATATTGGTTTATTATATTAAAGACTTATAATATCTTGTATTGTAATCAATGGAATTTTTGATGTATTTTTATTGATATTGATTTTATTATAAATTAATATTTTGAGAAATTCCAAAATTGACCTTTCCTTCTCTTATAAAATGGCACTTATCATTCTTTTCCCTTCACACTTAAGAACCTATTTAGTTCAGAAAACCTACTTAAAATTCTCCACCAAAATCCCCCCCCCCTTCATACTATAATCCTTCCTTTGGGTAAAATTCAACCAAATAAGCCATTTTGTGCAAATCAAAATGAGATACCCAAAGAAGAGGTAAGATTAATCAAAGAAATTTTTTGTTTTATTTATTCCTTAAACCCATAAAATTATTTTTATTTAATGTTTTCATAATAACATAATCATCCTAAATATACTAGGATGTATTTATATTAATTTTTTGACCAACACACACACACCCTTCAATCTCAAGGGTAACAAACTTATCGTTCTTGTGTACGGTGAACTACAGCCTCACGAAACGATGTTGTCATATTTTCCTTTACCACCTATAATGGTTGTAAATTATGATGGAAAATAAGTTTTTATATGATATTTATGAAATAATTATACTTCTGGGATTATAATATCTTATCTACCTTTTTACCACCTAATCGTCTGTGAAATGATAATGTTGCTCGTGTGTATGTATGGCTTACCATCTCCACGACGTGATGTGATTCATTTATCATATATATTTCACATGGATGGTAATAAGGATGTATTTAATGACTATATAATATATATAAAACATAAATATGATTCTCTAATGATAATATATCATATAATTTTCTTTCCTTTTAAAATGACAAGGAAATTAATAGAGTGGCCATGCGAACATATGACATACCGTCTCCATAAACGGTGTATTTTATTTTCTATCACTAAATTTTATTCATCAACATGAACAAATATATAATGAATATATATATAATATATATCATGTTAATAATTTTTTATTTTATGAATTCATGATCTATGTAAGAGGACCAAGGATAACAAGTCAAATCATGAATTAAAAACATGGAATTGTTAATAAATGGGTAATAGAAGGCCATAAGTAAATCATATATGATATAATACTATTAAATATGGTTCTTTAATATATGTATAATAAATTTATATTTATTATATAGGAGTTTTTCATGTGTGTGATGAGAGTCAAGACATAAAGTGAGTAAATTTCATCTATCTTTTTATTTCTGTGAGATACAAGCCATATTCACCACTCGTTTACTTTGTGTGGTCTATATATTGACCTATGAAATGTTATATAATTAATTTTATTTATTTAATGACATTAAAATATATAATTTATGTATTTATTTTATGTGATTTATGATTCTAAAGTTACTTAAATAGTAAGGGATTTGTGTCTTACTTTTATTTTTGTGGGACACAAGTCTTATACACTACTTGATTCTTCTACGTGGGGTACATAAATCAAATGAATGAATTTTATGAGTATTATCCTTAATATTATGGTTATTTACATATCCATTTGATGATATATATTTCATGGGTTTTACAGATCAAAAGTTACCAAATCGGTAAAGTAATTTTGTCTCAATTTTCTTTCTTTGAGACACATGTTATGTTATTCACCTATATTATTTTAGGAGGTGTATGTAATAAAATTTGACATGTTTTATCATGAATATATTTATTTTCATGACATTTTAAGCTTTATTTAATGTTTCTCTCTTTTCATTTTTAAATTTGCATTCCTTCAAAATAATGTTTTCTAAAAAAAATTAAAATTATTTTAAATGATATTTCAATAATTTCTAAGAAAATGGATTTAAAATATGTTTAAAATATTCCTTAATAAGTTTTCATTTTTATTTTCAATTAAAATTTTTTGATAAATTTTTATCATTTTAAAATTATTTTTCAAAAAGGAAAGGATATTTTTCTCAATAAATGTTTTAAAAATATATTTCAAAATTATTTTAAATCTAAGATGACATACTTTGTCATATATTATGATTTATTGGGGATATGATCCATTAATACCATTAATATTATTTATTTAATGTTTTATTTTTAGGATGGAATGATATTTATGAAACATATTTCTTTTCCAAGGGTTATGTTTTAATTGAATGATGTTCTTGAAAACCCTTTCATTCCATGGTTTCTGATATGATAAATGATTTTTTCTCTTTTGGAACACATAAGTATGGTTTTCCTTAGGTGATGGGTGGGACCTATATATCCCTCCAATGCATTGGGTAATAATTTATATCTCATGATATAATTATGGGAATCCAGTCAACAGGCTTGATCCACTATGGGAAGATAGAGAAACCTGATCCACTATGGGAAGATGGGGAAACCCTACACCTTATAAAGAAAGGATTGTGACTGGGCATGGTGGCGTGTCCCTCCTAGTAGGTGTTTTCCCCATGAATTTCCATGTCAAGTACTTTCAATGCATCTTGACTTCTAGGGAATGATATTACAAATTTATGTGTATGCCACGATTTCATGTCTTACTCCTATGATATGCTTTAGTGGATTGTTTTCGTGATTCTCACGTGATTATTATCTTATGAACACCTAATATTTTTTCCATGATTAATTTTTATGGTATTTGATATGCATGGTATGAACTTATAATGTTATTATCACATTCTCATACCCCTATTCTCATGTTTAGGCTTACATGTCTCCCTTTTTTACCCTTACTAAGCATCTAAGATCACCCCTTTTTATGTTTCCTTCCTCAGATTGTGAGAAAGTAATATGGAGGTTGTGCCTATTTTATTAAAAAGAAATCAAAATAAAAGAAACCTTATAGAGTATTAGAAATAAGTAAAACCCAAGGCATAAAGCTATCTTCCTATCATTTTCATCAATCTAGAACTTAGCTTTCTTTATTCTTCTCGACTTGAATGTCATTCAGCCCTTCTGCTGCCATGCCCCTAACCTCTAAATCGTCCCCATCTTGTAAGATGAGTTTTAAACTTTTACAAAAGTGCCTTATCATTAGTATTGTCAGAATTAGAGCTATCATCTAGCTCCTCTTTTCCTTTTTCTGGAGAATCATCTCCCTCTATTACGGCAACCAGTGCAAGGATCTCTTAAGTCTCATCAAGAGAGATCTGAATGGTACCCCACATCTCAGTGGAATCATTAATATATTGATCAAAATAAGGATGGGGTTTACCTAAAACTGACATCGATTTAGACTTTTCATTCTTGTAGGAAACAAAATAAAAGCCCTCAATATCTACAATGGGTTTTGAAGAAGCATGACAAGTTTTAGAAATTACTGGGGACATAGATTATAAAGTTTTCTTACTTTTTAAAATACTCTAAGAAACCATCCTATCATGTGAAAGTTGATCATCAACTTCTTTGTGAATTTATTCATCAGTCACTTATTCAACTATTGATTTTTCATATTTTCCTAGAATTTTAGGAGATGAAGAAATTTGAATTTCCTACAAATTATCACACATTCCTTAGCTATAAGTATTAACATTTTGTATATTCACATCTTTAGAAAAGATATAATCCCATGAATTCAACTTATTCTCATAAGTAGAGGAAAATAAATTAGGTTTGTTACATGAACAACCATTCTTCTCATCACCGGTATGATTTAAAACATCCTTAGTAATATCTCCAGAAGCTTCATCCCTCATTTCGAGATTATCAGCAGGAATGGCATATCCATCATCATTTTTACAATGTTATTTCCAATCCCCAGGCTGGTGAAATTGAATATCAAGCTTCTGAGTAGGAGTACTTATATTCTTTTTAAGAAAAATACTCATCTCATATCCACATGAAGAGTGGTAACTAAAAACTATTGAACGCCTATATGTATATTAGTCGTGACCTATAATGTTATAATTCTTATAGAATTTTGGCATTTTTTCATAAATGATATTCAACTCAATAATGTCATCATCAGTTTCAAGCATGACCTTATCCACTAGGTTTGATCCCAGTTCAGCCTAAACTAAGAACTAGGCAAAGTGAAAAAATTGATTCACTACCTTTCTATTTTCAATTTTGATCAGGATGACAATTGATAGGGCTATATCATATAAACTTTTTGGGTTCCATAGTATCCAATTCACCCTATACACTCTTACCCAAATATTTTTGGTGGTGTTAATGACCTCAAAGAGATTGAATTTTTTATCCCATTCATGAAGATGAAAAATCCCCAGTTTGAGAGCAATGGAACCAAATCCCCAAGCTAGAAATTTCAATTTTTCCATGGGGAAAAGCATACGGAAGTATCCCCATCCTAGGGAGACACATTTCCAGGATGAAAAGCCCCAAATCGATGAAATAAATTTTTTAGCTCATCAATTTTTAGAGGATCGGAGCCTTTATGAAGAAATAATAGAGTAATGATTGAGAACTCACCCATTTTAAGATTCTCAAAATTTGCATCGGGGTCCACATTGATGTGGGAAATGTTTCCCTTTCTTCAAATGGAGGGATATGGAACACCTTTTAAGGATAAAAACGATCAATTCATAAAATTCCCCTTATCGGGAATAGCATGCCTCACCTAGTTTTGGTTTTCCAATCCTGCAACGGAACCTAACATTCCTCTGCATCACCCAACACCACTAACCTAGATACATCAGTTTCCTGAAGAGTTCGAGGGTAGTCATCATATGCCTTCTTGGCCTGTCCCGTAATATCTTTCTTGACCACCCCTACATCCGTTTGAGATAATAAATTCACATCTCACTGATAACCATGCATCACAGATGGAGCCTTCTGTAAAAAGACTATAACTCTAGCTAGAGCATCAGATACATCTGACGAATAAGCCACATCCAAAGATGGGCACGAAATCAGTTATTGGCTGAAGAAATGAGGAATCATCCTATACAGAAACCCTCTATTTCGATAGTACCGTCACTGGAACCCTCCGACACTGGAACCCTCATGCACCTTCATCCCATCTCCAAAACCATCCCTTCCCTAGTTTATGAATATATGCATTATGTTTTATGTTTCTACGAAGGGTTATATTCATGAAGAACCTTGTGGGAGATAATGTATCTCACTTATATACCAGTGTTTACGTTTATATGTTTCCAATGGCACTAGAACAATGCAGTATTTAGGCATCTCTTTGTGTACTATATTAAGTGTTCCACAAAAGTGATGTAATGTCTATATAAGTCAAGTTTGAGTTTTTATAGTCAGTATCAAAGAAAAAAATTAGTTAACCTTTTGAATCTAGGATGAGACAACCATAGTGAGAACCCTAAGTACATGTAAAGGATAAGTCTAAAGATAAGGAAAATGTACTGGGATTATGGTAAAGTATGGAATGATTTTTTTTCCTATAAATACATCCCTATTTGTATACAACAAGTGGATGTGGCTCGGGCACAGATTTACCTAGGGGTAACAACTCTGAAAAGGTGCATCGGGCCTAACTCGAGCATAACTTGGTACACGATAATCGGCCTTACTACACACCTATTTTGAAACTACTGGGGGATATTCTTGTTAATTCACAAACTATTTATGAACCATCATAAAGGATTTAAATATAAGTTATCTATTTATAACCTAAGATGAACCTAATGTGTTACAGATTAAAAAAATTTCAAAATAAAACATCCAATAATATATTCTTCATGATTATGTGGTTACTCACTATGATTATTATTTATTACTCTATGATTTTTTGTTTTAGTTACTGGATGGAACCCAAAGTGACTGTGTTAATGGAGATTGTGATGGACAATGAAATAACCGTTCTCTTTTGAATCCATTCTCAAGTGTTCGAAACGTGATAAAGTCATTCTAGTTGTTTATTGATTATAAGGTGAAGCAAACTATTGGTGGACTCTAATCAAGAATATGTGGAATCAAGATGAAATTGAATCCATTTATTGGGCTGAGTTCAAGAACTTATTATTCAATAAATACTTTTCTCGTGTTCTTCATATGAAGATGGAAAATGAGTTCATTGAGTTGAATAAAAATGATGACGAATCTATCAGTACCTATGAGTCTAATTCCATAAGACTTATGAGGTACAATTTTGTTTTTATCATCCAATTAGAATGTAAAGTTGATATGTTTTTCAATTTCTTAAATCCAAGTCTCATATGGTAGGTATCCCTAAGAGACTTTAGTAGCTACGAAGAGGTTGTGTGTTGAGCAATTAAATTTGAAATGGGGGTTGGAGTTATATAAAAATCACATAGTTTTAACTATAAAATTAAGCTATATTTTGAAAGAATGTATAAAAACCATGGAGATATGATTTTTAGCCTTACTTTATGCTCTAAGTGTGAAAATAATCATGGAGAGACTCATCTTATAGGGTTAAATAAGTGTTTTAAGTCTGAATAGGAATACCATTAAAAAAAATTGGAGAACTGGTGGGAATAAGAAGTTGGATAATGATGAGAATAGAGGGTAATACACACATGATTCACCTCCCACAATTTAGTACTTCAAGTGTAAGGATAATTTACATTATGTTAATCAATTCACCAAATCCAAGGGTTAGCGATGACGATCACCTTCAGTAACCTCTTAAAGCTAAAGACAAAGGGAAATATCATGTGATCTCTATGAGTAATGTCAAGTATGAAAATAATGTTAAGGAATGATTGAGTAACAATGTAATGGAATTAAAGAATAATGTTGTATAATTACTTTTATGCTATTATGGAATAATGAAACATCGATTTATTGGTCCACTATAGTTTTTTTCTATAGGGACATAAGATCATATGCTAAATGGTATGGGTAACTATTAAGAGTGATTGAAGTAATAATGTGATTTTTTTAGAAACACATTATTAAGGGAATTATAACCCTTAAAATGTGTTTGATGTTGAGATAATTATATTTGGATAAATATATGTTGGATATGAATGATTATATTGGATGGTATGGATTTCATTGGAACTGATTAAGGATTTTTTGAAAAGTAGTTTATTCTATCATGGATGAAGTTTAAAACCTTTTGGTGTCAAGGAATATATCCATTAAACATTATAATAAGAAAACATGCATATTTTCAATAAGGATTTATGGTAAGTACCATGTTTCAAGTTACATGATGAAGTTATTCACATATCTGGAATGTTACAACCAATAGATACCTTATGATATATGGAGGATAAATGTTAAGATGAGGTAGTGCATGTCATTATAATGTTTTGGACTATCATATTTTAGAAGGGTTGTAAGGGTAACCATATGTGGAATTGTTTAAGTTAAAATTGATATGGGGTTTTATAGATTAAAGTATTATCTCATAATATGAGTATTTAAGAATATTGGATAACTTGTGATAACCTTTTTTTTGATAAAGATTAATGGAATGATTGATCATTCTATTTATGGATATCATGACCTGCTAACGCTTTAGAAGTGAAAAAAATGACCTTTTGTGAAAATTGATTAAGGTACAACAAGGGGTGATATTATATTGAATCAAATATGTATATCATCTCATGAAAATTATTTAAACCTAGTAAAAGGATCTCAAAATTGAAAATGATATCCTAGTACCTTCTTTTCTAATGAATCAAGTGTCCCATTATATCATTGTAGATTTATGGATTTTTTATTGTTAACTTTATCCTAACCTTGTTCTATATCACTATCTATCCAAAATTGATGGTTATATTTATCTTACATATCTATGTTTTCATTTCTCACTTATTTTCTCTTATTTGTAAACTTAGTTATGAGTTACTTTGTGTAATTGTTATGTTTCTAACTTTTCTTTTTAAAAGAAAGTTTTATTATTCATTTTTATGATGTGGGTTTATATAAATGGAACATTAAGTATTAATTCACTGATAAACTAGATTAATTTCAAGGGAAAATCATTTTATGGGTTCTATAATGTAACACCCAAATATTATGTGAAATGTTTTTTTCAAATTAATTTAATCTTTTTGATATTTTTCATTTCACAAAATAATAAATATAGATTTTTTATATAAAAGACACTATGTTTAACTTGCGTTATATGCAAAAAGAATTCATGATTTGGATACATTATACACTTATATTAGCTTTAAATTTATGAAAAAAATAATATTGGCTTGTATTACACAAAATGTTGAGTTCTTTTGGTAGCTTACATTACACGCAAGACCGAGTTTTACCGAACAATGGTATATTTTTGAAATATTATTTTAAGATATAGTATAGCTATTAAATTAGTAGTTATGAATATTATAAACTAAATTATCAAAATATAAGTTTTATAATATAAAGTTATTTATTACCAATTAATTATAAATGAAAATATATACCAATTGATTAAAAAGGAAATAGTTTTATTTTTATGCTCCCAAAATGGTTTTGTCTTACTAAGTTAAATAAATTATAATTAGAGAATTATATTAATGAAATATATATTTTATATATACAATAATATATTTTTTATATTCATCTAATACATTTTATAGGTTTGAGATACGAAAAAAACCCAATTTCATGCATAAAATCCTATATTTTTTCAAAAGGGCATTTTTACCACCTTTTAAGGGAAACCCCATTTTAAATATAATTTTTGACAATTTTAGAATTTTTATTTGAAAAAATAAACTTCTTATTTGAAATAGGAATATCAAGATTTACTTTAGTTTAATTGTTCATATTTTTCTTATGAGTTTCATGTTTTTATAAACAGTGAAAAATACTGAGTTTTAATTCAAATAACATTTTCATTGAAATACTTTATTGTTCTTTATTACATATTTGATTAATTTTTAAGTCTAAATAGATTAAATTCCTATTATTTAATTTAAATTAGGTCATTGGAAACAATTTCACATTGAATTTTGATATAAAAACACATCAATCTTTTAGATGTTTTCACTTTAAAAACTTGTTTTCTTGTTCTATCAACGGGATTAATTTTTAATATATTTTTTCAATTTATTTGTTTTGAATTATGGAAAATGGATTTCATAATTTTATTCATAAGTTATAAATTTTTTAAATAGGTCCTTTTTATTTTTGGACAATATGAATAGTAACTTTAGTAATTTTTAATACCACAGTTATGGGTAAATCGGGTAATTAAGGGTAAATATTATATAATAAATATTATAAAACTACTCTAAAACTTTACCAAAATCACTTTTTTGAATATAAATATACCCTTAATACATTATTTTCTAAATTTAATAATTTACTGGAAACATAGCCAGGAAAATGACTTAAATATTTTTAAACTCAATGGGAGTGATAAAATGTCACACTCTTACTTTAAATATGTATAACATTTTTAATATGGGGATAAATAGAATATATGATTCACTTTATATATTATTATTAAATATAAATGTTTATCTACATCACATAATTTTATTTTTAATTTTTAGTGAAGAAATAATTATCATTTATAATTACAAAATGATGATGTAGTGATTACTCAATTAATGAAACAATCAATTAAATGATATTAGAAATAATAAAATAAATATAATTTGACTTAATTAAGGTGATTCATCAATTTTAGGGGTGAAAATGAAATATTATTTTTGTTTTAAGTTAATTTTTTTGAAGTTATCTTGCTGTATGTATTTTCTTAAATTCATAGTTATGAATACTGTCAAAAATGACACTTATGATATATTATGAATTTAATATGTTATTAAATTATTTAAAAATAATGAAAATATTAACTAAGTAAAATTAGATTATATATGTTCTAAAATATCTTTAATTGGGATTTTATTTTCCAATTTAAACTTTATATTTAAAAATTGCATCCTCTTAATATTAAAATTTTTTTAATATAGTTAAAATTAAAATCGCTTCACTATGTGTTAATCAAAATGATAATGTTTAAAATAACATTAAAACTTATATAAAATATATTGGTTCAATATATTTTAACCTTATAATATATTTTCATATAATTAGTGGGATTTTGAGGTATTTTGAATGAGATTTATTTTATTATAAATTAATCTTTCAAGAAATTCAAAAAGTTCCCTTTACCTCTCTTGTAAAAGGAAAACTATCCTTCTCTTATATTCACACATAAGTACCTATTTAGTTTAAAAAAACTCTATAATATTTTCCTAAAAAATTCCCTCCATTCATCATAGAATCATTCCATTGGGTATCATCCAACCAAAGTAGTCATTTTTTGAAAATCCAAAAGAGATACCCAAAGTAGTGGTAAACTTCATCAACATACATTTTAGTTTTATTTTTAATTAAACCAATTAAATTGTTTGTATTTAATTTTTATATAATAACCTCGGTATCATCAATATACTGGGATTTTATTGTATTAAGGTTTTTATCTATACTCACACACACTTCCATCTAATGGGTAACGAACTTACTATTCCTGTGTACGGTGAACTACCACCTCCTGAAATGATATTGTTCGTTTTTCCTTTACTACCTCTCATGGTTGGGAATTATAAATGACAATATGATTTTATATTATATTTATGAAATAATTATACTTCTAGAATAATAATATCATATCTACCATTTTACCACTTAATCTTATGGGAAATGATAATGTCGCTCATGTGTTCATGTAGCTTACCATCTCCACGACGCAATGTAATTTGTTTCTCATGTATATTTCAAATGGTTGGTAATAATGATGAATTTAATGAATATTAATGATATATATATATATATAACTTAAATATGATTATTGAATGATAATATATCATATACTTTTCATTCCTTTTAATATTAAATGGAAATAAAAATAGTGCTCATGCGTACGTACGACCTACCATCTCCATGAACGGCATATTTTATTTTCTATCTCTAAATTTTATGAATCATAATGAATACATATATACTGAATATATATATATATATATATATATTATCATTTTTATCATTATTTATATGATTAATTCATGATCTATGTATGAGTACCAAGGATAACAAGTCAAAACGTGAATGAAAAACAAAGTTGTTATTACCCGAAACGTATCTTTAACATGGAATTGTTGATAAATGGGTAACGGACGGACATAAGTACATCATATATGTTATGATATAATTAAATATGAATATATAATAGATTTATAATAAATTTATATTTATTATACAATATTTTATCATGAGTATGATGAGATTCAAAACATAAGGTAAGGGGATTTCATCTCACTTTGTATTTCTATGAGATACATGCCATATTCCCCCACTTGCTACCTTTGTGTGGTGTGTATACAGACCTATGACATGTAATATCATTAATTTCATTTATTTATGTATATTAAAATATTTAATTGATGTTATTCTTTTATAGGGTTCACAATTCTAAAGTTACTTGAGTAGTAAGAGATTTATGTCTCGCTTTTATTTTTGAGGGACACATGTCTTATACAGTACTTGATTTTTCTATGTGGGGTATTTATTGATAATAAATGTATTATATGAGTCTTATCATGAATTAAATGGTTATTTACATATTTATTTTATTATATCTCTTTCATAGGGATTACATATCAAAATTTACCAAAATAGTAAGGTAATTTTGTCTCAATTTTCATTCTTTGAGACACATGTTATGTTATGAACCAATATTATTTTAGGAGGTGTATATAATTACCTATGAAATTATGTATCATGAATCTATTTCTTTTCATGATATTATAATCTTCATTTAACGTTTCTCTCTCTTTGGTTGTAAATCGGTGTTCTATAAAAATAATGTTTTTTACGAATGTTTTAAAAGTGTTTTAAATTATCTTTTAATAATATTTAAGAAAATGAATTTCCAAGATGATTAAAAGCTTCCTTTATAAGTTTTTACAGTAACTTTAAATTAAAACGTTTTGATAAATGTTTTATGATTTTAAAATCATTTTTCAAAAAGGAAATGGTATTTTCATCATGAAATATTTAGAAATATCTTTCCAAATTATTTTACATGCAAGATGACATACTTTATCATAGTTTATGCTTTATTTTGGATATGATACAAGAATACCATTAATATTATTTTGTGAATGGATTATGTTTATGATGGAAGGATATTTATGAAACCTATTCCATTTCCATTGGTTATGTTATGATTGAATGATATTTATGAAACTCATTTCATTCCATTGGTTATGATATGATAAGATTTATGTTATTGTGGAACACATATGTATAGTTTTAATTAGGTGATAGTGTGACCATTATCTCCCTCTGATTAATTGGGTGATGATTTATATCTCATGAGATAATGATGGGAATCAATTCGAAAAGATAAATCCACTATGGGAAGATGGGGAATCCCAATCCACTATGGGAAGATGGGGAAACCCAGTCCACTATGGGGAGATGGGGAAACCTGATCCCTTACAAGGAAATGATTATGACTAGGGATGGTGGTGTGTCCCACCCAGTAGGTGTAGTCCCCATGGAATTCCCTATTAAATACTATCAATGTGTCTCAACTTATAGGGAATGATATTACATGTTTATTTATATGCCACAATTCCATGTCTTACTCCAATGTTATGATTTCATGGATTATTCTTATGATTACCATATGATTCATGTCTTATAAACTACCAATATTTATTTCATAATTTATGTTTATGATCTTTGGTATACAAGTTATGATATTCTAATATTATGATCATGTTATCATACCCTTATTCAATTGTTTTTGATTGCATTCCTCCATTATTTACCATTATGGATCATCTGTGATCACCTATTTTTATGTTTCTTTCACTAAGTTATGAAGATATTTATCATTTTTTATGTGTCTAAGAAGGTTTTTAGTCATGAAGAACCTAGTTGGAGATAATATAGCTCACTAATATACAATTATTTATGTTTCAATGTTTACAAAGGCACTAGACTAATACATCCATTGGATTTCTATTTGTGTACTGTATTAAGTATTACAAAAAAGTTAAGTAAGGTATATATACATCATGATTTGGTTGTTATTCTTCCAACACAAAGAAACTTCGTATCTCATTAACACTCTTGGTTGGCACCCAAGCTAGCACTACCTCGGCCTATACCAGGTCCACAACCACTTATGTCTCTGAGATGATGTGTCCCCAAGAGTGGACCTCCTATTTCCAAAAATGACACATCGAGAACTTCCCATAAATATTGTTCTCTTCGAGTGTGTCTATGACCTTCCTCAAGTTCCAATCATGCCCCCCCAGATGTTGAGTACAATAGGATATCATTACTAAATTCCACAACAAACTAGTATTTAAAATATTAAAAAATACAATTCATGAGTCCCATAAACATTTCAGGGGTGTTCTCCATGTAGAAGGGAATCACTAAGTACTCATTTTAATTATAGTGATATTTGAATGACGTCTTCAGTATATTATTTCCTTTACTCATGGATACTAAAAGACTAACCTAAGCTCAATCTTTGAGATCCATAGATCCCCTCTCAATTGATCTAATATGTTGTTGATCCTCAGTTCTTGATACTTATTCTTCACATCCACCTGGTTAAATAACTAGTAATCCACACATAAACTCAAGATCATGTCTACCTTCTTAGAGAACAACACTAGTGATTCCCAAAGGGAAGTAGTGGGCCTCATAAAGCACTTCTCATATAGGCCATCCAACTACACTCTTATCTCAAAAAGCACTATATTATCCATATGATACGGTAAAAAATATATCAGGGTCATTTAAGGGAATAGTTCAATGTAGAACTCTTACTCACATTGGGTAGGTAAGACTAGAATTTTCTTAGTAAACACATCCTCATACTCCCCCACCACCATAGGGAACTGGTACCCCCATTTCATCCACTACTCCAAGAGTCATGTTATCCAACTAGTAAGTAATTGGATTCACCCTCTTATACCAGAGCCTATCCTACTCTTCTATGATTTCATTTTCACCTGCAAAGGAAAACCTAATATTATCACTACGAGTACACCACCTCCTCCTCCTAAAACAATCAATCTAATAATGAAATGTTTAAAACCTGACCATACATATAATGACCACATAATGCCTCATCATTGTTATATAGAGATCCCAAACAAAACTCTCACGTCTAAGTGTCAGATCTCACTATCGACAGAAGGTCGTAATCACTCAATCACTACATGTCGGGGTCCTTAACCACAAGGTTTTAGGAAAAGGATTAACCAAAATATCTAAGCCCTTAACTAGAGAAGTTTCAAGAATGGAATGGGTCACACTTATCTCTATCAATTTTTTATCTAATGAATAAAATAAAAAGATCATACTTTGTATCATCCTTAGAGCCTCAGGATCAAAGGTCCCCATAGCCTATAGTTGGCCTCGTCCCTGACCACCAACTCCCTGAGCCTGACATGGACCACCTAGGGATGGTGGTGGAAATAATTTAAACAACTAACCACCTACTTCTTCTCTACCTACCCCACTACCTCTTATGTAGCTCTATGTAACTCCATACACATACCTATATCTCTACCTCAGTGATATCTCAACTAATCTCAATCAAATATACTATTGGTCTGATAATATTCTACTAGATGTCTCCTACCATTACAAGAGAAACACCACCTCTCCCTTGGCTGACTCGATCCACCCTAGGAGCCATGTATCACTGATCCTCAGTCATGGTATTATCTCTATAAGAATATGTCATGCCCATATCCCAATGGTGTTTTTCAACTATCTTCCATTGAGATATCGATTGTTGGGTTCCTACTACCAGCTCCCATTGTTTGCTCCTGCTCTTATGGGATATTATCTAACACTAATTCCTACTTATGCACCCCAACATTGGTGGGAATGGAAATAGATATCACTAAATCTCGAATATCCAGAAATATAACCTAATCAAAGGTATGATATTTGAAAAATAAATCCTTCAATTATCCATTGAACATCCAGATTGATCTATAAACCATGAAGAATAATCTTTCATAGTCATTCCACTATATAAAAGATGAAAAATCTCCTAGAAGCACATTGATCACAACATGGTTTAATAAAACTCCTCCCTGAAGAGAAGTTCTTTGTCTGACTAGGACAAAACCATCACCTCATATGACTAAGTCACTAAACTCCACCATCTCTGATCGGATCCCTAAAGAAGACTCGTTTTGAGTAATTAAATATGATCTATGGGTATCCTGATATGAAATAACAGATGATTTTCTACCTCTATTCTATACTTATCGAACTTGGGTTCTGGCTCACCCCAAAACCTAGGAAGTCACTTCCTATAGAACTCATGCAGTGCAATCAGCTAGTGCGCATCCTCAGTTGTAAATTTTAGTGCAAGGTTATTCTCAATGGTTGGTGGTATAGCTATAAAACCACCTAGATGTACTATCTCTAGAACATGACCCTATAATGAATCATCATCACTCAGTGATATTTTACAGTGGATTCTTGGCTTGTTGTCTTCAAGTAAGTGTCTTGAAATAAACAAGATGTAACATGGTCAAAGATTATATCATTGGATCAGACTCAAGAAGGACATGGAAACCACAACCCATTCTTATATGATCAATGTACGAATGTTTTCCTTACAAACAATATCTGTATGTACTAATTTGAATGTGAGGGATCAAATTCCCTATGTATGGAAACATCGGTTTCACACCAAAACTGGAGTCCCTGACCTAAAATCCAATATCAAAATACTTAACATTGTTTCTACAAAACCCAATCTAATCTCAAAGGCTCCGAATCTATGATATAACCAAAAAATATGGAACCACTCTATCACAACCCGACCAAATGGGGCCTAAACCATGACTACCCTAATCCCTCCTCTAATATGTTAGGGCTAGTGACTAGATTCATGTGGGTATATCACACATATTAGAGTCATTATCCTAATGTACATTTAACAATGAACACATATCCAATCCAATACAATAATTAAATTTAAAATAATTAAAACCAATTTATGCATACATCTATGGTCACATAATCAGAGTACGATAGTAAAGTATTAAAAGCAATAAAGGGGACAAATAAAAGCCCTAGAAAAAACTATAGAAGGTCCAGCCTTCTTAGAAGGTGAGTAATATTATCAAATTAAACTTCTTATAAAACAATTTGGTCTCTCTATATCATGAAATTATCCACTAGCTCCATGTCTCCCTAGGACGTCGTCTAAAGGGTTGTCGTTAACAAAAGACATGATAAGTGTGGGAAGTTCCCATGTAGGTGTGAGTATAAAAATACCTATAAGAACACCCTGAAAACACTAAACATAAATCATCAAGAATATATGGATCAAAAAAAGGATATAAAATTCAACATAATAACAAAAACCAAGATATACTCAGGAAAGACACCACACCTCTAGGTTGTCACAACCAAACATACAACCACAAGATTCTATTTGATTCAATGCTAAATATAGGAGAACCCACTCCCCAGACCCATTCTATCATTGGAGACACTCATCCAAGTGGTCTTAATTATTGAGACCCACCCCAGAATGCTCATAGGTCTCTAAAGACCTAGATACTCATATAGGGGATCACACCCAGGAACACTGGGGGACACCAGAAACCCTATCTACATCAAACTGGTATGTAGGGGAACGTATACCTGAGATACCATGAACCATACTAAAATGGACTACTAGATAGAGGATCAACACCCCTCTCATGGAGGACACACTAATTCCAGAAACCCCCACCTACGGTATAAGAATACATTATAGAGGATCATTCTTCGATCTCGCTTAGGGACACCAAAAACTCTATCTCATTCTCATCCTCCATAGGGGATCTCAATCCATATATGTTGATATAACGTTGCACTATAACCTCTCAAGGATGGACCTAGGGAATAAACATAACCAATACTAGTCCAAACTAAAGAAACATGGGGCTTTGAACACCCTTGAAGGGTATACATAGTGTTTACTAGGGGTACATGGATGGCCATCCAACCCCAGGTCTTCTCGTGTAGTGATACCTCACACGGAATGTGAATCATGAAATAAATAAAATTTATTTTATCAAACAGGTCATGTAGAGATCGCCTGACACCCTATGTGTGTCATTTGTATATGCTTGTGTACTATTGGCCATGCCCGTGTACCAACCAATGTATAACTAGCCATGCTTGTGTACATCTATTTGTGTTTGTGTGTCCCATCCTACCCATGACCATGTATTCCCTGAGATATATGTCTATCCACCATAACAATTCATATTTCATGATACATGGGTCACATGGCGTGTGATCATTTTATCTCTTTGGAAACCCTAGTTCCACACAAGGGGGCCCCACATATCACGTAATTCTTGATTACACATCATGTAACCAAATATTTCAAGAGCCCACTGGTTACTCTCCCATATCATCCTCCATTTCACCACCACTTCCTTCCTCACCAAAATATCACATATCTAGGCTTGGATGACCTTACCATTACCTAAGATCGGGGTTTTGGTCTTTGAATCCACTCAAGAAATTCCCACATGTTCCATCTATAGGCACACCGCCAAATCCATGATGAATTGGAACTACCAATTCATTCTGATCCAACATCGATCATCTTCCATCATCATTGCACCTTGATCAGACCCTCAATCAAAATCTGAACCTAGGTTATTGATTTTTTACATCAATGAATGGTCACATAAGGTTCAAATATAAGATATTAATCAAACTGCTAGAAAAAGGAAATAACTGTGATGAATATTTGAAGAAATGGATGATAGATCCATAAACCATAATATCTGTGGAACAAACCATAGCCTTCATTCATTTATACTTAATTCTTTATTGTATATTTAAAATAAATAAGAGGAAATAATCAATGAATAATTTAATCAAACATAAATAGATTTAATGACGATGTGTGAATAAATTATTGTTCATGGAATTGATCCATCTTTGAATGATATAAAATAACAGTATGGAATTAAATAAATCAATCATCCTAACTGGATTTTGGATCGATCACTAACATAGAATATTTATGTGTTGTCATCATTGGAAAGATCTATGAAATTTTTTTCCATGTCATCCTCAATATGATATGATATGATATGATTTCATCTGCCAATGATCCTCCAATGGATCAATGGTAATAGTTCCTCTCAATCCCCAGGTCATTCAGTTTACCCTAGGGTTAAGGAATCACCATATTTCAATAGGGAATACAGGTCATTACATAAAATAAAGTAAAATAAAATAAAATAACTTTATTTATTTTATTATCTATTCCCACAACGAAAATTTAAAAAATTCTTTATATCGACAGAGGTTATGTCATAACTTGGGTAAAACCCATGTTTTGAACTTAATAGATCCTTTGGATTTATGATTTGATCCTTTATTCCAGAGTTATTTAAAATTTTCATGAAAACTTCACATGCGTGAAATTAATATATTTAATATATTTGAACAATTAATTCAGGGCACCCCAGGACTCAAAATCTCAAGGAATCTCAGTACCTAGATCTAAAAATAATCTTTATAACATTATAAATAAATACTTGGGAAAATTAGATTTTTTACATTTATTTTTATTTTAGTGTTTGTGTTTTCAGTCATGTATACACTTGTAAAACCACTCATGATATGTGAATAATTTTTAAAGTAAATTATTATTGTTAAAATAGAGTAAAAAATAATTGACCTAGTTATGTTTCATTTTATGTGCACAAACTTTCAAATGATTGAGAACAAAAATTTAAATCAAACATTCCTTATATTCACAAGTATTGTGAATGGTATGTGTTCTCTAGGTGAGTAATTAGACAACACTACTATGGTTGACATATTTATAAGATCTCTAACCAATAATTTTCCTGCTAATAAAGTTTTTATTGATAAAATAAGTTATTTCAATGGATACATAATTTATCAAAACATTTTTTAACTTATGAAATATGATTTGATGTTGATAAACACTTTTTAGGAAGAGAAAACTAAAAAAAATCATAGTGTTGAAATATTCTCATTTTTATCATTTAACTCTTTTGATTCCATGTTATAAGTATGTGAAGGAGAAGAAATATCCCAACATGTATTTAGAGTTTAAAAAATATTGAAAAGAAATAAAGGTTAAAAAAATAATTTAGAAGGTAATCTTAAAGAGATTATCGCAATGGAAATATGAAGTGTAATATAATTACAATTATAATATATCAAATATTAAATATTTTGAATGAAAAATAATGTATAAATCAAAATAGATTATCCATGATTAAATAATAAAAATGATATTTTGATCTAAAAATTATCTTAATGTGTTCAAGTTATAAATAGGTATGTTAAAATACTGAATTTAAATAATATTTATATAAATAATGATGGTATTGGATATGATAGTGAATTACATTATATTTAACAATATTTATTTTTAATAAAAATTAAAGGTAGTATATATACTACTATTTTATTTAGATGTTTGATGAAAGAACAATATTCTAATAAATTTTAACCTAGATCTCCACAATCTTTGAGATAAAAAAATCTCTCATTTCTAAATCATTATCTTATAGAATACTTACAAATAATTTTTTAAATATATATGGGTACATAAATTGTTTTACTAAACCTATTGGACCTAAATTTTCAAGGGAGCAATAATTATCTATTTACAATATTTTCATAAGAAATTAATTATAAATATTAATAATGATGTATGGTATATGGATAGTGGATCTCTAGGAATATAAATGAAGACCCATAAAAATCATTTCATATAATAGATGTGATGGTGGCACTTTAACTTTTTAAGAAAATTACCAAGTTAACGTAAAATGTTTTGGTGAAGTTGGTTTATCTAACTATGTTATTATTTCTAAAGTAATATATTTTGATGGATTAAAACATATCTTGATTAGTATTTCCCAATTATGTGATGATGTAATAAATGCTGAATTTTAAAACAATAATTTATTTTAAGATGGTTCTATATTAATGTATGCTAAACCTACATAAAATAATTATTCTATAGACCATGTGGAAATAATAATTCAAAAATAAAAGTATGTAAATATTAGACATATACATTATATCATATTACATATAAGGCTTGGACATGATAATTTTAGGTTTTTCCATACACTTTAAAATCATGAAAGTATACTGAAATTATCGAATCTAAAGAAATAAATGTTTATTTTGTGAGATTATTACATTAAAGGGAATTATCATAAGGAGTATTTTAGACCAATTAATAAAATGAAATGTGATAGAAAACTATAGTTAGTTCACCTTGATTTTTTAATCTTAAAAAAATTCTTGTAATAGTGTTAATAAATATAATTTTATTATTGAAGATTGTTTTAGCAGATTCACATGGATTTATCTTCATTTGAAAAAAAATAGGCATTATAAGAATTTTATACTTATTATAATTTATTTCAAAATGAAAGATAAAATTTAATTTTTTTCTATTGAAAGTTATATAGGGGTATAGTTTCAGATCCAAGATTTAAAAAAATTAAAAAAAATTATTCTCATAAATATTTTTCCCATATAACTCCTCGGTAAAATAGAGTGGTAGAAAGGAAAAACATTAAAAATTTCATGAAATGGATAGAATTATTTTTAATGAGTATAAAATAATTAAATAAATTTGGGAGAAATATATAAATAAAACTTGTTCTATTTTTAATAAAATTACATTAATACCTAGTCCAAAGAAAACCCCTAATGAATTATCAAAAGGAATTTAACCCAATTATCATATTTTATATTTTTTGGGTGTAGTGTTTTTACCCTTATCACTAATGATAATGTAGATAAATATAATTCTAAATATGAAGAAGGTATATTATTAGAATATTTTTTTATTATTAAGTATTATAAGGATTATAATAAAATAAAGGTTATTGTTGAAGTTTCAAAAAATCATAATTTTTATGAAAAAAATTAAAACATAAATTATCAAAAAAAATCATATTGAAGAAGATTTTAGAGATTTTAATTTTTCCATAGATGAAAATTCTGAATTGGATTCTCAATTTTAGGGGGGAAAACTCCATTATCATAGGAGATGGGAAAACGTTAAATATTCTACTATTTATAAATTTATAAGAAGTTATTATTATAGTGTATAGACTAGAAATTCATTAAGAAATTTCCATGCCAATTTTTCTTTTATTCCTAATTTTTTTCCAAATGATATTTATTAATCTATAAAATATTCAGACTAGATTATAACTATTCAAGATAAAAAAAATTTGTTTCTAGAAATAATTCATTTTAATTGACTGTTCAACCTTATCATTAAAATTTAATTAGTACTAAAAGGATATTTATAAATAAACATGATTTATTTTGTCCTATTATGAAAAATAAAGCAATATTGGTTGCTCAGGATTATTTTCAAGAATTATGTATTCTTTATGATGAATATATTTTAATTATTTTTAGATTATAATGTTTTAAAATTTTATAATCTTATAATTCTCATCGTACATTTAAACTTTATCAAATGGATGATAAAATTCATTTTCTTAATTAATTAATTATAAAGATTTTTATATTAAACAACCACTTTATTTGGGACATAAAAAAGTTTCTTATCATGTTTTAAAATATTCTAAATATATATGTGGATATAAAAAACCTCCATGATATTTATATGAAAAATTGTCAATTTTTCTTTTAAATAATGGTTCTATGATCACAAAATTCATCCTCAAACTATTTTTTTGGAAACCAATTCATGATATTCTAATTATTTAGATTTATGTGTATGATATTATATTGGTTTCCCTTAATTATTTACATTCTCAATAATTTTCAGATTTATTGACTTTAAAATTTTACATTAATCATATAATATAATCTAAATTATTTCTAACTCTAAATTTTTTTTAATGAACTGAAAGAATTTTTCTTAATCAATAAAAATATGATAAGGGGTTAGTTAAATGATCTAGTATTGATTGAAGTAAATAAATATATACCCCTATTATTTATTCTTGTAAATTAGATGTTAATATTTATTGAAAATCATTGGATTTTAATCTTTATAGAGTATTTATTGGTATTATACTATATTTAACTACTATTGGACCAAATTTAATGTTTTTTATATGCATGTGTGTTATATTTCAAGATGGAACTAAAAAAAGTAAACTAAAATTTTTCAAAAGTATTAATAAATATGTTAAATTTCATATGAATTTTAGTTTATTTTATCATGGGGAAACTCTTTTTTATTTAAAATTCTTATTCTGATTCTGACATTAGATAACATAAAATAGATTATAATGTTCTAGTTTTATGTGTTATATTTTTGAAATTGTATAGTATCTTGGATTTCAAATATAGAATTATATGCTACTTAATCAATAGCTAAATAAAAATTTATTGATGATGCTATTTTTTCTCAATGATTAAAGATTAAATAGACATTAACTTCTTTTATGTTTATTTAGATAAAAAACTAGTTATGTGTGATTCCTCTTAAATTTATATTTCTAATAATTATTTAAAATATTTTAAAACACAGTAAATAGAAGTTATAAATAATTTTGTTAGAGATAATTATGAAAATGACAAATCAATTTAGAATGTTTTTACACTGATGATCAATTATATGATAGTTTTACAAAACCATTATATGCTTATACTTTTGAGAAAAAAATTGAACATATAATAATGGAAATATCATTTAATTATGTCATATTCAATAGAGAATGAAATATTTATCATTATTTTAAATTTTCCTAATGGAATCTATATAGTTCTGTATAAACTTTTATAGGAATGGTTTTTGGACTCGCGGTTATTTATATTTTAGTTCATAAAATGTTTTATTTTTTGGAAAATATCACTAATTAAATCTGTATTTATTCCTCGATTAATTTTTCATATTATTATATATATAAATTCAGTTCATATATAATTATTTAGTCTATGTAATCGGATTTAATGATAGTTTAATATTGTTTGACTAAGGGAATTTTTTGTTTTGTCTTTTAACATGTTTTTGGTAGAATTTATGAATGATATTTTTTCACAAATGTATAAATTTTTTTCAATTTATTTCATTTTAAACTCTATGAATGTAGAAATAGGAGTCGTATTTTGAAAACTAGTTGTTTTAACTTCTTTGAATATTTACAAAAAATGGGTTATTTTCTTATATTATTTTTTGTTTTGTAATGATGAAAAGGGGGAAACTATTTGATTGGATCCTACCAACATTAATTATTTATGTTTTTGTAATTACAATTCATTATTTTATTTTATTCTATATATTATGAGTTTATAAAAGAATGAAATATTTTGTTGAATATTTCACTTTTGTGATGAAGAAATGAATGCTGTTAAATTTATTTTTTTAATCATTATTTATTTATATTGATTATTATTATTATTATTAATATTATTATTATTATAGCATATTCTATTTTTTCTAAATAAAATCATTATTTTTGTAATGTTTAGATTTTTTATCTAAGTACATTTCTTATGATATAAGATAAAATTCATATAAAAATTAATATTTCATATGATTTGCATTTAAAAGCCTTATGATTACTCGTAAAGTCTAACAATGTATTTTTTTGGTCAAGTTTAATTTTATATTATAATAAATGGATTTTAGGATTTATAAAATTCTTATTCATTGGTTTAAATTTCAAATAAACTAAATATTTTTTATTATAAAAATATTAAATTTTTTTAAATGCCTTATGTGATTTGTGAAAGTCTTATTAAAATGTGAAATTTCTCTAATTATAAAGTCGTATGAGGAAAGATAAGTATTATGGGATATTAAATGCATGTTACTCAAAGAATTATGAACTAAAAAGTATTACAAAAATAATAATTTGTTACAAAATAAGTTTATTTCATGACTCTGTAGTGATGTCTTACTTCTTTTAAATTGGATTTTCAAGGATATTGATTTTTTGAATTATTATTTGTTTTATATTTTTGCTTTAATTTTGATAGTTGTTTTTTTTTTCAGATTTTATACATTTTTTAAAATTTTAATTCAAATTTTTTCAAAAAAAAAAGCGATTGATTGATTTATGGGATTATTCAGAGTAGTTTGAATATGTATTCAATTCCAATTGTTATAGGGATAATTTAAAAATATTTAACAACTATGAAGTAGTTTTTTATTTCAACGATGATATTTTTAAAAGTTTATCTGAATATTATTGACTCACTAACAATAAATTAACAATGGAAATATTTTTGTTAAGGTTATTTTTATTAATTTTAAATTACTAAATCAATTATATAATTTTTATAGTCACTACAATCTCTTATTTAATGTAAATAAAAAACTACAAGTGATGTGGAACTGTACTACTGAACAATTGATACTTAATAGAACAATGTGAACATGATTAAAGAAGAAACTAAGTATTAAATGAAAGTATATTAAGAACAAAAGAACATTCATTATCACTACATACTTTATTTTTAAATACATGAAATATTTATCAAATGATGGTTATGTTTCTATGTACAGTTCTACATATTTCTTCCATAGCTAGTTCATGTTTATTTTTTATAAATTAATTATAACATTCTTTGGTAGTGTATATGTATATCAGCTTATGATTTTTCTTCACAAAATAAGTTTAAATGGTTCGTTATACCTAAATATAATATCAATTTTTAAATTGTGTTCTAAATCCCCACTAAAATTTAGGTTATGTTGTGGTTTTACCTCCACTAGAAAAGGTAGTTTTTAATGGTTTTTTGAATACCCTTAAAAATTCATGTATTTTAGTTAATACCATTCCTATAAATGATCATATGAATGTTTAGAGTAGTTGTAGGATAACTTTGATCCAAAAAACTATAAAAATAATTTTGTTCAAATTTTTTTTCCCACTACTTAAATTATTTTTAAATCATATTGCTTTAAAAATAATTAATGACTATCCCCCCCCCCCTCTATAAATTTCATCCATCTTGCCATTTGGGAAAAAAATTTGAACAGGGGGATATTGTTTTGATAGTGAGTGGGTATAGGACATGGTGAGGGAAATATTTATTAGAATTCTTGGGTATTTCAAGATGTTTCTTTAGTATAAATTGATCTGTGAGTGGGTAGAAGCATTTTTAAATCCACTCATTAGGTATTATAGTTTATGTGGGATTTTATTCAAGATATAGGTCATGGTGGAATGTCATGGATTATTAATAGGATCATATTTTGGAATTTAGTGTGGTGAATTGGGTTTCTCTTTCATGATTGAGGTAATGGTTTTTGTAAATACTTTTATATTATTAGGAAATTTGGATTCAATAATTTGGTTAATTAATTTAATTAAGGAATTATAAAAATGACATCAAGTAGAGTAGCTTATATGATGGGTAATTTTTAGGGATGGTCTATAATTTTACTATCAAATTATATGTATTATTTATTTGGATAGATATTTTATAATTCCATTGGATGCAAATACTTATTGTTTCTTCTTGATTTTATTCATATATTTCAATATTTTCAAATATATTATATGTTGTCCATTTTGTGGAAATGTCTTGTTTTTACACATGATATAGTGGTGATAGAAAATTGTATAGGTATCAAGATATCCTAACTTTGAATTAGTTGGGCACAGATGTTCCTTGGGTAATTTATATAGATTGTTTTTCAAATTAGTGATGTTATCTAGTTGTTGTTTTTAATATTTTAATTTATTTGAAAATATTTATATTATTATATTGTAATTTCAAGTTATACACAAAGTAACTATATACCATACATGTGGTATAGGTGTTTGTTTTTTTAAATTCATTATTACTCCTCTTAGTGGGGCAGCATGACCTTTTGATGATTTTTATAATTACTATTCAGTGTGGAAAATAAAATTATTATTATTCAATGAAAAACAATAAGTGATAATTGAAATATTATAATTGTTTTGTGTTTTTATATAGTAAATTATTATCATTATAATTATTAAAAACAAATAATAGTATTTTCACCTAATTATCTTCATATATGAGAGTTGAGGTCTCTTGATGTTGCCTACTAAATCTTCCTAATCATACCCATATTCTTCACCTCAGTGCATATAAAGTTTCAAATATGGATTTTTTGGAATTATAAGGTACCAATATATAGCTCCTTATAGGGTCTTTACAGTAACTAGACATTGGTATAGTAGGGAAGGACTCCACCAACTAGTGGTGTGAGGGTGGCCATGGTTGGTAGGAGGCATAATTGTTTATATCACTATGTATAGTTTATTTTTATTATTTTTTGTCTAAGGGATTTTAATTGTTCCACATAGAATGTTATTACATTTTATTTCCATTTAAATAGACTATATTATTTTATTTCTTTAAGAAAGCACAATTGTTCCACTAGTGGGGTACTTTTCTATTTATTTATAAGTTAGGATGGAAGATTTATGGATAGGTTACACTGAATTTTTTAGATAATTAGATAATATAATATATTGTTTCAAAACAATAGGGTGAATCATTCCTCAATTATTTTATTTTACCCTTGGCTCTAATCTCAAAACTATGAATATTAGGCAGGATGCTTGGGGAATGATGAATTCTGGTCTAGGTCAATATAAGATCAGGGTGGAATTATTATATGTGGTGTTCTTATAATACATATATCACTCATATACAAAGATTATGACCATATTATTGATATTATAAAAAAAATTATCATAGATAAATGTCACAAAATCTTTACTAAAGTAAATTTATTCTTATATACATTAATAAAAATGAATTTTTAGTATTTCATCATTCTAATCAATATCCCCCAAATATTTATAAAATATATCCAAATTACTATCTACACTTAAATTATAAATATTCGTTAAATAGATTACTGAAAATATAATAAAATCCTTTTCATGAATCTTCTAAAAAATGTATTATATTGGGTCTATCAATGAATGATTTATTGAATACTTTTTCTACAACAAGCATTATTAAAGTTAAGAAGTTGAATCAAGATGATTTTTTTTTTGTTTTCTTCTAGATTATATTATATGGATATATATATATATATAATTTAATCTAATATGTTAAACCTAAATTTTATAAACCCTATTATACCAATCAAATGACATGATTATTTGGAGTCTCAATGTTCAGTTATAATGATAATAAGTATTAAATATTTGTATGTACATCCATTATTTTATAAAAAGGTTCTTACACCAAAATATTTCTCATTCACTATATATTCTATTGAATAAATAATTTTAAGATTATTATAAAATTAAATTAATTTTGGATTCCCAATTATCATTTAAAGAATACTCAGTGATTTATGTTATCTAATACATCAACCATGTGCAATGTTAGGTTTTTTTATCTTTATTGATGTGCCTTATAAATATTATTAGTTATACTTATTAACAACTGATAACTATTAAAATCATAGTTATTATATTTATTTATTAATAATATTAAACTTCATAATAAAATTTAATATTATTCATATGATTTTAATGATTTTTTCATGTCAATTAGAATTAGTTTTGAACATAATGTTGCTCGTGTTTATATTCAAATGGTATAATTATATCATTTATAGTGTATAAAACTTATTACTAGTCTAATTCTCATCAAAAAAAAGAATTACAAGTTTGATATGGGGACCATAAATTTTGAATGTAGAATCATGTTTTTAATAATACTATCAATTTATCATAATTATTACCTTGTGTAATTATTTTTTTTTCAAAAACAAAATATTTTACATTTAAGAACCATTAATTATGTTTTATATGTATCTGTATCACTCCTAAAATGAATGAAAATGGTACCTAAAATAATTTATGATATTTATGTTGTATTTTATTTCCCTTGTATATAAAGTTAATTGAAACAGTTATAGGAGATGTATATTTAGAATGGTTTGTTTATTTTCATATTTCGAAATATATGTTTCAGTATTTTAAGAGAAATTAAACTGAAATCAAATGAAATATCATTGAAAATGATATAATTTTTCTATCATGGTCCATATGTAAATATTTATTAATTTTAAATTCCAATGAAAATAAATTTTTAAAATTAAAAAAATCTTAATGCGTTCACTATTTCTAAATGTGTCCTAGAAATCAAAAAAAAACTCATTTCAAATTAACCAATTTTAATATATTTCTGGTAAGTATAATCTATAATAATATTATCAATACATATTTTAATCATCATTTGATGTATGGGACACTACATGGTTTAAAGAATAAATTTTTTATCAATGTAAAATAAAACATGAAATGTTTATTAGGAAAGTAAATGAACCTGATAAAAATGGAATTTTATTTTATTATCACATTTCTCAATAAAGGAGTAAACCTAATGTATATGATCATAGCTAGGAATAAATTTCTTTAAATTCATCCAAAACCTATATATTTTTCTACTTAATGGAAACAATTGTTAAAGATATTTTTTTAGATAATATCATAAATGAAATCCTTGATGTGGATTAGAAACCTATATTATTTAAGGAATGTCATGACATAACATATTAGGATAAATATTAAATAACAATAAAATCTAAATTGGATTCACTCACTAAACATGATTATTTTTTGGTTTATTATGAAAACACTAAATGGTATTCAATATTTTGGCTATAAATGGGTATTTTCGTGAAAGGGAAATTAAATTAAATATTTTTTATGGTATAGATAATGGTAAGTTTATTGAGGTGACTCCAAAAAATACATGATTGATTTTTATAAAAATATATTATATTTTTATGGATATTATGATCTTCAATATCTCATGGAATTTTTTATCTAATATAATTTTTAATTATTACTGATAAAAATTGTGAATTTATACCTACATGTTAAATTGCATAACCTGACCACACTCATAATCCTACCAAGTTATTGAAAATATTAAGACAAAAACCCAAATTCCACCTCTAACAGGACCTATGGTGGTGAATAGCATTAAGGGTATTAAAATACTTATATGAATGGAATTAAAAATATAATTATTTGAAAACAAAAAAATCTATAATAAATCATTAACCATATTTAACATCTCAAATGAACACATGTATGGGTGTTTCACAAATTCAATACTAAACTAAATCTCCCACCTTAGAGGTAAACATGTAATTTATTTAATGAAAAAATCATTAAAATCCCATGAAAAACCTATAAATTTATATAATTTATTCAATGAACAAATCATTAGAATCCCTTGACAACCCTATAAATTTATTCACTTATTATTAAGATATAAAAAACATTAAACTCTCAAATTCATATGTGATAATTTAAGGTTCAATACATTGCATCTCATTTCATTGATCTCTAATTATCCTCATCTATATTAAAAAATCATTATTTCATAGCAGTCAATATAGGATTTCATATAATTAAATTAATTTATGTCGTATATTACATTTAAAGTTTTCATATATAATAATACAATATCCTATATTATATGATTACTCCCTATCATCAAAGTACGTGTATGAATTGCTTCTATTAACCTTGACCAATCCCCCTACTATAGTAGATAACATGATAGGTTGATGAAGCCTCTCAATAAAAAATTATCCATTTTCTATACTAGGCATAATAAATAATCGTGATGTTTGGAAGTCAAATAAAATAGATACAAGGGTAAAAAATAAATATATCATACCTCGCACAACCTTTGGTCATCCCATCACGTAAAACCCCACCACATAATCAATGATCAACTCATACACCACAATACCCATCCTACATGCCTCCACATAGCCTTTGATCAATCATTAGTCCTTGATGATTGGGGGTTTTCCTGGTTGGTTAATATTTCCTAAGGAAACTAGTTTCAACAAATTGATTAAAAAAATTATGTTAATAAAAAACTGAATCCAACTGATGATTAGTCCAGAACCTATATAAATATATCTAATTGATTTATATGGTTAAAAATAGTCTATATAGGTAAATAATAATTATAAAAAATTATGATACAAAATTTATTCATTAAAAAATTATTAAATATTAACATTTCATAACTAAGGGTTCTAAGATAATTTGAAGATCATCATACTATAAATGTATAGAGAAAATATCTCTAAAAAGGACTAATTTAGTAGTAAAAAATTGAAATAGTTTGAAAATAAACCATTACATCAACATTGAATATATTTAAAAAACTTTAATATGTATGGCGATAATTTCAAAGGGATTTAATGACTTATATTCACTTAATAATCACACATGATTATCAAAATTAATTATATTTAAAAATCAACAACGGTCTGTATTATATTCAATATTGATTATAGATAGTTATTTATCAGTTACACTTTCTAAAATGGTTTATAAAATAATTTAATTTTTTAGTTTCTATTAATATTTATTAAGAATATTAATTTTAAACATAACCAAATCAAACTAGAAAATTGAAATATAAAATATTCACCATCTAAATTGAATATTTTACCTAAATTAAATGACATTTACCTATTTAAGGTAGTTTGGTTATGTTAATTTGAGTTAGTTAATTTAATTATGCACACTCCTATCGATGATAAGGCATTATTTTAGGTTATTCATTACCAAAACCATTTTTAAATTGTTTTTTAGGTTATTAATGTTATTGATGTGAAAATGGTCAGTGTACATATTATGGTTAATGGTTTATCCTGTCCACTATAATACTATGATCTGATGCGTTCTAGATACTTAATATGATGGAACCATGAATGGATGATGTATTATACCACCACATAAATAATATAACATATAATTCTTTACACATGAGGAATATAAAGTACCAACTATTATGAATCCTGAATATGGAAATCTATGTTGAAAACCTAAATAACTTAAAAATTCAGGGCTCCTTCATTTTTCTCCACCATGAAAAAATCTTTATCATCCTCTTTCCCAGATGAACTCATTACATTTTAATAGTCCTCTCAATAACACAGACTTTTCACAATACTTGTTTATATGTTATTATTGTAATGGTGCTGAACAAAAATCAAATATTTAGTCATATTCCCCACTTAAATTGATGATATCTCCACTAATCGACTATAAATATATATATATTATTATAATGAACTCATAATATTTACTATGTATCATTTAACACTATAATTTTCCTTGTGGATAAACAATATATCTTATTGAAGTTCTAATTAAAGTGTGACAATTTATAACTCCTCTTAAAATTTACTAAATTTGATCAATGAAATATCACAATATCAAAGTAATAATTTCCACTACATATATTACACTGCATATAAATATTTCTCTATTCATGGGATCTAGTGCTCCTAAACTACCTAAAAATGTTAAAAGGATGTCTCCACATCCTTAAAAAACTCTCTCTCTCTCTTAGAAACGGGTGTATAAAACTTTAGTTGGTTTTTCATGAAATATCTCAAAAGATAACTCTCCATGATACCATAACTATTAATTTTACCTTATAAAAAATAACTTTCATCTTATCTACCTTTAATATAGGTTTTGTATACACATGCATCATAATTACACATTCAAACATCTTGAACCGACTGACTATGGAAATATTAGCCAGGTCAGTCACCACATGGCCTCAAACATGCCTCCCTATATTCCAAAGGCTTCCAATTAGTAGTGAGGGGATAATGGTGGTATGTTGGGGAGACTATAACATCAAGATCAGAGAGGAATGTCATTGTAATCATAATGAAATCAAAATATAGTATTGGAATCAGTATAAATAAATGACAAACCAGTGAAAGATAAATGTAAATTCAATTGAATATAAAGGTTTCCAATGCCAATTTTCAAAAATTATTGTTAGAATGATGATGTTGTTATTACAAGTAGTAATAACAATAATAATAAATAAAATTTAATAAATGAATAATACCCCAATGACTATATCCATGAGCATCTCAAGAACCAGCTTGTTCCTCTGCCCAAAATACGCCCTAGTAATGTAAATCAAAAATTGGAAGTTCCGTGTTTCCCTTTACAAATACATGTAGACATAAAGACTACATAGGTACCAATGGTGCTCGAGTAGGGTGTGAGATACAATATCAGTAAGTCGATACCCATTGTGTCTAGACCAATCCATTTCATGAAATATAAATTATGTAGTGTGCCATAAAAAGTAAATTGATGTAAGAAAAAAATAATTGGATTGGGTCCCACTTTTACACTCATTCAATCGACCTTATTCAACCTAAACCAGTGATTTTGTACCAAAGGAATACTACAAGGGTAAAGTGAAAGGTATAAGGTGCAATAAGGTGGTATGTCCCCAAGTTTATGATCGGTTTGGGAGGATACATCCCTGTATTTCTAAAATCGAGGAATCATTTCTCATTTTAGAAACATTTATTAACCTTTTATTCAATCCATTTGGATACCAATTTACAAAATTATAGAATAACACCCTAAGCATGTCCATCAAATCTATGAGGACATTCTATGTATCACTTTAGGGGCTCAATTTATAACCTCCTCCATGGATCCCATATGTGGTGACCCAAGGACGAAGCCACACATGTGACTCCAAACATGGTATGAATAATCAAGTACTAGCCTTCTAGTTTGTATGTAGTACTGAACATGGGGTCTCAAGTCTCACTTGAGACATGATACAACCATCATGCCTTCGATCCCATCGAAGGGGTATCCCATAAGGAACCGATGTTACTCATCTGGAGGTAAAAATAGATAATGCTCAACAAGCCCATCCTAGGAATAGCTGGTGTGACCCCTAGACTTCTTACTAACCACAATTAATTTTAAGAAAATGGATATGAGTCCTTGCAAAGTGTATTTAAGTCATAACCCCTTGTTCACCCTCAGCACTAATTTCAATCATTAAACAAACAATGAAATTATAAAAAGTCAAGAAAGAGGGACTAAATTCATAAGTTGAAGCATTTAAATCCAATTCAACCAATTATGGAATAAGTGACAGGCACATAGAATTTACAAGATCAAGGAATAAGGGTAAGAAAATGCACATGGAATTAATCATAGACATTCAACAACATGTATTACCAATTAAATATAAGGAAAGTGATATCTAAGGTGAAGCATCAGACCTAGACATTTAAATATTAGATATGGGGAATAAGGCATAAGGACCTTTCTCAGGGAAATCTATTCATTCCAATTCAATTTAATGGATTACTAAATTAACAATGGAGTAGCACTAACATGGTATTTAACCACTAAATCCATGGGAATTAGTCCATTCAAGGTGGAAACACCCAAAAGTGTAGCCAATAACCAAGAGAATGAACCAAGGATGGTATTTACCATTAGGAGAGGTCACATCGATCATAGAAACCCATTTTAATAACCTTATTAATCAAGAAAGAAGCATCTCCATAAGGGTTCGATGAGCAGCACAATAGTGCATCATATAAAAAGTGGTGAAACAATGGGAAAGATCCTAGACCACCTACCTCAATGTTGTCACACTCCACACATCTATTTTCAAGGATTGATTCAACATAGAATGGAATAAATCAAATTATTTTTTTAACTCCCTTAAAATAGGGAAAATCTAGCACATAAAAATAGTGCAACATAAGGAAGAGGAAACTTGAAAAAGAAGAGTGAAAAATAAAGATCTTACTGAGGGATTTCCATTTCTTATGATGGTGAAGTATTCAAATGAAAAATGAGGAAGATATATAGAAACCTACCCTGGAGGAGGAGGGGCTTCGTGTGTGAGGAAAAAAGAGGCTCCCACTAAAAATGGGAGAAGGAAAAGAGGAAAGGGGGTTTAAATATCATTAAAGTAAAAAGTGTAATTTCAACCCTCAAAACTGGGTCACATGGTTTGGTTAAATCGTACACCAATTTTTTAGTTCCAATTACTTAGTAAACCCACATTTCATGGTTGTGCTATATGGTTTTCCTAACTATGCACCAACCGTGACATGAATAGTGTGAGGGTACTTACCAAGTAGCACAAACCATGAAGTCTAAGAGCATAGTTTGGAAAAATCATTCACATCCCATGAGACACCAACTACTCTCCTGGTTCCAGCCACATGATTTTTGGTTGGGGGATGAATAGTTTTTTATAAACTGTGCACCCTGTTTAGACATCCCAAAAATTGAGGTTTTTGGGCCATTTCCCTCACGAAACTCGATGAGACACCCAAGGAAACCTTAGGGACTTTTCCAAATTCTAGAAAAAAATTCAATGAATTCCAACTCTTTAAATTAAAATTTGAAGGTCGGTTTACAAAACTAAACATCCACAAAATGTCAAAATTCAAAATTCCTTTGTAATTTCATTTGGTCCAAAAGCATGGGATGCTACAACATCCCCACCTCAGAAGTTATCACCCCCAAGAATACTTGGGATCATGAAGTCTCATTAAAATGGTCTAATTTCATCTCCAAACTCCAAACATATCTCAAAGAACTACATAAGTGTATGAAACTTAAGATGTAAAAACCTGATCCAAAACATTTGTTGGGAAAAAATCCCTCAAGGTATCATTGAAGCATTATTTAGGAAATTGTGTTTGTTGACAAAGTGGACATCTGTGTTATGATTGTTGACAAAGCAAACCATGACATAAAAATTTGTTGAAAAATGGGATTTCATGGTGGCATGTCGAGTTCAAGGGATGTGGTTAATGATCCATGTTTTATTCAAGAACATTGACAAAGGAAGGGTCGATCTGGAGGCAGTACAAAAAGAGCAGATACAAGGGGGCACCGTTTTCTAGTGTTTGCCAAATTTTTGTGCCTAAAAATCGACAAATGGAGAAAAGTGGTTTTGGAAAAGGGACTTGCGCACTGTTGTCTTGAAGGAGAGGAAACTTGAATGCCATATGTTTTTCAAGACCAGAACATCAAAATATGTCAAAGGGAAAAGGGGCGCCCAAGTTTTAGGGTTGTTCGCGCAAGTGACTTGCGCGACAAAGACTTGCGCACCGAGACTTGCACGCTGAGAGGAGACTTGAGTTCCATCACACAGGGTGTCCAAATGCCTATAAATAGAGGTCATACCCTCCTTATTTAAGAGAGAGTTCAACACTTAGAGAAAATCGGATCTCCCATCGAGTAGGTGTGGTGGTCGCGCAAGTGGTGGTGTGGTCGTGCAAGTAAAATTTTCACGCCAGTTGTTTGTTGCGCATCAAGAGTGGTTTGGGAATGAAAAGAAGGGATTCTCCCAATTTTTTAGTTGAAGAAGGGGGTGTCATGCAAGTGGTTTGGTGACACTTGTGTGCCAGGTTTTGAAGAAGCATTACAGTTGATGGTTGCGCGCAAAAATTGGTTTAGGTGTAAAAGGGTGTGAGTCGTGAAAGTTTAGAGTTGAAGAAGCTAACATCGGGAAAGTGTTTGAGGTGAAATTGCATGATAAGTTTGACTTGCACGCAGAGACTTGATCGCTGGCTTAGATAAGGGCACCAGGTATGGTTGAAGCACATAAGGGGGTGACGCACAAGTGGTTTGGTGACACTTGCGCACTAGGTTTTGAAGAAGCGTTACAGTTGATGGTTGCGTGCCAAAATTGGTTTGGGCATAAAAGAGTGTGAGTCATGCAAGTTTGGAGTTTAAGAAGCTATCATCGCCCAAGTGGTTGAGGTGAACTTGCACACCAGTTTTAACTTGCGCGCTGATACTTGTGTGTCGTCTTGGAGAAGGGTTCCAGGTATGGTTGAAGCACGGCAGTGATTCAGGGCTGAGTGGAAGCTGGAAGATTTTCCAATACCTTCGGTGCAAAGTGAGATTCATCTACGGGTTAAAATTGGACTTCAAAAGAGCATCTACATACAACAGAGGATATATTCATTAGTGATAATGAAGAGACCTACAGGTCTATAAACTATGAGTGGATTCTTTCTAGAGCAGTGAGCAAAGGAAGAGGATGAAGGTGATCCTCTCCACCAGTAGTGATCCAGAGAGAGAGAGATAGGGAGTGAACCTTGGGAAAGCAGTGAGCTGACCCTAAACATTGTAAAGGCAGTGATACTGGGAATAGAAGTGATCTATACCGAACTTTGTAAACAGAAGTGTGCTTTTAGTGGATTTGGTACATCGGCACATCGTCGGTGTGTGCTCCTTGGATGTAGCCCAGTGAGGGTGAACCAAGTAAAAATCGTTGTGTCATGTGCATGCTTTAGTTTCTGTTTATACTTTGCTACAGGAAAGAGAGAGAAGAGAGTCTTTCTTAACAGTGAGACAAGATCGATAGGGGAATTTGTTTGAATCTGTCATACCCTGATTCACCCCCCTCTCATGGTATCTAACCTAGTGGACCTAAAAACATTTTTCCAACTAAGACATCGAATTGGTGCTTACATGAACCCGTTTAGCTAGAGACATGAACATTTATTCATCTCTTTAACCAACCGGTCTATGGTTCTACAACCATAGGTTTTTTCATTTAAGGTCGAACTCTAAATCATGTTACATCAACCAATATAATTTCTTTTCAATATGTTCTTATAGAAGTCCAATGACCATCATGACATGAGACGTGATCTTATTAAGGGTATACTCCAAATCCCAGTGCCTATACCACCAAAATTTTCTTCCAAGAGTTGCATGTAGCATTCCAACAATTCTCACAACATGATACCTAATCTCATCGAAGGGTCAAATCCAAACTAACCCAATTTAAACTGTTCATTATAACATTTATATAAAGAGTTTTGGTCAACATCTACTTTTTATTCATCTTACCCGACAAGATCAAGAATTTGTTCCTCACCAAAATCATATGAAAAGATAGAGGGATATCAAGTTACACCATCCTTGGTCGACAATCCTTGATGTTCCTATCTTAGATGGCTGGTGAATTTCAAAAGCTAGTCCATATGCCTCTAGATAAAGGCACCTCAAGTCTTCTTAAAGAATGATCATCAAAACCTAAAACTTGTTTTCAGTGATGCCTCAATCCAAAACACCCATTTAAACTATTGTTCCCTATAATGAACATGGGTGTAATCAAAAACTAGTTCACAAGGACCTTTACCCATTTAAGCATCTCATCAAAACCCAAAGGAATTATGAGGTAACATTAGAATCATCAACTGCAGTCCAAAGAGTTTATCTAAAGAAAAACCTTGAACAACATTTTCAAAAGAGGTGTCAATACCAAGCCGAACATCCTCACAAAAAGAACACTGATTTTGTCCAAAGTGGAAATCTACCTAGAAATTCAGTTGAAGGAAAAATTGCAGGCATCCCTGAGCCCATCCAAGGTGTTCTAACATTGGAACATGTTATCACTCAGGACAACCATGGATTTAAGAAGAACCATTATTCCATAGCATAACACTAATAAAAACCACCAAAAAAATAAAACATACCTAAAAACATCAATGTGGTGTATAACCAACACTCTCTCAACATAACCAAATGATGTTAAGATAGGGGACAAGATCATTATTCAAACTTGGTACTCCAAGAGGATAATAAAATTACCCCAAAGACCAATGGAACCCCCATCCTAACTAGGATGAGGTGATTATTATGGTTTCGAACCAACCATATCAAACCACACAATTAAAATGGCTTGTCATTACTCTCAGGTTGAATCCCACTAGAGGGGGATAGCTTCACCTACTGACGCACTTCCATCACCTGACCATGATGCCTTTACCACACAAGGAATTTCAGAATTCTAAAGTACAACCTCCAAAGTCCATCCCGGACCAATGAAATCTTCATAGGTTGTGTGTAATTCCAAGCACATCATCATCATGATCTTAGGAATACACTAAATTGAACAAAGGTTTACCAGGCATAGGGAATTTGAGATAGTCTGACCATTTTGAGAAGGTCCTCTAAGTAATTCTCTATATACTCATAAGGACACATTTAACCAGAGTTGACATGATTCTCTCTACCTTAGGAGTGTCCTTAACTTCATATTTAATAGAGAAACAGATCTCATTACACAACACATGCCCCATCGACCACTGGACAGGGTCCTAGAGGTATATATTACACTTTAAAAATCATGTAATAGAATAGATAGAGATAACCAGTTGCTCAAGAGTGCTATATTAGATTAACTTTTAGACCTAAACATAACTCACATCCTGAGTTATGTCTGTGAATTCCATATCATTAGAAATAAAAACCAAAATGACTATCCAGCTTGTCAAACACCTAATCCTATTATAATGTTATCCTGAGTGTTGGGATGAGTTTGATTTCTCCAGATGCTCAGGTTACTCTACATTGAAGCTGATTGGCGTTCAAGGAATAATAACTCCATATTTAATTATTAACACTGAAATAAAATAGTTCATTATACTAATTACAAGATGAAGGGTACCAAATATATCAATGCACACTACCCCAAGGTTGCAGAAGAAGAACAACACATCTGGGACACTATACATAGGCTCAAATGGCCATATGAATTCAATAATCTGATGGACTATAAAAGATTGAACCCATAGTCATACTACAATATTTGACTATTAACCTGACTCACGATGTATCGGGTCATCCATCACTATAGAGGAGGAAAAAAGTCACATGACCTACCAAATTGCTGACCATGTCCGTGGAATGTCTAGCCTGTTAGAATTGAGTATTTCAAAAATATCATACTTAGAGAACAGTTCAAAAAACACACAACCAATAGTTAAAACAAGGGTGTCATTTTAAAAACTAATATTCCTAAATAGGACTAAGGCATCCGAACAGTAACACACAATAGGAATAGTTTGCAAGAAACCCACATGAGCATTAAAAAATTATATGGGTGCTACCTACAATAACTAGGCCCAAACCAAAATAGAAAGCATCGAACCTACCAAGGGGTCACTCTGGATAAGTTCATAAAGCTTAAGATGAAAACATGCTTAAGACAAAGCTATAAGAAAAATGGACTATGTGTAATGCTCACGTACCCGCTTTAAGGTCGAAGGAATGAAGTATTTATCTATCGTTATACAAATTTTAGGCTAAAATACCACTTAAGGTTTATATTAAATCATTAAACCAAAACTAATTTTACTCTTTAACATTTCAATGTTTATTTTTAAGGAATAAAAAACAATATCCATAATGAAAAATAGTAAAGGTGTATTAAACTACCTTTTGAAACATTATTATCTAGATACATTATATTATAATTAGTTTGTTTCATCAAATTACCCATTTTAAACACCATTCACCTATTTATAAGGCCTCACACAAAAAAAATCAAGAATAATAAAATTAATTTTATTAATTGAAGGGTTACTAGTCAAGTAAGAATCCCCATAAAATTGGAAACTTCAAATAACCACATTTTAATTGCATAACATGCCCCCATCGGGTTATGAATTATGCCATGTTAAATGATGGGAGAGCAACTAGGGTCCCATTAATCAATTTTATATTCCACTAAAATTAACCTGAACATTTTAAACACTGGTATTTAAAACACTCTTAGGGGTTCATTTCTTAATAAAAATACTCCAACTACCTACTTGGGTCCAGGTGTGCATTTTTTCATTTAGTCATACTGTTCATTAAACCCCAAAAAGGTACAATGTTTAATAAGGAACCCAAAACATTAGGATCAAAATATAGAAAAATTTATATTTATAATTATTCATAAGTATAAGTCTCATAAAAAAATTTCGGTTGTATGGGTTACCACCTTTCACTATAAAAATCTCATATACCCTTCACAAGGTCCAGGAGGATCTCATTTAACCAAAAAGATTAACTATGACTAAAAGAAAATTCAAAAGCCTTAACACTTATGAAAAAGAGTTTTTAACTATAAAGTGCATCTATAATGGTTTCATTATATGGTCCACCCTGTTCCAACTTGCAAATAACCCATATACTTTATAAATTGGAAAATTAGATCCCATTTAACCACAAATATAAAATGTTTAGTATAATATAGGGATTGAAAAACCTTAGCATTTATAAAATAATATTTTACTATATAAAACACAAAAAATATAGTTTGATTATATGGGCTGTCAGTTTCCAATTTATATGGTTCTCATACACCTTTGAAAGTGAAAATTGACTCCCATTTAATCTCAACAAGTATGTTTCATCCCATGATATACAACTATAGAATCATGAAAATTGAAACGAGCCCATTTATTAATTACCTAAACATCATAAGAAACTTGGAATATTGTAGCTAAAAATTAATACAGGTAAAAAATATAGAAAACATAAGTAAATATACCAATTACACATAGAAGAAAGATAATTTAACATGAAATGCTACTATGTAAGAAAGAAAAACACCCAAACTTAGCATAAATTACAATAAATTCCAAACAACCAAAAATTGCAATCTACATGGAATGGCATGTGAATTATTGAGTGCCTATCATGATTCATGTAATACTTCCTCCTTTCCATTATAGTAAAAGGTTAAATATCATAATTCACATAAATTAGTAAGTGGTAGAAATTACTCTAATCACTCAAGGTGAAATAATAATCAACTATAATAGAAAACCACATGAACAACAACCCAACCCTGGCCAGTTGGACTTTTCCCTCTATGTGGGCCGTTCACTCCCAGGCATGGCTATTTACCAAGCACCAACACATTCATATTCTCCTATATACCAACCCAAAATAGTAAGACAAAATTAAAAGAAACCCTATGATACCACTTTCTAACATCTCAACCCGACTGAATATGGAAATAGTAGTCGGACCAGTCACCACATGGCCTTAAGTGCCCCTCCCCATAGGCCTGATTTTAATGACTATCATCATGTGTCTAATGGTGGTATCATGGGGAGACTATACCCTTGATATCATAGAGGAACAACAGTATAATCATAATGAAATCAATAGACAGAAGCAGAAGTACTAAAAATAAATGAAAAATCCACAGAAGATAAATGTAATGTTAGATGAATATAAAGGTGTCCCACACCAATTTACAACAATTAATCTATAAAAGATGATTCTATAAGTAAAGGTATTAATAACTGCAATAAGTAATACAATGTAATAAATGGATAACAACTCGATGACTAGATCCACTAGCATCTCGAGCACCATCTCAATCCTTTTCCCCAACTCTATCCTAGTAATGTAAATCAAACATTGGAATTTGAATGCTTCGCTTTACTAATAAATGTTGACATAAAGTATACTCGGGTACCAATAATGCCCAATCAGGGTGTGAGATACAATCTCAGTAGGATGACACCCATGGTGTCTAGACCAATCCATTTCATGAAATATAAATTATGTAGTGTTCCAAAAGAAGTAAATTAATGTGAGAAATAAATAAATAAATAAAATAATTTGATTGGGTCCCACTTAGACACCCATCTAACCAACCTACTTTGGCCTAAATTGGTAAGTCTGAACCAAAGGAATCATGTAAGGGAAAAGTGAAAGGTATAAGGTTATTGAAGGTGGATTGTCCCCAAGCTTGTGATTGGGATTAGAGGAAATGTACCTATGTTTCTAAAACTAAGGGATCATTTCTAATTTTGAAAATATTAATTATCCTTTTCTTCAATTCAATTTGGAAAACACTTTACAAAATAATAGTGAGACACCCTTATCCCATCCATGACAATTTAGGTGGACATTCCTTGTATTGCTCGAGGGGTAGGGTTTATAACCAATTCTATAAAGCCTATCTATAGTGAACCATGGATGAATTCCCACATTACACTCTAAGAATGGTATGAATAGTCAAGTAATAACCTCTAATTTTATACCTCATATCTCACATTGGGGATTGAGTCTCACTCAAGGCATGGTATAACCATTATGTTGTCAAGCCCATCCAAGGGGTATCCCTGAGGGAACCAGTGTCACTTTTCTAGAGGTAAAATAAGATAATGCTCAGTGATCCCATCCTAGTAATAGGTGGTTTCACCCCCACCCCCCCTGAATTCTTAATAACATTTTACAATTTAAACATGAAGGAAGAGGAGTCCATCTAAGGGTTCTAAGGTCTGAACACCTTATTTGACCTTCAGCACTATGGTAAAGCATTACCCATGAAATGGAATTATAACAAGTCAAGTAAGATATAAAAAATTCATATGTTAAAGAATTTAAATACAAGTCACCCGATCATGAAATAAGTGACGATCACATGGAATTTATAATCTCAAGGAATAAGGATAAGAAAATGCACAATAAATAAAGCATAGAAATTCAAAAACTTATATAAGAAATTAATTATAAGGCATGTGATATCTAAGGTCAATCATCTAGCCAGGAAGTTTAAATATCAATTATGAGGCATAAGTCTTAAAGACCTATATCATAACCAACTATTCATTCCAATTCAATTTAAAGGCTTACGACATTAACATAATAGTATCACTCACATGATATTTAACTATTAAAGGCATGGGAATTAGGCCATTCAAGGTGGGAACACCCAAAGGGGTGGACCAAGATTGATAAAATGACCAATGTATGGGTTTTACCATAAGTAGAGGTCACATAGTTCATGGTAAAATATTTTAATAAATTTATTAAATAAGAACGAATCATCCCCGGAAGGGTCCGGTGACTGGAACAATGGCGCATCATTTAAGAAATAGTGAAACAATGGTAAAAATCCTAAACCACATACATCAATTTATCTTTAATTCAATAATCTATTATCAAGGCTTAATTTGACCTAGAATGGAAAAAATTAAAAGATTTTTCAAACAACCTGAAAATAGGGAAAGATTGGTTGCACCAAAATCTCACAATGAATGGAAGAGAAAACCTGAAAAGGAATAGTACAAAATGAAAATCATGCTAAGTGATTTATGTTTCTTATAATAATGAATTATTTGTAAAATTAATGAAGTAGATATCAATAACCCTACCTTGGAAGAGGACGGTCTTCATGTGTGAGGAAGAAAGAGGCTTCCCCTGGAAATGGGATAAGGGAAAGAGGAAAAGAGGTTTAAAGAACATTAAGGGGAAAAGTGTAATTTCACCCATCAAAACTGGGTTTCACAATTTGTCCTCATGGTTTTTTCAAATTGTGTGCCAACCATATTGATCTCAATTATTAGGAAACCCCCATCGCATGGTTGTTCTTCATAGTTTTCCAAACTATTCTCCAACCTTGTGATTAATAGTTTTATGGTACTGCCTAAGTGGCACTAACCATGCGGACTAGTTTTATAGTTTGGGAAAACTATGTGAAGCCTGTGTGACACATACTACCCCTCTAGTTCAGTCCTCATGGTTTTCTACTCAGGGACACATTGTTTTAGATAATCCATGTTCCCTTTTCAGACAACCCCAAACATGATATTTCTGGGGCTCAATGCTCCAAAAACTCAATGAGACACCCAAGGAACCCATAAAGTCTTTACTGAAGTCTAAAAACAACACTTTTACGTGTTCCAAATCTTATAATTCAAAACAAATGCTTAATTTAAAAAATGGACCATCCACTAATCTAAAAAAAATCAAAATTACATTGTAATTTCATTCGATCCAAAAACATGGGACACTATACACATAAACAAGTATTTTAGTCTCAAGAAAATTTTATTGTTTCTATTTACACTTTCAATATATTAACTAGATATAATAATTTAATTCATATCGTACACACTCATTGTAACTTCTTATTATATGATTCGTGGATCCATACATATAATGATACCTTTAATTTATTAAACACTTCCTCTAATATTTATTCTCAGATTGTTAGATTCCATTATTAGAATCATAGGGGTCATGAATCTATTGCTAATTTCTCTTATCCACCTCATATATATGGTCAAATTAATATATCTTCCTTAAAAACCTATAAAATACTCACTAATTATTACTATAGATATTAAACAAAACACAGTCTCTCTATCCCTGATACCATTTATTTATAAACTAGACATGTTAAGACTCCTCTTGATCTACAAACAAGATTAAGAGTATCCCCCAACACTTAAATCTAATAAACCCAGTGTGGAGACTGACACAAGGGTATTAAAACATTTCTATAAGTGTAATTAAGCATCTATTAGTTTAAACCTCAACATCAGTATCCACAGTAAAAAATTAACCACCTCTAACATCCCAAATGAACACATGAATTGATATATCACACATATTATATTATTCATTGATGTATTAATATTCTATATTCATAGATAGACATAATATAATTGTGTTAGGAACGTATGGATTCTATTTAGATTCTAATAATTATTTTATATGTTTCTCAATAGAAATACATAACTATATTGAATGTGGTGTTAGAAGATATTATTTTGGGAATGATGGATCTATCTAGGAGTAGGAAGACTCTTGTGTTTTTGTTTCTTATTTCGAATAGGTGGATTATTTTTTGGTACCATGTATAGCATTGTGAGTATGTTATAACCATTCATAAGTTAATTTGAGATAATTGATATGGTTGATATATTTGGTATGTGCACTAAATCATATGGACTATAAAATGGTGAGATCCAAGGAATTTTGTTTTGTGTTATAAAAAACCCTTAACATTTAAAAGTTTACCATGCATGTCACAAACCAACCCAAGATATCCTGACCTAATACCCAATCCATCTCTTGGAAAAGTCCAAAGGGAATTTTCAATAGTCAATGGAAAGAAACCAGTTCTAGGGTATCCAGGTAATCACAATTAGGATATGTTTCTCCTAATAAATAATAGATAACAAATGACTGTATTCTCACTAAAAATCAAACATGATCTTTCCATAAGTAAGAATTCCATGAAAAATAAAATAAATAGATTTAAATCAAATCAAAAATCAAAAATTGTTTAATCAAAAATATAAACATCCAAGCCAAATACATATCGGAAACAAAATATCTGGGGATACAAGAGGGTAGAATTTTCCTAGACATTTATGGTCTAAAATACAAAAGAAAACCCAAAAAACAAATCCAGAAATGTTTTTATGACCTAAGGCCACCCACAATCAAAAATATCATAAACTACTCCATGTGAAACCTGAAATTAAGAGTCCACAATAAGGATCTCCTCAAGAACCTGAATAAAACATAAAATATATAAGCATGAGAACAAATCTATGTAGGTATCATTCCCACACCCCACACATAATCTATAAAAGTAAATTACTTTCATGGTAGATTGAAAAAAATACACTTAAAAAATAAATCAATTTATTTCTATTAAAAAATCACATATAAGAATGTTATAAATTCATATAATTCAAAAAATATATTTTTCACATTTAAACAAAAATCATACATTGGAATTTTTTACAAATAAAGGAAAATTTATTGAAAATAAATTATTTTACGATAAAATTTTCAATACTCACACATCAAAAATAAAAAATATATAACCATTTTTTAAAATAACATTTTTTCTTAAATATATTCTATAAAAATACCAATAGTATAAATTATAATTTTTAAATAAAGGAAATCTGGCAAAATTATATATACTAATATAAAAATCACAAAAATAACGAACACTAATGAAATGTGTGGAAAGGAATGAAACATAATATAGAATAATTGAATGTAAAAATATAGAATCTATTAGGTGAATTAAAATAAAAAATATAATAATAAAAAATTAAAGAAAATTAACTTCATATAAACCATTTTCTTAGGGTGGTCCTAAGGAACTAAGTACATGGAAACATGGAACCATGTATTATCTCAATGATAGAATAAGTTATATTAAATAGGTGTGTGTTTTTAGGTATTTTATTTTCAATGCCTTGTAAAAGTGGGTCACCCCAGAATGTGTTACCCTATATATATCACAGTAATGTTTAGTTAGTGTTGTAGTGTGGTCTAAGTATATGTATAGTCCACCGTGAATTATGGTACATTCCAAGTGTTTCTTACGTAAGATCATTGGTTACCATGAATAATTAAATGGAGGTTGGTATATAAGTTATAAATATTCAACATAAAACATTAATGGTATATTTTACAACCCTCACCTCTTCTCTAAGAAAATCCTCAGTAATTATCCCCTTGTTATTAAAAAAAATATACTTTACAAAACCATCCAATTAAAAATAGTAAAAACCAAGCATTATGTACAACCCGCTTTTATACAAAACAATCCTCTAATAATTGTTTTATAAATTAAATGTTCAAAAACCCATAAAATTTTTCCAAACATGCCTCAAATCCATTAATCCATGGTCCAAAACAAGAAAATACCTCTTAAAACCAAATAATGTTTAACACTATGAAATAACAATTTAAGCCCAAAATTAAATCTAGTTCCCTGATAAAATCATTAAAAACATAATATTAAATCCCAAAAATATTTAAAATATCATGAAACGCAATTATAATTAAAAGAAATAAAAATAATCATAAAATAATAACTTAGGAACACCAAATCATGTTGAGAATATACTATTTAATTTTAAAACTAAGTAGAATTATTATTTTTACTATGGAAAACCATTAAAGGTCACTATATATTCATAAATATCCTTTTAAAACATTAATTTCTTAAATAGTTCATATATTAATATTATAAAACACCAATATTATTTATGTAATTAGTTTGAAACTATACATAGAATGCATACTACTAAAATCCTATTTGAAAAAAAAGAAAAAATCATTTCAAATTGGATAAATATTTACTCAATTCCCATATTTTATAAAATTTTAAGAATAGATTATAAGAAATTAAGGAATTAATAAAAAATAGTTTATTAAATTAAGAATTGATTAACTTTCCTAAAACAAAATTAAATGCATCACCATCAATGAACAGTGAATGAATTGGTCTCAGTATGAGCTTAACAAGCCCTAGACCCAAAAAACACAAGTTATGAAAATTCTCAAGACCTAGTGTAAAACCATCATGTAATATAAAGAATATACATAATAAGAAATATGAAATTTGGGAAGGGATAACGGAAATTGATCTCTTTCCCTATAGAATCCACTTAGATTTAAAGTGGAATATAAGAAATCAGAGGAGGGGAAAGGGAATTACATAAGATCTCTACAAACTTCTTTGAATTAATGGAAGGAAAGAAACTCCCAATTGGGTTTTAAAATATCTTGGTAAATAATGGAATTTCGAATTTTTACACAAATGGGAAGTTCACAAAGTTTGGCCTCACAGTTTACTAAATATTATGATTAACACTAGTTTACCTCATATACTAACTTAAAATAATGGTCACTAGTATACAATGTTTGGCCTCACTGTTTAGATACATATTTTCCCCACACCACGTACCAACTATTCATAAGATACCCATATAAAAATGTTCCCCATACAGTTCCTCCTAAAATATGCATTCCTTCTCCAATTGTGTGGTAACCATGGAAGAGGAATTGGTTTGTTTGGGGAGAGCTATAAGACTTGGTCATTGGGATTACTTAACCATGATCCAATTTTATTATATGGAAAACTCTAAAAATTTGGTTAAATTTTCCCCAAACTCTACCAACTCGAATTTACTCAATAATTAAACATAAAAACACACCAATGTTTAATCGATGTGTGATAATTCCCTACATCATATCACTTTCTACCCCGAGAAAGCCACTAAACAATTAAGGAATGAGGATACACCGAAGGAATTTAACAAGGATAAAAAAATTGGATGAAAATATTCCAAAACCATGTAACCAAAGGAATCATAGATCAGGAAACATCTCTAAATATTGAAATAATACTTGAAAGTAAAAATCCATGGTGTATCTGATACACCATCAAAGAAATCTGAAGGAGGGGATCATAAATAAGAACCAATGAATTGTATCCAAAAAATTTAATGATCTCACTAACTTTGTGGGTCAAAAAAACCAACATATCCTAATAAAATTACTATGAGGTTCTATGAAACACCAAACTATAGAATCCAACATGGAGTAATAAATCAAATGGTGCATCTATATCCAGATAAAAAAAGTCATTACATCTTTATAAAAGAGCACATCTTCCAAAAAATACAATGGATAAAAACAATAAAAATGGAATAATTGAATCAATAAATGGAATAGATAGAGAGAGATATAGTAAACATATAAATGAATAGGAACAATGAAAACAATACCTTCATACTACTACCATGATTCAGGATAATACACATCAATCCATATAATTTAAAAGATGAATCTACATACCACTCATGGTAACCTGAGGTTTAGAATGGGATAGAGATATCTAGACTCACCCATCACCGAACTCTTGAGATCCAAAATTCCTATATCTGATCTATCATTACATTCCAAATAAAAAAGGGTGTTCTAATACCATTTTTCATCAACCTACTTAGGCTATTCAAACATAATACCATAGTAGGCCCATGGAAAGGTCCTAAGGTCATTCATGATACCCCTAGGCGGGATACTCAAGATTGGGCATAAGGGAAACACACCTTGGAATAGTTTCACCTAATAAATAATATATATCACACTCTGGAATTCTAATTAGAAATTCATCATGACCCATCAATAATTTGGACTTACATTCAAAATAAAAAAAACATTCTTAAATCAAATACAAAGCCAAATATGGAATAACTTAAATAATATACATCAAAGAAAATCCATACAAAAAAAGGATCCAAGCATAAAAAAAAGTTTAGGGTGGATAATACACACATGGTACAAAATAATAAAGGAAACTCAAAATAAAAGGATGAAAATATCCTTATCTCCCAATATCACCCACTAACATCATTATTACAATATGCTCCATGAGCAAACCAAAAGAAAGGGTACATAGGAAGGAGATCCTTAGGATCCTAAACAAACCTAAAGTATATAGGCATAACCACAAATATAAGTGGGTATCCTCCCAAAACAACTTGCGTAATCTTTAAATGTAATGGAATTTCAATCTAATTTGAATAAAAAATACCTAAAAGTAATATTTACATTTCAATTAAAAAAATCATATGAAACCATCTTATAAATTTTTTCGATTAAAAAATAGTATTATTACCCTATAAAAAATTAATTATTTTATATATTTTAATAAGTAATGGATATTTAAAAAAGGGGAAATCTTCTCAATCCAACTCATTAAATACTCAAAAATCAATAATGAATAAAAAATAACCCAGTTTTTCAAATATCCATTTTTCTTGAGTTTCTTCCAAGAAAATACTAATGATATATATTATACTTTTAAAATAAAATAAACCCCTAAAAATAAAAACACTAAAACAAAAACCTCAAAAATATGCAACAATAATTAAATGAATAGAGATAAGTGAATAATTAAATGAATGTGAATAGAAATAACAACACTCTAATGAATGAAATGAAATATATGGAATCAAGAATATTGAAATAAAAGTAATGAAATATGAACCATTGTCATGGTAGTGTCCATAAGAAAATAAGGTAAAAGGAACTGAGGACCTTTTACTATCCCGATGAATGAATCAATCATAACTAATTTTTTGTAAGCCACTAGGGAGATTAATATCAATTCTATGATAAAAGGGTTCACCCAAAAAATTCTCACTCTATACAGATCATAGTAATGATTAATTATTATTGTAGCATATTTCAACAATATTTTCGATACACCATGATGAACAATGTTTTTTTATATATTTCTTGCCTAATATCACATGTTTCTATAACTAAATAAATTGAGTTGAGTACATAATACAAAACTCAAAAACATAAAAACATCAATGAAAATTATAAACACCCCTCTTTTCTTTTCTAGGAAATCTGATAATAAACTAGGTTGTTAGTTTCAAAACATAATATTCTCAACATAACCATCTTTATTATAATGGTAACAACAAATGGTTAATTCCAAGACACTTTAAAAAAGTGCCAACCATGAATTTTATAACATTTTCAAAACTATAATCATGAAATCCATTTAACTTTTTCCCAAACAAACATAAAATATATTAAAACAACTTTAAAATCATGTAAATATGTCATAAAACAAAATACGGTTCAATACATTGAAAACATATATTAAACCCAAAATGAAGATTAATTCCAAGATAAAAAATGAACACTCTTAATAAATAATACAGACATCATTCAAAATATCACCAAACACAATAATAATCAAACCAAATAATTAGGAACATAAAATAATAACCAAGTAATTCCAAAGGTCTTCCAAAATAGTCCATTTATTTTGAAAAAAAATTAAAAACTATTAATTTAATACCCAGAAAAACCCAATCAAGGCTATTATATATTCATAAACTTCGTTTTCAAAATTTCAATTCCTTAAATAAGTATTTTATGAATTTTATTAAATAGATAGATATTTCTAAAAATAATTTTTCATTTATACATTGACTAAACACCGTTAAAATTTATAAGACTTGAACATCACTGAGACTAGGATAGATAAGTTAACATTTCATAACTTATAATACATTTAAAGTATAGATTCAAATAGATTATTTAGGAAATTAAGGTAATTATTTTAAAAAAATTGAATTGTTGTACCTACCTCAAACCAAAGGAAATGGGTGGTATTCAATGAAAAACACAAGAATGGGTCTCAGGAGAAGATTCACAAGGCCTATACACCAAAAACCATATTTTGATACAAGACCCAAGACCTAATATTTGTCCACCATGGACCCTAGAAAAGATAAAGAATAAAAATATAGAAAACGTTATGGGAGAGGATAAATCTAGGCCTAACTGTGAAGAATGAACTTGGACACAAAGAGGAAGACAATAAATCAGGGGAGGATATTGGGAGATACCTAGGGTCTCTCCCCAAATTCATTGAATGAATATGATGAAATAAACTCTCAATTAGATTTTAAAATAATATGTTAATGTTTATAATACTAAAATTTTAAATATTTGGGTAGGTCTCAAAGTTTGGATACACAGTTTTCCGAACAACGTACCAATCATGCCACAAAATAATGGCTCACATGAGAGATGATGCACGGTTTGGCCACATATTTTACCCAATCTATGATCAAATTATACACAAGTGAAATGGATCAAGTCACCATTAATTTTTCCTCCTAAAATATTCATGTATCTTCCAAAAAATTGATAACTGTGTGAAAGGAACTTTTTTTTATATGAAGAGATTCATGAATTGGCCAAAAATTTTACCAAACCAGGCACCAAGCATGTGCTTATAGAAAAATCTTAAAATTTTTGTAAACTCATCATGAACTCCACAAAATCCAATAAACTAAATAATTAAACATAAAAATTTAATAAAATGTAATATTGGTTTGATAATACAATTTTTCAAAATTATTTCATACATATTTTCATAGTATATTTTTTTATTTCAAGTTGATGATCATTAATATTTGGATTTTATCAAACCATTTTAGTACCTTAAATAATGGAATATATGTTATAAAATGAAATATTTTTTTTCTTTTCAAGGTTTTTTTTCGATCATCATATGAAAATACAAAATCATATTGTAAACTTTTATCCTCACAAACCATTGAGTATTAGTTTCTTGAGCACTTTTGAAATAGAAGAGTTCCTACCAAAGAATTTGATGATTCTAGGGTTCTATGTACACCTTCAAAGGAAAGAAACTTTTAGTTTTTACTTAACGATACCATTAAACCTAACTGACTATCAAATAATTATGATGTATGGTGAGTCATATATATTTTATGTTTATGTATTTAATTTTATTGATTCCTATCTTAGATGATCTTTGTGTTGGGTTTCAATATCATTTATTATATTTATGTGTATTTGATGACTAGGAAACTATTCACCGGTATTAGAGATATTTTTTAAAATAATAGATAGATTGAAATTGAAAATATTGTATAATGATTTATATTTTTCTATAAATATATATTGTTTTATGGAATGGTGTATGTAATGTGGAATATATTTTCTAAAACTACATCATATTGTCAATAATTACCCAATGATATTTTATATTAGAAAATAGAGTATCGTAAATCCTATGTTTTAAACATTTTAGTTTATACCATACATGTCATATTTTATGTATAATATAGAAATTTTTCTTTCGCGTTACTATGTAGTAGTTAAATGTCAATACACCATCTTATTATGAGGAATTTCTTCAAGGAATCTGTTATCCAACATGAGTTTTATATTTATATAACACACCATTATTTTATTAATATAATAGTTTTTTATTAATTTTTTTAAATTCATTATTTATGAAATATTCTTAAATATTTATATATTATAAATAATTTTTTTAAATTTTAATTTCTTTATTTTAATTCAAAATTAACAATAAATTATATAACTATTTATATGTTGTGAATATTTATATTATTTTATTTATAGTTTTAAATTTATATTTATAAACTTTCATACCTTTCATATAAATGTTATACTATTAGTATAAAAATCATGATTTAGTTTTTGTTTCAACTTGGACTATTACTTGATAATTTATTTATAAATTTCATAATAATGGTCGATTATAAATTTTATATATTTGGTTTTATATTTGTATTGAAATTCAGGTATCTCTTGGGAATTTATCTATGGATAGTGGGACTTGGGACCACACTTCTCACTATTCAGGGAGCTTAGTCTATAGCTAGAAAAGTAGGAGTTAGTTATCTATTACATGGTACTCTCTCTTGCAATGATTTTTTCGGTATCCTTCTAAACCTTTACATGAAATGGTTTCTCATATATTATATATTAGATACATTTTGATATGTGTAAATGTATTTGGATTTTATTATTGTGTGAGTAATATAAATCCTAAGTTATATAATATGTTATAAATTAATATGTATAGAATATATTCATTTAGTAGAAGGAATAAATATTTAAAAATTATATCCTTAAAAGAATTCATATATATAGTAATTTCATGAGATATAAAGAATACATGAGATGTAATAGTTATTTATGATATGTATAAGATTCATTTTAAAATGGTGAGACTAAAACAGACTAGAAAATAATAAAACTTATACTACGTTCAAAATAAATACAAGTTAAGCCCTTAATCATGTAAATGGGCATGACCTACCAATGATGGGTGCCCATGGATTAGTCTTAATGGGTATTGGAAACCCTAATAAGTTTAGGTTCACTTATTTTATTGTAATAATTGGGTTTCACTTAGTTTTTTGACACTAATAGGATTAGGCTCTCAAAAGAATAAATTTTTGATAATTTATGTGATTAATTTGGTGATTATTTATCTACCTAACTATAAAATAGCCATATGTGATATTATTGGAATAATGGAATGTCTAAATAGTTATATGTTATCAGAAATGGTAATATGACTCAATAGTTAGTAAATATGTATCTTCTCATACTAATAGATATTCTGCATAGAATTAACATTTCGGTTATATTTTTTACAATAAAATCCCTAATTAAATTGACATCAAAAATGAAACTAACCGATTGAATATTTTTTTTATGAATAATGTAAGAACCTGGTTTTTTCTACGAAAGACTTTGTAATATTCTTGATGATATTCCAGAGCAGCGCCTTCAGACGGCATGCGATTCTGAGCCCCGGAGTGGCCGGAATTAAATTTTCAGTGCATTCACACTGGAAACACTAAATAAATGAGATAAATCCTAAACGGAGTTCCGGATCAGTGATCCGAGTGTACGGATGGGTCCGGAATGGGGTGTTTACCCTAGGAGCGACATAAAACTTTTCGGCGCGGGATGTTTGGACCCCTCGCCCGCTTCTGGAACATGAAACAGATTAATTAATTAATTAATTAATTCGTTTAATGGTGAAATGCTAGTATCTTTTAAACGGTGGCTCGGATTGGAAAACTTAGGGTGCCGTTGAGTTCAGAACGTACCGTTTACCCTAGGAGGAGTATAATTTTCGCGGGCATGGGGCGTCTATGAAAAATGGCCCCAGGGGCGTTTTCATAATTTGGCTTCCTTGAGCGCTAAGTTTAATAACTTTTGAACGGGGTCTCGGAATAAAATTACGAGACCGCCGTTGTGCTCAAAGCGTGGTTCTTAGCCTAGGGGAGGCTAAATCCCGACCCCGTCGGGAGTTCGAGTTCGGGGCTGTCGGGCGGGCGTTTAAATGATTTGTACTTAAACACCCCCCCCCCCCTTCTTCTTCTTCCTCTTCTCCCTCAAACCCTCCTCCCCCTCCTTCACCTCCGGCGAGGCGAGCTCCGACGAGGCGACTCCGGCGAGGTGGCTCCGGCGAGATGATGGCGCGCGGCGGATCGTGCGGGAAGCATCGGGTGAAGCCCAACGAGGTAGGCGGTGTTCGTTTGCGTTTTAAATCCCGAACCCCTCTTTGAATTCGAATTTTTAGTGTCTAATTGCTGCCCAATCTTCGATCCAAGCCTGTAATCGCATAGATCTTGTCCTGAGATTTCCGTAATGTTATCCGGATCGAATGTTCGACTACCGGATCGTTTCCGGTGGTCCTCTGAAGTTTTCCGGCCACGAGGCCGGTTTCCGGCGAGTGTCGAAGGCGACGGACGGCGGCGCGGGGCGGAGCAGGGCCTCCGGCGGTCGGCCGAGGCTTCAGCAGGCGGCGGCGGCGCTTCCGGGAGGCGGCGGCGGCGTTCGGCGGCGGCTGTCGGAAGCCGGCCACGGCGCCGGCAACGGGCGCCGGCAAATGGAGGAGGGGCCGCGAGGCGGCGGCCCCGTGCAGCGCAGCAACGACCCGCGCTTCGCTGGTCGTTGCGTGGACCGAGCGACCGGCCCACGTGGCCGGTCGGTGGCAAATCCCGCACGGCGGGCATGCGGGTGTGAAGGGGAGTGGGCCACGGAGCGGCGGCCCGCGGCTCGGCTGGACCGGGCCGGCCGGCGCGGGCCGGCCCAAGCAGGGCGGATCGGCCGGACCGGGCCGGTCCGGCCCAAAGGGGCTTTTCCCCTCAGACTTCGGACGCCCGTATTTCGGGCTACGGGCGTCCGCTTTGTGCGCCGTCTGCGGCAGTACGGAGCTTGCGTCAATACGGAGTTTTTGAGATGGTTTTGGGAATTTTTAATTCCCGAAATGAGGGGCCGCTGAGGCGCGACGCGTCCTTAAGTGGACGAGCGTTTTTCCGGGATTCTGGTTTTAGACGGCGTGGACGCGTCCGACATCCGTTTTGGGCGCCGTCAGCGGCGTTGTGACCCTGGCACTGAGGAGGAGGTTTCCAGTGCGGTTCCTGGCGTTGAGGCAGGATTTGAGGCACGGGCCGACACTTGAACTGCGTGCGGCGTTTCACGACTTTTCCATCGGACGTCCGTTCGAGGCGTGCGAGCAGTCCTTTCTGGATGTTTTTCCGAGGGGATTACAATGGTGCAATCCGCCCGCTCAAATTAGGCACGATGGTGCGGGGCCCACGAGGGCCATTTCGGGAGTTGACGGTGATTTCCAGCTTTATCACCGGGCGACCATTTTGGACAAGTGAGTAGTCCATCTTGTGTACTTTTTCGAGAGGATCGCAACGGTGCGATCCATTCGTTGAGTTTCGGGACCAGGATGCGGGTTCCATGTGGCGCCGCTCGTGTGCGGTGCGCCGGAATGCATCATTTTCTCCGGATACCCATTCTACTCAAGCGAGTAGTGATTTCGACGTGTTTTTTCGAGAGCATTGCGATGGTGGAGTCCGCCCGACCTTTTTCGGGGACGTGGTGTGGGTCCCACTCGACCCGGCTATGGTGAATAGTGCACTTTTCACTGGGTGTCCGTTTTGGGCGATTGAGTACTCAATCCCGTGTGTTTTTCCGAGGGGATCGCAGTGGCGTGATCTGTTGGTTCAGTTTCGGGATCTTGGGGTGGGCCCCCACACGGGTTTGGTCACGGTGAATAGTACTTTTTTCACCTGTTGACCGTTCCGGGCGGGTAAGTAGTCGATCTCACGTGTTTTTTCGCGAGGATTACAATGGTGCAATCTGTTTGGTTGTGCGGAGCCTCTTGCGCGATCTTGTTGAATGTGGAGCATGGAAGGTGCTCTAGTGGTGGTCCGCCCTACTTTGTCTGTAGCGGACCCTTGGCGCGTGATCACGCAAACTTGGGAGAGTGATACAAATGGTTCAAAAGATGTGGTTGGCCGTGTCTGGGCCTTTGAGGTAGAGTTGTTACGTCACTCCTTCGCGTTGACTTTGGGTGTTGTGTGCACGATGGCCCTCGGGCTAAGACTGTGTATACTATGGGAGTATACGGAAATGCTTGGAGGTACATGTGGTTGTTCGTACATGAGAACGTTCGTGCGCTTGGTTGGGGTTGACTTGGGGCCACATGTCGTGTGGGCCCCACATGCGTGCCGGGTTCTTCTTTGCGTACTTGGACCTCTCGCGGCGTAGAGGGTCCCTCTGTGTGTTTGTTTGACCAGCAGGGTGGAGTTCTCCCCTGGCTCTGTGCTCATTGGTTGACCAGCAGGGTTGAGTGGTCTCCCCCTGGTTTCGTTCTCGATGGATCGGCCAGTAGCCGTGCTACTGGCACCACGTTATGGAATAGGCGTCGAACCCCTTCGGGTGAGCTGTGCTGGAGTTGGGTGGTTGCGAGATATCTACTCCGTGTTCGGTTGGCCAGTGTTGTGCCCTCCGTTGGGGATGGCTAGAGCAGTTTTGAGTTCTACCCTCCAGCGGGGCTGGGCAGTGGGTTACTCATCGACTTCTTGGGTTTACCATCCAGCAGAGACTGGGCAGTGGGTCACGCGACGCTACTAGGGTCTACCCTCTAGCAGAGACTGGGCAGTGGGTCACCCGACGACCTCTTAGGGACTACCCTCCAGCGGGGCTGGGCAGTGGGTCTCCAGTCGTCTAGTTCCAGGTCTACCCTCCAGCAAGGCTGGATAGTGGGTCTCCTGTCGACTTATTCCAGGTCTACCCTCCAGCGGGGCTGGGCAGTGGGCCGCCTGATGATGTAATTTGGTTTACCCTCCAGCGGGGCTAGGCAGTGGGTCGCCTGATGATGTAATTTGGTTTACCCTCTAGCGGGGCTGGGCAGTGGGTCACTGGATGATGTGTTATGGTTTACCCTCCAGTGGGGCTGGGCAGTGGGTCGCCTGACGATGTATTAGGGTTTACCCTCTAGCAGGGCTGGGCAGTGGGTCACCCGATATCTGGTTACGAATTACCCTCCAGCAGGGCTGGGCATTGGGGACACCTGTTAGCATTCCAGACTCAGTCCTCTCGACTAGGCTAGTCTGTGGCTTACCTCCGTGGTTACCGGAGTGGGACCCTTGGTTGTACGGGTCGGTGTTGGAACGACTTCGGCTTTGAGGAGACCTCTCGACTGCGGGGCAGTGACGAGGCATGGTTTGACTTCCCCTAGAACTCTCAAGTACGAGGGACACTTTCCCCACCGAGACGCGTTCTTGTGACGCGGCCTAAAACCATGAGGGCGAGTCAGTGCCGCCCAAAGAGGATGGTATCAAGGTGTGGTGATTGATCCCCTTGGCTTGTGGTTCGGGGAAGACGTGCGGGATGCTGGGCATTGATGGTGTTATGTCTGGGACGGTTGGCTACCCTTTTCTTGGGCTGAGCTACGGAATGGAGATCCCCTTACGATGTTGTTCGGGCTTCTTGATTGGGCATAAGGATATGTATATACCTTGTTTCCGGTACCCACTTCTTGGGTTTGGTTACTCTCCTTCCAGGAGAGGCGAAGACGCGCGGGGTATGCCATGTGATTTCCGTGTCTAGATTCTCATGGTTGGACGAGTCTACTCTCCTGCTATAGGCAGCGAAAGCTCGACGAGAAGTGCATCTTCTCACCGTTCCTAGCTCCTTGTGTTAGGACGAGTCTTCTACGTTTCCCTTGTTGGGTTGAGCTGGACTCTTTACTTCACTTTCAGTTGTACTCCTCTATTTTTCCTGTTCTCTCTACTACTCACCCTTCGGTACCTCTTTTGTTGCTCCCTCGAGCCTTCGGGGTATCCTACTGAGTATTTTTATACTCACCCCTGCTTGGGATTTGCCCGCACTTGGTGTGCCCTTGCAGACAATGGACAGGTGGAGCGTGACTTCAGTGGAGCGTAGGAGCTTGGGGGCTTGGACCGCGTGCGGTGGTCGTGGCCAGGTTCCAGGTGGGAGACCCGTCAGTTGTTTTCTTTTGTTTACCTGTTGCCGGGTTGTGGCACTTTTCTGATTGGGCGCGTGTTGTGCCCCTTTACCTTTCAGTGTACCTTTAGCTCTCTTTGTACTTGTAGAGGTCGATGCACTTTGTGGTATATATATACATAGCAGTTTCCCTTTCCCTTTTCTTTGCTTGTATTTACTTTTACTCTGCACTGTTGCATTGAGTTTGTTGCATGTGTGTGTGTACAGGTGCTTAGGAAAAGGCCTCCCCGAGTTATTGTGTCTTCGGTGCTGGTCGCCAGCCCCTGGCCTATGGAGTCGGGCTTGGGGTAGTTGCGGCTCAAGCCCGGTAGGGTCGGGTCATGACAAAGTGGTATCAGAGGTGGTTCGTTCCTTGGGGCATTGTGCGGACGTCCCTAAAAGAGGAATTGGTTGGGATATAGGGCAACAGTGTTAACGTGTCTCGAGAGCGGCTCTCAGGCCAGGGAGTCCAATGATGGTGCGGTGGCCGACGTATCCATTCACCAGGACCTTGATAACCCGCTTGTCGACTCGGCATGCTGAGACACTTGTTGCTGGGAAATTTGTTTGTGCATCACATAGGATCGAGTCTTTGACTGTCCTTCTTGAGTCAGCTCCCCATCGTTGTTGTTGTTGGTATATACATGTATGCTCATCTGACCGTGGCACTCCTTGATAATATTCAGGATGTCTCCGTGAGGACAGCCAGCCAGGATACCAGCTTTGGGTACATGACGAAGACCCTGTGAGCTATGAGGCCTCAGTCCAGAACCCATCATGCAAGCCCTTTTCTCCGAGTGGGCTGGTATTAGTACCCCCACCTGTTGAGCAGCAGACATTTTTAGCAGAACAGGATGAACTTGAGTGCAGGTTGAGCGCGCTCCGTGAGTTCCAGCGGCATGGCCCGCTGAGGTTCAGTAGTGAGCCAGACCCTCAGGCAGCAGAGGTTTGGCTCGAGGTTGTGGTTCGCCTTTTCAGGCTTGTGCAGACGCCGATAGATCAGAGAGTGGCTTTGTTAGCCACCCTTTTTCATGGAGCAGCTCGGCGTTGGAGGAGTCTGGTGACTCGGTTTCTTGACGATTCGTCGCTTTCGTGGGGCGACTTCCAGTTTTTGCTCTGTGAGGAGTTTTGCCCCTCCTGTTTTCACTCCATTCGGATTCAGGAGCTCCTGCAGTTTCAGCAGGGAGGGATGACGGTGGCTGAGTACGCGGCTAGTTTTACAGACCGTGCATGCTTTTACCCGGACTTGGTCCGTGACGACGACCTCCGAGCGCGGAAGTTTGAGCAGGGTCTCCGTTGAGAGATTCATGCTGTCATAGTACCCTTGGTCATTTCCACATATATCGGGGTGCTAGAGCAGGCGTTGGTGACAGAGGGCTTCCTGTCATGTTTTGCGGTTGGTAGTGGCAGTGGGCGCGATAGAGCCGGGATGTCTGCCGTAGCTAGCAGGCACCGGATGATAGGACCTCGATGCAGGTGGCCTTCCCACTGCCAGTTTCGGAGACGTGGTCGTATACCACTGTGGCGAAAAGGCGCAGGGCCTCAGCCGAGGATGCCCTTCCGTGAGCGGATCCCGGGACGTGGTCATACACCATAGTGGCGCCGGAGGGCACCAGGGCAGCCCAGAGAGCGTCGGTGCTATGCTTGTGATGGGCGAGGTCACTTGGCACGAGACTGCCCGACCCGAGTTGCTGAGAGCTTCGGGCAGGCAGCAGGCGTACCATCATGGCAGAGGCAGCGCCGTGATCATAGTAGTACCCAAAGAGGTGGTGCTAGCAGAGGAGAGGGAGGAGCTGGTAGTGGGGGACGACGTTATGAGGTCTTCCCATCACCACTGGGTGGTCCACGTCAGGCTCCGAGAGCTGATGGTTGGGACCACGGACAGCCGCGAGCTTTGGATGTCCACGATCCTGCAGATCATGGGATGGTGAGAGGTACCCCTTGAAACTCTTCTACTTCTTGAAGTAGAATTTTTAGGCTTTGTGTGTGAAAGGCTTTATCCCTGCTCCTTGTTTGAGGTGTTACCAGGGTGACGCAGGGCATCGGGTGCAACCTTGTGTTGGTAAGGGAAAAAGGCGTGAGACCTTTTCCTTTAGTCGATGGTGTTGACTCCTTTGCCTTTTGAGCGTGTAAGGGAGCATCGACTATGGAATCTTGCGTGACCAGATATCCTTGGGTGTTTCACCATATGGATATTTTGAAGGAGGGAATCACCAGGCCTTGTTTCAGGTGCGGGCGGTGATTCCAGTCACGGCATGCGACGTAGAGGTTTGACTGGGGAGGTGAGCTACCCCTGAGGGCCTTCGGGCCGTTTGAGACCGTGCAAAGGGATGGTGAGGTCCCCTACCGCCTTTCCCTAACCCCAAGGTCTGGAGTGGGTGCATGACATCGGCAAGGGCTGACCTCACGTGAACGGATCAATCCTTTGGTCTGTGTGCGGTGACGCAGAGCTATGCATGGGTTCTTCTGGGTATGGGAAAGTCAGGTGTGGGCTTCATACCCTATATTGCTCCCTAATTTTGCTTTTATAAGAAGAAAATCTTGAAGGAGGGAATGATGTAAGAACCAGGTTTTTACTACGAAAGACTTTGGAATATTCTTGGTGATATTCCAGAGCAGGGCCTTCAGACGGCGTGCGATTCCGAGCCCCGGAGTGGCCAGATTTAAAGTGATTTGTACTTAAACACCCCCCCCCCCCTTCTTCTTCTTCCTCTTCTCCCTCAAACCCTCCTCCCCCTCCTTCACCTCCGGTGAGGTGAGCTCTGGCGAGGCAACTCCGGCGAGGTGGCTCCGTCAAGACGAGGGCGCGCGGTGGATCGCGCAGGAAGCGCCGGGCGAAGCCCAACTAGGTAGGCGGTGTTCGTTTGCATTTTAAATCTCGAACCCCTCTTTGAATTCGAATTTTTAGTGTCTAATTGCTACCCGATCTTCGATCCAAGCCCGTAATCGCGTAGATATTTTCCCAAGCTTTCCGGAATGTTATCCGGATCAAATTTTCGACCACCGGATCGTTTACGGTGGTCCTTTGAAGTTTTCCGGCCATGAGGCCGGTTTCCGGCGAGTGCCGAAGGCGACGGACGGCGGCGCAGGGCGGAGCAGGGCCTCCGGCGGTCGGCCGGGGCTTCAGCAGGCGGCGGCGGCGCTTCCGGTAGGCGGCGGCGGTGTTCAGCGATGGCTGTCGGAAGCCGGCCGCAGCGCCGGCTGTAGGCGCCGGCAAACGGAGGAGGGGCCGCGAGGGGGCGACCCCATGCAGCGCAGCAACGACCCACGCTTCGCGGGTCGTTGCGTGGACCGAGCGACCGGCCCTCGTGGCCGGTCGGTGACAAATCCTGTGCGGCGGGCGTGCAGGTGTGAAGGCGAGCGGGCCGCAGAGCGACGTCCCGCGGCTCGGCTGGACCGGGCCGGCCGGCGCGGGCCGGCCCAAGCATGGTGGACCGGCCGGACCGGGCCGGTCCGGCCCAAAGGGGCTTTGCCCCTTAGACTTCGGACGCCCGTATTTCGGGCTACGGGCGTCCGTTTTGCGCGCCGTCTACGGCAGCGCGGAGCTTGCGTCAAGACGATGTTTTTGAGATGGTTTTGGGAATTTTTAATTCCCAAAACGAGGGGCCGCTGAGGCGCGACGCGTCCTTAAGTGGACGAGCGTTTTTCTGGGATTCTTGTTTTGGACGGCGCGGACGTGTCCGACATCCGTTTTGGGCACCGTCAGCGGTGTTGTGACCCTGGCACTGAGGCGGAGGTTTCCAGTGCGGTTCCAGGCCTTGAGGCTGTATTTGAGTCGCGGGCCCCACGGGCCGACTCTTGAGCTGCGTGCATCGTTTCACAACTTTTCCATCGGACGTCCGTTCGGGGCGTGCGAGTAGTCCTTTCTGGATTTTTTTCCGAGGGGATTGCAATGGTGCAATCCACCCGCACAAATTCGGCACGATGGTGCGGGGCCCACGAGGGCCGTTTTGGGAGTTGACGGTGATTTCCAGCTTTATCACCGGGCGACCATTTTGGACAAGTGAGTAGTCCATCTTGTGTACTTTTTCGAGAGGATCGCAACTGTGTGATCCGTTCGTTGAGTTTCAGGACCGGGATGTGGGTTCCACATGGCGCCGCTCGTGTGCGGTGCGCCGGAATGCATCTTTTTCTCCGGATACTCTTTCTACTCCAGAGAGTAGTGCTTTCGACGTGTTTTTTCGAGAGCATTGTGATGGCGCAGTCCGCCCGACCTTTTTCGGGGACGTGGTGTGGGTCCCACTCGAACCGGCTACGGTGAATAGTGCACTTTTCACCGGGTGTCCGTTTTGGGCGATTGAGTACTCAATCCCGTGTGTTTTTTCGAGGGGATCACAGTGGCGTGATCCATTGGTTCAGTTTCGGGATCTTGGGGTGGGCCCCACACAGGTTTGGTCATGGTGAATAGTAAATTTTTCACCTGTTGACCGTTCCGGGTGGGTAAGTAGTCGATCTCACGTGTTTTTCTGTGAGTATTACAACGGTGCAATCCGTTTGGTTGTGCGGATCCTCTTGCACAATCTTGCTGAATGTGGAGCATGGAAGGTGCTCTAGTGGCGGTCCGCCCTACTTTGTCTGTAGCGGATCCTTGGCGGGTGATCGCGCACTCTTGGGAGAGTGATACAAATGGTTCAAAAGATGTGGTTGGTCGTGCCTGGGCCTTTGAGGTGGAGTTGTTATGTCACGCCTTCGCGTTGACGTTGGGTGATGTGTGCACGATGGCCCTCGGGCTGAGACTGTGTATACTCTGGGAATATATGGAAATGCTTGGAGGTACATGTGGTTGTTCGTACCTGAGAACGTTCGTGCGCTTGGTTGGGGTTGACTTGGGGCCACACGTCGTGTGGGCCCCACATGCGTGCCGGGTTCTGCTTTGCGTACTTGGACCTCTCGCGGCGTAGAGGGTCTCTCTGTGTGTTTGTTTGACCAGCAGGGTGGAGTTTTCCCCTGGCTCTGTGCTCGTTGGTTGACAAGCAGGGTTGAGTGGTCTCCCCCTGGCTTCGTTCTCGATGGATCGGCCAGTAGCGGTGCTAGTGTCACCCCGTGATGGAACAGGCGTCGAACCCCTTCGGGTGAGATGTGCCGGAGTTGGGTGGTTGTGCGATATCTACTCCCTGTTCGGTTGGCCAGTGTTGTGCCCTCTGGTGGGGATGGCTAGAGCAGTTTTGAGTTCTACCCTCCAGCGGGGCTGGGCAGTGGGTTACTCATCGACTTATAGGGTTTACCATCCAGCAGAGACTGGGTAGTGGGTCACCCGACGCTACTAGGGTCTACCCTCTAGTAGAGACTGGGCAGTGGGTCACCCGACGACCTCTTTGGGCCTACCCTCCAGCGGGGCTGGGCAGTGGGTCGCCCGTCGTCTAGTTCCAGGTCTACCCTCCAGCAAGGCTGGGCAGTGGGTCGCCTATCGACTTATTCCAGGTCTACCCTCCAGCGGGGCTGGGCAGTGGGTCGCCTGATGATGTAATTTGGTTTACCCTCCAGCGAGGCTGGGAAGTGGGTCACCTGATGATGTAATTTGGTTTACCCTCCAGCGGGGCTGGGCAGTGGGTTGCTGGATGATGTGTTATGGTTTACCCTCCAGCGGGGCTGGGCAGTGGGTCGCCTGACGATGTATTAGGGTTTACCCTCAAGCAGGGCTGGGCAGTGGGTCACCCGATATCTGGTTACGAATTACCCTCTAGCAAGGCTGGGTAGTGGGGACACCTGTTAGCATTCCAGACTCAGTCCTCTCAATTAGGCTAGTCTGTGGCTTACCTCCGTGGTTACCGGAGTGGGACCCTTGGTTGTACGGGTCGGTGTTGGAACGACTTTGGCTTTGAGGAGACCTCTCGACTGCGGGGCAGTGACGAGGCGTGGTTTGACTTCCCCTAGAACTCTCAAGTACGAGGGACACTTTCCCCCACCGAGATGTGTTCTTGTGACGTGACCTAAAATCGTTCGGGCGAGTCAGTGCCGCCCAAAGCGGATAGTATCTAGGTGTGGTGATTGAGCCCCATGGATTGTGGTTCGGGGCAGACGTGCGGGATGCTGGGCATCGATAGTGTTATATCTGGGACTGTTGGCTACCCTTTTCTTGGGCTGAGCTACAGAATGGAGATCCCCTTACAATGTTGTTCAGGCTTCTTTATTGGGCATAAGGATATGTATATACCTTGTTTCCAGTACCCACTTCTTGGGTTTGGTTACTCTCCTTCCAGGAGAGGCGAAGACGCATAGGGTATGCCACGTGCTTTCCGTGTCTAGCTTCTCATGGTTGGACGAGTCTACTCTCTTGCTATAGGCAGTGAAAGCTCGATGAGAAGTGCATCTTCTCACCATTCCTATCTACTTGTGTTAGGACGAGTCTTCTACATTTCCCTTGTTGGGATAAGCTGGAATCTTTACTTCACTTTTAGTTGTACTCCTCTACTTTTCCTGTTTTCTCTACTGCTCACCCTTCGGTACCTCCTTTGTTGCTCCCTTGAGCCTTCGGGGTATCCTACTGAGTATTTTTATACTCACCCCTGCGTGGGCTTTGCCCGCACTTGGTGTGCCCTTGCAGACGACGAACAGGTGGAGCGTGACTTCAACGGAGCATAGTAGCATGGAGGCTTGGACCGCGTGCGGTGGTCGTGGCCGGGTTCCAGGTGGGAGACCCGTCAGCTGTTTTCTTTTATTTACCTGTTTCCGGGTTATGACACTTTTCTGATTGGGCACGTGTTTTTTCCCTTTACCTTTCAGTGTACCTTTAGCTCTCTTTGTACATGTAGAGGTCGATGCACTTTGTGGTATATATATATATAGCAGTTTCCCTTTCCCTTTTCTTTGCTTGTCTTTACTTTTACTCTGCACTGTTGCATTGAGTTTGCTGTGTGTGTGTGTACAGGTGCTTAGGCAAAGGCCTCCCTGAGTTATCGTGCCTTCGGCACTGGTCGCCAGCCCCTGGCCTATGGAGGCAGGCTTGGGGTAGTTGCGGCTCGAGCCCAGGTAGGGTCGGGTCGTGACAAATAATTTCATTCATCATCAACCGAATTTTTAGATAAATTATATACTATACATATTTTTTAACTATTTAGTATTTACAATTGAGAATTATTCTCAAGCATAATCATTATGACCATATTGATGCAAATGTTTTATAAATAATTTTCTTTAATTTTGACACAATATTATTTAATATTGTGTGTGTAACATCCATTTTTTATATATAAAAATAAAAAATTAAAATAGGATTAGTTAAAGGATAAGTATATCTAAATTTTATTAAAGGATAAAAGGTTATGAAACAAATATAGAAATATATAGTACACATTTTTCTACTTTATTTGTTCTATAAGTGCAAAATAATAATTATATTTCTGTCGTAATCATATTTTAGATTAGGGATTCTATTTAGAAGAAGAATGGATTTTTATTCTTAATTAAGTACATCAATTGATATATATATATATGAGTAAATATTTTTATGAAATTATATTTATATTGAATAGTCTATACATTCTAGATATATAACATTAAATCTATAAAATTAATAGTAAGAAGTTAAAGGTTGATTCTACCAAAATTTAGTATTTTCATTGCCTAAATGGGCTTATAAATTAGATATATATCCAAAGAATTCATAGAGTTTAATTATTAGTGTAATTTTATTATGAATCATTTTATAAATATGAATTTTATTTGTTATGAAAAAACAATCGAAGAACATTTTAATGGAAAATTGAATAGGGATAGTGGGTTATTCAACATAATATATAGTGATGTATATGTACATATGATTGTATTATAAACTGGAATAAAAAAGTGTTTCTTTAAAATTAGTTGATATTATTCTGTATTTATTATGAGATACACATTTGGAAGCTTTGAAAATTTTATAGTTGTAATGACTCAGATTTTATAATTATTATTTTTTTGATATTGTATGTATTATTATCGAGACCAGGTGCTGAGAAAGAATTTGATTCAGATTCCTGGTGTTCCTGGAATAAATTTTTTAAATATATTGATTATATTATATTGATCATGCACCTAGTTTTCCTTAAAAAGTGGACTAAATTATAAAAGGAAGATCAAATCAAAAATTTGAGGGCACCGCGGAGTTCAGAATGTGGGTTTTATATGAGGAGTGGCATAAAATTTTTCAGTATGTGACATTTGTGGAAAATTCATCATAGGTATAAAATGAATAAAATAATTAAATAAATTATTTTTTTTCATCCATTGATTTATTGAATTAAATTCATCTATAAATATATTATTGTGACAAATTCTTGGGGTTACCTGCATAACCATGAAATCATTGGAGAACCTTTGGAGAGGATGTTAGAGGATATATCTCAAACAAACATCAAATTAATCATATATTGGTGATTAGTGTGCAAATGGATTCATAGATATCTTCATCGATAATGACACAAGATATTTCTTCGTCAGTGATCGATCCATGTCAAGGTAGGAAATTTTTTTGATTAGATTCTTTCACCATTTTTTATTTCTATGACAAATGTGAATCAATCGACTAATGGATTGATTCACAGGTCGATCATTTTGTGGGTTGGGATTATTGTGGGGATTTATTGGAAGATTTTTTTGATTATTTTTTATTCTCCATTTTTAATTCTAATGGAAAAGGATCAAGGCCAACATGAACATTTTCCATGGTTCGTTCCTCATATTTTTGGTTGTGCATTTCTCACCTATTTCATCATTCATCATGGGAGATTTCCATTGGAATTAGGTTAGATGTATACAATAAAATAAAATGTTGTTCACCATATCTTGGTGAAATAGTTTGAAATTGTAGATCCAGGCTCAGAATGAGTTGAAGATTATGCAAAAACGGAAGCAACAGTATTTCATATGATTATGGATACATGGATTGTTTTTCTTCAGTATGAAATGAATAACGACATTCGAATAAATTTTCCAAATGGATTTGATTATCGGTTTTTGATGATTCAATTATGGTAAGGCCTAGCAAACAACACTCCTTTATTTTGGAACAAGGAACATAAATATTTATTGTCAGGGATGTGAAGGAGATACATGATTCTAGATCTATAATTTTGGAAATTTTCAAACTAAATGGTGTGTACTTCAGAGCTACATTTCATGTGGGCCCCCTATGTTCCAGATGGGGTTTTGGGATAAAGTTAAGGATCACAGTGAATGTAACATCTATCACAATGCGTGTGACCCTCCCCAAACCTTAGTGGTTACACGAATAGGGCTAAGAGTACATGGCCAGGGGCACACCGCACACTCCCACACAGACACAGCCAGCCTAGATGTACTCATGAATAGTTATGTACTCAGACATGGGAATAATTACATGGGCATTATCACACCATGAAATTTTACATAGACATAGGCATGGACCATTATAAACAGACATCACTTAGTGGGGAAGGGAATTGTTGTGTACTCTTAGTACATGTCGTGCACTCCATCAAATGTGGATTTGAGCCTTTTTCCTCTGTATCATGGAAAAGTTTCATTAGGGTGAATTTCTTATGTCATTTCCTTTAGGGTTAGTATATAATTTCCTCCTACTCATAGTATAGTGATACCTTCAGTAGGAATTCTTGGATATAATTGTTTGAATCCTTATGTGAGGCCTAGAGTGAGATCCTCTATCATCTTATTTCCCTAGGTGGAGTTATTGGTATCATCGTGACTAACATTATGAAGACATTAATCCTCTACTTAGACACTTAATCTATATTGAGTTATTTTTATACCCCATGACCTTAGGAATTATCCTCGCATGTGTGTTGTATATCTTCTAACATACAGTATATACTTCTAATGGTGATATATAATGAGAACTACCTCTTGGACAGATGTCATCAGTGTTATTTGTCTTGTGAAGTGTTTTCTACTAGATAAGTGCTATGTGGAACTTTCGAGATGGAATAATAGGATGGTATTATGATTGTAACTTCACCTTGATATTGTTTCATTGTTGAGTATATATGGATATTATTTTTATATTTGATATAGACATATGACAGAATATATCTGACTCTTAGTATTTTTATATCCTTTTTGGTTTCAGGGTTTCCTACTGGGTATTTTTATACTCACCCCTACATGGGATTTTCATGCATGTGTCATTTATAATATAGAATATTGACCTTTTGACAGATTCCTATAGGGACTAGGACTAGGCAGTGCTTAGTGAGATTGAAAAAACATATGGTTGTTCTTACAGTACCATGACAGCAGTCACCATCACTAATTTTTGATTGGACTTGTTTTAAGACTCTTTATAGTGGTCTTGTATTTGTCCATATTTACTTTCCTTTACTTCATATCATTCTTTGGTTGTGGTATTAGACATATCCATGAATAGTTTCCTTCATTTGTTTTATATTTTAGTATTTTATGGGCTTTGATATGTGTGTTTGTGTATAGGTAATTTAGGATAAGGCATCCCATGTTATTTATATGACTACTTGTCACTAGTCTTTATCCCCTAACTTATTGGAGGTGGTCTTGGGGAGTTTTGGAATGGGACCCTTTGGGATGGTTTGTGAAAATGTGGTATTAGAGCTGTTATTTCTACCTTAGGACCAAATTCTGTGAGTGTGGTTCGAGGAAATAGTGTTAAGTGTTTAAAGTTCATCATTAAGGCCAGGGACTCAAGTATTAGTGTGGCGTCTGACATATCCATACACCTAGAATCTGATCACCTATTTTTTGACTCAATACAAGAGGAAACTGGTTGTAGGGGAAAAAATGTCATGTGCATAATATAGGAAGCAGTTGTGGTTTACATGTCCTTCTTGAGTCAACTCCCCACATATACTCATTAACCATGATATATCTTGTTTACTTTCATGATTCCTCTATGATGTATTCTAGCAAGGATACAACATCAGCGTCATAAAGATGATCCCATAAAAAATGAGGCAGTGATATAGGGACCAGTTTCATAGGTTCTACCTTTAGGTGGTACACTAGATATACCACTAACTATTGAGAAGCAGATGGTACCCATAGTACTAGAAGATGAGGTGCACTGGTTGAGAGAAAATCACTAGTTTCAGAGATAGAGACCCCTCAGGTTTCAAGGTGATCACATCCCACATGTGGTTTTGGAAAGGATGAAGGAGGTGACGCGGGTTTTCCTACTGGTTAGGACCACATCAGATCAAATAGTGGTTCTGGTGGGGAGCCTTCTCCATGGATCAATGGGATGATGGTGGGGTTTGGTGACTAAGTCTTGTGATGAGGTGGATATAGCATGGATAGAGTTCGAACACTTTTTTATAGAGGAGTTCTCTATAGCTATGCTAAGAATTTTACATATCCAAAAGCTTCTATAGCTTTACCAGAGAAGCACGACAGTAGATGAGTATTCATTGAAGTTCACCAACCTCTCCAGACACTCAATAGATATGGTTTAGAATTAGTTATTCCAGGCTCAGAACTTCAATAGAGGAATAAGTATAAACATATGGTACAACATTATACCTTTTTACATTTCTACCTTTGTTGGGGTGCTAGATCAAGATTTGGTTTTTGAGAGTTTCCTAGATGATCAGATACAAATATTTGTCATCAGTAGTGGAAAAATGAGCAGATACTTCACCAACGTGGAGCCTACAACAGTCTCAAGGACCTGGATGTGTGATACATTTTAGGAGGAGGTCCCAGGATAGATGGTTTGTGGTCTAGGTCTCACAGGATGGGTCCAATCAACTTAGTTAAAGGTGGTGTTACACATGTTATGGTTGGATACATCTGACTTGATATTGTCTGGCCTATCATACAAAAACAATGCAATTTTCAAAACACATTTCCACATATCCCCAAAACCACCACTAAAGAAGGTTTTACAAAGATTTTAACCTAAAATTAACAATCAATTTCAATAAAATCAATCAATTTGAAACTAATTTTTCAAGTAATAATAATAGGAGTTGAGATTGAATCCACCTACCTCAAAAACTATAGTAGAAATGAAGAATGGACTGAATTCTTCAACAAAACCGGGATGAATCTCAAAAAACATACCTTGGATCACATTCCCTAACATGTAAAAAGCTAAATATCATCATTATTGGCATCACATATCATATATCTATCCCCAATGGACAATCTATATGAATAAAAAAGAGGTAAGAAGTAAAGATATGTGAAAAACACCAATAATGAATACTTACCTAGAAATATCGCCTTTAATGCACTAATATTTTCTAATGAATCCCTCTTAGATCAAATGGGAAGGTCTCCACAACCATTGAAAAGAGGGAATACTGAGTTCGCATCAAAATAAGTTAAAAAATAGGTTTTTGAGTAAAAATGACTGAGATCCACCTTTTTCATCTAGATTTTAGTTGTGCATAGGTGGGTCGCATGTTTAGGAAAACCATCAGCCAACCGTGAACCAACCACTACCTACCAACACCCTTCACATCGTTGGCTTGCACGGTTAAAAAAACCATGCCCCAAAAAAATTCCCTCTATTTCACATTGCACGATTACTCCTGGGAGGCCACACTGTTTTTTCAAACTGTGTGCCTAACCGTGCACCTACCAAGAGCCCACTAACTCTCTTTTCATGGATTTATAGTTGAGTTTCACGGTTTATACTAAATGTGATAAAACTCTACAAAACCATAAAAGCCCCCAAAAACATTTCAAAATGCCTTTAAACCTTCCCAAACATCACCCAAACACTTTATGTACATAAGATACCTAAATAAGGGTTACTTACAAAAAATCAGGGGTGGTACAGGTTCATTGGATGGTATACATGGTTGAGGAGTTGGGAGTACAATTGGAGGTGGTAGACACTTTGACCTTTTACCACCACCACCCACAGGTGGTCTACACTAACCTTAGTGAGCTAGAGGATAGGGGTAGGGGAAGCCAAAGCTGGTCAAGGATTACAACCTAAAGGCTCCAGGATTGATATAATGTATGATATATTTCTTTTCTAATTTATTTTTGGTACTAATAGACACAGTTTCTTGTCGTTCCTTTTTTTCCACCAATCTAATTTGAGACTTAGAGATTCTAGTTGAGCTCTTAGCTCGATCCTTGCGCTAGGAGACTCCTACTAGAGATGACTCAGTGATCACATACTTTTTCCGATAATGTGACCTAACTCTTAGAGGTGATAGTTTCTGTTGGGATATCTTTGTAGCAGTGATTAGGACTTATGAAATCATCTTAGGTAAGGATTAGTTATGTACAGTTCATACTCAGATCAACTATTTCAGGAGGATGTTGTATAACCATACAGATGGTAATATTTTATCCTTTTTAGGTGAAAAGGAAACCCATGATATATAGTATAGACTCATACATAAGAGGATATAACTGATTACTCACCAGTTGGCTAGTATGACCCTTCATGCAGTGGGTGTTATGCGTTCCTAGTTCCATATAGTGTTGTGGAGTATGAGAATGTATTCCCTGAGGATGTTCCAGGATTACCTCCTCTCCAGGATATACAATTATTCATTTATCTACACCCAGGGATAACCTTGATATCTATGCCATCATATGATATGGATCCCATAGAGATTTGGGAGCCGAGGGAGAAGTTAGAGAACTTGTATTGGAATAACTTTATTAGACCTAGTGTTTCACCCTAGGAAACCCAAGTTTTGTTATTTAACAAGGCAGATAAGAGCCTTAGGTTATGTGTATACTACTAGCACTTTAATCGGGTGACCGTGAAGAACAAGTATCAACTACCAAGGAACTATGAACACTTTGATCAGTTGAGAGTGGTACGATGGTTCTCGAAGGTTGAGCTCAAAATAATCTATCACCAGTTGCAAGTATGGGATGTGGATATACCAAATATGGAATTTAGATTTCACTATAGTCATAATGAGTAATTGTGGATTCACTATGGCAAAAATAATGCCCTAGTAGTTTTCATGGGACTCATGAACCAGCTCATTCATCATTTCTTATACTGGTTCGTGGTGTTCTTCATCGATGATATACTTGTGAACTCATCATCTGAGGAGGATCACATGAGTCACTTAAGGATGGAAATGGATGTTCTCCAAGTGAACCATATTTTCAATAAGCTATTGAAGTTCCAAATTTGGATTCATTAGGTTCAGTTTCTAGGAAATGTTATCTGAGTAGATGGTGTGGAAGTGGACCCGTCCATGGTCAAGGTATTGTTATCTTAGGAGCCACCCAAGAGCATGATGAAGGTGGAGAGCTTAACTAGGTTGGCTAGATTTTACCGAAGATTCATAGATTATTTTTCCAGGATATCATCACCCATGATATCTTTGACCCAAAAGGGGTATCCTTTCATGTGGACAAAGAGGTTCCATCAATATTTTTTGGAGTTGAGGTAGATATTGAAAAGAACTCCCTTATTGATATTCCCAGAGGAGGGTGTATATTACAAAGTTTTTTGCAATGCATTAGGGTCCTAACTTAGTTGTGTTCTAATGCACGGGTAGGAAGTGATTTCCTATGGTTAATTTCAGTTGATACCACATGAGTATAACTATGAAACCCATGATATTTAGTTCCCAGTAGTGGTATTTACAATAAATATGTGGTGACCCTGCCTGATGGGTGAGTGTTTTATCATCTATTTTGATTGTAAGAGTATCAAGTATATATTCTCTTAAAATTACCTCAACTTGATAAAAAGGTGATGTACATATTTTCTCCTAGATTATGAATTAAAAATTTTCTATACTCTTTGAAAGGGAAACATGGTAGCAGATAATCTTAGCAGGAGATCTTGTTTATATTTATTGAACGTGGAATCAAAATAGTTGTCCTTGTTGTAGTTAACCTTGGTGTATAGAGATGGAGTAGCATATATAAGTCGATGGTTATTACCCCTATGCTTTTTAAATGATTCAGAAAGGTATGGATTAGGGATACTGATTGTGAGGCCATGCATACCCAGATATTAGATGGACATGTTCCTGATCATTTTTCTAAAGGTGGAGATCATGTTGTTATTTTTATAGGATGAATGATGGTACTAGTGATGTTACAGGAGGAGGTACAAAGATATATTCATAAATTTCATTTGGTGGTATATCATAGTGTGGAAAATATGTATCAGGGCCTCTGATTTCAGTTTTAGTGGCTTGGGATAAATAAGGGAGTTTCAAAGTTTTTAATCAATGCTTTTTCAGCAAGTGAAGGTTGAGCACCTAGTTCTAGTGGGTTTAGCAAAACCCCTTAAAGTGAAAATGTGAATGTGGGATAGGATTTCAATGGAATTCATGATGGTCTTCCCATGTACGTATTAGGTACATGATTTCATCTAGATAATCATAAACTGACTCACCAAGTCATCCCACTTCCTAGCTATTTGGGAGCAAAGTTCAGTAGAGATATTGGGTTGCCTCTATATATATGGGATAGTCTAACTCCATGGAGTTCCATTGATGATCATTTCTGACCATGATTATTTCTTCACATATCTATTATGGAAGGGATTATAGGAGGTTTTGGGGGATTAATTATGCTTGAGCACATCATTTCACCCCCTGTAATGAGGACCTAATTGAGCAGACCATATATGTTCTAGAGGACATGTTGCGGGCTTTCATGTTATACTTTGGTCATAGTTGGTAGAATCATATACCCTTAATGGAGTTTGAATACAACATTAGATTCCATTCCACTATCGTTATGGCACTATTCTAGGCCCTATAAAGGAAACCCTGACAGTCGCCAGTATGCTGGAATGACTGAGGAGATTTGGCACTCATATGCCTAGAGCTGGTGCGAGCCACTATAGAAAAGTTTCAGATAATTTAGGAGTGAATGAGGACTACATAGAGTCATCTTAATTCTTGTGAGGATAGACGACAAAGGACATTGTTGTTCAAGGAGGGAGAAGATGGGTTCCTATAGTTTTCACCTTGATGTGGAATATAGATTTATTTCTTGGTTTTAAATATATATTTGATATTAATTGTCCCATTTCAGATACTATGTAGAGTTGGTGAGGTGGGAAACCACTTAATTCTATAACCATAGTTAGACTGGTTACATGATGTATTCCACGTGTCGCAACTGAGGAGGTACAAGCATGAACCATCAAACATTATAGAATGGGGTGGGTTTGAAATTGAGGAAGGAGATACCTTTGTTGAGTACCCAGTGGAGATTGAGGATTATAGGTATAGGATTATTTATGGTTGATTTATTACTATAGTGTGTGTCTGGACATAGCATAGAAATTTTTAGGAGTGGGAGGCTCAGATACATTCTGAGTACCCACATCTCTTTGTGTAGAATCTTGTTTTTATTTTTTGGGATAGAAATCTCTCATTAGAGAATAATTTAATGACTCTTATTTTTAATGTATTATTTTTTGATAATTTTTGGATTTGTTTTCGAGACCAAGTGCTTAGACGACATGTGATTGTGAGGCCCTGTGTTCCCAGAATAATTTTTTGAAATATATTACATATATTAATTATAATGTGCATGAATTTTTCATGAAAAAATGGAATATCATATAAATGTAATCTCATATCAAAAATATGAGGGCACCATTGAGTTCAGAACATGGATTTTACACTATGTGCGGCATATCCTTTGTTAGTGCTGGATGTTTGTGGAAAAGTCATCATGGGCATAAAATGAATAAAATAATTAAATAAATTATTTTATTTCATCCATTGAAATAGTCATATAAATTTTCCTATAAACATATGGTTATGAAAAATTATAAGGGTTGGCCTTATAAACCTGTAATCATTGGAGAACCGTTGGAGAGATCATTGTAGGATCTCTCTCATACGAACATCAACTAGATCGTAGATTAGAGATCAGTGTGCAACAATATTTGAAGATCTATCTAATGAAAATGACGTAGAATCATTATTCATCATCTATTGATCCATATCAATGTAAGAAATTTATTTTTATTGTATTCTTTACCATTTTTCTATTTCTACAAAGAACAATAATTAATATACTAATGGATTGATTTGTAGATCGGTCGTTTTGCGGGATGGTATATTGTATGGATTTATTGGTAGATTCATTTGATTATTAATGATTCATCATTTGTCATTTTAATGGTGATAGATTGAGTCAAACATGAAAAATTTATGAGTTTCATTTATCATGTTTGTGGTTTTTCATTTCTCCCATATTTCTTTATTCAGCATGGACAATTTCATTTGGCCTGCAGTTCGACATATACTAGAAAATAAAACAATGTTCACCCATTTCATAGCACAATGGTTCGAAATTGTAGATTTAGGCTCTAAACGACTTGAATATTGGGTTAAAATGGATTCGACAACTGTTTGAATGTTTTTGGATACCTAATTTTTTTGTTCCTCATAATGGAATGAAGAATGACGTTCAAAGGAATTTTGTGAATTGATTTGATGGCTAGTTTTTGAGGATTCGATGATAGTAAGACTTGGCTGATGACACTCCTTGATTATAGCATGAGTTGTAGTTGGATTTATGGATATAGAAGTAGAGGTGACATGCGATTCCAGATCTGTAATTATCAAAATTTTCGATAAACACAATATGTACTTTGGAGCTACACTTTGTGGGGGACCCTTGTGGGGTGGTTGGGTTTTGGGATAAAGTTAACGATTACACTACATGTGAACTGTATCACATGGCATGTCACCCTCCCCAGATATATCGACATGTACCTCAAAGGGTACACAAAAATGGGAAGGAGTACACGGCTAGGGGAACGTCGTGTACTCCTACACAAACATGGATAACATGGATGTACATAGGCTTATCCATGTACTAAGACATGGGAATATGTACACGGGCATTAGCACACTTTATAATTCTATAAGGACATAGGAATAGTACATTTAACATGGTTCGGACCTAGTTCCAAAGGGACACGCCGAATACTCCTAGTACATGTCGTGTACTCCTTTAAACTTGTCTTGGAGCCCTTTTCATTTGTATCTTAGACATGTTTCATTAGAGTGTGTTAGTTATATCCTTTCCTAAAGGGTTATTATAGAATCACCACCTTCTCAAGGAAAATCTATCCCTTCAACATAAATTCTTGGATAGTCTTATTGGAATACTTTTATGAGGCTAGGATTAAGATCCTCTATCATATTCTTACTGTAGGTGGAGTTATTGTTATCATCAGGACCAACACTACATGGGCGAAAATCCTCTAATTAATGGGTAAATCCATATTTATTTTTTGGTATACCCCATGGACATGGGAATAATCTTCCTATATGTATCGCATCTATTCAGAATTATAGTGTATAATTCAAATGGCGTAACCCAATGAGAAATACCTCTTAGATGGACGTCATCAATTTTATCGGACTCATGGAGTGTGTTCTCCAAGATGAGTGCTATATGGAACTTCAGAGATAGATTTCAATGGTGGTATTATGATTTTTACTTTACCTTGAGATGGTGTGTCTTTGTTGAGTATATCTAGATATTCTTGTTATATGTGTTGTAGACATATACCTTTATATAGTTATCTCTTATTGTTTTGTTATATTATTTATGGATTTAGGGTGTCCTACTAGGTATTTTAATACTCACCCCTACACATCCTTTTCTCACACATGTCATGTCTTGTGTAGTTAATCGACCTTTTGATAGAGTCCTAGAGGGAACCTGACCAGGGAGTTCTTAGTGATACCAGATAGATCAAAGTGTGTTACTACGGTACCCTGATAGAGATCCCCATATTTACTTTCAGGTTGGAATTGTTTTTAGACTCTTTGTGTTGGGCATGTATTTAACCCTATTTACTTTACTTTAAATTATGTTATACTCTAGTTGTGGGATTAGATGTATGCATTCATGTTTTCCTTCAGTTGTTTTACATTTTAAAAATATATAGACTTTAATATGTGTGCATGTGTATAGTTACTTTAGGCTAAGACCTCCCATGTTAGTGATATGTCGACTCGGCGCTAGTCTTCAACCCCTAGACTATTGGAGGTGGGACTGGGGAGTCATGGCATAGGCTCCTTTGGAATGGTTTGTGACAACAGTGTTTAGGAATAATATATTTAATCATCTAGGATAATGGCTTAAGATTATATGATCAGATCTTGGTGGAGAATTATTGATCTATTACTTTATCAATCCTTTTAAAGACTATAGAATTGTTTCACAACTCATTCCTCTAGAAAACCCATAGTAGAATAGTGAATCTGAGAGGAGGAATCATACCTTATTGGACATAGTTTGTTTTATAATTTGTTTGTGTGAACTACTTATTTCATTTTGAGAAAATGGTTAAGAAACTAGTATAATATTACATAATCCTATTACATCTAAAGTAGTCATAAATACATCATATAATATATTGAGTGGAAGGCATTCCAATTTATCATTTTTTTTGAATTTTGGGTTCTTGAAGCATACATATTATGTTATTATATTATATTAACGTGAAATTATAGAAGTAATTATTTATTTTTTATCCCTATGAAATTGAGGAATATTATTTAAACAATCTTTATTGAAAACAAAATTATGTGCCATATACTATTATTTTCCTAGAGAAGGAATTTATCATTTGATATGTTAATGAGAGGAACATTAAACTTATTGATGATTAATACTACAAAAAAATAAATTTTTTAGATAGAAACTAATTTGGTTTCATAAGAGGTTGTGAAATTTGAAATTGCCTAGTTTATATAACAACCTCAAAATATTGAAAGTATTTATCAAGATCTTCATAGATAAATATTTCTTGAGGATAATGATGATGAATTATCATTACTTGAGGATAAACCTTCTACATACTAATAATCCCTTGAGATTTATAATTTTGAGAAATAGTTAGAGGATATGATGTTTAGGTGGACTCCATGTACAATAAAAATGTTTGGACCTTTGTGGATACACCTAAAGGGGTTATACCCATATAATAAAAGTGTAATTTCCATAAAAAACCTAACATAGACGGTATAGTGTCTTCCTTTTAATATATTTTAGTTGAAAATGGGTGTAAAAATATTTATTGTTTCGACTATAATGTATAAATTTTTAAAATTAGAGATGATAAAGTCAACTCTAATATTTCTAGCCATAATAACTCATTGTGATGTTTTGATATATAAAATGGATATGAAAATTTAATTCATTATTGGGAATTTAGTTGAGAATTTCTACATGATAAAACCTAAAGGATTTGAGGATCTAAGTAGTGTTATTATGGAAGGAAATTTGTAATAGTTTATTTATGGATTGAAAATTAATTCTTAGAATTGGAGAATACATTTTTTTTTTAAATGAAAGAGTCCAGTTTCACAAAGAACTTATATGGTTCTTAAATATACAAAGAGGTTAGTTGTAGAGTCATAGTATTTATAGTGTTTTATATAGATGAAATATTACTAATAGGAAATTATAACCTAAATTGAATTTATATAATGTTATGTTTGGGAAAATTAATCTCAATGAAATACATGGGTGAAATATCTTATATTATAGGTATGGACATATAAAGATATAAATCAAAAAGGATGTCTTTTCAAAGTGAGAACATTTACATTGGTGAATTTCTAAACATGCTTAGAATGGATAAGTCCAAGAAAGGGTCCTTACCAGTGCTATACAGTGTGAGATTTTATGATAAAAAAATTATTAATATATTTTATACATGAATTTTATATATAAATGAACTAAATCAGAACTCATAAACTATGCTTTGGATGATTTTTGGAATAATGGATATTTAGAATAAATTAATATTAGTTTGGAAGAATTTGATGTTAAAATGGAAAAATAATAACACAACAAATAATATTTCACCATGATTGTTTGGGATATTAATATATATATTTCATGTATAACATTATGGAATGAATCATACTTTGTTATATTAATATAATATAATAAAACTTTGAAGACCTAAGGAAGGACTCACTATTCCATGATGTCTTGGCTGTTACATTATAAATCTCATTTAACATTTCATTTTGGGAAGTCAAGGAATATATCACATTATAATTAAGAGGGAAAAATGTATAGAATTATAGAAATGGAACCATTCCATCAGGATTCACTCATTGTAGAATAACGATATAAAGATGAAAAAAATCTAAGAAGACATTGAATCAAAATAATGGGGAATAATAAGAATCTATTAATATATTTTCACATATAATAGTGAAATCATATGTGTTATTCTAAAACCAGAGGATATATTTATTCTGAAAATAACATATTATATATGGTCTATAGATAAAATATAGAAAATACTATGGATATACACTCATTATAGTGCAACGATTACAATTATCGAATGATTTTTTAGACAGTTTACATTTAATTAATTTTTAATTTTAGATAGAGTTTTTTCAATTTAAAATGTTATAGGAAATGTTAGGCCACTGAGGAAAATATGTAGGAATCCCTTAAACAAGATTTTACAATAGCTATATTTTATTGATTTTCATGAGTATCATTATTTCTCTATTTTTTATTTATATTTTATATTTTATTTGATACGAATTAGTCATCAATTCTTGGATCTCAATAAATCATGAGAGATTAATAATTATATAGTTTATTGAATTATGAGTATGAGTATAATAACATGATTGTGTATTGAATTCACTTGTGACAATGGAACATTAGGAACCTTTGGTGAGTTAAAAAAGGGACATAAGTGACCCAAGTGTGTGCGGCACCACTATGAGTTATGTTTTTGTCTCAATAGATTGTGGTGGGAATAAATATAAGTTAGTACCAGAATATTCCTAGTTTAGTCTCTTTTATGACTAGTAAATATTGTCATATTCTAGGGGAAAATACTTTTTGATTTTTCATTTACACTATTTATTACATGATTTATTTATTTTATGGATTGTTTCTCATCAGTTTTTACATGAGGTTGTGCCACATGGATTTGGAAAATGGATTATTTCATGGATTTGTGTTTATTATCTTTCCTTATAGTGTATAGATGTGATTTTATATTTATCACATATACATTTCATATTCCAATAATCATGAATATAAAAGGAATTTATGAGAAACTAAATAAAAATGATTTATAAATGGGTTCTGATTCATGAAAATACTTATTAAAACTATTTTTTTATCTAACAAAATAGTGTTCTTAATATTATACATTGTATAGACTCTATGGGAGTATCCTACTAGGATTTCTTCCCACATCCTAATATTTCTTTTGATAGGTTTTTAGATTTTTTATTGAAATATTTATGTAAAGGGAAGGGAATCTTGTAGCATATTGAATTATCTTGTTGCCACGGCCTTAGGTTTGGGATGGTTTATAGGTGATGTTTGCTCACATTGACACATATTGGTCTTGTCTAGTTTTACATTCTAGTTAATCTAGTTTGACTATGATTAAATGGATATTTTTCTTTGGTATTTTAATTTGGTTTTATGTCTTGTTTGGGTTATATTCATTAATTTTTTTCCATTATCATTTTTCACATCACAACCATGATGGTCTAGCTTGAGTGGCCTGTCTGGTTTACTTATCTGGTCTATTACAATTCGGTATCAAAGGGATGTTTATCCAAAAGTATGTTAACATTTCTTGATTTTAGTTATGTTTATTTTGAAGATATTATTTAGGACCATCGATATTCAGGTAGTAAGTGTGGGAGTGTCCCTTTATAGCTCACAAATATGCCTAAAATTGAGTTACCATGGGTGGTCGAAACATTTTTACCATGTTTGAGAATTGGAGGTTGAGTACATTTGAATGAAATGGAAGGAGAGTTTATTTAAATAGACTTGTTCCTTCTTAAATCATTATTTTTCATTCATATAATTAATTTTTTTCTTTAAATTATTGATGTTTTAATGTATATGAATGAATTATTTAAGTTGTATTATGATTTTTTAATATAATATAAATCGGATTTGTCATTGTCTTGTTCTTAATACATAATTCCTCTGAGAAGAGAACTTCTAAATCCAAGTGTGGAATCTGTGATAAAGTATCTATAGAAAAATATTTTAATGTACACTTATTTGGGTGAAGCTTTAATACATACAATTAAAACTCTAGTTAAACTGTGTGTTGGGAAATTTGGATGTGTGGTGGATCATAACTCTAAATTCACTAAGCAGTATCAACCCATCTTATGTGGTGACAAGGATCCCCATGAATATGGGGAGTGGGTTGACAATATTAAGAGGATATTTAATTTATTGAATACTCATGTGAACTCTATGGTGGGGTTTTCTATGTACGTGCTCAAGGGACTAGGAATGAAATGGTTGGAATCCATCATGTAAGATAAGTTTCAATAGGATATTACATGGACTTATTTTAAGAATAAATCTGTTAGAATTTTTACCTTGAGATGTTACATCAAGCAATTACCCATAAGTTTCTCACCTTGGAGAAAGGGGAGTATATTGTTCTCGAGTATTCCACCTTCTTTTTTTGAGTTGGTGAATTTATCACCGGAGCTAGTTACCAATGAGTACCTAAAGTTTGAGAGGATGAGTTTGGATTGGGACTAGATATTCAGTCGATGTTGATTCTTATGTGACTTCCAACCTTTTTGGAGGTATTTAACAATTTTTTTGTTGAAGTAGATGTATATGGAATGAAATGTTTGGGAGGAGCATCAATTAGTATAGTTGTAAGCTAGAATATGTCTTATAGTTATAAAAGGAAGTTCAAGGATAGCCATATTTCTTTGAGACCATTTTCCAGGGATTAATCAAAACATAAATAGTTTATATGATATCAGTATGGAATGTGGTGTCATGCAAATCCTAACTATATAAAGGCTCATAAGACATTTCTTTTTTCAGGTTATCAGGCCATATAGATAATTTTTGTAAAAGGATATCCCAAGGAAGTTGGGAAGGATCCACCCTCACCAAGGGTTCACAGGTTCGTTCTGATGCTTCCAAGGGTGGTGGGTCTAATCACAAGACTATGGGGGATGTTCATCTAGATATGACTAAATGGATTTATGCAAATTAATATGCACCATATGAATCTTAATAATTTCCAAATACGTTTATAGGTAGGTTGTTTATTTTATCTTCTAAGGTTCTAGATTTGTTTGATACTGATGTTGTCATTTTTTTTATATTGTTAATGCTAGTTAATATGTTGGGTTTTCATTCAGAACATATGTCATTATTTTTTGATCTTTCCATGCATTTGGGACAAAGGTATGAACAAGGTTTCACATTTCCCACATGTTGGGTGATTATAGCTGACTAATATGAGACTTCTTAGTGATCAATGTTGACATATTTTACCTTATACATGGCATGTATTGGATGATCCATGTTGAAGTACAAATAGAATTTTTTCATCATTGGGTTTATTTTTTACCTTCTGATGGGGTCACTCTTGCTTTTCATGGTGAGTGGGACTCTACATAGATAGGTGAGGGGCATGTTGTTCCTTTTGTTGGGGTAATATCATGGTAGTTTTTAGATATTTTTCTTGATATTTTTTGCCCTTATTTTGGTAGTCTACTTTCATTGGGGATGTATGTGTACCCAAAGACCTTCTCAGATTATTTTTCTAGTTTACTTCCCTAAATAGTGGTTGATTTTACTATTTACCTAGTCCTCAGTATGAAGAAAGTTTTTATTCCATCATATAAAATGGAACCTATTGAGTTTGTGGAACTTAAATCCTAGATTGTGGATTAAGAAGATAATGGATTTATTCATCATACAGTGTCACTGTAGGCTATTCATGTCCTATTTTTTATAAGGAGAACATTAGTCTCAGACATTATGTGGATTGTAAAAAGATAAATCATGACATTTTAAAGAAAAAATATCCTTTTCCAAGGATTGATGATATCTTTGACCAACATAGAGGGGCATGTTGGTTTTCAAATATTTAACTTCTGTCAGTGTACAGCAGTTGAGAGTCAGAGAAGAGAATATACCTAGGATGGCATTTAAGATCTGGTATGGGAATTTCGAGTTCCTGGTTATGCCATTAGGTCTCACTAATTCTCTTATAGTATTTATGGATTTTATAAACAAAATAATTATTAGTTTCTTTGACACATTTGTTGTTTTGTTCATGGATGGTATTTTTTACTACTCCAAGACATAGGAGGATCATATAGACCATTTGGATATCATTCTTTGAACCTTGACAAAACATCGTCTATATGGTAATATTTCCATATGTGAGTTTTGGATCCATGAAGTAAAATTTTTGGACAATTTAATATCTGATAGGGGCACCTCTGTAGATTCTAAAAAGATACAAGGTGTTATGTCTTAGTATAATCACATAAATGTGTCTTGGATCTGACGCTTCTTGGGTATGGATAGTTATAGTAGATTTTGTATTTAGGATTTTTCTAAGCTCAGATCTTTGATTACAAATTTAACCAGTATGTGTGTAAGGTTGGAATGGAATGAGAAATTTCATATATCTTTTGTAGAGCGGAATATGAGGATGAATTCAAAACCAATTTTGATTCATCGAGAATCGGGTTCAAGTTATGATGTTTTCTATGATTTATCTAGTATGGGTTTGGGATGTGTCTTGATAAAGGTTAAATATGTGGTAGCCTATGGCTCTCTTCGGTTATTCACACATGATATGAACTGCAATACCCATGATCTTGAGTTGGTAGAATTTATGCATGCACTCAAAATATGGCATCACTATCTCTTTTGGTAGTGGTTTATAGTGTATTATGGTCATAAGGGACTGAAATATATTTCTACCCAGAACGATCATAATTTTTGATAGAGATGTTGAGTGGAAGATCATTATACATTTTATTACAACATTTCATAAACTTTTGGGAATGATAATATGGTGTTGATGCGTTGAGTTGAAAATTAACAACATAAGTTATAAAGGAGTTATTTGAGGAGTGGTATCTGATGATTTTGTTTGTTTATATGACCTTATGAGTGGAAGATGTTGGTGGACAGCTGTTTTCGGCTTCAATAAAATATGACTCTTCTTTTGATGAGTGACTTTGGATCAATAAGGAAATATAAAGAGAGTGAAAAATCTTTAGTAAAATCATTTATGGTGTGAGACCATGGGTGAGTGTCCTCAGCCTCACAGTGGAGATTTTTTCTTCCATAGTAATTTGGTTGTTCTATTTTCCCTAAGGTAGGATTTGGTTGACAGTGGAAACCGGTCATGTTATTCTACACACCCTAGGATACAAGGATGCTTTATCACTTGAGGTGTTGGTATTGGTGTCCAATGATGAGATGATTGATTATAGATTTTTTTCAAGGTTTCTCATTGTCATTAAATTAAGGTGGAACACAAGATAACTTTTGGTGTGTTTCAACCTTAACCCATTCTGTTATGTAAGTGGGTTGATATTTCCATGGATTTTATAATTTGTTTTCCACATACTCCTTGTGGGAAGGATGCAATTTGGGTGATCATTGATTAAATCACAATTTTGGATCATTTCATAAATATAAAGGTTACAATGAAGTGGAATAGCTTTGGGACATGTACATATAAAATATTTTGAGTCTTCACAGGGTTCCCGCTATGGTAGTATCTGACATGGACCTGAGGTTCACATCCAGGTTTTAAAAGGGATTAAAGGTGGTGATGGGTTCCCAATTGTAATTATGCATTTATTTTCATCCATTGAAAGATAGAGAGAGAGATATATCCTAGTTCTTTAGGATATACTCTAGGCTTACATTCTTGTTTTTTATAATATCTCAGGACCCACACGCCTGAATCTTGTGCTGAAATCCGTAACTTTACATTTTCAACTATGATGAAGATAATTGTGACCAAAATTTTACCATAAAAACTATAAAACATAAAAAATAATAATAATACTTGGTTCACTTACATTATATAGGACATATTAGGTTTATAGTTTTATATAATTAGGAAATACTCCTATATAAACAATTCACAAGTCATCAAAAGAATATTTCATGCATTTAACCCACCTTTCCTTATTTCCCAATAGGTAAACAACAATTTCCTTCTAAAATAATTTATAAATATAAATCATTCAACATAATTATTTAAAACATGGTGAAAAGGAAACATAAGAAGGGTGGGATCAAAATCTAAATAAGGTTAAGCAAAAGCATTAACTATTAAATGTCATAAATGATAATAATAGTTCATAAGTGTATGATGACATAATCAAAGTTCATGATAGAATCATAAAATTAACTCATACCCATCAATACCTCGACCATCAAATATAAAACTTGGAAAAATAAATATTCATTAGAATTAATAATCATGATCCATGTGATTTCAATCTCAATCATTATAAACATCATAAACCCATAGAAAGAAAAGATAAAACATATTGGTATCTTGGAACATCATCCAATTGAACCCTTAAAGAACCATTATAGAACCCTTAAAAATAGAATAACCAATACGGTTACTTCCATATTTGGAGAAATCAATGCATCGGAATGCTATCTAGGCACACCCATCACATAAGATATAACAGGATAACCAGGTGTTATCTTGGTGCACCCACCATTTATAATGTCTATAACTGAATACATATAGAATTCATCAAAATCATTGAAACAAAATTTATTCTTTTTATAAAATGATTAACCCATGAAAATGAAGCATGTTCCAATATAATATCTTTAAAATATAATCAACCCATGGAAAAGAAATGAGTTTCACCACAAGTTCTTTAGTACATAATCAACTCATGGAAAAGAAATAGGTTTTACGACAATTTCTTTGAAAAAAATATAATCCATTCCAAGAATGAATGATAATTTTATCAATAAAAAATATCCCTAGTGAAGGGTAAGTAAAAATAGGGTTTTTTTACTTTGATGAATTGGAATAACCATAAAATATCTTTAAAAACATTCATGTGGAAAATAACCTTTAAACATTCCAAAGTGCCCTATACAACTTTGAAACATTTTAGTCATAATACACATGAAGTAATAAAATTAAAAGAAAAATATATATCAGGAGAATAAGGGGATTAATTATAAATCATTTTAAATGATAATTATATACACCTCATAAAAATATAGGTTTATAACATGACAAATGTTTCAAGGAAGGAAAATTGTGACAAAAGTCCATTACCGCATTGGAAAGATCGAAACCATAAACACCATGAAATAGAGATACACAAAAGGATATTTAAATACGCATAAATATAAGTATTATAATCATAAAATACATTAATGTTCATTATATACACCAAACAACAAATATAAGTGATGAATGTGGAATAAGTCTCGCAGAAATAAAAGTGAGACTAGAAATCCCCTTACAATTGTAGTAGCATATAAATCAGAAACCCAAAATGTAATAATAATCAAATTAAAAATTTTAATACCATGAATATAAAATAATTCATGATATAATATATCAAAATTGGTTTTAGATACACCACACATAACAAATAAGTAGTGATTATGATGCATGCCCCATGAAAGTAAAAGTAAGACAAGAATACCTTACCTTGAGTCTAACTTGTCACATGTGTATTTATATTATTGAATAATAAACTTTTTTTAATTATAAAATGTATTTAGAAACTTTTAAAATTTTATTATTTCTTTCATTTAACTTATTACAATGTTGTATACAATTACTTAAACAATTAAGTTTACGTCGGATGTTTTGACCCCATTCGATTCATGTGTCAAAAATGACTTTGGTTGGTCAACTAGGGTCAAAGAGATAATTACATAAAAATATATTGAATAATAATCATGAAATAATTATAATATTTAAAAATAAATTATACTTTTAAAATAAATCATCAACAATTAATATGAAAAATAAACCAACATTACAATTGTGGAGAATATAGGTCGTACGTACACATGACTAATGTTCCAATTTTTCAATGACCCTTATGGAAATAAGGTAAGTAACATTTATATTTAAATAATTATAATTATATAATATATTCCATATTATTTAATCATATATACTTATATATATAATTCTTTTGATTTAAAAGGAATCACATCGCATCGAGAAGGTGGTAGTCCACACATCCACGAATGACATTATCACTTTTTCAGTGCGTGAAGGGGTAATAAAAAATGATATATTATATTTAAATAAATGCAATTTTTGTAATTAATATAATAAATATTTTATTTATTTCACATATATTAAATTAAACCCATCATTAATACAGTTCATGTAATGTGTGAATGTATCATATCACTTTGAGGAGGTGGTAGTCCACACGACCAGAAACGATGTTATTGTATTTAAAAAAAATGAAAATTATAAAGATATGTGTTATATAAAAATTATATAACTATAATTACAAAATAAATATCATATATATCATATAAAAATAGGTTTTTCCATCATAATTCCCAACCACCAGAGTTGTTAATGTAAAAAATGAACAACATTATTTTGTGAGACCGTAGTTTGGTGTACGCAAACGGTGATTTTGTTACCAATTTTATGGAAGTGTGTATAGTTTTAGTTCAAAAACTTAAAATAAAAAAACATTAGAATATAAAGGATACCTTTTTATTATAAAATCATGGAAAAATAATAACTAGACTGTTTAAAAAAAAGCAAAAGTGATCGTTGAATAATGTCAACTATTTTTCGGGTAACTCCTTTTAGTTTTCCCTAAAGGACTTAATTTTATTACTTTATTCCAAATTTTAGGATTCTATTATTAGATTAGATAATTTTTTAGCTTATTTGGGTAGGTTTTTTACAATCCAAAAGGGATTGAGAGGTGTGAAGAGAGAGGGAGAGTGAGTATCTTCTTATAGAGGTGAAGGGGTGGCATTCTTGAAAATACCAGAAGGTAAAATTTGTTGTGGGTATCTCTTAACTCATGTGATTCCAAAATGTAAAAATAATTGAGTAAATGATAATTATATTTGATACATACTAACACCACACAAAAATAAAATCATTTTTATCATTTTGTTTCTTACTCTTTAAGTTTCCTTTTTTTTTGTTTTTCATTTAGGTGACTAGTTTTCTAAACTATATATTTAAAAAATTTAAAAAAAATTAAATAGAAAAATAATATAAAATTTTAATCCAATAATTATAAAATCTTAAATCCATTTAATATAATAAAAATCACAAATTTTTTGGATATTAATTTTAACAGAAACACATGTAACGTACAAAAACATTATTTTAACCCTAACTACGCAAACACTATTTTTAAAATTTATGGGTCAATATGTTAATTATAAAAGATTAATTAGACCATAAATAGACCATATTTTATATTTGTTAACACTTAAAAATCACTTTTATAAAGATAATATTTTTAGTAATTTTAAATCATTTAAGAAAAATATCATTTATTTTTATTAATTATTAACTAAATATTCCATGCGTTGACGTTTCCTAAGAATTTAATGTAATTATATCATCAATAAAAATTAAATAAAAATTATTATGATAAAAATAACTCTTTTTTATTCTAAAATAATATATATAACCAAACCTATATAGCTTCATTTGTACTTCAAATCTTTATATGTGTTAAAGTCAACGAAGGTTCATTTTTTTCTTTTACCTCAGTTAACTTATTATATAGGTTGCATTCATGGAATATTATCCAAATAACTCATGAAAATATATAATAAGGTTTTTAGGCTATACATATGTCCATAAAATGGGTTTTGGATAGGTTTTGGATAGGTTTTGGGTCATTTATAAACCTTATATTCTATGTTTAATCATTAAGTGAGCTTATTTTTACTGTAATCACTATAATTAATTTTAATTACTTTCACAAATATTTTTTTTCAATAAAATTTTATATTATTAGAATATAAATTTTATACTTATTAAAAATACTTATATCCATTTTTTTGAATTTAATTCACAAAAGTGGCTAAAATTAATTTAAAATTAATCTCGCAGACGATGTGAGACAGTGGGTTTTTAAAAAGAAAAGTTCAAAAGTATAAAATGTTTTTATATCCAATTTAATGAGAAATTGGATATATTTATCTAAATTGGATTTATTAATGTATAATTGAAGTAATTGTACTTTAAAACCAATTTAAAATATAATTTAATTCTATAAATAAATTATATGAAAAAACTGTTTTCAATTAAAATGCACTATTTTGCACAATTCATCGAAAAATGAAACTTCTTGGAAAAATATCAAAAACTCACACAAAGTAAATTTTGATAATAATATTTTTAAAATGAAGTTTATTTTTTCAAATAAAAATTATAAAAGTTCCAAATATTATATTTAAAAGGGGTTCCCCATTAAAATGTGGTAAAACTGCCCTTTAAAAATATACAACTCTTTATGCTTAATATTATATTTATTCTTATCTTAACACTATCAAACTTATTGGATGAATTTAAAAATATTTTATTAAATATATAACATATAAAATCCAATACTATATTTTAATAATAGTGATTAATTTATTTTATTATGATAAAATGTAATTCTAGTTAAAGAAATAGTTTTCATAAAAATGCATCTTTTATATTCAATTAGAATTTATTTTCATTTATAATTTATTTGTAACAAATGAATTTTTTTTATAAAAAAAATTAATCTATATTTTCTTAATTTATTTAATCTCATTAATTTCCACCATTCAAACAGCTCAGTGATAACTATCATAATATTATTAATAATATATTGTTTTCCGATAAGACTCGAGCTTGTGAGTTACATAATTCATAAAAGGAAATTGATGTTGCATAAAACTTAAGAAAAACATGATTTTTTGTGTGATTAAAGATAAACTATATATTTTGTGTAATGTAATATATTTAATAATTTAAGTTAATTTCAAAGATGATGTTTTATAAAATCTCTAGATGTTACATCCTACCCCCTTTAAAATGAATTTCATCCTTGATATTAATCTTGGTTATCAAATGATTAACATTTATAGTATTACTTTATTAAAACTAACATTGTAAAAAGGGTTTAAAATCCTCTTAAAAGAGAAACTAAGAAACATAATGGTCCCCAGAAGTTTCACATTACTAGGATTCCACAAAGGGATAACATTGGTGGTAAATTAAAGGATTTATTTGGAAGGAAAAACTAATTCCCATGGACTAATAAATACTGTTTGAGAAACTTTTAAAGTGGAATTAAATGTTTAAAAAACCACAAGACAAATAGGTGTGGAAAAGGTCATTGTTTTCATCAGAAAAGATGGTAATATGGTAACATTTTCTTTCAAGATTCATTACTTAATGTTAAATAATTCTCTTACTGTCTAGTCCAAGAGTAAATATACTTGATTTATGAGTTTAATTTAATCCTTTAATCATTTTCCACCAAAATATCATCTTTTTTCTAAGTGAGGATTATTTTAGTTGATTTTTTATTTCTTGGAGCACTAAAATAAACTTTTAAAGACCACATATCCATAAAAAGGTATAGTCAAGATATTCCACCTATATTTAGATATAAGAGAAACCAAAATTTCTAGAACATGATAAGATAATTCCCAAAATGGTTAAACCTTCATATGATACACTAATATTTAAAATTAAATAGTAATAGAAAATGTTCAAAATAAATTATTTCATTTATAACTATCCATAAAATCCATCAATAATTTCCTAAATAGGTTTGAAACCAAATTATTAGAATGATTTGATTATATATTATCCCATGATAAATAAACCATTATTTATCAAATAAAATCCAATGTGTTTCTAATATAATATTTACCTATAAAAGAATTTCAAGATAACTAGGAAATTGTGTTGGCTAGTGGTAGTTCATGAAATCCTTATCATCCTTCAGTCATGGGTTCAAGCCCCACCACATTTCTAGATCCTATGGTTTGTCATTGGGAATATGGGATTTCCTTTTTTATTTAAACATGAAAACTAATTTTTTCCTAAAAAACTTAATTTTTATCATAGGGGTTAAAAATACCTCATCCCAAGAAAATGTCTCAAAAATCACTTTAAGATCCCATCGCTTAAAACATAAATGGGGTGTCTAATACATTAATATTATGATAATCTTTAGGATTATTGACCTATAAAGGTATCCATAACACTTAAGGTATACTCAAATGAAAGTATCCAAATCTCCAAAGTTATCTAAACCTACCTTTGATACAAACTATAACTACCCAGGACCCTCACTTCCGAATCCTATGTTGAAATCTATAACTTTACATTTCTAGCTATGATGTAGATAATTTTGACCCAAATTTATCCATCAAGACCTTAAAACATCAGAAGGAAAAATTGTATCACTTATATTTTGGAGGACCTTTTAGGTTTATAGTTTTATTTAATTAAGAAAAAAACCTAAATAAAAATTCAAATGTCATAAAAAGAAAACTTATCCAATTTAACCCATCTTTTCTTATATCACAATAGGTCATTAACAACTTCCTTGTAAAATATTTTATGGAAATAAATCATTCAATATCATTCTTTAAAACCTTGGGAAAAGGAAACATAGGAAGGTTGAGCTTAAATGCTCAGTATGGGTAAGCAAAAGAAATAATAGTTAAATGTTATCAATGATAATAATATTGAATAAGGGTTTGATGAAATAATCAAAGTACATGAGTGAATCAAAAAATAACTCATACCCATCAATACATGGACTATTAAATATGAAAACATTGAAAATACTAGAGTCATCAGAATCGATAATAATAAGCCATGTGATATCAATCTTGATCATTAGAAACATTATCAACCCATATTAAAAAAATATAAAACATATTAGTATCTCATAACATCAACTCATTGAACCCTTATCAAACCCATACAAAACACTTACAAATGTAATAACCAATATGGATGAATTCCATCTCCGGAGTACCCAAATAATAGGAGGGTTATCTGGTCACACCTATCATATGAGATATAATGGGCTCACCTGGTATAGTGACTCGGGATTAACATAAAAGGATATTACATTATTTTATATGAATATTCAGAACATTAAAAAAAACTCTCGAGGACCGTAATATTTTAGTGTCTTTGGAAACTTGGAACACATTCTTCTAGTTTGGTGAAAGATATTAGACATATTCTTTAGAGATATTTCTCTTTAGTACTCCCAAATAAAAAAAATCCATAACTGTGGGAAGGGAAACATAATAAATGGGTGATCTTGAATGCTCAATATGGGTAAGTTAAGGAAATATATTGTCATAATATGAACATAAGGGTACAAGAACATGACCATAACATTTTATTATCATACCCAAAATAAAAAGATCATAATTTTGAGACACGGTATAAATATTTGCAGTTAAAAATTAATGAAATTATAATATAATAAATAACATGAACCATGTGATCATATAAAAGGCATAAGATATATAATTTTTGGCAGACATATAAACATGTAACATCATTCCATATAAGTCAAGGGACATTGCCAAAAACTTAACAAGGAACTTTATAGAAAATATACCTACTGGGTGGGACACACCACCATCCCTAGTAGTTACCCTTTACTTATAATGGATCAGGTTTCCCCATATTTCCATAGTGGATTGGCTTTCCCAAACTTCTCATAGTGGATAGAGTTTCCCCATCTTCCATAGTGGATCAAGCCCTTAAACTTTATTCCCTTCATTATCTGATGAGATATAATTATTTAAACAGAAAAATTAAAGATAGATATAGGTTCCACCGATAACATAATGAAATCATACATACATGTTCCACCATATCATAAACATTCATCATATCATAACCCATGAATTGAAATGGGTGTCATAAACATGTAATCATATCACAACTTGTTGAAAAGAAACATATTTCATGATCATTTCATCAATAATAACCCACTAAAATAAGATAGTTTCATAATCATATAACCCATTAAAATGAAATTGGTTTCATAAAGATATAAACCATGAAATATAAATAGGTTTTACAAACATATATCTAGTGAAAGAGAAACAGGTTTCTTAAAACATCATGCCATCAAAACATAACCCATTCCGAGAAAGAATATAAAGCAAACCTGTAGATCATTTCCCAAAAAAAACATGTAACACAAATTGATGTAATATTATATGGAAAATAATTTTTAAAAATCTTTTAAAAACATTTCTTGATGAAAATATCCTTTCTTCTTTGAAAAAATCTTTTTAAAACATAAAGCATTTTCGAAAACCTTTTTCTTTGAAAAAAGATTTGAAAAAATATAAAGGAATCCTGGAAACCATAAAACATTTTAAAATAATTTTTCCTTGAAAATGATCCAAAAATATAATCTTTAAAAACATTTTTTTAAATTGAAATCATTTTTGATAACATGGTTTTTGAAATTCATGGCATGTGTCTCAAAGAATGAGAATTGAGACAAAACTACTTTATTGATTTTGTCACTTTTGAAACATAAACCCCATGAAAAGGAGATAATAAAATAGATATGTAAATAACCATAAACTTAAGGATAATAATCATAGAATATATTCTTGGGTAGTATATACACCACATAAAATAAATGAGTAGTGAATAAGGCATAAATCTCCCAGAAATAATGGTGAGACAAGAAATCTCTTTAACTTATGTCTTGGATCTCATTGTACACATTCAAACCTCCTATATAATAAATATAAGATTAATATACATATAACATAGAATAATATTCTTATATCTAATGCCTTATATGTCTTTATATTACCCACTTATTAATATTTTCATGTTAAGGTTACATTTCAGGTAATATCTGCTTTGTTTTTTAGCATGTGTCTAAATTTGTTATATTTTGGACGTCATAATTATATCATAATTTCCCAAATATAAATAATTATATAAATATCATGTAAATTTATTATATATTTAGGTATAATATTTAAATTATAGAAATATTAAATTTTTATAATATTTCAAAGATAGAAATATTAAATGGAATACATCGTTCATGGAGACGGTAGACCGTACGTACGAATGAATGATGTTTCCATTTAATTATTGTATTTAAAGAAAGTAAGTAAATAACATATATGTATATATGTATATATAATAATTATATTGGAATTTTTATTTCATATATATTGTATATTTTTACTTAATCCATTCTCAATAATTTCTATGTAGAGTGTGAACGAATCACATCCCTTTGAGGAGGCGGTAGTCCACACTTCCCCAAACAAAATTATCATATTTACACAAAATAAAAAAACATGAATTTATATGTTTTATAATAATTTATGAAGAATAAATAAATCCTAATTATCATATATATCATATAAAAACAAATTTTCCAATATAATCCCCAACCATGGAAAATGGTAAAGGAAAAAAAGAACAACATTGTTTCATGAGGTGATAATTAATTGTACACAAGTACGGTAAGTTCATTACCCATTAGATGGGATTGTGTGTAAGTTTAGGTTGAAACCATATAATAATAATATTTCTATATTTATTATTATTAGTATATTATATAATCATGTAATAATAATAATTAATGGGGTGGACAATAAAAATAAAAGAAAGTAGTTTGAGGAAGGATGTTACATTTTCTTTGGGTAACTCCTTTTGGTTTGCACCAAAGGAATTACTTGGATGGATTTCTGAACAAATTTAGGCTTATAGGATGAATTTATGTATTTTTTATGATATTTTCACTGAGATTTTTGGGTACAATGTTTCTTTATAAGTTTAAAGAGGGGGAGGAGAGGAGGCCATTTATAAGTGGGGAAAAGGACACATTGGGTATTATTGAAAAGGTTTGAGTGCTCCCCACCATTTACTTGTATCCCAATGGTTAAAATGGATCCTTATGGACCCTAATATATTTTATCGATAAAATATTTCCAAAAAATAATTTTTATATGAGTGTAGGGACATTCTTACACCTTATTTTCGAAGTTTTATCATTAATTAAGCTAGTTTTTACCTTAATCACTATAATTAATTTTAATCACTTTCACTAATATTTTTCCTAAAAACTAATTTTACCATACTAGACATTATAAATTATGATTATAAAAAATATAGAATCTATTTTTCAAAATTCATATCACATAATTTCCATAAATTAATTTAAATTTAATCTTATAGATGTGGTACTATAACAAGTTTTTTAACCAAAAAAGATCAAAAGTTTGATATGTTTTTATATCCAATTTCAAAGTGAAATTGATACCAATGACCTAAATTATATTAATTTTTTAATATTTCATCTAATTGAGCTTTAAAACCAATCAAAAATAAAATTTAACCGTATAAATAAATTAGATAAAAAATAGTTTTGAATTAAAATATAGTATTGCTCACTTTTCATCAAAAAATGAAACTTCATAGAAAAATACCAATAATTCACCCTAATCTAATTTTTATGTCTTTATTTCAAAAATTAATTTTATTTATCCAAATAAAAATTATAAAAGTTTCAAAAATCGTATTTAAAATGGGTTCTCCATTAAAAGGTAGTAAAATTACCTTTTAGAAGAATATATCTTTTTATTCATAAAATTAGATTTATTCTTATCTTATACCTATAAAATCTGTTGGATGAGTATAAAAAATATTAATTGAATATATAATATATAAATATTGTTGAAAAAATGAATCAAAATTGGTTTTCTTAATTTATTGAGATGAAATTATTTTTGTACATAGAAAATAGTTTTCTTAGAAAAGTAATTTTTTTCAAATAGTTCATACATTCACTCCTACTAACTGATAACAGAAGGATTAATTTTATATATATTTTTAGATAATATTTTAACAATTTATTTAATAATATTTATAACATCGATTCTAATGTATAGGTGGAAGCTATAATAATTTTTTAATAATCATAATAATAGTATATTGTAGTTTAATAAAATATTAGTCTTATGTGTAATGAAATCTATCAAAGGGACTCTATATTATGTTTAATATAAGAAAAATTAGTGTTAATTTACCAAAATCTAATCTATTTTTTGTGTTTAGTGTACTATTCACATGGTGTTTCATATAATGCAAGAAAAAATTAATTTTTTAATATAAAAAACTATATTCCGTATTGTGTGAAATGAAAAATATAAAAAAATTAAATTAATTCAAAAAAGAAAAAAAAGAAAAAAAAATTCAAGGTTTTACAATCTATAGCTCTTAAAATTAATTTCTCCCTCAAAATCCATCTAAGTTATCAAATCTTTAACACTTTAAATTTCCTTTGGTAAAAACTCACATCGTAAAAATGAATACTAAAATTTCTTTTAAAAAGAGAAAGTTGGAACCATAATGGTTACCCAAAGTGACTCATAACTAGGTTTCATCATATGTGAGAATATGTGTAATGTGAAAACATAGACATGGAATATAAATCTTACCATCAAGTTTTTATGGATAATGATGGAGAAAAAGGTCAGGATAAATTTAACAATCCCAAATCCATATATCTGTGATGATCTAAGGCACCATCTGACTCATCGGGAAAGAAAGTACTAGGATAAAATTTTTGGTTTCTAGATCCTTTCCCTAGAGTTGAATAATTTTCATGATATTATATACTTACGTGATTCATCACAATATCACCCTTTATTGTGCCTTAATCAATTTTTTACTTCATCTCTTTGTCCCAGAAATGAAGGTGAGTTTTCCATTCTTGGGGCATTAATAGATCATGAGGTTTAAATATATAATGATAGGATATTCCATCTATCATTACCAAAAAAATGTTTATCAAAATTAATACAATATGAATAAATCCTCATATGGATAGATTATACATTAATCTCTAAAACCTAATCTAGATTTTAACTTAAACAATTCCATAAATGATCAACCTTGTAATTCTTAAGAAAGATGAAAATGAAAAACATTAGATGTCACTTAATAATCTAAACATTGATCCCCTGTATATCTTAAGGTGTTTCTTGGTTGTCACATTACCAAAAATTGAATACCATTATTAGGTATTCTCTTGAAACATGATAATAACCTAAATTACTATAAATCCTTTTGAAAAACATACATGATTCCTTATTCAAAAGATTACTAGATATATTCCTTAAATCCCAAATTTATGAACATCATGCATGATAACATTGCACACTTTTTTGAAAAATCATTAATCAGTTCCACGGTAATAAATACTATCTAATTTACTTTATCCATGTCAACTATCTCTTTATCCAAGATAAACACAATTTTCTCAACATTAGGGACTCAATAAGTGTTACCTTCCCTTAATCAAAATATCATCCTTCCATTAAATACCTTTTTATAGTTCATTATCACCATTCAATATATTTTTTTAAATACTTAAAGTAAAACATATACTTTATGATTAATATAACATTGTTCTTGAATTCCTATACATATACACTTCAATCATCCAGCTTTATTCTTAAATTTTTTCTCATGATTCTTCATCTTATCCTTTAATACCCAATTCCTATAATATGAAATATGAATAGTGTCTTAAGGTTCCTCAACACCAATCCAATCACGCTTCTTACATTTAATGTCAATAATACTAGAAGAACATCACATACCATTCACATGTCGTTTGTGGTATCATTATCATTAACTATATAACCAATAATCATAGACCTTATTAATTGTCTTCGTGAGATTTAGAATTAAGAAATCTATTTTTACCATTCCCATAATTCCTAAATTTGAAACATTCATTGTTAACATGGTTACTTCTAGTTCCCAAAATTGAATAAAACTAGAAATCATAGGGTGAGAAACACTTATCTTAGCAGAAAACCACATAATCATGAGAAATTACTTATAGGATGTCTAAATAATGACACATACTTCTTTAATATATGAAACATTAGTTTTATCCTATGTTATTAATAATATTATTATATTTAAATACATCATGATTGTTCATAAAGAGTTTTTGAGTTCCTAAAGCATATACCCCAGGAGTGTCAAACTAGGTGTGTAGTAGGCCTGTTGTCATGCACTATTTCTCGATCGAGTCTAGCTCAATATAGTGTTTTTAGGGTTGTTATCTTGATTTATATTTTTTCCAGAGCCACATCCACTTGTAATATCTAAACTGGGATTTATTTCTAGGAATCTACTCACTCTATCCTTTACCAAAATTCCAAGACATTTTCCTAAACATTAACTCATCCCTAGACTCATCCTTAGAGACATCCATCGAAATATCCATAGAAATATCCCTAGGGATATCACTATTGTTTTCTTATACTAGTTTCCAAAGGGTGACTAAAACTTTCCTTTTATACCAACTATAGAGACCTAGGATTAACATACATGGATATTATATTATTTCAAATCACTACTGTGAAATAAGACTTTACCAATGCTTTTAAACCATTGTTAAAGGCCTCAAAACCATTGATATATTATATCTCAATGGTTTTATAAACCGTTGGTGTGTGAGACATGGGGATATCCCTATATTAATGGTTCAACTAAAACCATTGGGATAGGTTACCTAGATTTTCTATATAACAACAATTTAGTTTTAACCGTCGGAAATTGTATCTACCAAAGGTTTTGAACCATTTTAATAGAAATGGTTTTCAACTTTCCCAATGGATATCTAACCATTGGTATACACCTATGGTAATGGTTCTATTAGAACCATTGGGATAGACTCCTGGTTTTGAAATTTTTCAATGGTTATCAACCCGTTGGTATACACCTATTACAACGGTTCAGTTTGAACTGTTGGGATAGGGTCTGGTATTCAAAATATTTCCCAATAGTTATCAAACTATTGGTAAATACATCCTCCCTACTATAGCATAAACTAGCAGGTTGCCCACTACACACAAAACACAAAACCTACAAGAAATAATAATCATCATGCCCAATGCAGACAAAACCTCCAACGAACAACAGATAGAATTCACACACCAAATGATAATCATTTTACGGAACATATTCTTCAAAAAATATATCCTAACAAATTATATTTACATAGTGAATCTAATGGTAGTTTAATTGTAACCACAACAAAGATAACATGGATAATTTGACTCATGTTTTCCTCTTCCTCTTGCTGCAATATCATAGTAGTTTAATGGTAATCACAACAAAGATAACATGGAAATACTCATATTCATCTCCATAATTTTGTTGGGATTGTAAAAAAATAGGTTTTTATGAGAAGAACTGTCTTTTTGGTGGGAGACACCATTGATAATGGATTGGTTTACCATTGTGACATCAATCCATGATTTTTTGTGTGCAGAAGTCATGGTTTGGTATTATTCCTTGTATGAGGGTAAAAGACCTGTATCACTATGAATTCATAACCCATTCCTAGGATACTGGGAAAAATTATAAACAAAAATAATGGATCATTGGATATATTTAATTTCATTCTAGTTATTATAGGTTTGTATTGTGCTTAGTGTCATGCTTGACAATTGGGTATGAACAGATAGTCACACTTAATCATTTAATTTAGAGATGGACTAGTTGGGGTCAAGAAGACTTACAAAATCACTAAAAGGAGAAAATAAGGATAATTATATGGTGGGATCCATCGATATGGTCAGAATTTAATGACCCTCTTGTGGGAAGGGTCATAATACTATGTAAGGCTAACCATTGAATGGTCGTGGTGACTCTAGAAGATCAATGTTTAAAAGACCTGATATTATCTAGTTTTGTGATGAATTAATATTAATTGATTTATATGTAGAAATGGATAGATAATAGATATTTTTTTAGACTCAGAGTGAAATCAGTTCATACCAAGAGGGATTCATATCATTGGTGAATTAGTGCAATCTTCAAAGCCTTATGGATAGTGTAAGTGTTTGGTGAACCAACCAGAGAAATTTCAATGATGTAAGTTCTGAATTTGGTAAGGATATTTGATCAATTTAATGATACCTCTGAGGCTGAAGAAATCATTATTTTAATATTCATGAGTGTTAGTTTTTAGGGATAGTCACCTTTGTAGAAAGATGGATAGAAAAGTACATACTATTGTTTTCCATGTGATCCTGAATGTGTTGGGAAAGAACCATATTGATCTCATCGTATGAAGTATAAAAGAGGAATTTAAAATTTTATTTGGGAATTTCTAAAAAAATTGGAATTTTCAGGTAGTAGTAGTCCAGGAATACTTTTCGTTTCGACTAAAAACAAATAGTGAGGTTTTTTATTGACTTATAAGCCGTGATTTTTTTTGATCAATCATGATGGAACTGAACTACACCAAGCATGTATTTTAACTATCAGAATCCTATAATGTATGGAAATTAATATTTAGGAGAGAAACATGATTCTTTGGGATAAAGTGGTTGAGGAAACTATGGTGTTTTGAGGTAAAAATATGAATTGATCATGGTCTTGATGTTATGGAATAGTGATCGTTTGGCTCATCTTCTCATGTTTTGTGATTAAAGTAATTTAGCAGGAGCATGATGGGACTTTGAGAGTGAGCATAGCCTAGAGGTGTTGTATTTGTGTTCAAGGAACGAATATATAGAAATATATGTGTATAAATATTGAATTGGTTCATAATGAATGATTCATATGATACCACAACTTCTCAAGGATTATAAGTAATATGGTGGAGATATTGTAAGAACCTGCATCGTTATGGGTTGTGAATTTCAAAGGGGCCCTAAAATTTTCATCTAGTGGATAGATCATATAGATAATAGAGGATGGAAATAAGATTTTTCCAATTTGCAAATATTAAAAAGGATTTTATAGACATTAATGAAGGCTCATAAGAGGATCAAAGATCATGTTTTTAGTATAGGAGGCTCAGAGAATCCATGGATAATTCTGAAACCATCAGCTATCCAATGGTGTGGTAAGAAGACTTGCTACCCAAAAAATATCATAGGCTAAAAAGGGGGTATGAAGAATTCCTTCTACCCAGAAGGAATTACCATCCAATTGATGTACCCCAACTAGCTAGCGAGTGAGGTCTGTTGGGAAGTAGTTCATTGAGGGTGTTTTTGGTCTTTTGTCCAATAATTCCCCATACAGACCCCCCCATCCCCCACCCCACCCCCACTACAGATCCCCCCAATAGCCCCCCTCCCACTACAGAGCCCCCCTCCCACCCTCCTACTACATATCCCCCCCCCTAATATCCCCCCTCCCATAACCCAGCCCCCCCCCCCCACCCTCTCACTACACACCTCCTTCCACTACATAGCCCCCCTCCCACTACATGCCCTATAGCCCTCCCCCCTATAGCCAACGCCCCTCCAATTGCATAGCCCCACCATACCACGGCACACCACCCACCCACCCTGGACCCCCCCCCCCCCCGGACACCCCCCCCCCACCTCCCCCTGGATAGCCCCCCACCCCCCAGCACACCCCCACCCCCTGCACACCCCCACCCCTAGAACCCCCCCCCCCCACTAGACAGCCCCCCCTACATACCCCCAACCCACCTGGACAACCCCCCCTCCCAACTTGCACACACACCCTCCCCACCAGCATAACCCACTCACGCACCCCCCCCCCCACCTGCACCACCCCCTCAGATAGCCCCCCCCCCCCCAATAGACCTCCCACCACCTAAACGTCCCCCCACCCCCTAAAAACCTCGCCCCACCCCATAGACAGCCCCCCCACCTCCCCCTTGACAGCCCCCCTACAGACCCACCCACCCCCCTCCCCCTACACACCCCCACCCCATAGACATCCCCCACCCCACCCCATTGGACAGACCCCCCACACCCCCACCCCCATGGACAGGCCCCCCACCTCCCCTACACACCCCCTCCCAACCTGCACCCCCCTTCCACTTATACAACACACACCCCCCCCCATAAAAAATGAAATCAAATCAGTTTATAGTTTTCACTCCATCAAATATTAAATGAAATTAAAATCAATCACACACCATTCGATCCATTTAAAAAGGTCTCAGTGGTATTTAATAAATTATTATAGACAAAGATAATTAATTTCAAACATGAAAACCATAATTTCTAAAGAGAAACCCTTTCTTCTAATCTCAAAACACATTTAAATATGTCTCTATCTCCATGAATGAAACCTCTACATGTGAACCATGTGGTTACTATTTAACTATGTGGGTAAATCATTAATCACCCAAAAAACTCCAAAACTATAATATTACAATCCAAATATCACTATTTCTTGGAATGACCCAACATATAATAAAATAAAACAAGATAATCACTAAAATGATTCTAACTAAAGGATATACTTGAATCAAATGACAAACTTAAATCAATATTGCAGCAAAACCAAATGAAAAAATCCAAAATAAATGGAGGAATAATATTTAATAGATATTAATTTACATAAAATCATCAAACATAAAATCTTAGTAATATTAGTCATAGAAAATCATCAAACATTAAATCTCAGTAATATCAGTCAAAACTATAACAGATCAATCTGCCCCTCATCACCATCACTATCATCACCATCATCATCTAACTCATCCTTATCCTCATCTCTTTCTCTATCATCGTCCTTACCCTCATCCCCACCCTCATCCCCATCCTCATCCTTTTCCTCATCCTTGGCCTCCTCCTCACCCACCTCCTCGCCCTTTTCCTCAGTATCATCCTCACCCTCGGCATCTTCTTCGCCATTTCCAACACCATCTCCAGGAATAATATCATCTCAACCACCACAATAACTGCCACATGGTTTACTATATAATGAAATCATTGATGACATATATGCATCACAAGCCTCACTGGCCTCTGGTGGAAGTGATAAACATAAAAATTGTATCAATTTCATGAATTATGTGTTTTCCCTTTCTGTTCATTCTTCCACTTGTATGGCCCTTTTTTCATCCTATTCTACAAGTTCCTTAACCTTTTCCAACAAGGTGGAAGTACAAATCGTAACTGAAGGGGGATAATACCTCTTTAAGACTATACACTTCCCAGATCGGTAGGGTACTCTTCTAGAGTGCTCATCTCCCAACTCCTAATGTAAATGATAATTTGACCCAAAAGTTTTAGGTTTCTTGGCATCAAGAGCCTCGAGCCTCCAAATTAGTCTATTATAAATTTGAATAGATTATTAATTAAAAAAATAGATATTAAATTTTTAAATAATCTAAGTAAAACTTACAATATGTTGTTGTGTCTCTTCGTTAATAGAACTACCATCTTTTTTGTTTCTACTTGAGAAAAATAGTTTTTCTCAAGGCACACATCCTTCAATATTCAATTCTTGCGTCTACAATGATATTAAATGTAGTAAACCATAATTGAAAATAAGTTACCAATAATTAATTTCATAACTAAATTTATATCAAAAATGTATAAATTGAATAAATTTTGGAGGAATCAATAGAATGTTCAAGTACTAAAAAATTTATAAATTGTAGTACATATTTCCTCTGATGATCTGACAACACAGTACGCCCCAAGGTGTGAAGTTATTTTTTATCATTATTTTTTATTTTATTTTTTTCAGATAATTCCTAAATAAAATTAAATAATAAAAAAATATTATTAATGAAAATCATGAAAATTTTCATTTAAAAATATAAAATGTGATTAATACCTTAAACTTGGTAGTCATCCAATGAGTAATCATTTGTCAATATTTCTCTATCAGTAAATCATCCATGACAGGTACCACTTCCAACTTTGTGCCAACTCTAGAATTCTAGCAAATATACAACTCATGTTTGTAGCCTCTCCAAAGCTCACTTAATTTCTATAGACGTGTTGACTGTGCACCCTCACCATCGGGGAAACTAAACCCAAGTTAAGACAAAAATATTAATTTATATAAATACAAAAAAATGATATATTACAATAAATCCAATAGAATTTTTTACCCATATTCGTTCCCAAGAATTACCCTTGACTTCGTTTGGTAAATATCCCCATGAGAGTGGGATGACGGGAATGATATCGGAGTATTTGGAAAGTTTCACTAAAAAAATCTGATATTGATGCCTTGTTTTTTCTATCATTTTATTATCTTCATTGAAGTCCACCATCAACTGTGTATAGTGGTTCCACACCTCACGCATTCACGTACGACCCCATCCATGTCTCCTATCAGTAGATGTATTTGTTATGAAATAAAAACAAAAATTATATCAATACATGTTATAATGAAAATAAATTATGATATAAAAAATTTTAGGGTTCTATAAATATACCTGTGGAAGTCTGATTAGTGGGAACTGTTGGATCCGAAGAAACTGAAGGAACACCCTGTACAGGTGGAGAGGTTCCCAGTGTATTCTCTATAGGCATAGACTGTGGTGGAGTATGATTCAAAGAATATGGAATATATAATCTCAGAGTGAAGGAAGTGGAAGTAAAATAAGAAGGCATGGATGGCTTGCCAAATGCCTGATATGGATGAGGAGTGGGAGTCATCATCAAACATGGTAAAGATGGGTGAAGAGTCTTAGATGAAAAGTATGGTGAAAACATAGGTGGCATAAATATCCCATGTGTCCCTAATGACACACGAGGATCAAAATGTGGGATATATGGTACATTAGTGAGAGGGGCAGGGTCTAATCGGGTATGCCGACTAAATCGTCTAACTCTCGTACCACCCTCGCATGTACCACCATCCTGAGAATTGCGACCACTACTGGGATCCTCATCAAATAAATGTCGTGGTGGATCCTAAAAAAATGTTTAAAAAAAATTAATCATAGGACATTATATGTCATTAAAATATATATTTGAAATAAAATTCTCACAACAAGAACTAGTGGAGGAACACCCATCTCAACCATGTGACGGTTGTTTTCTATCATCTTTTTTCATCGAATCTCCTCAATCAGTTTCATATCATGAATTTAAAAACAAATGTGGAATTAATTATAATATGATAACTAATGTGTAACCCAAAAAATATATAAGATAGGGGATTTATGGGTTTTGGGGTCAAGAATAAATGGTCAATAAAACATTGAAATGTTCACCGAGTTATAAATATTGGTTTTGTATGTTTGAATACAGTTCAATTCCAAATTAGAAAATGAAATTCAAATAAAACTGCAACCAAATATTAAAAATTCACATTAATATCAAGTTGGATACAGCATATTTATAATCAATATTAAATCAATTTTAATACTACAAACTTTAACAACTAAATCTGAGCTAAACCAAAAGAATTTTGATCATGTATGGATGATTCTATATATTTCCCACCACAACTTCAGGTTCATAATAAACTCTGAAAATTGAGCTATTGGATTTATAAAAAGTAATAAATTGATAGGTTCCAAAGACAATAGGGATGGTTTCAATTCCATCATCGCCATTATCAAAAATATGTCTTGTAATTACTTTAATAATGACACCAAATTCAGTTCGAAGATGGTCTTTGACACAAAAAAAATTGTTTCATAATTTATGTCAATACATATGGTTCATCAGTAGCAAGAGTCTGAGTCATATAAATTACTTTAAATCCAAAATAATCAGTAAATGTTCCCTTCCTCATCATCAAATCATACCATGATCATTTCATCATAGTGACTCATCTATGAGAGTAATAATCCAATATTATTATTTTTTCAAAAACTCCATAATAACCTACATTTTTAAATCGATTTATATTATCTGATGCATTGGAATAATAGTATGTTTTTGAAATAACCATAACACCATCATGTTATGTTTTCATGTTCTTTTCTTGTTCAGTGATAATAAATCTATACCCATTGATAACAATTGATTTAAAGTCACAAACCACGGTATTAGGACCAAAATCTAAAGCTCTTATTTCCTTAGAGACAGCGTCTGTAAGAAAAATCAAAACCTAAAATAGAAATGAATATTAAACTTAATTAAATATTGATTTAATTTTTTTATATAGTAATATTTTTACCTTCAACTTTAACCAAGAAAAAAACTCTTTGCTATGCAAAGTATCTCTCATTATCAAAGATAAAGAATGATGATTTCTATTTATCATTGCTTTATAATCCATGTAGATTAAAATAGGAATAGTTTAACAGATATGTAATATATAAATATTCAATTTAATTACTTGATGTAGTCATTTAACAAATCATATTTGAACAAAACTGTGTGATTTTCCATCTCCTGCTCTTAAAGGATTAATGTAATCAATGTATATGATACAAGAATTCATACTGTTTGAGGAAGTGATGGAAAAATGGGTTCAATTTTCCCATACTATTCTTCTTCATTTCTCATTAGTCTGTTCATTCTTGTAGTAAGATCAAACATATATATATAGAATAAATCAATACATTCCTGAGATAAGTAACTATTAACGATAGAACCTTCAGGATGATTATTGTTTCAGACATAAGACATTAATGTGTACATATTTCTTTCAGTTGGATACAACCAATGAAAATAAATAGGTCTTTTAAGAAGTATTTTAGTTGGAATATGGACAGTCAGATGTAGCATGAATGTGAAAAATTATGAAGGAAATATTTTCTCTAACTCTAACAAAATTAATGGGGCATCTGCCAAAATTTTTTGCAAGAAAGACTTGGACAACTTCTTAGCGCAAAGATCTATAAATAAATGGAACAATTGAATAACAGCCACCCTTACATTATTGGACCAAAGATGAAATATTTATATTGGAATCAATTCATGTTGAAGGATGTGATAATCATAAGTCTTAAAAGATTTTAGCTTCAACTCTCTTCTGTTGACCCATTTAGGTATGTTGCTTGAATATCCATTAGGAACATTAATAGTCTCTTGTAATTCAAGAAATTTCTTTTTTTTGTGTCATCACATAAGAAGAACATGGAACTTCCCATTTATTTTCACTGATACGCATAGGATATTATTCTAGTCTGATTCCCCAATCCACCAAGTCATACCAAGATCATAAAACATATTTTTGTCTTTCCCTAAACATTTATAAGAATCAAAAAAAAAATTCACATATATTCTTTTCAATGTTCATTACGTATAAGCAATGACGTAAAAAAATTATTCACCAATAAGGAAAATCAAAGAAGATAATCCTCTTATTCCAATTGTAATAGGTTTCAGTGGAAACATTATTTTTCTTTACAGATTTCATTTGACCCTTCCCAAATGAAAAACTAAAATCTTTCAATTCATTAAGCACATCAGTTCTAAACATATTTTGAGGTGGATCATCGGTCTCCATGGTATTGTCAAATATTCATCGATTATTTTTATATAGATGGTCTATTAGAAATAATCTTCAATACCCCATAAAACTAAAACTACAGTTATGTTTTAGTGTTATTGATCATGTGTTCTTTATAAAAATTGGAGATGATAGCTTTCCCTTCGTGATTCATCCATACATCATTGCATAAGTATAAAAATCATCGATCACCCTCATAAGCGAAGCATGCATCTAAAATATGTCTTTCGAACATGCATCGTATGTGCGCACACCCACATCCCAAATAAGTTTCAACTCTTTTATTAAAGGTTATATGTATATGTCTATATCATTGTCAAAATCAGAAGGTCCAGATATGAGTATAATCATGAATGTGAAAGTTTTTTCATACACAACCATGGGGAAAGGTTATAAATGTGTATAAAAACTGACCATGTGTTGTGAGAAGTAAGAATTTGTCAGAATAGATTAAAATTGTCACATGAAAGACCCAGCCTCACATTACACACATCAGCTGCAAAATCAAGATATCGAGCATCAAATCTCTTCCATGAGAATCCATCTTTAGAGTGAACCAACTCATCATTAGTCTCCTTTCCCTCAGTATCATGACATCACATTTTTATTGATATTTAATTAGACATAAAAAAATTTGGGAGTCTGGGGATCAATAGAATGTGCCACATTACTTTTTGTGTCATAGAGGATGGTGTTCCATCAGCTTTTGGCTTTCAGTGAGATGTGCCACGTTTTTTATAACCATTTCGTTTAACATTTTCCTCCTAGAATAAATTTCAATCTTCCAGGAAAGTATAAATTTTTTTCTTGAAAATCCAAGTTCCTCAACTAAATTTCATGCCAAATAGTGGTTTGATGGAATATATACATCATCTGGAAGTAAGTCTTTCAATAAGGTAAGAATGAATTCAATGGAATTATTATAAATCCCATACATAGTTTTTCTTATGAAACAATCATATTAAAATTTTCATCTTTTTCATTTTACCGCATTATCAATATATGATAGGCGTGGCACCATTATTCAATTTTTTCACCCTAAAAACATCATCATTTTCATTAGATGCTTCATGTGTGCTCATATTGAAGTCTTTTTGGGTCAAAATTCTTTTTTTCATGATGAAAAATAAATAGAAACTGGTTATATAAAAAATTATCCAATCTAGTCCCCTCATTTGTATCATTAGCATTTTGATATTTCATTTTCTCCCCATTGTGATACCACACATAGTAGTTTTCCTGAAAACCATATTTTTTTATGTGGTAGATATCTTATTCATGTCTCAACCAAGGTCTTCCAACATAATTGTAACATGGATAGTGTATGTGACCACTATTTAAAGCATTGTGAAATGAAAAATCTAAAAATATCTCCAAATTTTTTTGAAAAATGATTGAGATCTGATCAGTTTCATACATCCAACTTCTATCCATTCTCTAAAAAATTTTCTAAGTCATTTCATCAAAATAAATTCCATAATATTGAAGTTTAATCAAATATATATTCAAGTAAATGATAATTGTTCACTTTATATGAAACCATTACTGATACACTACTCTATATGAGAATTATAACATAAAATTCAACAAAATACTATATTTATAAAGAAATACTATAAATTAATATAACTTCGTGATATTTACATAAGTTATAAATATAATACCATGAATTTTTTTCATATTGAGAGAAAATATATAATCTATGGGAGAATTTTGAGAGTCATATACACCTTGTGTCAAAGAGAAGGAGAGATTTATAATTCATAAGCCTTTGAAGGATATGAATCCCATTATTCTCAATTATTCAATGAACTAAGTAATAACTTGATCACTTGATATCTGGAGAGTGTTTTGAGACCAAAAAAATGTTCAAAGAAGGTTTTGAATATCTTTGAAGAACTATAAATTAGTGTACAATATCATGTACCCTTGTTGAGGATAATTATTCTGGAGTTGAGTAAATTTTATATCAAATAAATTTTATATTTTAGTGGATTATTTAAGTGATATTCATAATATCTATTCTGAATAAATGGGAAATATAATCTGAAAATGATGGTAAAAAGTTATTTAGGGATTGAAAGATCATTTTCATACATGTGGACCATGATCCAAGAAAGATTAAATGGAACTAAGAGGAGTTCGATGTTATAAGATAAAGGTTCCACAGGGAAAATAAGCATGATTCCATGTACATGGAGATTTCGAATGAGTTTAAAGAAGTTTATTTTTTAGGATTAAAATAAAGAATCATCTGGTTATTTGGGTGAATTTAATAAGAATACAAAACCATGATTCAAGGAAGAATAAATCAAGAATATTTTTCGAATATTTAAAATAGAAAATATTACCTGCTACCAATGATCATAAAGAATCCATATTTTGAATTTGGAATATTTTACTCAAATGATATTTTGTTCCAATTTGTTATGCAAGTTGAGAAAGATGAAAGTGGTGGATTTTGAAAGAACTTTCATAAACCGTGTCCGAATTATAAGAGATATATACATCATATATCAAAGAAAGAGAGATATTTTAATTTCATGAGACATTAAAGGATAAGAAGCATTTTATTATTGTGTATTCATAGGTTTGAGGAAGAACTATACCACTTGAGATATTTTATGTATAGTGTATTCAATTAAAAATTCAATACATACAGAATTTAATTCTTTATAACACATACAGAATTAAATTAAGAATTTATAAGGTAATTATATATGAATATTGATTAATACTCTTCCTATGATTATAGGCTCTATCTCCTCCATCCATATCCTCTATATGATTTCTAGACATGGGAAGTGAACTAACTACTATTTTTTATAAACCTAAATGATTTGGTTTATAACTACATCGATCTCAACCTATCCAGTATGACTAAGTTGTATAATAATAATATAGTTCCTTTTAAGGAAGTTCATCTTATTCAAGTTTCATTTGTTGGTAGTGAGTCATTAGTTCAGCTCAAAAACAGGAATGAGGTTTGGGTATTGAAAATTCACCTGTGTCATTAATTGATAATTTGTGATGGAACTGAATAATATTGGGAATTACATTATAGTTATATAATCTTGTCCCATATAATTATTCCTATGGTGGGGAGCTCCATGATTCTTCATGAGGAATTAGTTCAAGAAACTATGGTGTGTTTAGTTGGACAATTTTAATGATTTTGGTATCGAATTTGGGTAATAGTGAGCTTTTGGATCATCTTATGGTGTTCATTGGGTGCACCTCCATACACCAAAAATACTACCAACTAGCAGCGACATACTAAATCATACATTGGGTATAAAATGTATTCATTATTATGACCACTAATAATAACTTATCAAACAACATAATTAGTGACAGATAATCAAAGAGCACTAATGAAGTGTAAAACAAAACAGAAATCAAATAAAAGTGCACTTATTGGTTATACCATGCCACAGACCGCAAAGACCTCTCATTTAGGCCAAATCAAAATAGAAAAAAAATGAAAAATATATGTAGAACATTAAAACTAAGGTATAACTTATTTATTAGAAGTGTATAACTAAAAAAATTTCTTGATTAAAGATGGATCGATCAGGTGGAAGGAGTTTTGTAGCCTAGGGTAAAGAGACATCTTCACGAGATCTTTGGTTTAGGGAAGCAATAGTGCGGATGGGAAACTAGATCTATTCTGTATTTGGGGAAAAACTTTCCCAATGGTTTTTGAAAAATCATTGGGAAATATAGACTTTACCAAAAAAAATTAAATCATTGGTTAATATTAGAAAAAGGGAGGCTTTCCAAATGGTTTAGTTAAACCTTTGGGATAGGCTATTTCTGAAAATAGTATACTAAAGGTTTGAAAAACCATTAGTGTAGTCCTCCTATCACTACTGGAAAAATGACCAATACCCACGGTTCAAAACTGTGGGTATAGCCCCCAAAACTGTGGGTATAGGCTATACCCATGGTTTTGGGAACATTGGGCTGGAACGGTGTCGGTATAGGGGTCTCAACCTACACCCACGGTTTTGGATAACCATGGGTATAGGGGGGTCAAAGTGTGCACCACGGCTATACAGCGTGGCACACAATAGACCCCACGGTTTTCAAACCGTGGGGTATTTAAACCTTTGGGATAGGCTATTTTTGAAAATAGTATACCAAAGGTTTGAACAAACCATTAGTGTAGTCCTCCTATCACTACTGGAAAAATGAACAATACCCACAGTTCAAAACTGTGGGTATAGCCCCCAAAACCGTGGGTATAGGCTATACCCATGGTTTTGGGAACAGTGGGCTGGAACGGTGTCGGTATAGGGGTCTCAACCTATACCCACGATTTTGGATAACCATGGGTATAGGGGGGTCAAAGTGTGCACCACGTCTATACAGCGTGGCACACAATAGACCCCACAATTTTCAAACCGTGGGGTATTTAAATTCAAAAAAATTGCAAGAGTTAGGATTCTAACCCACACTCCCACGGCGCCTCACAGCTGCGCACCACCGAAGGACCAAACAGGTTGTGAATTCATTTGATATATATCCATAAATCAACGTATATATATATTAATTTAATCCACTTAAAATTGAAAAACGCGGGTGCTGGGATTCGAACCCGCGTCTAACGCTGGGCTTCACTTCCGCACGCCACCAAGTAACCAACCAGGCTGTGAATTCTTTTCGATATATATTTATACATCAACTTATATATATTAATTTCATCCACATCGGGTATTTAAATTCAAAAATGAAGACTGCGGGATTCGAACCCGAGTCTAACGACCACGCCTCTACTATTGACTAACCGAGCTAAAGATATTCTGTGTATCTAAATTTATATTTATATAAATATATTAAAATACACCATGAAAAAATATATTCCAACCAACTTTTTTTTGTGTCAACGCCTAATTTTCATTCCCTGCCATTAGCTATACCCACGGTTATCTAGAACCGTGGGTATAGGTCTTCAAAAAAAACCAGTACCCACAGTTTTAAAGAACCGTCAGTATAGGTCTTCAAAAAGTACCATATACCCACAGTTCCCAAAAACCGTGGGTATAGGGTACCCCTATACCCATGGTTTTTGAGAACTGTGGGTATAGGTGGCCTATACCCATGGATTTTGAGAACTGTGGGTATAGGTTCACGTATTATCCCTATACCCACAGTTTTGGAAAACCGTGGGTATAGACCTATTTTCCAGTAGTGTATACCAACAGGTTCATAAAACCATTGGTATAAAAGTGTTGGTATAGCCCCTATTTTCACCAGTGGATTAATATTCAACATATTACAAAAATACATGTCAGAGGTCCATAATAGTTTAGTGCCTTGGAAAACTTGGAACACATTCTTATAGTTTGGTGAAATATATTCAAAATATTACTTAAATATCTTCACCTTTATTAACCCTACTCAAAACATTTTTTCATAACTTGTGTAAAGGAAACATAAGGAAAAAGTGATAATAAATGCTCAGTAATTGTAAATAAAGGAAATACAGTGGCAGAACATGAACATAAGGGTATGTGAACATGAGAATAACATTTGAGTATCATTCACCACATAAAAAATATCATAATCGTGAGACATGGAATAACTATTGTTAGTTCATAATGAATGATATTATAATGTAATAAAGAACATGAACCATGAGATCAGATCAAATACATAGGATATAAAATATTTGGCAGACTCATAAACATGTAACATATTTCCCTATAAGTCAAGGCACGTTTAAAAAATATAATAGGGAACTTCATGGGTACTATACCTACTGGGTGGGACACACCATTATCCTCAGTCGTAGTCTTTTAATTGTAATGGATAGGGTTTCCCTTCCTTCCTATAGTGGATCAGGTTTCCTCATCTTCCCATAGTGGATCAGGTTTCCCCATCTTCCATTGTAGATGAAGCCCGTTAACTTGATTCCCATAATTATATCATGAGATATAAATATTTACCCAATGAATTAGAGGGAGATGTAGGTCCCAACATTATCATAATGAAATAATACATATGTGTGACACAATATCATATTCATTCATCATATCATAACCCAAGAAATGAAATGGGTGTCATAAACATGTGATCATATCATAACCTGTGAAAAGAAACAGGTTTCATAATAATTTCTTCAAGCCTAAACTGTGAAAAGTAGAGGGTTTCATAATAATATGACCCATGAAATTGAAATTGTTTTCATAAAAATATAACCCATTAAAGAGAAACAGGTTATATAAATATATATCCCATGAAATAGAAATGGGTTTCAAAAAACATCATGCCATCAAAATAAAATCCATTCAGAGAAAGAATATGAATAAAACCTTTGGATCGTTTCCCTATAAAAGAATGAGTAAAACCAATGGATGTTATCTTAGATGGAAATAATTTTATAATATATTTTAAAAATCATTTCTTGAGGAAAATATCCTTTCTTTATTGAAAAAATATTTTTAAAACATAAGAAAAGTTCGAAAACTATTTTCTTTGAAAATATCATTGATATTTTATAAAGGAAGATTGGAAAGAATAAAAAAATTAAATAATTTTTCCTCGAAAATGAGCATTAAATATCATCTTTAAAAACATTTCTGAAAATATTTTTGATAACATTTTTTAAATCATTTTTGAAAACATGGTTTTTGAAAATCAAGGCATGTATCTCAAAGAAGGAAAATTGAGACAAAAATAATTTTTCGATTTGGTAAATTTTTAAACATAAAACACATGAAATAGAGATAATAAAATTGATATTTAAATACCCATAAATTTAAGGATAATAATCATATAATATATTCATGGTCAGTATATACACCACAAAAAATAATCGAGTGGTGAATAAGGCATAAATCTCATAGAAATAAATATGGGACTTGAAATCCTCTGAACTTATGTCTTAACTATCATCTTACTCATTCAATGATCCTATATAATAAATAAAATTATTTTTACATATACCAAATAACAATATTCTTATATATAATACCATATATTTATTTATATTACCCACCTATTAACACTTCCATGTAAAGTTTATGTTTTAGTTAATATCTGATTTGTTTTTCACATGTGTCTTAATTTGTTATATTTTTTGTCCTCATAATTATATCATGATTTCAAGAATGTAAATAATGATATAAATATCATTTATATTAGTTATATATTAATTTATAATAATCTATTAAATATATAAATACAAAATGGAATACACCATTCATCGAGACAGTAGACTGTATGTACGCATGAACGTTGTTTCTGTTTAATTATCGTATCGAAAGAAAGTAAGTAAATGAAATATATGTATATATATAATAATTATAGTGTAATTATTATTTAATTTATATCATATTTTTTTATTGAACCCATCCTTAATACATTCTTTGTAGATTTTGAATGAATCACGTCGCTTTGAGGAGGTGGTAGTCCACACTTCCCCAAACAAAATTATCATATTTACACAAAATAGAATGAATGAAGGTATGTGTTATATAATAATTATAGAATAATAAATACATCATAATTATCATATATATCATATGAAAATTTAATTTTCTTCATAATTATCAATAATTATAGGTGTTAAAGTAAATACGAACAACATCATTTCGTGAGGCGATAGTTCTCCATACACAAGAACGGTAAGTTCATTACCCATTATATGGAAGTGTGTGTATGTGTATATAAAACCCTTATAATAAATAAATCTTAGTATATTTTTGATACTATGTTTATTATATAAACATATAATAATAATATTTTATGGGTTGGATAATGAAAATAATACAAATGATCTTGAGGAAGGATGTTACCTCTTATTTGGGTAACTCCTTTTAGTTTGCACTAAAGGAATTCCTTAGATGGATTTATCCCAAAATAAATGCATATATAATTAAGTGTAGAGACCCAAACTTGAAGTACATGGAAATTAAATTACTTTTACTTTACTTTTGTGGAATACTTAATACATAACAAAAACTGACATCCAATGACCGTAATAGTTTAGTGTCTTTGGAAACTTGGGACATAAACTTCTAATCATGTTGAACGATCTTCAACATCTCCCATAAAGATCTTACCCTTTTGTTTTCTTACCTAAAACCTTTCTTTATATCCTGGGGAAAAAAACATAAAAATGGTGAGCTCAAATTCTCAGTAAGGATAAGCATGGAGAAAATTAAACAACCCATATACATTTGAACTTAAAAAAACATGAACATAAAGTTTAAACATCAAAATCTTGAGAAATGACATTAAACATGGTAGTATGTAAGGCATGGATCATAATGGAACATCAATAATGATAAAATAGCATGGGAATAAAATATGTAATTGTGTAAAACCATTAATCACATTATATGATTTCCATAGCAGCCAAGGCATTGCTTCCAAGACCATCATAGTGGACAAAGTCCATTACTGAATCGGGTTTACCTGTCTTTCCAACCCTGTATTGCTGTATCAGATTTACATGTTGTTATAGCCATGTCTATCTCAAGAGATATAAATCATTACTCAATGCATTGGAGGGAGATATAGGTCCCACCCATCTAATAATGAAATCATTCTTACTTGTTCCACAAAATAAACATAAATCATTCATCATAACCCAAAGAATAAAATGGTTTTCATAAACATCATCCCATCATAACATAATCCATATAAAACAAATGGATATCATTTCATAATAAGAATAATCAACCCATGTAAATAATAGAGACATTATACATGAAAAATAATCATACTAAATAATGTCATCTTAGATGGAAAATAGTTTTGACAAAACACTTGAAATGAATTCTTGCGGAAAATATCCTTTCTTCTTCAAAATCATTTTCTTTTCAAAAAATACCATGAAATTTTAAAATAAAATGATTTTATTTAAAATAATCATGAAATCTTGTAGAGTAAGCTTCATGAAGAAATGGTGATATGAAATAGTAAAAATCTGTTCATGTCGTATAAGTTAAAAAACATTATCATTGTACTTTTGTCAGAAAAGTCCAAAAGTTCCTCGTATGGTAAACAAAAGAAAGATTCATTCCATACCATGTGGTAAAAGTAAAAAAAAGGTAAAAATGAATTTAAACATACATGTAAGAATAGTAAACATTTTATGAAAACATTTTTTAGAAAACATGGACATGGATGATAACTATAACCCCAGAAAATACTTACGAATAAGCAATCTCGGATAAGAACGAGATTGGAATAATTATCCCTTACCTTATGTCCAATTTATTCTATATGTGTCCGAGACTCCTATATAGTGGGTTTAAACATATTATTATCTTTTAACAGAATAATAATAATATTTATGATATCATATATGATTCACTTATGACTTTATATTAACCGTTCATTTGTCAATTCATTGTTAAAGAAGTTTTTTGGGTAAAATCGTTTCATTTATCGTACGTGTTTGGACTTATTGTTCTTGATATTATTATTAGTTATATCATGATTTACTTACTTCCATAATTTAAATCACGATTTATATATCTTATATATTCAGTATATATATATATATATATATAATTGATAAATAAATGAAATGAAATACACCATTCATGGAGACGGTAGGTCATACGTACGCATGAACGTTGTTTCTCTTTCCTTATTGACTTGAATGGAAGTAAGTAGATGACATATATATATATACATAAATAAAATAGCTTTATTATGTCATATATTTAATTATTATTCATTATATATACTTTATAATCGTTCTTGAATGGTTAACATGGAGAATGAATCTCATTGCGTCGTGGAGACGGTAATCCTTGTGTATGCACGAGTGATGATATCATTCCCATAATTATTGAATGGTATTGGAGTGTATTATATAATTTCTCAGAATTATTATCATGTTATAATAATCATATATAGTTATTATTTCTACCATTATACCCATCCAAGTATGGTGGTGGTGGAAAAACAGATTACACCAAGGCGTGGAGATGGTATTTTGTACGTACGCAGGCATGGTGATTTCATTTTCCGTAGGATGGATAGAAGATGAAATATGGTTGGTTCATATTTATAATAACATATCAGTATATTATTTATACTAATTTTATTACTTTATTATGAAAAAACAAAATAAGAGGAAGTAGAAGAAGAAATGAATTTGAAAGAATCGGTAAAGGATATTACCTCTTCTTTGACGCGCCTCTTCTTAACCTCCTCTTAGGGCAATAAAGTTGGTCTTGGAAGAAGACCAGAACCTCTAGAAGGTTTCTAGGGAAGTGGATAAGAGAAATTTTCAGGGTTTTTTCGAGCTTGAAGGCTCAAAATGGTGTGAGGAGGAGAGGGATGAGGTGCCCTTTTATAAGAGAAGAGAGGGGCACTTTTGGAAACATCAAAAATATTAATTAATAATAAAATAAAACCCCACATAAAAACTACCAAAGTGACTCAAATTAGGATATGAGGTAATATATGGTTGTAATCTCATAAACCAATCAAATTTAGACATGTTGGGAAATTATTTTAAACCTTATCAATTTGATTTATCCTTATTTAATTTATTTAATCTTATTTGTGGTAATAATATTATAAATTTAAAATTGTTATAAATACATAATTATATTTGGTTAAATTTCCATAATTGGTTAATTTATAACCATTTAGACCATATAATTTTCAATTTGTAATTTTTTAAATATTTTTGTGGTTTCTAAATAATTTAATAATATGTTATTTTTATAAAATACCAATAGTGTAAATTTTGACATTATTCATTCATTTGAATTTAAATAAAATACGCAAAGAGAATATATTTGAACCAAAATATTTAATAGGTTTATAACATGTCATATTAATCTATAAAATTCTTGGATCATGTTAATTAGTTCATATAATATTTATTTTAATATTTTTAAAACCATTTATTTGATATTTCTCTTCATAAAATAATTACTACAACATTTTTTGTATAATTATTTAATATACTTATCTATTTCATAAAAATTAAAAATAAAATACTATGATGAAAATAAATCTAATATATGTCATAATATTACTTTTAGTCGAATTTATATTCTAAAACATCCAACTTTTAAAATGATATATTTATTAAATTATGAAGGTGACAACTTTGACATCATTTAAAATAAAAAAGTATAAATGTCATAATCGCTTTTATAAAGCTCCAAATGGTCAAAAATTAGACCATTGTATGATTATGGTTCATATATACACGACCAATAAGTTTTGGTCAGGTTTTTGTGCCTTTTATGGGTACTGTTAGTCTAATAAAAACTATTTTATTGATTTTTCACTAAATAAATAATTTCTACATCGTTAATGTATAAGCTATTAAGGTAATTATATTTTTATTAAAAAATAAAAATAAATTAATATGATAAAGGAAAACATTTTATCCTTAAAATGGGTATTTATAACCAAATTTATATTCTGTATAACCTTATATTAAAAATAATTTAATTATTAAAGTTTGAGTGAGACATATTTCACTTTCATTTAAATAAAATAAATTAAAGGTCTTAATTACATACAAGTGGTTTATAATAAATACCATTTCGACCAAAGTATATTTTAGTATGAAATATAATCATCCAATTATATTAAGACAAGTGTTAGGGTAATTTTATAATATTATTTTTACCCTTAATTACCTAATTTACCTTTAACTGTGGTAAATAAAATTTACCGTATTTACTATTCATAATTCCCGAAAAATAAAAGGTAGCCTATTAACATAATTTGGACCTAATTATTCCAAATATGGAATCCATTTTTCCAAATTAAAAAACACATAAGTTGTAGTAATTAATTTAAAATTAATCTCGTTGTTGAAAAAAAATGGGGTTTTGTTTAAAACATTACAAAAGACTGAATTGATTTAACCTACGAATTCAATGTAAAATCAATGATAATGACATAAATTATATTAAATGGTAAAAATATATTCTATTTATACTTTAAAACAATTCACTATTATAATTTAACCATATAAATTATCTTGATGAAAAAAGCTGTTTTTAAGTAAAATTTAGCGTGTTTTTACTATTTATCAAAATAAGAACGTTGTCAGAAAAATATCAAAAATTTATCCAATGTAAATTTTATATCCTGATTCAAAATAAGAAGTTTATTTTGTAAAATTGAACTTATAAACTTGTCAAAAAATTAGATTTAAAATGGGTGCGCCATCAAAAGTCGGCAAAACTGCATTTTTTGAAAAATACTTCTTTTATCCGAAAAATTGATTTTGTTCTCATTCATCATTCTAAAAAATGTGTAATATGAATTATAATGTTATAAAATTAAAAATTTGGTTAATATTATTTATAATGTCTAGTTCATAATAATATTATAATAATATATTGTTGTTTAGTGAAACTCGGTATTGCGTACAACACATGCTATTGAGGAAGGTCGCTCTTGCGTGCAACACAAGCCAAGAATAGTGTTTGCGTATACTACAAGATAATATGTTGTTGTGTACAGTGAAATCTAATATTGGTGTATCGTAAAACACAAGACATAAAAGAAATTAAAAAGAATATTTCTCATAAAATCTTTGGGTGTTACATACTACCCCCCCCCCTTAAAATGAATTTCGCCCTCGAAATTCATCGGGGTTATAAATCATTTACTATTTGAAACTTTCTTTCATAGAAACTCACATCGTAAAAAGGAATAATAAAACTTAATTTTAAAATGTAAATTAAGAAATGTAAGGGTTACTAAAATTAACTCATCACTAGGTTTCCACATAAGAGAACATAGGTGAAAACATGGATATGGAAGAGAAATCTAACCATAAAGTTTTAATAGAGAGTGGTAGAGAACATGGCTATGAAAAATCCAACAATCACAAATCCATAAATTTGTGATGATCTAAGGTATCATCTGATTCATCGGATATGAGGTTACTAGGAAAATTTTTTTGGTTTTCAATTTAATTTCCTTAAATTTGATGTATTATTTGTATAAGGATAAATACTTACATGATTTCATTGTAATATCATCGTTGGACATTCCATTAACAATTCCCACTTCATCTCTTATTTAAAGAAATAAAGTTCAATTTTTCATTCGTGATGTGTGAGCAGATCATGCAATTGAATGATAGGTCATCCCATGTGTCTCAAACATAAGGTTATAAAAAGTTTTTAAATATACATAAGTCCATCTATGGTGAGATTAATCGTCTATGGTTCCAACAATGGACTTATACTTCATATATCATAAAACTTGATAAAATAAAACAAATTTCTACAAACCAGGGACTTCCTGTAGGCCAGTGGCATGCAATAAAGGCCAGTCACACTTCGGTTGTGGGTTTGATTCCCGCAACCTTGTCCGACGCGACGGGTTGTCGCCCGTCTTGCAGGTTGTCCTTTTTCTAAAACTACACTATTATAACATTCCATGAATAATATCAAAAAAAGGTTTTGTCCTTAAAAAATATTATCTTATGTCCAAACTAATACATTTAAAATATTTAGGCATATCCAAAATACTACTATCCAAGCTCATAGTATAAATAAAATGATTACTAGAAATGTCATCAACCAAGCATGTGAATCTTTTATCCCCCATATGGTATATCTTGTTGGTAACATTCCAAACATTTGAATTCCTTAATCATGTATTCTCTTGAAAAATGGATTACCATAGAACCTTAGTGAAAACATGAATGCTATCAAAAGTTAACTCTTTCCACATACAAAAATCCCAAAATTTATATATACTCAAACCATGATGTCACTTTGTCCTTATATCAGTCATGAGCTCATTAATACTATCAAACATATTATTTTCTCTGTATCCATTCATTATGCGTATATCATCTGCTTTCCAAAAATATATGAATATCCTTTCATGGTTACAGATACCATTCAACATATAATTTCAAATACTTGAGGAAAAACTGTAGTGTAACAATCCTTAGATGTTTATTTATTCCATAGTAACATTAAATTACCTATACAACATAACTCTTGATAAACATACAATCATTCCACTACCTTCTTAAACCATTGACCGAGCTTCATCATTTTATTCCACAATACTTCTTTCATCTCACATATCATTTTTAGTCTCTTCATCATCATCAAAATAAATACTACCCATACAACCATGTTGATTCTCTTCATGAGATTTATTCTTGGGGAATTGGTTTTTATAATGCCAGTACGTTCCACATTTAAAACATTTAACTATTTTTGATTTCTTAGGAATAACATTATCTTTGTCCATGGTGTTAACTGAACATTTTGCTTTGTAATTACTGGATTTGTGTCCTTCTTTTCCACACCCAAAGAATCTTCCAGTTACTTTGAAACATTCTCCATGATGCCTCTTACCACATGATTTACATGATAGAAATTGAACTTTCTTTCCTCTATGATCATCATGAAACTTCATCTTTCTCTTATTAGCTGAGTCAGGAAACTTACCAAAGTTGAGATTATTGATCATATTATGAGATTACTGATTAGGCATAATAACAATGTTTGGACTTACAAATAACATTTCATTTGGTTGCTCATGAAGAATATCATTCCATTTTCCATCATATCCTCCATTATCGTGAATATTCCTATTTCGAGCCATTTTCTAAAACCCAAAAAGAATATTGTGAGAGGCAAAAATTATACTAGGAAAAAAACATAATAATGGGGGACTACCTTCAATATATAACATCTTAGGTTTAATTCTAAGATCTTTTCCATAATTCTAGGACTATAACCTATACTTACACTTAACCTTAGGGACATCCCTAGACATACCTTAGAAATATCTTTAGGGATCTCACTAAAGTTTTCGCATCCTAGTTTCCAAAGGTTCACTAAACCTTTCCTCTGATACAAATTTTAGAGACCCAAACTTGAAGTACATGGACATTACATTACTTTTAAATTACTTTTTTGTAATACTTAATACATAGAAAAAACTGACATCCAAGGACCGTCATAGTTTAGAGTCTTTAAAAACTTAGAACATAAACTTCTAATCATGTTGAACGATCTTCAACATCTCCCATAAATATCTTCCCCTTTTTTTATTACCTAAAACCTTTCTATATATCCTAGGGAAAAAAACATAAAAAGTGTGAGCTGAAATGCCCAATAAGGGTAAGCATGGAGAAAATAAAACAACCCATATACATTTGAACTTAAAAAAACATGAACATAAAGTTTAAACATGAAAATCTTGATCAATGACATTAAACATGGTAGTACGTAAGGAATAGATCATAATGGAACATCAATCATGATAAAATAGAATGGGAATAAAACATGTAATTGTGGAAAACCATTAAGCACATGATATGATTTCCATAGCAGCAAAGGCATTACTGCCAAGACCATCATAGTGGACAAAGTTCATTACTGAATCAGGTTTACCTGCCGTTCCAGCCCTGTATTACTGTACCAAATTTACTTGTCGTTACATTCATATCTATCTCATGAGATATAAATCATTACCCAATGCATTGTAGGGAGATATAGGTCCCACCTATCTCATAATAAAATTATTCTTACTTGTTCCACAAAATAAACATAAATCATTCATCATAACCCAAAGAATAAAATGGGTTTCATAAACATCATCCCATCATAACATAATACATATAAAACAAATGGATATCATTTCATCAAAAGAAGAATCAAACCATGTAAATAATAGATACATTATAATTGAAACATAATCATACTAAATAATGTCATCTTATATGGAAAATGGTTTTGACAAAACACTTGAAATGAAGTCATGAGAAAAATATCCTTTCTTCTTCAAAATAAATTTTCTTTTCACAAAATACCATTCAATTTTAAAAGAAATGGATTTTATTGAAATTAATCATGAAATATTGTAGATTAAGCTTCATGAAGAAAAGGCAATATAAAACCGTAAAAATATGTTCATGCCGTATAAGTTAAAAAAAACATTCTCCTTTACTTTTGTCGGAAAAGTCAAAAAGTTCCTCGTATGGTAAATAAAAGAAAGATTCCTTCCATACCATGTGATAAAAGTCAAAAAAGGGTAAAAATGACTTTAAACATACATGTACGAATAGTAACCATTTTATGAAAACATATTTGGAAAACATGGACATGGATGATAATTATAACCCCAGAAAATACTTACGAATAAGCAATCTCGGATAAGAACGAGATTGGAATAATTATCCCTTACCTTATCTCCAATTTCTTCCGTATGTGTCCGAGACTCCTGTATAATGTGTTTAAACATATTATTATCTTTTAATAGAATAATAATAATATTTATGATATCATATATGATTCACTTATGACTTTATATTAACCGTTCATTTGTTAATTCCATGTTAAAGAAGTTTTTTGGGTAAAATCATTTCATTTATCGTATGTGTTTGGACTTGTTGTTCTTGATATTATTATTACTTATATCATGATTTACTTACTTCCAGAATTTAAATCATGATTTATATATCTTATATATTCAGTATGTATATATAATTGATAGATAAATGAAATGAAATACACCATTCATAGAGATGGTAGGCCGTACGTACGCATGAACGTTGTTTTCCTTTCCTAATTGACTTGAATGGAAGTAAGTAGATGACATATATATATATATATACATAAATACAGTAGATTTATTATGTCATATATTTCATTATTATTCATTATATATACTTTATAATCATTCTTGAATAGTTAACATGGAGAATGAATCTCATTGCATCGTGGAGACGGTAATCCGTGCGTACGCACGAGAGATGATATTGTTCCCATAATTATTGAATGGTATTGGAGTGAATTATATAATATCGAATAATTAGTATCATGTTATAATAATCATATATAGTTATTATTTCAACCATTATACCCATCCAAGTATGGTGGTGGTGGAAAAACAGATTACACCACGGCGTGGAGACGGTATTCCGTACGTATGCACGTGTGGTGATTTCGTTTTTTGTAGGATGGATAGAAGGTGAAATAGTTTTCGTTCATATTTATAATAACATATCAGTATATTATTGATACTGATGTTATTACTTTATTATTAAACAACAAAATAAGAGGAAGTAGAAGAAGAAATGAATTTGAAAGAATCGGTAAACGATATTACCCCTTCTTGGACGCGCCTCTTCTTAACCTCCTCTTAGGGCACTAAAGTTGGTCTTGGAAGAAGACCTGAACCTATAGTAGGTTTATAGGGAAGTGTAGAAGTGAAATTGGTAGGTTTTTTCTGAGATTTAATGCTCAAAATGGTGTGAGGATGAGAGGTATGAGGTGCCCATTTACAAGAGAAGAGAGGGTCACTTTTGGAAACCTCAAAAATATTAATTAATAATAAAATAAAACCCCACATAAAAATTTCCAAAGTGACTCAAATTAGGATATGATATAATATAGGGTTGTAATCTCATCAACCAATTAAATTTATACAAGTTGGGAAATTTTTTTAAACCTTATCAATTTGATTTATCCTTATTTAATTTATATAATCTTATTTGTGGTAATAATATTCTAAATTTTAAATTGTTATAAATAAATAATTATATACTGTCAATTTTCCATAATTAGATACTTTATAACCTTTTAGACCATATAATTTTCAATTTTTAATTTTTTAAATATTTTTTTGATTTTTAAATAATTTAATAATATGTTATTTTTATAAAATACCAATAGTGTAAATTTTGACATTATTCATTTATTTGAATTTAAATAAAATAAAAAGAGAGAATATATTCGAAACAAAATATTTAATAGGTTTATAACATGTCATATTAATCTATAAAATTCTTGGATCATGATAATTAGTTCATATAATATTTATTTTAATATTTTTAAAACCATTTATTTGATATTTCTCTTAATAAAATAATTACTACAACATTTTTATATAATTACTTAATATAATTATTTGTTGCATAAAAATTAAAAATAAAATACTATGATGAATATAAATCTAATATATTTCATAATATTACTTTTAGTTAAATTTATCTTCCAAAACACCAAACTTTTAAAATGATATATTTATTAAATTATGAAGGTGACAACTTTGACATCATTTAAAATAAAAGACTATAAATGTCATAATCACTTTTATAAATCTCCAAATGGTCAAATATTCTACCTTTGGATGATTATGGTTCATATGTACACGAACAATAATTTTGGTCGGGTTTTTGGGCCTTTTATGGGTATTATTAGTCTAATAAAAACTATATTATTGATTTTTCACTAAATAAATAATTTCTCCATCATTAATGTATAAGCTATTAAGGTAATTATATATTTCTTAAAAACTAAAAATAAATTACCATGATAAAGAAAAACATTTTATCTTTCAAATAAGTATTTATAACCGAATTTAAATTCTGTATAACCATATATTAAAAATAATTTAATTATTAAAGTTTGAGTGAGACATATTTTACTTTCATTTAAATAAAATAAATTAAAGGTCTTAATCACATACAAGTGCTTTCTAATAGATACCATTTCGACCCAAGAATATTTTAGGATGAAATATAATCATCCAATTATATTAATACAAGTGTGAGGGTAATTTTATATTATTATTTTTACCCTTAATTACCTAATTTACCTTTAACTGTTGTAAATAAAATTTACCGTAGTTACTATTCATAATGCCCAAAAATAAAAAGTAGCTTATTAACATAATTTTGACCTACTGATTCCAAATATGGAATCCATTTTTCCAAATTAAAAACATAGAAGTTTCAGTAATTAATTTAAAATTAATCCCATTGTCGAAAAAATGAGTTTTTGTTTAAAACATTTCAAAAGATTGAAATGATTTAACCTACGAATTCAATGTAAAATCAATGCTAATGACATACATTATATTAAATGGTAAAAATATATTCTATTTATACTTTAAAACAATTCACTATTATTATTTAAACATATAAATTATCTCGATGAAAAAAAAAATTTAAGTAAAATTTAGCGTGTTTTTACTATTCATCAAAATAAGAATGTTGTCAGAAAAATATCAAAACTTTATCCAATGTAAATTTTTATATATTGATTCAAAAGAAGAAGTTTATTTTGTCAAATTTAACTTATAAACATTTCAAAAATTAGATTTAAAATGGGTGCACCATTAAAAGGCAGCAAAACTGCATTTTTTGAAAAATACTTCTTTTATCCGAAAAATTGATTTTGTTCTCATACCGTATTATAGAAAATGTGTAAGATGAATTATAATATTATAAAATTAAAAATTCGGTTAATAATATTCATAATGGCTAGTTCATAATAATATTATAATGATATATCGTTGTTTATTGAAACTCGGTATTGCGTACAACACACGCTATTGAGGAAGGTCGCTCTTGCGTGAAACACAAGACAAGAATAGTGTTTGCGTATAATATAAGCTAATAAGGTGTTGCGTATAGTGAAATATAATCTTGGTGTAGCATACAACACAAGACATCAAAGAAATTAAAAGGAATATTTCTCATAAAATCTTGGGGTGTTACATTAAGGATGGGATTTTGAGAGGTTTTTTTCAGGTTTTGTCCAAGCCAATGTGTCTTGAGTATTGTGAAGAGAGGGGGAGGAGAGGAGTCCTTTGATATGTGGGGAAAAGGACACATTGGGTATTATTGAAAAGGTTTGAGTGATCCACACATTTTAGTCCCCCCCAAGGGTTAAAATGTATCATTATGGATACTTCGAGGTCTAATGGTATAAATATGGACAAAAAATACTTTTTATACAGTTGTATGATCATTTTCAAACCCTATTTTCTATGTTTAGTCATTGATTAAGATAGTGTTTACCTTAATCACTGTAATTAATTTTAATCACTTTCACTAATATTTTTTCTAAAAAAATAAGTTTACATTATTATAAATTATAAATTATGATTCTCCAAAATATGGAATCTGTTTTTCCAAATTCCAATCACAGAAGTGGTCGAAATTAAATTTAATTTAATCCCACAGACGGGTTGCGACAGCAGGTTTTTTAGGAAAATAAGTTCAAATATTTGGTAAATTTTTATATCCAATTCCAAATTAAAATTGATACCAATGGCGTAAATTGGATTAATTTATCTATAATTTTTCAAATAGAGATTTAAAACCAATCAAAAAAATTTAACCTTATCAATAAATTGGACAAAAAAATAATTTTTAATTAAAATTCAGTATCATTCATTGTTCATCAAATAATGTAACTTCACATAAAAACCAAAAATTAACCCTAGTCTAATTTTTATGTTACTATTTAATAAATGAAATATATTTAGTCTAATTAAAATTATAAAAGTTTTGAAAATCATATTTAAATTTGGTTCTCCATTAAAAGTTGTTAAAATTATCTTTTAGAAGCATACATCTTTTTATTCATAAAATTGGATTTATTCTTATCTTCTACCTATAAAATATATTATATTATTATAAAAAATATTGATTAAATATATAATATATATATTTTATTAAAAACATGAATCGAAATTGATTTGTTTAATTTATTGAGAGAAAATTTTCTTGTACCTAGAAAAATAGTTTTCTTTAAAAAGTAATTTATTTATTTTAAAATAGTTCTTACATTTTCTCCTGCTAATTGATAACCAAAGGAATCATTTTATTTACATGTTTTGATCATATTATCACAATTAAATTAATATTATTCATAACATATATTCCAACGGCTAGGTGGTATCTATAGTTATATTTTAATAATAATATTAATAGTATATTGTTGTTTGGTAAAAAATCAGTCTTATGTGTAATGCAAGCTATCGAAGGGACTCATTATTGTGTGTAATACAAGAAAAACATAGTGTTGTATGTACCATAAGATTATCTATGTGTTACGTGTAGTGAATGATTAAATTTACATTATGTATAATGTAATCCAAACATAGTAATTTAATATAAAAAAATAAATTTAGTGTTTCGTGAAATGAAAAATATAGGAAATATTAAATTACTTCAAAAAAAATTTCAAAAACTCTCGGGGTGTTACACCTGGTGCTATTTGGGATCACCCATAATTTGTAATGTCCAAGAACAAAATACTAATATGATTCATCAAAATAATTGAAACAACATTTATTTTTTTTCAGAATGTGATTTACCTATGAAAAGGAAACATGATCCACTACAATCTCTTGGAAACATAATCCACCCATGTAAAAAAAGAAACTGGTTACACCATAATCTCTTTAGGACATAATCAACCTATGGAAGAAAACTAGTTTCACAAAAATCACATTAAAGAAAGAATAATTCATCCAAAGAATAAATGAGTATGTTATCAATACAAAGTATCCGTAATGGAGGATAAGTAACAAAAATAGTTTTTGATGTTGATGAGTGTAAATAACCTTAAAATATCATTAAAAATATTTATTAGGAAAATAGCTTTTAAACATTCCAAATCATCCCATGCCACTTTGAAACATTTAAATCATAAGATTAATTAAGTAATTACATTAATATAAACCTATATATCATGTGAATAAGGATATTCATGATATATCATGTCAAATGAAAAATATATACATCTTGTAAAATATGATAGATGTGTAACATAACAAATGTCTGAAAAAAATTGTGAAAAAAGTCCATTATCATATTGGTAACATCGAAAACATAAACCCCATGAAATATAGATACTCAAATGGATATGTAAATAACCATAAATTTAAGGATAATAATAATCAAATACATTCATGTGTATTAGTTCAAACACACAATAAATATAAGTGGTGAGTATGGAATAAGTATTGCATAAATATAAGCGGGACTAGAAATCCCATTACAATTGCAGTGACATCTGAATTGTAAAACCCAAAAGTAATGATTATAAAATTAAACATTTAAATACCATTAATAAAATATAATTCATGATATAATATATCAAAAGGTTTATTATATACACCACACAAAATAAATAAGTGGTGATTATCATGTATGCATCATGAAAGTAAAAGTGAGACAATAATCTCTTACCTTCAGTATGACTTGTCACATGTGTCTTTTTCTTACTTAATAATAAAGTTATGTTAATTATATACATTATTGAGAAACTTTTTCAATTTTACTATTACTCGCATTTCACTTATTACAATTTTTTATACAACTACTTAAACAATTAATTTAACATCGTGTGTTTTGATCCTATTCGGTTTATGTGTCAAAAAAGACTTCGGTTATTTGACTAAAGTCAAAGGGGTAATCACATAAACTTTTATCAAATAATAATCATTATATAATTATAGTATTAATATATAAATTCTACTTTTAATACAAATCATGAAAATTGTTTATGAAAAATGAACCCATGTTCTAATCAAGGAAACTGTAGGTCGTATGTACGCATGGATAACATTCCGACTTTTAAATGATCCTTATGGAAATAAGGTAAGTAAAATTTATATTTATATAATAATAATTTTATCATATATACCATATTATTTAATCATATATACTTATATATATAATTCATGTGATTTAAAAGGAATCAAATCATGTCGACGTGGCGGTAGTCCACACGTCCATGAAAAACGTTATCACTTTTTCAGTGTGTGAAAGGGTAATAAAGAAAATAATATATTATATTTAAATAAAGGTAATTATTTAATAAATATAATATATATGTTGTTTATGTAACATATTTTTTATTAAACCCATCCTTAATACATTCCATGTAATGTGTGAATGTATCACATCGCTTATAGGTGGCAGTAGTCCACACATCCACAAATGATGTTATCGTATTTATACAAAATGGAAAGAATAAAGGTATGTGTTTTATAGAAATTACATAATTATGAATAAAATATAAATAGATAATATATAATATAAAAAAATGGTGTCCATCATAATTCCCAACCATGAGTGGTGGTAATGTAAAAAACAAATGATTTCGTTTTGTGAGGTAGTAGTTCACCGTACACGAACGGTAATTTTGTTACCCATTTTATGGAACTATGTGTAGGTGTAGGTATAGCAATTAAAAAAATAAAATATGAGTATATTTATGATACATATGTTATTAAATAATAATTTAATAATAATAATTGATGTTTTTTGAGAAAAAAAAAAAGAAAACAAAAGTAATCATTGAAAAATGTTACCTTTTTTGGCTAACTCCTTTTGGTTTACATCAATGGATTTTTTAAATTTATTTATTCCCAAAGTTAGGATTCTATTATGAGATTATTGAACTTGGGATATTAATTTTTAAGGTTTTTTATGAGACAAAAGTGCTCAAGTGGTGGGAAGAGAGGGGGAGGGTGAGTTTCTTTTTATAGTGGAGAGCGAGTGGCATTCATCCAAATTCCAAAAGTTAAACACTATTGAGAGGACTCTCTTACCTTATGTTATTAAAAATTTTAAAAATAATTTACTAAAAGGTTATTATGGTCTATAAACACTCACAATTCATAAAAATAAAATCATTTTTTTCATTTTTTCCTTATCTTTAAGTTTCTATTTTTCATTTAGGTAACTAGTTTTCTAACCAAGGTAATTAATACATTAAGACTGAATTAAGTTTATACATATTATAAACTTTATACACAATAATTATAAAATATTTAATATAATTTATAGAATAAAAATCCCATATGTTTTGGATATTTATTTTAACAGAAACATGTGTGACGTGAAAAAACACTACATTAACTCTAACTGAGCTAACAATGTTTTACTATTTATGGGTCAATATGTTCATTATAAAAGATAAATTGGACCATAAATGGAACATGTTTTATATTTATTAACACATAAATATAACTTTGAAAAAAATAATATTTTTAGTAATTTTATATAATTTAATAAAATATCATTTATTTTATTTTATATTAACAAAATAATCTTTATGTTGGAATTTCTTAAGTTTTTAATGTAATTATATCATCTTTAAAACTTAAATATAAATTATTATGATAAAAATAACTCATATAAAACTATTTATAACCAAACAAATCTAGATTATTTCTTACTATAAATCTTTATTAGTGTTAAAGGCAATGAATGTTCCTTTTGTGTATTTTTCCTCACGTGACATATTATATAGGTCACCTTCATGAAATAGTATCCCATTAACTCATAAAAAATATACCAAGGTGTTTAGGGTGTATATTTTTCCATAAAATAGGTTTTATACATGTTTTGGGTCATTTATACACCTTATATTATATTTTTAATCATTAAGTAAGCTTGTTCTTACCATAATCGTTATAATTAATTTTAATTACTTTTACTAATATTTTTGGTCAAAAAAATAAGTTGATCTTATTTGACCCAAAATATAATAGTAATCCCAAATACATATATCCTTTTTTCATATTCAATTAATACAAGTGGTTAAAATTAATTTAAAATTAATCCTAGAGACATTGCGAGACAATGGGGTTTTAAGAAGAAAAGTTCAAAATTTTGAAATGTTTTTATATCCAATTAAAATGTGAAATTGAATATATTGACCTAAATTGGATATATTGATGTATAATTAAACTAATTATACATTAAAACCAATTTAAAATATAATTTAACTATTTAAATAATTAGAATAAAAATAAATCTTCAATTAAAATGCATTGTTTTTCACTATTCATAAAAAATGAAACTTCTTAGAAAAATATCAAAAATCACCCAAAGTAAATTTTAATATTATAATTTTGAAGAAAAAAAAATAAAAATAAAAATTATAAAGGTTAAAAAAATTATATATGAAATAGGTGTGTCATTAAAAGACAGTAAAATTACCCTTTAAAAATATACTGTTTTTTATGATTAAAATTGGATTTATTCTTATCTTAACACTATAAAACTTTTGGATGAATTTAATAACATTTTATTAAATATATAACATATAAATTTCATTAAAATATTTCACTAATATTTATTAATATAATTTATTAAGGTATAAAATCATTTTGGTTATAAAAATTCTTTTCATAAAAATGCATCTTTTATATTCAATTAGACATTATTTTCATTTATAATTAATAAGTAACCAATGAATTTATTTTATAAAAAATTTTAAGATATATTTTCATAATTTAGTTAATCTCATTCATTCACTCTATTCAAAATTATTAGTAATAACTATCATTATAGTATTAATATTATATTGTTGTTCGGTAAGACTCAAGCTTGTGTGTGAAATAATTCTTAAAAGGAAATTCATGTTGAGTGAAATGAAAGATAAAATTTGTGTTTTGTGTGATAAAAACTAAACTATGTATTTCATGTAACACAATCTTATAAATAATTTAAATTAATTTGAAAGAATAGATTTCATAAAAACGCAGGATGTTACAATTTTGGTGGATCTTGGGAAAAGAATTTTCCTATCATTGAATTTTCATATAACAATATTCATAAAGATTCAATATAGATGGATCCCTATAATGTTATGTATGTTCAGTCACGTATAAATACCTTTTTGGTGAATATTTGAGAGATCTACCTGATTTTGGTCTGATTATCATTTTGGGGATGATGGAAAAGGTTTGGTTCATTAGGAAGAGGTTGGTTAAAGCCCAAAGCCATCGGAAATAATATTCAGACCATTATCATTGGCTAATAGAGTTTGAAGTTTGTGATTGAATTTTTATGAGATTTTTACATCTCTTAGTATATTATTGGTTGGGTATGTAGGGTAAGTTTGGACTTAGGTTTTTTATCCCCTTTGATATCGTGGAATGAATTTGAAAGGTGGAATATCGGTTGGACTTACCATCTTTCTTAACATTGATACATTATTTTTTTCATTTTTCCTAGATGATGAGGTTTCACCATGATCCTTACCATGTGATAATATGTGAGGATGCTAATATTGAGACTGATACCATTGTTTTTGAGTTACTAGTTCAGATTATGGATGAGCGGGATAAGGTAATGCATGATAAAATAATTCACATAGTTCAGGTACTATAGTAGTGCAGATGGGATATCCATGAGACATGGGAGTGGGAATTGTGGTTGAGGTAGTAGTGGAATTATAAATTTGTGGGTCTAGAATCTTATAGATTTTCTAGAGGCAAAAGGAGATTATGTCGGGGAGAATTGTAACACCCTATGGGTAACATTTACCCCTTAGACGAGCCTTGGTTTTTCACTTTTTTGGTTTGGGAAGATTCTAGGGGGATCAAAGGCTAAAAATAATAGAATTAAAGAGAAACTAAAAAGATGTATGATTAATGTGCACAGTTCGTTTAACTATGTGATAACCATGTAGTGTTCCTCTATTAGGTTTTAGTGGCATTTCTCACGGTTTTTGCATGGTAAAAAAACCTTAAAACATGCCCAGTGAACCATGCTGGGTGTATGGTGGTTTTATAGGTGTTTTTAAAGGTTAAGTCATGTGGTTAGTTTAACCATGTGTCCCTATAGTGAAAACCATGCACCCTCAAATAGAATAGATAGTAGAGGTGCACTGTTACGGCACATTGTTAGTTTAACCATGTGGCCTACTCCGGGAAATCGTGTGACCCATTACTAAACCATAAAAAAGTGTAATTTTACCATTTTCCCTAGTTCATTTTAAATAATAATCACCTAATAATCTCATTTTGACCCTCTCTAACCTTTCCACGATGCTTTGGAGGTTCTCCCTTGGATTCTCCTAGGAAATCATTTGGTCTTGATAAATCCCATAAATGTATGTTATGGTTTTGATCTAGTTTCCCCCTTATTTGTACATATATTCTATATCCATTCCCATATCATCTTTTTGAAATCCAGTTGGGTTTTGATACTATATATAATGGTTTTGAGGGAGAATTGAAATTGTTTGTTATGGATCTAGGGTCATCAGGACCCTATCCACTCTTCCCCAGTCTCTGTTTTTGAAGGAAATTAGTTATACCTCAATTTTGAGGTAGAAGATTCTATACAATAGGTTAATTTTGTAAATTTATTATCATTATTGTAAAATTAATTTGGTGTATTAATTTAATTTAATTTATTTGTGGTTGTAAGGTATTTCTGGTAAATAAACATATTTTTAAATGTGTTTTTCTTTAAAAATTGGGTTTTCACATAAAGTGTATAATTAAATTTTTAAACTGTGGTTTTGATTAGAAAATGCGTTTTCAAACACCAAAGTAGGTTTTCTTTGATTTGAAATTTTCTTATAAATTTTGATCATGGTTTTGAAATTTATTTTGAAAAGGATGGAACATTGGGAACCTTGGGTGTGTTGGGAAAGTGACTTAGGTGACCCTAGTGTGTGTTTCACCATTAGGGGTTACTTTTATGGTATCGACAGACTAGAAGGACTCGATATCAAATGGTACCAACATATTCTAGGTTTAGGAACTTTTATTTCTAGTGTGTATTCCCATAGACTAGGGACCAATATAGTATTCATAGTCATTTATGGTTTACTTTTTGAATGATGGATTTTTTTCATCTATTGGTGATTACCAGTTTTCACATGAGGTTGTACCACATGGATATTCATGATGTATTATGTCATGGATTTTTGTATACTTTCATACCATATGATGTATGGATGTGATTTCATGTTTTATCACTTATACTTTTCATATTCTTAGAATCATGAATATGAAATGATTTTCTGAAAAACCAAAGGAAAATAATTTACAAATGGGTTCGGATTTATGAAAATAATTTGTAAAACATTTTTTCATTTTAAAAGATAAAACTACTCCATTATTGATATCAGACCTTTTATAGACACTATGGTGGTATTGTACTAGGATTGTTTCCCACACCCAAATTTTATTTTTTTGAGGTTGTTGATGTTTTATTGTAAGATTTAAGTTATTATAAGGGCATCTGGTAGAATTATGGTTTCTCTTGTTGTCCCAACCTTTGATTTGGGATGGTTTGTAGGTGAAGGTTGTCTATATGAAGATGTATTGGTTTTATCCTATTTTAAATTCATGTTTATTCATTTTTTATAATATTGTATGGATGGTTTATATATATGTTTCTTCTACTTCGTACACTATTTATATGTCTCTTTTTGCTTATATTCAAGACAAGTTTTCTATTATAATTTTGCACACACAACTTCGATAAGCCAGATTGGGTGGATTTTCTAGTTAAATTGTGTGTGTTTATAATAGAGTTGGTGTATGGAAAACTATTCCTACTTGTAATAAACCATCAGGTTGATATTTTAAAATTGACTTGTAAATATTATTAACGCCTTTTGATTCCCTTTTTTTTGAGTATTTTAATTTGGATTGAAACTTTTCTGTAAATTGGTTCTCTAAAATAAAACATTACATTTTAATTGTATGAGAAACTAAATCACCATATGGTGTACCAATCCCATAAATCATAATGGGATGTAAAGGCTAATAATTGAATAAAGGATTATGTTTGGGAAAAAGGATAGGGGAATTTGATTAGTCAAAAGAGATTTGGAGGGAAGATTATGTGAATTACACCATTTACATGTATAAAACAAAGAATCACAGTGACTAAAATAGTTGGAGTAATTATATATAAATAGGATACTAGTTACTTATTTTTAGCTCATAATAAAAAAAATAGGAATCATTAAGTTTAGATGGTTGGGTCTCATCGTTATTATATGAGTTTACACACATAGTGTACTATAAATTCAAAGGAATGAGAATTCATCATTCAATATAGATATACATTACATAAAATAATACATTAAACATTTTCAAGTTGAGTTAATCATTTCATTATGGTTTTATTGAAGACAATTATGTAAATCAATATTTTGACAATAAATAAACCACTGATTAAGAGGGAATCTAAGCATTTCCTTTGGTTTTTCATTTATGAAATGTTATTCTGAATAATTAAATCTATGACTACTATTATAGAGACTTATTTCTTAGTGAATTATTAGATAATACCATAAAATTTTAACCAAATAACACTAAAACTCATATATTTTAGAGAAATAGTAGTAAAAAAATTATGAATTTTTTTGGATAAGTATGTGATGTAAAGGGGATTTTATTAGAAATTTTCAATATCATTTCATAATGAATTTATATTACACCCAAATTCAATTTATCTCAAAACCCTAAAATTTGATTATAGCAAAGAAACAATTATGAGTTCATAATATTAAAGGTAGATAGACCATATTTGAACATTGAAATTCAAGGGTTTATACTTAACCTTAATAATTGAACATAATTATTAGCCTAAAACTATTGACATCATGGAATTTATCTATGTCATAATTACTCTCACTATATTAAACGAAAATTCTATAATAATAATTTTGACATCAAATTGTAGTGTGAAAAGATAGGAGTAAGTGACAACCCAGCTCAATGAAAATTACAGGCTGTGTTTCGTATAGTAATCCTTCCCAGAAATTTTCTAATAAATTAAAATGTATGAATAAGTGGGTTATTTAATTCCACATCATTAAATGATAAAATAATAATCCTACACCTAAAATCACTAAGTGCCTAAGCCACAAATGTATTATTACATGGTAATTGTTTATTTGTCACAACTAAATTTCAAGTGACAAATTAACAAAAATCCATCAAGAAAAAAATTATGATATTAATGAAATGGCATAGTGTGATTTTATTATCATGGAAATGAAAAAATATTGAGACATTATCAAAGTAAATAATAGTGTAATATATATACTTATTCTATAATTATTTAATGTTTTAGTCATGGACTAATTGTGCTATGACTTAAGAGGGGGTTAATTGAGTTCATGAAATTTTATTGACGTAGAAAACCACCATCTTTAATGATATGATTACATCTGATATTTTATTAAAAAATGCATACATATAAAATAAAATCACAAGGAAAATATATTAAAACCCAAATATTTATTATGGTTTGGGGAATAGAAATACTCTAGTCCACTCCACCAATTCTCACTCCAAGAGCTTGGTGATTTTCATTATACCTATCCTTTTACTAGGTAATTCTAGTTATTTTCTTAGGGACTATATGACTGATAAAAACTAGTAAAATTTTGTAAAATACTGGTATCTTTCAACTGGGATCTAACAAGGATTTATAGACACTATCATTCAAGGTTATTTTTCAAAGAACCTTCATAGAGAAAGAGAAAATAAAAAATAAAATTTATAGATGAGGTTCGCATTTTTAAGATATGAATTACTTAAGAGAATAAATCTCTATGAGGGATAATAATAAAATTTTTCTTAAATAGAGTCTTATAAATCATATGAAATATTATCTTTATAGTGTGGTAGTAGAGTTGAATCTTATTCTTCTTCATTTCGTAAAACCGATTAATACACAAAGATATTTTATAATTTTCTAAGATAATAGTGAAATCACTTCTCTACTTGTTTCTATTCTCTTCATTTACAAATGACACATGAATATTCTTGAAAATATTTTTATATTAATCACATAGAATCAAATCCATAAAATATGGGGTTGGAATTTAAGTTCCATGTGTCCTTTCCTTGGAAATACCTTGGCAATAGTATTTTCCATTAAATTATCAATGTACTAATTTCTGCTCTTTGTACTTACAGATTTTTATAATCATTTTTACCATAGAGTGGTTATCTAACATTTAATGAATGCATGCAATCATTAATTCCCACTTAATATACACTAATGATAATAAATAGTAGGCTTCATATTGATGTAGCTGATTGAAGATCATCGAATAATGGAATTCCATTTATTTGAATTTATATAGCCTAATTGATCCTTGTATCTATTTATCACATTTATAATATAATTTCATATGATTATTAATAACATAACCAAAATATCTTCATATAGGATTCTTAATCATGTAGAAAAATATCTTCATTTAGCCTTATTAATCATGTAGTTGAATCTGATGTAGCTGATGGAATTATATAGCCATCTGGAACCATGTATCTTATTTCACCATGTATCCAAATCACATAGTCGAATACTTCACATAAATGATTCATGTATCCATTTATTTAAATAGCTTATTTCTCATGTAGGTGATTCATGGACATATGATATTTCCCCATAATTGATTTCATGTAGTAGCCGATTTATGTAGGTGTTTCCTTTGCATAGCCAATTGACGTATCTGATTACTTGAAATAGAAATTTTTCTAGGTAGTTGAATGCCTTACATTCAAGATTTTTCCATACATAGTAAAATTTTCATAACATATATATTTCAATATAATGAACTAAAATAAGGATAAAACCTGAATAAAAGATATAAAAAACATCATATGAAGTGTTTTTGAGATCATCAAGACCTAAATAATTTGGGATATGTTTGAACAATATTATTAGTCTAAAAATATCTCCCTTTTTGAAGGTCACAAACCCCATTAGACATTAAACATGAAATTTTTAAAAGGTAATATAGTATTTTGATAAATAATAAATAAGATATAAATTTATTTTAAATTTTCATGTTTATTATTTTCCTCTCCCCCTTAATTAGACACTTCTCTTACTTTGGAGGACTTCTCCCCCTTAGGTAATCTCACAAAAAGGATACTTCTCCCCTTTATATTAATAATTGGGTAAAATTATCAACCGTTTTTTCTTTAAAAATGAAAGTAATGAATATGAAAACACATTTAATTCAGCACCAAAATGAAGGAAATATTTACCTGTATTTCTCAAACCGAATAAGAATTATAAAAGGAATGGAATTTAAGTAAACTGAAAATAATATATAAAATAAATAAATAAATACATAAAACATTAAATGAAAACAATCACTAGGAAATGATAAAATAAAATATATTAAATGAAAACAATCACTAATAAATACATAATAAATGGGTAAATGTGGATTTAATTAATTTTCAATATGTTTACAAAAATATATTCTCTAAACAACCATATAAGTATACATACAAAACACTACATAGAAGACCTCATCTTATGGATTAGGTCAAAATGAGAAGCTAGTTTGGGTGGAGGTATTTTGAATATTGGAGTGGTCTGAGAGGTAAGAGGAGGGTCCATCATTAGTGGTAACACAACATTCTTAATCTCTACTTAAGCTCATCCTACAGATCCAATTACTGATTTGTATCTCAGATCTTGAATTTTTTGTGATAAGATATCCTTAAAGATTTCATAAAGTAATACTGAAATCCAAAGATCGTGCTCCTATGATGATTAATGACTTTGGAGGGTTTGAGAATAAAGTTTCATTCCTAAATCAATTTTTAGCTAAGACATCATCCACTATAGATTTATCTTTATTATAAATTGGTGTTGGATCATACATAGAATGAACTATTTAACTAATACCTTGAAATTTATCTAGAAGAACTAGTTTGATATTCCTTCTTCAATATAGATAAAATAAACCATCTACACACATATTAATTATTTTGATCATATATAACATATAGAACTCCTCAATAGAATTATATAACTATCTATGAATTTCAAAAACTAAAGAGAGACCATTGTTTGGAATTCCTTTTAAGGATTCAATATATTTATAGGAAAAACATTGAGGATCATTAGACTTAAGGGAAGGATGATAACTATATTAGGAAACTAGAAGAACTAAAATTAGAATTTATAGTGTCTAGTTAATAGAACCTTATACAATAATCAGTCTAGCATTCAGAGATTTCATATTTCTTTCCACATTTGTTAGTTTCTCTACCAACACTTGAGATACCTCCTAAACATCACTGGATGGAGGTTGAGGAACTAAATCATAGATAGTAATAATATTAGTCTCATGCACAACTGTAAAAGGTATAATATGGGAAAGTATAGTAGTTGATTACACTAAAGTAATAACTCTGATAAGCTTGTATACAATAGGATTTTTACTAGTATAAAAAACTGGAATAGATGGTGTTCCCTAAGACTCTAATGAACTAAAATATTATTCAGAAGAGTCAAAGTACAACCCTTTAATTTCCTCATAAACCTTTACTAAAAACATTTAATTCAGTGATGATTTATAGTAACATAACCAATTGACCAAGAAATAATACCTTTCAAATATTGAGAAACTTCCAAGATTTCCTTCATCCTTCCACCATTAAATTCATTAAGGTAAAATACATGGTCACTCAAAGATAAAAATATCCCAACACCTATATTCATAACAACTTATTAGTAATTTAAGAACTCACCCACGATATATTCCATAAGTTTTTGAATTATCACAACTGTGAATATATCAAACTAAGGATATTGAATTTGAGAAGGAATAGAATTCAAATAATAATAAAACTGAACAAACTGAGTTTGAAGGTCAAGAACTATTTATGCTTCTGAGAAAGATGAGGTAGATGGATAAAACATATAGATAAACTTAAACAATCTAAGAACTATACTCTTCATGTAATAAAATATCTTCTTCATTTCAAACCAAAAAAAAATTTAATATCAACAACTTCATCCCAATACATATCAGAGTAGACCATTGGATGATTTTGAATCATGTATCTTTGTGATTAAAATATCACTCCAAGATCCTTGAAATATATCTTAGTATAATAGAATTTTTTTATCCTAGTCACATGGGATTTAAACACCTCTTTTTCTTTTGTACTTATCTTAGAAATATATTTTTACACATAAGGGGATTATTGAAGATTTTTGATCAAGTCCATTTGGGTTTCCATCATTTCATCTAATTTTTCGAAATCTGTACTTGACACAAAACTCCCCTTGACTTGTTTGATCTCGTCCTTTGAGGATATCAATTACTTCTTAAACTCGTTATAATTTCCTCTAATATTATCAAACTTGGTCATTAGTGTACAAGAAAATATTTTAATTTCAAAACTATCAGATCTCATACTGAGTAAAGAAGAATCGTTATGCACACATGGAGGGGGATATGGAAATGTTTTGTAATAGAATGATAAACAGTCTCCATAATCACATCTCTATTTCTATCTCTATTAATAGGTGATATAGAAATAGTTTTATTAACTTACAAGTGCTAAACTACCACTACCACGCATGAAAAAATTTCATCTATCATTTCATCATGAGCTACAAAAACTAACTCAAGAGATTACATAGTATGATGAACTACTTGAATAGCTTCAAAAACTTCTACTTCCCATATTTTAATAATATCTAAAAAAATATGACTAAATTATAGAAACTGGGTCTAAGTTCTAATAGCTATTGTCTCATTCACCTCCCTATTATGCACCATATTAATAGGTGTTGCATCCCTAGGTGGTGAGGTTTGGGAAGGATCCCCCCTAATCTACACATTCATATAAAAAGGTTTCCAATTATTTGGAATAGTGTCTTAGTAGTATCCAATTATGTTTAAGTGGACGATAGAAAAAATATTTCATTTATAAAATTCCATGGCCTATCCCTCTTTAAGATCCACCTCCTTATTCTTTAATATCTTGGAGATAAGCCTACCATATAGATAATATTTCAATATTTCTTTCACTTTACAACTGTGATGCTTAAACTGCATCATATTCCTTGCAAGATTTATCTAAAAAGTGTTCATCATAATAAATAAGAAATACATCTATTGAAATAATACCTTCTTCATTTCACCGTCTCTCAAGTAAATCCCATTCTAGATGAACCTATTAAAAAATTTCTACTCAACATCTAAACTTTTATACACTTTTTCTCAAAGAAATATGTTACAAAAAAAGAATTTGGAAGCCACATTTCATCCTATTGAAATCATAGAAACAAGATTGTAACTAAAGTTAAACACCCCTCATTGGGAAAATGAATTACTTAGTCTATTTCAAGATAATAAACTAGAACAACATTCCTATTGACATTTGGGGAAATAAAATCCTCTATTTCACCAAATTGGTACTCGAGATTTCTCATTAACTCATTCACTTATTCTAAAAAAAAGAAACCTAACTTATATTAATAAAAAATGAACCCCCAACAATGAAAATTAAATACATTATTTTGTAACATATCTGTAGTGTTCATCCAACCAATATAAATGTATTTTCTAGTAAGTATTATGAAAATCAAACTTCCCAACTTAGAATTCTTATAAGAATGTAAGAATTCATCGTCTCCATGGTTTGACTTTCCCATCACAGACATATCGGTAGGAGGTATGAAGGGAATTAAGAGATACAAGGTGGGAAAAGAGTGATGGTTCATCTTTTGAAGAGAAAGTATCAATGACCAAATAGAATTTTAGGTCACATACCTAATTCACAAAATGCTAACAGTGTCGATTAAGGATTTTGATCAATTGTGACTTAAGATAAAAATAAAAAAATAGAAACTTAAAGAATGAAATTAATTTTCTAAAAACATGATAGGACTAATTTATATAAATGGGGGAATAAATTAATTTAATTTTCATAAATCATTAAAACAAAAAAAAAGTACCGATTAAAATTAAAAAAAATAAGATAAAATTTATTTATTTAATTTAGAATAACCCTAATTCACTTTTAATAAAATAAAAGCATTCACAAGCAATGGGCTCGGTAAAAATATCTATTAATAGATTCCTACTAGAGATAAATTAAAGAGTAATATCACTTTTTGAGTGTGATCTCTCAATAAATAATGCCTTATGTCTATATTTTTCATTATATAATGATTTATCAAATTCTTTGAAATTGTTATATCACTAGTGTGGTGAAATATGATTGAAACATTATTATAATTGAAACCAAAATATATCAGGGTGTGTTTCATCCACAACACTTTTGGAAAAATACTACATGAAGAAATATATTCTACTTCAGTTGTAGATAATGCATTAGAGTTTTGTGTCTTACTAGACTAGCATAATATGGAATTACCTATAAAATGGTAGGTACCTAAAGTATTCATCCTATCTAGTCTAGAATCACCAAATTCATAATCCAAATATGAATATAGATTAAAATATGATGTTTTTGAGAAAGGTAAAGAATGGGAAATTGTTCCTTTTAAAAACATTAAAATGCTTTTGAAAATTTTTAAATGATATTACACAGGATTTTCTTGGATTCTTGCACTTAATAATACTGCATACATTATTTTTAGTCAGCTGGTAATTAAATATAGTAGAATCAAATTTATTAATTTATATATCTTGTTATAAAATGGTTTTATAGATTCATAAAACTTAATCTTTTAATTGTAAATCATAGTAGTTATATTTACTTTAACGAATTCAAGTAAAAACCTTTTAAGTAAGTCAATTATGTATTTAATCTAATTTAGAAAATTCCCATGGTCCTTTTGATAAATATGAAAACTTATAAAATAATTTTTATCTCTCTTCATACTCATTTCAAATTCTTTTTTCCTTATTTTTGAAAATTCATAACACTATTTTTTTAGAACAATATATTACATCATCAACAAATATCTAAACTAAAAAAATATATGTATATGACGTTTTGTTAAAAATAGTATGATCTACCACTCCCACTAAAAATGAATTTTACAAGAGATAATAACATAATTTTTCATACCAAGCATTAGTTTATTGTTTAATCCATTAAATAAATTTGGTAATATTAAAAGCTGAATTTGAAGAATAAATATTTTCAAAACCAGGATATTATTCTACCAAAACATCATCTATAATAAAATAATTAAAAAATTATATTTTACATCCATATGATATAATGTAAAATTCATATGAGATTCATAGGATAGAGTAATCTTAATGGATTTTAATCTCGCTATAGCTGAAAAGGTTTCTTTATTATCTATATCATCATATTTATTATAACCATTAGATACTAGTCTTGACTTATTTCTAGTAATCACACCGCGATCATCATATTTATCCCTAAAACCCAATTTATATTTTATAATAGGAGAGTTAAAGGTCTTCCAACTAATTTATATACCTTATTCCTCTTGAACTGGTTTAACTCTTATTGAATTTCTAAAACCCAGCACCCATAAATTATGGATTCATATAAAGATTTAGGTTCTAGTTGAAATAATAAGACATAATATTATATATTATTTCCTACACTTCTTCTATTCCTAACAAATTCATCTTGAATTACTCTAATTTTTATAAGGGGTGGTTTTTTAATGTTCTAGGTTTTCTAGGTAGCACACTTTATAGTTCACTAGTATCCATCCTTTCAAGGTTTATTTCACCAAAATCAAGTTTGAAACATCAGAATTTTTATTTTTAAAGAAATATTAATGTATAATTTTTTAAAATAATCACTTATATCATGAACTTGAGTTAATTTGTGATCTAAATGATCAATTTCATCAAATTTCACAAGATTTAATTCTTTAACAATCTTTAAATTTTTTTAAAAAACAATGTATCACTTGGAAATTATTGAATAGCCAATAAATCTTCCCTTATCAAACATTAGATAAAATTTATGAATATTATACTTTGTTTTTAGAATATGAAACTTATGTACAAACACATTAATATATCCAACATTTGGATTTCTATTATTCCATAGCTCATTTGGTGTTTTCTTTAAAATATGCCTTTTTGGGCCTCTATCTATGACAGAAACTGTTTTATTCATAGCTTCACCTAAAAATAGTATGCATGTTATATTCACGTAACATTGTTCTAGTATTTTAATGCAACTTACTTTTCCTCATCTCAATAACACAATTATATTAAGGTTTCCTAGGGGAATAAAAAGTATTATTGACACTATGTTTTCAAAAATAGGAATTGAACACATGGTTTTCAAATTATCCTTCATGGTCACTTTGTAAACCAATAATTTTTTCATATTTTTATTTTTTAATCAATTTACACAAATTTATAAACATAGAGAAAGATTCAATCTTAATAGATAAAATGAAAACCCATGTAAATCTAGAGAAATTTATAACTAATACAAAAAACAAAATATTTTCCTCTTAGGCTTGCAGATATATCTAGCCAATACAAATCCATATGAATAATATCTATTGGTTTAGAAGTATAAACCTATTTAATTGGTTTAAAATATGACTTATACTTCTTGACCATTTGTAATACATCTCATAGTTTCTTTTTATTCAATTTTAGATGAAGTGAATCTGAAACAATTTTTTTTGGAAAAATGTCTTAATCAATAGACATTAAAATGTCCTATAATTCTATTCTAAATCCATGATTCGTGTGTTTTAGCATTTAAGAAGTTAAAATTTTATCTACTCAAATTATTAAGATCTATAGTATAGACATTATCCAATATTGGAGCCTTAATATTAAGAATTTTATTTTTTTTATAGAAGAATAGGAATTGTTGGAAAAATTTACAAAAATAACCTTCGTCGCAATTTTTGAAACCCTTATCATATTATAATTAAATCCTTCCATATAAAAATAATTGTTGATAAGGACTAATCTTATGTTACCAAATGATCAAAATCACATAATATTACCTTTTTAACTATCACCAAAAGTTTCACATCCTCTATAAAGTTTTTATAAGGAGTGGAAATTAGAGAAATCTCTACTCATATGTCTTGAATATACTCATTTCATATACCTTTTCTCATTTATTTTCTTGGACATTTTTCTATATAAATACAAATCATAAATGATATAGTTTTGGTACTAATATTATCCTAGTAAAAGTAATGTTAGTAACTAAATATTTATGAACCAAAATGTGTTTATGCTTTATAAAAACTCTAGAACAATTTTTTTAACTTTTTTTGCAATGAAATCATATTTTATTCCCAAAAATTAAAGATTTCTCAACATATAATAATTACTATAGTTAGATAATATATAATAGTAAAAATAAGTAACATTGGAGAGATTTGTTTCTTATAAATAGGAACAAAATAATTTTTATAAATCATTCTTATTCACCTAGGATTCATATTATGAATTTATTTTTGATAGATTTATTATTTCCAAAATTTTGATTTAATTAATTTTCACCTTTTTTTAAAACAGTTGTAGAATATTAAAAAAATTTAACTTCTTTTTTAAATCTTAAAATCTTATAACCATGTTGAAAACAACTTAATTTTACATTTTGGTTTTCATATCTAAAATTTTCTAATTTAAATCCAAATTTTCAATTAAAACATCATTATATTATTTTTTGAAGGATTTTTTTTCTTATTCACTCTTTCAAACTATTTTTTATTCCTAGTATTATATTAATTTAATTCTTTATAAGAGCATTATCCTTTTTAGATTCAAATTCATCCTCAATATTTTACAAAGAATATTCCTCATATGTGTGTCTCATAAAACACATATTAACCATTTGATTAGAAATTTCATCTTTTGAGTTTGACTGTTTTTCATCACTAGACACTTTCGAAGAACTCCATGTTGCTTTATTTTCATTATTATTATAGAAATTTTTTTTGAAATAATTCTTCTCATAATTTTTATTATCTTACAATTGAGGGAAGTTTAGATTGATGTTCCCAAGAATCTTAAACTCAAATAATCTTACTTATTTAGTATTTATATCATGATTCTTTTAATTATTTAATAGTACCATGAAACCACATTTATTATAATATAACATTTTTAATATCCTAGAAAAGTGAACAAGATCATGGTCTAATGTAGTGGTATTTGAGGTATATTCATCTGATGACTTGTATAGCTATATTTCCTTGATTTTCATGTTACATTTCGAAGTTTAAACTTTTAAAGTAGTATTATTTTTTTTAAGGTTGGGGCCAAAGCCTCAATTAATTATTAAATAAAATACCTCTTTGGAGGGTAGAGGGAGACCCAATACATAGCCCGAAGGCCCAAGTCCAAGTGGGTGTTCCTAAAGCATCAACACTATTCACAACCTCAGTATGTCTTCCATTGACTTTTTTTACTCTTTCTCCTTCCATCATTATAAAAGTATCAAACATAAGCTTGGTAGTTTTATATCTGGGATCTCCCACATTGTCCATTCCTTCATTATCCATTGATAAAGTACTCCATATTTCATGAGTTTTTTCACATTGTGAAACTAAATTGAACTAATATAGACCTAGTCCACATATTATAAAATTCATAAATTTATAGTTTATATCATAAATGGATTCGGTATTAACATACCATGTTTCATGTTGTGTATTTGTAATTTCATAAGGCTTAATATATTTAAAATAAACTATTAGACCAAGGTTCTATAGATAGATGTTCATATATGCCTTCAAGAAACCATATTCCCACCGTTATAGTAGGGTTTTTTTACTATATACATACATTTGATGTTTTTATTCATAAAATACATTTCAATAGTTATATTAAGACATTAACCTTTGAAATTTTAGAACTCAAAAGTCACATTCTCATATACCAATTTTCAGTCACAGGCTGGTTGTACTAAAACTAAAAGGGGGGGTGAGTTGAGTTTATTAAATATTCATGACATAGAAAACCACACACTTTAAATATATAATTATTTTTTATATTTTATAAACATAGACATGAAGCAATAATAAAATAACAAAGAAAATAGAACATCAATCATAAATTTATAGTGGTTTGGGGAATAGAAATCCCCCAGTCCACTCAACCAATGCTCAACTCCGTGAGATTTATGATATTCATTATATTAGTTCTTTTACTAGGGACATTCGGCCCTTTTCCTAGGGACTGCATCATTTAGTATAACTAGTCAAAACTTGGAATAATACTAGGAGATTTCAACCAGACTCCAATAATGATTTACCAACACCATCCTTCAGGGTTATTTTTCCAGGAACCCTTATTGAGAAAGAGAAAATAAATAGTGTTTTTATAGAAGAGGTTTACAATTGCAAGATAAAAGTAAAACAATATAAGAAATATCCATGATAGATGATAAGAATAAAATGCATATCAAGGATAGTTTTTCAAACCATATCAAATATTATCTTAATTTTATGGTTGTAGAGTCAAATATTCATCTTCATCCTCTTTACGTAAAACAGAGCATCACAAAAAGATATTTTATAATGTTCTAAGATGATAGTTCAAGAACTTCTCTTCTTGTGTCAATTATCTTGTTTTCCACACCAAAAACAAATATTCATGCAAAGATGTAGTGACCCATACATTACATACATTGATATTACTTCAGAATTTGTGTATATTCATTACAACATATAACAAAACCATGACAAGACCATATAGATATAGTGTCTTTAGAAACTGGGAAGCATAAACAACTGATTCATAAAACATCTACATTGTCTCCCATTTATTTCATCATAACTAGACTCAATTTTGTAATATCATACTTAATACCCATTTTGATGACCTGGGGAAAAGAAACATATAAAAGTTTGAGCTCAAATGTTGATTAAGGGTAAACAAATGAAATATCAATCATATCAGATTCATAAGAACATAATGTTTGAAAATCTTATCCTCTATATAAAAGATCACAATATCATGTCATGGGATAATTAATAAAAGAAAAATATCCAATATTCATAACATAAGACATGAATTTTTGTGGAATACACACATAAGTATATAAAATTATTTCATTTGAGTCAAGGATCATTGCAAAAACCATCATAGCAGACAAAGTCCATTACTAAACTGATTTCCCTCCTCGTTCTAGCCTGATATTACAGAACCAGATTTACTTGTTGTTCTAGTCATGTCTATCTCATGAGATATAAATCTTTAACCAATTTATTGGAGGGTGATATAGGTTTCACCCATCTCATAATGAAACTATTCCTATATGTGACATAAAAACATAAAACCATTCACTATAGCATAACACATAAAACAAAATGGGTTTCTTAAACATCATTCCATCATAACATAATCCATAAATGGATTTCATAAATATAACTCCATAATTTACACAATTAAATAAAATTAATAATAGGGATAGAAACATAAACCTATGTAATCTTATGTGGAAAATAATTTTTATAAAACACTTGAGCTTCATTCCTGAAGAAAATATCTTTTCTTCTTCAAAAATGTTTTCCTTCCTCAAAATACCATACAATTTTAGAAAAAACATTTTATTTGAATATAAACTTGTAATCATATAGGGTAATATTCATGGAAATAAATAATTATGAAAGTGAAAAAATCCTTTCATGTAGTATAAGTTAAAAAACATTCTTCTCACACTTTTGTTGAAAAAGTCAAAATGTACCTCATACTGAGAACGACAAAAGATTTCATTCATACAGTTTAGTAAAAATATAAAAATGGGTAAAATTGAATTTAAAAAATTATTTAAGGATAAAAATAATATTTTTAAATTCATATTTATAAAATATGTATGTGGATGATAATTATACTACAGTAAATACTTATGAATAAATAATATCAGATAAAATTGAGATTTGCAAAGTTATCCCTGACCTTAGGTCTCATATGCTTCATATGTACCCAAACCTCCTTTATAATGATTTAAATAATGTCACTTATTTATTATATAATAATAATAATTTTATGATAAAATTTATGATCATATTTTCATTCTTTTTTTGGAAACATTTCATTGTTACTCATTATTCGGGTATTAACTGCTTTATGTTCTTATGCATGTTTTATCAGATAAGTTCTTATTACAATTTTTAGGATATAGTTATATCATTTTCATCATGGTATTATTATAAAATATATCATATTTATTCATTAAATTCAATTATATAATCATGGTTTAATGAAGATTATGTAGAATGAATCACATCGCATCGTAGAGACGGTATGTCATACGTACGCACAAGCAAAGATATCATTACCACAATTGTTGAATGGTTTTGAAGTGGATGATGTATAGTATCTCAGAATTATTATAATTATATAATAATATATAGTTATTATTTCCCCCCATTATACCCATCCAAGTATGGTGGTGGTGAAAAACATATTACACCACAGCGTGGAGACGGTAAGTCGTACGTACGCATGCACGATGATTTCATTTTTAGTAGGATGGATAGGAGGTGAAATAGGTTTGTTTGGTATTTATAATAACATATCATTATATGAGTGATACTCATGTTATTAATTTATAATTAAACAAATAACTAATAGGAAGTAGTAGAAGAAATAAATTTCAAATAATTGGTAGAAGAGATTACTTATTCCTCAACGTGCCTCCTTTAAATTTCCTCTTAGGGGACTAGAGTTGGTATTTGAAGAAAAAAATAACCTCTAAAATGAAAATAAGGAAGTTGATAAGGAAAAATTCTAGGGGGTGTTCTAGCTTTAATGCTCAAATTTAAGTGAAGGGCTGAGGTAGGAGGTTCCCTTTTATAATTGAGGTGAGGGGCACTTTTCGAAACCTCAAAAATATTAATTTATAATAAAATAAAAACCTACTTAAAATAATTCAAAATGTCTCAATTTATAAGATGTGGTGATATATGGTTTTTATATAATCAACCAATAAATTTTATGCAAGTTTTTATGTCAATTTAAGCAATATCATTTTAATTATCACTTAGTTATTCTGTTTAATTTTAATTGTGGTAATAACATTCTAAATTTTTAATGGTTATAAATATTTTCTTATGTGGTTTTAATTGACCATAAATAGATATTTTATGATATTTTAGACCTTGTAATTATAAATTATTAATTTTTAAATATTTTTATGATTTTTAAATAATTTAATAAAATGTTGTTTTTATAAAATGTCAATAGTGTCAATTTTGACACTATTCATTTATTTGACATTAAATAAAATTTACACAGAAGATACATTAGAACCAAAATATTTAATAAACTCCTAACATTTGATAGGAACCTAGGAAATTCTTGGGAACTTTAATTATTTCATATGATATTTATTTTAATATTTTTATACAATTTATTTGATATTTCTATTAATAAAATAAATTTTTCATCACTATTGTGGCATCATTAATGGTAATTATTTAAAATCTAAAAATTATAAATAAATTTATATGATTTATTTAGTTATTTTTTCTTTCTAGAGACTATATATAGTCTTTATTTCCTCTTATTTATCCATATATTAAAATTAATATACTTATATGAAATGAGATTGTGACATTTTGTCACATTCATTAGTTTTTATTACATTCTTGTCATATTCATAAGTGGCCATAAAGTGATTTAATTTCTAACAATAGATTATAAGGGTCTAATTTAATCATCCAATAGTATTTTTACAAGTTTTAAGGTAATTTTATAATATTATTTTTACCTTTAATTGATCGATTTACCATTAACCATGGTAATACAAATAATTACCAAAGTTACTATTCACAATGCCCAAAAATAAAATTAGCATATTAAAATAATTTGGACCTAATTATTAAAAATATGGAATCCATTTTTTAAAATTAAAAACACATAATTTATAATAATTAATTTAAAATGAATCCTGTTTTTGAAATGAGGAAATGGGTTTTAAAACATTGCAAAAGATTGAAATGTTTTTATATATGAATTCAATGTAAAATAAATGCTAATGACATAAATTATATTGTATGATAAAAATATATTATTTTTATACTTTAAGACAATTAAATATTATAATTTAACCATATAAATTATCTTGATGAAAAAAGTTTTTTTAAATTAAAATTTAGTGTATATTTACTATTCATCAAAACATGAAAGTTATCAGAAAAATATTAGAAATTTATCCAAAGTAAATTTTTATGTCCCACTTCAAAATAAAATTTTTATGTTGTCATATAAAAATTATTAATGTTTCGAAATCTTAATTTAAAATTGGTTCACCATTCAAAGGTGTAAAATTATCCTTTTTAAAAAATAGATTTGTATACATAAAATAGGGTTTTATCCATACCCTATGACTAAAATATCCATTGGATGGTTAAAAAAATATTTTATTAAGTATATAACACATATATACTTAATTAATTTCATTACCAAAAATAATTCACTCAAAAATACAAATTTATTTACAATTTTCTTAAATAATTGACAGTCAAAGAATTTATAATGTATTTTTATAAGTTAGTTATAATTATTCCCACTAACCTAATAGCTATGACATAAAGGTAATTTTATAATAAGGGAATATTGTAGCTTTTTTAAACTCATGATTGTGTGCAAAGCAAGATACTAAATAATAAAAATTATTTAAAGAAAATATTTCATAAAAACATCTTGGTGTTACATTCTACCCCTTAAACTGAATTTCACCCTCAAAATTCATCACTTCAAAATAAATAGATACAGATACATCTCCCTCATAATATCCTCAAGTTCCCATGTATCTTCTTAAAACTAGTGGTTCCTCTATAAAACATTAACCAAGTGAGTGGTCTTGTTTCGTAGAACTTTTTCACTATGATCCAGAATCTCTATAATTTGTTCTTCATAAGAAAAATCTTGCTCCAACAGTATGACTTCTGGGATTAGTACATGTTAAGGATCAGGTATGTACTTTCTCAGGAGAGATAAATAGAACACATCATAAACTTGAGAGAGATTTGGTAGAAGCACCAATCGGTAAACTACCTTCCCTACACGAACTAGAATTTCAAAAGGACTGATATACCTAGAGCTCAGCTTTCCCTTCTTTCCAAATCTCATTACTCTCTTCCATAGAGATATTCATAGGAACACCTTATCACCCACTTTAAACTCTATATCTTTTCTTCAGTTTTTATCATAACTTTTTTGTCTACATTGAACTTCTTTTATGTGTTGTTGAATAGATCTGACATTTTCTTCCATTTCATCAACAAGATCAGGTCCTAATAGCTTTCTTTACCAAACATAATCCTAGAAAGTTGGTGTTCTACACTTCTTTACATAGGGGACATCATAATGAGCCTTCTAAATACTGGAGTGAAATCTATTATTGTATGAAAATTCCACCAATAGTAGGTGTTGGTCCCAACCTCCTTTAAAATCCATAGAGAAATATCTCAACATGTCTTCTAGAGTTTGAATTGTCCACTCAGACTGGCCATCTATTTGAGGATGATAAGAAGTGCTAAAACATAACTTTGTATCCAGAGAAGGATGAAGAATTTGTTAAAACTTTGAGGTAAACCTCATATCTCGATCAAATATAATGGAAAGTGGTACTCCATGCAATCTTACCACTTCCTTTACATATATCCGGGAAATATGATCAAGAGATAAATCCTCTCTAATAGCAATGAAGTGTGCCGAATTTGTAAGATGATAAACTATAACCCAGAAAGCATTATTGCCTTTGGGTTTTTTGGGAAATCTGATGATAAAGTCCATAGTGATGCTTTCCCATTTTCATTCGGGTATGGGTAATGGTTGTAACATTCCCTTAGACTTATGTCTCTCAGCCATAACTTTCTAACAAACCAAGCATCGAGAGACATATTCGGCGACATCTCTTTTCATTTCATCCAACCAGAATTACTCTTTCAGATCCCTATACATCTTTCTGCTTCTGGGATGAATAGAGAGTGAAGAACTATTAGCCCCATCCAATAGCTCCTTCTTTAATTCTAGTATAGAGGAATACAAACCTGGTTCATGAACCTTATTATTTCTTTACAACCCAGTTTGAATTCAAGAACGTGTCTCATCTTCTTCTATAGCTCTACATCTTTCTTTTACGCCTCCTTAATCTTCACTTGTATTGATGGTTGAACATTTATTTGAGAAAGATAAGATTCCCCCTTCCTTTAAAAATCAAAGATCCATCCTTTTCAAATCCATAAATATTGGATCCTTTTTTATCCTCATCATGGATAGGCTAACATGGTCTTATCAATTTAATGCATCTAACACCTTGTTTTCTTTCCCAAGGTGCTAATTTATTGAGCAGTCTTAATATTTAATCAACTCCAACCATCTTATTTGGAACATATTCAGATTTTTTTGTGTGAAAATATACATTAAACTTTTATGATTAGTATAAATATCACACATTTCACCATAAAGATAATGTCTCTATATCTTTAATGAAAAAATCATCGAAGCTAACTCAAAATCATGAGTTGGGTAATTTTACTCATGAATTTTCAACTATCATGAGGCATAAGCTATCACCATATCATTTTGCATGAGAACACATCCCAGAACCTACTTGGATTCATCACTGTAGATCAAAAACCTTTCTCCACTACAAGGTAGTGTGAGCATAGGGGCACTAGATAACCTTCTTTTTATCTCTTTGAAATTCTCTTCACATTCCTCCATCCAAACAAACTTAACTTCTTTTTGAGTCAACTTGGTGAGTGGATTAGATATTCCTAAAAAATATTTCACAGAAATTAAATAATATCCAGCCAAACCAAGAAAATTTTGGATCTCAGTTACTGTTGTTGGTCTCGGCCATCTTTCAATAAACTCTATTTTTTATAGATCCATAGATATCCCCTCTCTTGAGATTATGTGACCTAAAAATTAAACTTTCTGAATCCATAATTCAATCTTGGTAAATTTGGAATAAAGATTCTCCTTTCTTAGGGTCTTCAATACAATTATCAAGTGATCTTCATGTTCTTCCTTTCTCTTTGAATATACAAGAATATCATCTATAAAGACTACAAAAAACTGATCTAGATAGTCTCTAAAGACTCTATTCATAATATCCCTGAAAATATTGGGAGAATTTGTAAGAGAAAAAGGAATCACTATAAATTCGTAATGTCCATACCTTTTACAGAATGTATTCTTTGGTATATCCTCCTTTTTTACCCATAATCGATGATATCCTGAATGAATATCAATATTGTAAAATTATTGAGCTTCACGTAGTTGGTCAAATAAGTCATTAATGTGGGGAAGAGGATATTTGTTCTTGATAGTGATCTTGTTAAGTTCTCTATAATCAATGAGGAGTCTCATTGATCCATCTTTCTTTTTAACAAACAGAATAAGTTCTCCCCAAAGTGTTTTACTAGGGCATATGAATCCCTTATCAAGATTCTCTTAGAGTTTATTCTTCAATTCATGCAACTCAATTGAGACCATTCTATAAGGTGTATTTGAAATAGGCATAGCACCCGGTATGAGTTCAATTAAAAACTCAACTTCATGATTTGGTGGAAGACCTTGAAATCCCTCTGGAAAGACATCATCAAACTCTCGTACAATGGGTTTCTTCTTATTCATGAGTTTTCCCTAACCATTTGAGATAAATAACCTTCATTTATTGGAATCAAGACCCATAAGATGGATGAAATTTCTACTAGAAGGTTATATTTATGCTTTCATTGATAGATGATCATAGATTGATCTGGAATATGAAATGTGACTTCTATTCCTTATAAACTGATATGAGATCCATATAGAGAAAGCCAATCCATGCCAATAATCACATTGAATTCCACTATAGGAAGGATCACAAGATTTGAAGGAATCACTTTCCCTCAAACATCAATTAGAGAATAAATATAAAATTTTGATGTGACCATTGTGCCATTAAGAGTTGTCACAGCTAACTCAACATCTAATTTTAGAGGTAATATGGTGATACCCTTATAAATTTATTCAAAAATAAAAGAGTGGGTGGATCGAGAATAAAATAAAACATTTTATACTTTATATTGGATGGTAAGTGTACCTTTCACCACTACATTATCATACTCCATGTCGCTGATAGTAATTTCATGTGACTTTCCTTTGTCTTTGGACTTAAGAGTTTTTTAATATCGATCATCATCAATAACCCTTCGAATAGGGAATTTATTGGAATAATTCCCCATTACCTTGCAATTGTAACATTGAAGTGTAGAAGGTGTATTCTTTGTAGCCTTTTCTTTGTTCACATCATTAGACAACTTTTTCCCATAACATCGGCATTCAACTGCCTGATGACCTTCTTTTCCACACTTAAAACATTTACTAGTCCTTTAATAAAATTACCTCCATGTTTCTTTCCACACTTTGAGAATAAGGGAAAACTCATCTTCTTTTTAGTGTGGTCTTCAGATTTTCCTTTGAATTCCATTTTCCTCTTCTTATCAAACCCATAAGACTGATGGGTTACTCTAATATTCATCTCAACCTTGAGATAACATAAAACAATTTTCCTCATACCTATTGAATTCCCTTATGGATAATTACCTTAGGATACTTGGTTTTAATCTGGCGAAGTTGGAATCTCATTTTAAGGATTCTTGTGGTTCCGGAGGCCAGCTACAGGATAACCAGGAAGGGATAGCTTTCCCCCCCTTTTTCTTCCTGACTCTTTGGTCTTAAGAATGATGATTTTAAGAATGAGTGATTGCCCTTCTCCGACCCTTGTTGCCCAACCCTGCTGATTGGACCGTTTTTCACATACTATATGAAATGAATGATTCTTGATTATGGATTCACTAAAAAGAATCAGTAAGGCATTCCATTTTGACAAAAGAGCCATGTCCCATAGCTACTTTTTTAGGCCAGCAATCCCGATCATGATTTTCCTACCCCCGACCCGATAAGCTTATTTAGCCCGGTTGTGGGATTCGATTGTATCTAAACTACTCATTTTCAAATGAGTTCCGCATTGTTCACAAATATTCATTTTTGACTTAAAAAATCTCTTATAATTTAAGCCATAACAATTTTCACATTGAACCCATAAATGACTGTATTTTTGAGTTATATCGGGATCATTAGAAACTTCTTTTAAAGTGAAATCACCATTTTTCTTGCTAGTGATTATCATAATGGAAGAAATATGGCTTTCACTATTGTGTTTTTTTTGATCTATCCAATTGGTTAATGAAGTTTTTCTAATGGTATGCCTTTAGTCATCTCTGGTACTTTCAACTTCATGATAGTATTTCAGGTTGAGCACAACATCCTTATGCACCCTTTTCATATGTTAGGTGTTGCTGGTGTTTTCGGCGGTTCTCTTTTCAGTGTTATGCATGGTTCTTTGGTAACCTCTAGTATTATGGATCGTACATGGACGGTATGGTTCCAGAAGCGTACCATTCGAGTCTTGTAAATTTTGCTCCATAGGTACCAAAAGATTCATCATTCTTTTTCATATGTTCAAGGAACTCCTTCTCCATCTATGTTCAAAGAATACTAAGAAAGTACTTATTGAAAAATATGTTCTTGAACTTGTCCCATTCAGTGGACTCAATTTCATGTCTTTGCCTCGTATTCTTGATAAAATTCCACCACTGATCAGCTTCACCTTCCAAACAATATACTGCTAATATGACTTTATCATGTTCAGAACATTGTTGAATAGAAAATATCTTTTTAGTGGTATTGATCCATTGTTCAGCCACTAATGGATCAGAATAATTTCTGAATGAAAGCGGACACTTTCTCATGAAGGACTCAACAGAATGTTACTCCATCCTTTGCTCGTTTGGAAGTACTACATGATTCATAACTTGAAATTTTTTTGTGATAACAGCTACAATATTTTTTCATTCCAACTCCCATAACATTTGGTTGCTCAGTGGTACAATCATTTCATTGCCTATCGCATTCAGTATTAACACGGTTCCTTTAGGTTCTAGCTGTTGACTAAAACCAAGAAGAATAGTGTGAGAAACACTAATCCTAATAGTAAAACCACATAATAGAGAATAAAATTTCAATTTAGGACACTTTAGGTTTTATCCTAGGTTAATCATGGTCATTTCTAAAACACTAGGATTATATCCTATACTTAGACATATCCTTAGGATTCTTACTAAGGATTTCTCATCCTAGTTTTCAAAGGTTAATTATACCTTTCCTCTGATACCAACTATAGTGACCCATACTTTACATATATTTATATTACTTAAAAATTGAATTATATTAATTTCAATATATATAAAAACCATGACAGGACCATATAGGTATAGGGTCTTTAGAAATTGGGAAACATAAACAACTGGTTTATAAAACATCTATATTGTCACTTGTTTATTTCATCATAACTCGAATACTTTTTGGAATATCATACTGAATAACCTTATTCATGACTTGGGGAAAAGAAACATATAAAAGGGTGAGCTTAAATGCTCAGTAAGGTTAAACAAATTAAATATCAATCATATCATATTCATAGGAACATAACATTTGAAAATCTTATCCTACATATAAAATATCAGAATATAATGTCATGGGATAAATCATAAAAGAGCAATGTAAACCCAATATTCATAACATAAGACATGAATTATTGTGTAATACAAACATAATTATATAAAATCATTTCATATTATTCAAGGCTCATTTCCAAGACCATCATAGCGGAAAAATTCCATTATTGAACCCAGTTCACTCCTTGTTCTAGCCCTATATTATTGAAACGGATTTACTTATCGTTCTAGTAATATCTATCTCATGAGATATAAATCTTTACCCATGGAATTGGTGGAAGATATAGGTCCCACCCATCTCATAATGAAACCATTCTTACATATTCCACAAAAATATAAAAACATTCACTATAGCATAACCCAAGAAATAAAATCAGTTTCTTAAACATCATTTCATCGTAACATAATCCATAAATGGATTTCATAAAAAAACTCCATCATTTACACAATAAAATAAAAGTAATTATAGGGATATAAACATAAACCTATTTAATCTTAGATGGAAAATAAATTTGATAAAACACTTGAGCTTCATTCCTGAGGAAAATATCATTTCTTCTTCAAAAACATTTTCCTTCCTCAAAATACAATACAATTTTAGAAAAAAAATGTTTTATGTTAAAATAAACTTTTAAGCATGTATGGGGAAGATTCAATGAAATAAATCGTTATGAAATCATAAAAATCCATTCATACCTTACAAATTAAAAAAACATTCTTCTCATGCTTTTGCCGAAAATGTCAAAAAGTACCTTGTACCTAAAATGACAAAAGATTTCATTCATACCGTTTTGTAAAAATTTACCAATGGGTAAAATTAACTTTAAGAAATTATTTAAGGATATAAAAAATATTTTTAAATACATATTTAGGAAACATGGATGTGAATAATAATTATACTCTAGTAAATACTTACGAATAAATAATCTCAGATGAAAAAAATATTTGCAAAGTTATCCCTTACCTTAGGTCTTGTATGCTTTATATATATACGAACCTCTTGTATAATGATTTAAATAATGTTACTGATTTATTATATAATCATAATAATTTTTATTATAACATTTATGATCATATTTTCATAAATTTGTTTGTAACATTTCTTTGTTACTCGTTATTCGGGTATTAACTACTTTATGTTCTTATGCATGTTTTGTCAGATAAGTTCTTATTCCAATTTTTAGGTTATAGTTATATCATTATAGCATGGTATTATTATAATATATATCATATTTATTCATTCAATTAATTTATATAATCATGGTTTAATGAAGATTATGTAGAACGAATCGCATCGCACTGTGGAGACGGTAAGACGTACGTACGCACGAGCGAAGATATCATTCCCATAATTGTTGAATGGTATTAAAGTGGATGGTGTATAGTATCATGGAATTATCATCATGTTATAATCATATATATTTATTATTTCCACCATTATACCCATTCAAGTAAGGTGGTGGTGAAAAACATATTACACCACGGTGTGGAGACGGTAAGTCGTATGTACACACATGCAGTGATTTTTTTTATAGGATGGATAAAAGGTGAAATAAGGTTGTTTAATATTTATAATAACATATAAGTATATGTGTGATAATAATTTTATTTCATTATAATGAAAAAAATAATGAATAGAAGGTATAAGAAGAAATAAATTTGAAATAATTGGTAGAAGAGATTACCTCTTCCTAGTCGTGCCTCCTTTAAATTTCTTCTTATGGCACTATAGTTGGTATTTGAAGAAGACCATAACCTCTATAATGAAAATAGTTTAGTTAAGAAGGAAAAATGGAATGTGGTTTCATATCTTTAAGGCTTAAAGTGAAGTGAATAGGTGAGGGAGGAGGTGCCCTTTCATAATTGAGGTGAGGGGAACTTTTGGAAACCTCAAAAATATTAATTTATAATAAAATCAAACCCCACACAAAATCTTCCAAAATATCCCAATTTATAAGATGATATGAGATAAGATTTTAATCTCATCAACCAATAAATTTTAGACAAGTTTTTATGTCAATTTAATCATTATCATTTTAATTAACATTTAGTTATTCTATTTAATTTTAATTGTGGTAATAACATTCTAAATTTTTAATGGTTATAAATATTTACTTATATGGTGTTAATTGACCATAAATGGATATTTCATGAAATTTTAGACCTTATAAATATCACTTTATATTTTTTAAATATTTTTATGTTTTTTAATAATTTAATAAAAAAATTATAAAGTGTCAATAGTGTCAATTTTGACACTATCTATTTATTTGAATTTAAATAAAATTCACACAGATGATAAATTCAAACCAAAATATTTAATACACTCTTAACATGTAATAGGAACCTATAAAGTTTGTGGATCACTTCAATTAGTTCATATGATATTTCTTTTAATATTTTTAATTCCATTTATTTTTTATTTCTATTAATAAAATAATTTCTACATCACTATTGTGTCATCATTAATGGTAATTATTTAATATCTAAAAAATATAAATAAAATTATATGATATAGTTAATTATTTTAGATTTCTATATATTATCTATAGTTGATATTATCTCATAGTTATCCATATATTAAAATTAATATTTTTATATAATATGAGACTGTTACATTTTTTCATATTCATTAGTTTTTATTACATTCATGTTATATTCATAGGTAAGTGGCCATAAAGTGATTCCATTTCAAAAAATAGATGATAAGGGTCAAATTTAGTCATCCAATAGTATTTTTACAAGTGTTAAGGTAATTTGTTAATATTATTTTTACCCTTAATTACATGATTTACCTTTAACCATGCTAATAAAAATAATTACCAAAGTTACTATTCATAATGCCCAAAAATAAAAGTAGCCTATTAACATAATTTGGACCTACTAATTCCAAATAAAGAATCCAGTTTTCAAAATTCAAAACATAAAATTTGTAGTAATTAATTTAAAATTAATCATGTTGTTGAAATAAGAAAACAGGTTTTAAAACATTGCAAAAGATTGAAATGTTTTTACCTATTAATTCAATATAAAATTAATTATAATGACCTACATTATATTGTATGATAAAAATATATTATATTTATACTTTAAAACCATTTTTTAAGGAAGAGGGGCAAACCCTTTAAATTGAAATAGAAATAACTCCTTTTAAATGCTGGGAAAAAGGAGTAACCCATTACAAAGATAGATGAAAAACATCTTAAAAAAATCAGAAGTCCAAAAGGGGATCCAAATGCCAGAAAATAATCAAACATCATAACAAGAACAAGCCATAAATCTCTTCTGCCCCCTGTCAGAAAATGCAACAGTGAAATCTAACAAAGATGATGTGTCACCCCCTTTGTGAATAATTGTGTCATACTAGCAACACAATCAAGGAAAAGCACTCCTCCATCTCACGCTGAAATATGAGAGGAGGATTGGATGATAGGTTCCAACACAGCTATCTCTCTTTCGAGGTGCTCACCTGACGGTGCAAGTAAGAAACTCACTGCACAGTCAACCTGATGTGTCATAACATCCTCCAGAAAACACCACGCAAAAATAAAGCAGGGTACATACTTTAAAACTGTTAAATATTAAAATTTAAACATATAAATTATCTCGATGAAAAAAATTGTTTTTAATTAAAATTTAGCATATTTTTACTATTCATCAAATAATAAAATTTATCAAAAATTTATCCAAATTAGTTTTTATATCCCACTTCAAAATAACAGGTTTATGTTTTCATATAAAAATTATTAATCTTTCAAAAACTTAATTTAAAATGGCTTCTCCATTCAAAGGTGTAAAATTAACCTTTTTTAAAAAAAAATAGATTTTTATACATCAAAGAGGGTTTTATTCATACCCTATGACTAAAATATCCATTGGGTAAATATCAAAAATATTTTATTAAGTATATAACACATATATATCTCATTAATTTCATTACCAAAAATAATTCAATCAGAAATACAAATTTATTTATTTTTTTCATAAATAATTGACAACCAATGAATTTATAATGCATTTTTATAAGTTAGTTATAATTATTCCTACTAACCTAACAGTTGGGATATGACTGTGATTTTATAATAAGGGCATATCATGGTTAATTTAAACTTATGATTGCGTGAAATGAAAAAAAATAAAAATAAAAATTATTTAAATAAAATATTTCATAAAAACATATAGGTTTTACCAAAGATGTCTATTATATTCACACACCATAATATTCATAAATTATGAGGTTGGAATATACATTCCAAACTACCTTTTCTTGGAAGAACCTCAACAATATTACCAACCATTAAATTATCCTTCTACTTATTTATTCTCTCTACAAATTGTGTTTTTTATAATCATTTTTAATATAAATAGGTTATCTAAAATTTGATGAATACTTGAAAAAATTAATTTCCACTAAAGGTACTCCAATGAAAAATAATAGAAGGTTGCAGATCGATGAAGCTGATTAAAGATCATCAAGTAGTTTAATTGTATGTATTTGAATTTGTGTAGTTTAATTGATCCATGTATCCGTTTTTCATATATACAATTTACCTAGATATGATTCTTAATCACGTAGCTGAATCTCCTCATATATGATTTGTAATCATGTGTTTGAATTGCTTCAAGAATTATTCTTAATCATGTACTCAAATTTGATACAAATAAAAATAATTATGTAGCTATCTAAAACAACGTAGCTGATTTCACCAAATATCAAAATCACATAGACAATTACTCTCCATAACCAAATTATATATCCATTTACTTTATGTATATGATTTCATAGGTAGGTGAATAATCAACAAATGAGATTTACATATAGAATATTTCATGATGTATCCAATTAATGTAGGAATTTTCTTCATGTAGAAAATTTATTTAGTATATTACTCAATGTATCTATTTCAATAAGTATTTGAATTCTATAAACTACTTATTTTTTCATACTTAGGAAAATATTCATGAAAATTCCTTACCATTCAAATTTTAATAGAATGTGCTAAAATAATAATACAACCTAAAGAATACACATAAAAACAAATTAGTAACATATAAAGGGTATTTATGATCATAAAAATCTAAAGTATACGAGATATCTAAGTGTAAATATGAATTATGTTGTGAGTTACTCTATGAGAGGTTGAGTAATTATGTAATCTCTTGAGCACCAGTCATATTCAAGCCAATTTCCATTGAATGAATTGAAAGTGTAACCTCTTATCAAATTTCCATCATTTCTTTGAACCCTTACCACATAAATTCACTCCAAATAATCACCCCATTTCACACTATATCACCCCTATCCCACTATTTTTTACTAAACCAACAACTTCATTTTTAAACAGACACCAACAATGACATGATCCATCCCAAGGGGACCCCACATGTGCTTGTTTCCTCTAATAGACTAGGGGATGATGAAAATAACCATGTAAGAATATATCTGTAGAAGGAGTCCTTATCCAATAAACCTATATAAAATCACATATCTATAATATAAAATATAAAATGCATCCCCACATAGATTTCAATTACAATACAGCATGAATTCTACAATGACCAATATCAGAATAATGTAATAAAAAATACAAGGAAAGAATACAAAATCTAATATCCCAAGGTTGTCACCAACCTTGAAAAATAAAATTAGATGAACATAAAGTATCATTAACACTAACATGATCATCGCCAATATTGGAAAACACTAAGTTTCTCCATGAACTAACTCCATTAACTCCATATCCTTAGAGACTGCCACCAAATTATGTGTTATTTGTAACAACTTAAAATGTGTGGGATTGAGGCCCATCCATGTGTGAGTATATATATACCTAATTATTATTTTAAGGGATCTAGAAACCAATTTTAGTTAGATCATAAATCATTATATCTATGATCCATATAAGTCCAACACTAGGAGGGAACCTAAAACATCTAGAGCATGACATATGTAATCTCGCCCAGTCCAACACTCTATCATGTTTCTGAAATGGTTTAGTTATGAGTCTTTAGGTGCCCCTCCCCATATTTCAGTGGTTTTAAAAAAGTATTGAGGGTCTAAAGAATATAGGAGGTAGATTATACCCTATGGTAAAGAGTTGCAATGAAAGCAATAAATAATACAAAAGTAGTAGAAGTGGCGGAAAAAATATGGTTAAATCATCATAAAAACAAGTATGAGAAAATAAAAACTGAATAAATCTAAATAATAAAAGAATAATATAATGAACCTGAATGAAAATATATGAGGTGTGGAAGTTTGTAAAAATAAAAGAATAGTACACTCAAAAAAAGAAAATAGTGACCCTGGTCCTAAACCCCAGGTCGTTCCCTTCTCTAAGATCTAACCCTTCCTTAAAGAAAAAAAATAAATTATAAGTTATTTTTTTCATTCTTCAAACCAGTATCTGTGTGATCTATTTTGGATACCAAATGGTGGCCCGAGTAGGGTGTGAGTAAAACATAGTAGTTTGGAACCATCGTGTCTAAACATATCAGTCTAATAATAAGTGTATGAAATAATTTAATAAATAGGTTTATAAATAATTCAAAAATTAATATAATACATCAATCAACCTTCTTTGGAACCTTGCTAAAATATCTCTAAGAATTTATAACAATCATGCCAACCAAAACCGTATACAAATGGTATGAAATATCATTGGTCCAAGACCTCTATATAATAATAGCAACATGTGCCAGGGATAATCATGATATATAAGCATGACAGCATGTATCGGGGCCTAGTCCAATATATAATCAGTGATGCCAATGGAAACAGAGCTGGGTGAGAACAATGAAGGAAACCTAGATCAGATGAAAACAAGGTCAACATGATTCCACAGCACCTATTCTATAGAATAATTATGAAAGGTGTAGGAGACCAAAAAAAAAGGAGATCTGCCATTGATCAAGAACATAACCATGATGCCTGAAGGTGATGAAATCAACACAGAATCACTATGATTCACCTATGGATTGAGAGGAGGGTCTACACAAAGTGGTGGAATGAGAAAAATACATATAACACTAATTAAAACCATTTCCCATGATATTTACATGTTTTGTAACCCATTCACATGTCACGTATTTATTTCTAAAGAGATGCAATGAAAACCCCATCACCTCGGTTAAATATTTTACCCTTCTTGACTTTTACATGGTGTGAAAGGTTTACACAAAATGTAACTGCTTCACACCTTGCACTTGTACGAGACATCTTCATGTGCATTTACATTCCATGTACAATATTCATGATGTGTAAATGTCTAGCAATAAATTATTATACCGGTTTATACATAACAACTCTAAACACATCTAAAACTTTCCAAACCTTTGAAAACCATCGTAAACCATTTAACAAATTTATAAATAGACTCAATTAATTCAAATAAACATACATCCTTGAAATTTAATTCATTTTCCCCAAAAAAGGATCTCTATCTCTAAACAAGACTCAGCCACCAAGGCTTAAAGACAATAAAAACCGTAATAAAATATGTTCAATGAAAAAACCCAAATAGTTACATATATGTAAATAAATGGGATCTCACAACCTCCCCACCATATAAAACCTCATCCCTAAGATGCTATAAGAATCATTATCAAGTATTAGTGAACTAGTCTGGTTACTGTACTCATAGATCAGACCCCCTCTACGAGTTCTCCTCCTAAACATGCTCATGTTTCTGCTACACTTTCACTATAGGTATAGTCCTACCCCATATATACTTCTCACTACATTCCACAATATGTATAGGATGATCCTTAAAGGATGAATCATCACAAAGATCGATGTCCTCAGCATCTACTAAATGATAAGGGTAAGGGTAATGTCTATGAAGATAAAACACCTCAAACATATCGTGCATGGAAGTATAGCACTGTGGAAGGACTGATCGGTATTCCAATAGACTGACCCTATCCAATACCTCAAATGTCCTGAAAAACCTAGGTGTTATCTTTCCCTATTTCCTAATACGACATTGAAAAAACCTAGGTGATACCTAAAGAAAATTATGATAACAAAACTCTAACTCCATAGCTGATATCTAATGTTCATTGTATGATTTATTATGGATCTGCATGGTCATCAAAAGGATCCCAATAAACTGATCCTGCTCAGATGTCTCCTACATGATACTAGGTGCATCAAATTCTAACTCACCTACCTCATACCAATAAACATGAAAATGGTGTGGCCTTCTATAAAAAGACTTGAAAGTTTCAATATGTATCAATTCCTATAATTTTTAATAACATGAAAACTCTATGAGTTCCATATTCTCCTCCCATGAACCATCAAAATGAAAAAAAACAAGCTTAATACATATCTTGAAGAACCTAAATAGTATGATCATATTAAACATAAATCTAAGGATGATAGGTTGATCTAAAAAGAACATATGATCCTAGATCCTTCTGAAGACCATACCAGAACCGAAATGTGAAATGAGGATCTATGTTTGAAATGATACTCCTCAAAAGATTAGGTGAATGAATTGTTTATCACATGTACAGACTACCTAGATCATCGATTATGAAGGTTTACTTGATAGATAGGAATTAGGATGACTTCTTCAGTCAATCCATGGCCACCCATACAACATCATTATTACATGTTGTCTTGGGAAATCTTGTCATAAAATCCATAGTGACATCATCTCACTTCCACTCTGGAATGGAAAGAGGGTAAAAAAGCCCAGCAAGAATCTTATGATCAAAACTCACCCACTGATAGGTGAAACATCTCACCATGAGGACCCCTATCTCCCTCTTCATACCTATCCACTCATAATATCTACAGAGATCACGATATATATTTTTCAAACTAGGATGTACCTCCAATATTAAATCAAGAAACTCTCACATCATCTCCCCACACAAACCCATAGTAACCCATACTCGGCCTTGGAAAAGAATATACTTTTTACTTCCAAGATACCATCCTCATAGTGTCTTCCCCCCCCCCCCCCCATATAAGCTATCTCTCATAACTAATACCTGTGGATCAAAAAAATACCCTATCATGATCTTTTCCAAAATAATAGGTATGATAGATATTGATGTCATATCCACTCATCCATGGGACTCTTAAACATCAAGATGTATATCGTCAATGAGTACCATCGGACACTACTCATCTTATGATTAACAAAATCCCTTTATCTTCACCTTATGGATCAAGTAATTGGAAACAACTTTTCTATTTCCCAATGTCTAATCCATCACAATGTTGAAAAACTGAAGATACTTGACCCACCTCCTCTGCTAAAGTTTTTGGTCCCACTTATAAAAGATATACATGTTCCTCTTATAGTATGTGTACCCCAAAAACCTCTCACCCATGAGATAATTTCTCCAAAATCTCAAGGAACATACCACTAAAACTAACTCTAGATCATGATTATGTTAATTCATCTCATGAGGTCTCAAATGTATAGATCCATAAGAAACAACTTTATCCTCCTTCATCTGAACTACTCAAAGTCCAAATCTAGATGCATCATTGAACATGGTATATTCTTTACCTATAATAAGTAATGTGAGGAAATGTGATAAGGTCAAATTTCCCTTAAACTCTTGAAAAGGCCTCTCATAAGAATCTATCCAAATAAACTTCACCCATTTCTTGGTCATCCTAGAAATCGGTGCTACCAGATTGGAAAATTTCTGGATGAAGAATCGAAAACAACCTGGTAAACCTAGAAAATTCTGAATATCAAATATATTATTGGGTCTCTTTCAATATAAATTGACTAAAATATTCTCTTGGTCCAATGAAACTCTAGATTTTGAGATAACGTGTCCCAATAAGTTCACTATATCAATCCAAAACTATATTTAGATAGCATATCATAATGTCGACTCTCTCTCAATGTTCTCAAGGAAATGTCAAGATTTTCGAAATGATCATCTAAAGACTAGGATTACATTTATATTTCATCAACGAAAACTACCAAAAAATGATCCAAGAAAGGATGAGATATATGATTCATCAAGGACATGAATATTATTGGTGTGTTTGTCAAACTGAATGGCATCACTGCAAACATATATAAGCCATACCTTCTCCTAAAATTAGTTTTGTGTATGTCCTATAGTATCGCCCTCAACTGGTGGTATCATAGTCTCAAATCGATCTTGGATAAAATCCTATAAATTCTCTACTTATTGAAAAGGTCCTAAATAAATTTAAGGGGATACTAGTTCCTGATCATCATCTGGTTCAGTCTTTTATAATCCATAAATTAGTGCAACGTCCCATCATTATTCATGGAAAAAAGAACTAGATAACCCCACTGATATGTACTAGGCCATATGAAACCCTTATCTTATAGATCATTGAACTAAAATTTCAACACATGAATCTATACTAGTGATATCATATAAGGTTGGACAGACATGCTCATCTCCTGATACTAACTCGATAGTGAACTCAATATCTTGTTCAGGTAGTAAGTCAGAGAACTCTTTTGGAAAGATGTCCTAAAAATGGTCCACCACTAGGGTAAAAGTATCTTTCTCCTTTACTCCATCATCTAGAATAATTATTTCTATCTAAGTAGTGGGAAAATATAATCATAAATTAATTGGTATGACATGACTAGCCTAAAGATCTCACTCACCCTGGTGAGAATAGCTACCTCCTTCTAGAGGAAAAAAGGTTACTCACCTCATCTAAAAGTAAATATGATACAATTATAGTAAAAATAAATCTATACCAAGAATAAAATAGAATCCTATAATTTCCCACACAAAAATATCCTAAAAAACTATAGCCTCTAGTTTCAAGAGAACACTCCCTACAATGCTTGATACCCTCTGACCGCACTCCCAACTGTGTGTCAAAAGTTATGACCCCTTCTATTCTATCCATATAAAAAACCAAACCATTTGATAAAAAAGAATATATAAATGAATTAATTATTCATATATAAAAAAATGATAAGGTAGATGATAAAAGAATCAGACCTCTGATGGTGGAAGGTCCTCTATCTACACAGGTCAGAGAAGACTATATAGCTTGTCATAGGCTTTACCCTTTGCACTAAGCTCCAAACTGAATCAAATATTTTATTCCCTATTAGTGATATTGACTCTCCCATACTGGGGTACCATTTCTCCTACTTTATCCTGAATGGAAAATGGAACTCTAGCCACTTTTCTGATAAGGGATAGTTGAGCCCCTTTCATACTCAGTTGTCTGTCCTGATCCCCCACCTCTACTCTACTATAGAAAGATCCCAAAAAACATATGAATATGAATCAGTCTCCTACAATGAAAACACTATAAATAAGGGTATGGAATCTGAGTCCACTAGTGGCCAAAATTTCCATACTAATAGAACTATATGGGAACATGGTCTTGAGATGGCTTCTCGTGACCATGACTACCCTATCCGCAGTTTCTTGATGAAAACTAACATAGCGGCTCTCCTTGCATCTATAGAAAGAGATCCCAATTATCCCTACTAAAACATGTTGACCACTACTCTGGGGATCTCTTAGATTATCTTTTCTGATAATTTCCTTATTTATCATGTCCCCAAAACTTCTTAAATGAAAAATGTTCACCTACAACGTAATCTCATAGTGAAACCCATCCTAAAAAAACATTGTCCTGGGGACCTCATAGGTTTCTAGAGATGGTGCAAATCACCATAGTTTGGTGAAAGGTATAGCATAGTCCATCATTGACATGCCCTCTCCCCCCAGTATCAGATATATGGACTCGCGAGACTTCTCAATTCTCAATGTCTTGAAATAGAAGTGGCTTAAGAAATTCATCTTGAATTGCTTCAAATATACTCCCCTTTCTTAACATACTTCTCCATAATTTTTCAAAAAATCATATAAATTCCTTGAATAATGTATATGGAAAGATTCAACCACTAATATATGGGTGTGTCAAGATTCTTAATGATCATCTAGAATAACTCAATCCAAAACTCAGCTGCCTAGGAGCCTCCCTCCCCAGTGAATGTTGGCAGACACTGCAGTTGAAACTCTCTCTTCAACTCAGAAATCAATTGTATGTCATGAATAGTCTCCCTTTCCATGGATCCTATGAGCCTTAATAATATATCACAATACTCAACATGAATCTAATCCTCAAGATCTATTAGAGGCTCTGGATCAACTATGTTAGGAGCATGATGATTTACACTCTCCTAACACTCAATTCAAAGACAATGTAGGGGAATTTTCTCCCCAGACAAAAACACACTCCTTAGAACATAGCGTAAAAACAAGGTTAACCTAAATAGGTGAAAAAAATAGAGAACCACCAGATCATGGTCTCTCTATCCATGTATTAACAAATGACTCATCATGACATATCAATTCATTTATTTCATGTATCAAATATAATAGGTGACTCATTTCAGAGTTCATATCGTAAAATATATTACATGAAATATATTTTTCCCTATCTGGAACAATATATGTCAATATATATCCCTAGGTTCCTATCAGGATAAATGAATACTCATCTTGCACCATACCAGTCCATGAGTAAAAATATCAAGAAACAATAAGATCACACAACATGTGAATCACCTAAGTTGATTTAACATCAAACTGTAACAAGTGAACATCAAGTAAAACAATCCCATCCATGGGAACCGAGATTTTACTCCCATAAATGGGTTATCTAAACTCATGTACAAGTTTATTTCCATATACCTACACATCCTTGTATCTTTTATTCCTTTCCCAAATAGTAAATGAATAGAAAAAAAAACCTAGATCTGATACCACTTTGTAACATCCCCCTACTCGACACTCTATCACGTGGGTGAAACAGGTTGGTTACGAGTCCTTAGGAATGTATCCTCATATGCCAGAGTCTGTAGACTAGTGGCGATGTTCTAAAGAATGTATTGGGTATATTATACCCTCTAGTAAATAGTTGAAATTAAAGTGGAGAATAATAGAAGAGTAGTAGAAATAGAGGAAACAATATAGATAAATAATCATATAACCAAGCCTGATAAAAGAACAAAATAATAATTCCAAATAAAAAAAGAATAATGTAATGAAAAAATGAATGAAACTAGATGACATGTTGAAGTTCATACAGATAAATGAATAGAAATCTCAAATAAATACTCCAATCACCCTGATCCCAAACCCCATGTTGGTCCCATCTCCAACCTCTATCCCATTATAAAAGAAAAAAATAAACTACAAGGTCTTTTTCCCTTGTAAAAACCTACATCCATGTAGTCTTCTTAGGTAAAAAATGGTGTAAAAAGTAGGTTGTGAGTAAAACATAATAGGTTGACACCAAAAAGTATAAAAAAACTAATCTGATAACAATTTCATGAAATAATGTTATAAATAGGTGTATAAATTAATTCAACAATTAATATAATACATTGATCAAACTTCTTCGGAACCCTTCTGGAATGTCTCTGAGAGTGTAACACAATCTTTCCAACCACAACCGTATACACATTTTATAACATATCACTAGACCAAGCCCGCTATATATGCATCTCAGCGTGTATCAAGTCCATGATTGGTATTTAATATTTTCATCATGTCTTAGGGTCTAGCCTAGTATATAAGCATCACAGCCTGTACCAGGGTCTAGCCCGATATATAGGCATCATAGTATGTGTCAAGGCCATCACAAAATTTTTTGGGGCCTATCCTAGTATATAATAATTGCATCATGTGTTAGTTCATATCCCAATATATAAGCATCGAATCATGTGTCACAATTTCATATCACAATAAAAATTATATCACAACTGAAATATTATCACAATATAAACACATTAAAACAAATGATTAATTCTTATAATTACCATTTGTCTTACAATTTACCCATTTATTCATTTATTTAAATGGACATTTTCCAAAGTGATTAAATAAAAAAGAAATCACATGTAACACATGCCATACTAAAATTTTATGTAATCTATTTCCATTTCATTATTTTCTAACAAAACTGGAAGCCATATATCATCTCAAAACACATAGAGGGGTTTAATGAGTGACAAAAATAAAAGATATTTTTTTCTAATTAATCCATAAATTAATGTATACATTGTGTCAGCATAATCTTGTATATTTCATACACTTTAGCTATTCAAATAAATCCATGGGGTTATGTTTTAGACCTCACACATTTAAAAGGTGATTTATCCACATTAATAATGGGTAACGCCAATGGAAACAGAGGTGAGGGAGATTAATGAATAAAAACTAGATTATATAAAATCAAGATCAACATGATTCCATAGCAGAGAACAAAATAATACACTGAATCGATGGAAGAATGAGGAAAGGGGGAGAAGACCAAAGCAATGTGACCTACTAGGGATCAACAACCAAACTATGATGCTTGAAGGTGATAAAAACACCTTAGTGTTAAGATGGTATGTAAGTATGATATACTCTATAATACCAAATATAGGATCAAAATAATAGAGATACTGAATCAAGTATCCAAAGATGCTAAAAATACAAGAGGGGGTGAATTTTATACTTTTAAAAATTCCTTTGGAACTTTTAAATATGGTTATGTTTAACAAGGTTAAACAAGGTAATTCACAAAACCTCTAGTTATACACACCTGCTTGATTCCGGAAATATGATTCTGAGAAATTGATTCTGGAAAAGATGGTTTCGAAAAATGAAACTTAATGAAAGATTACAATGATAAAGATTCTACCTTAAAGTGTATAGAATCTTACTAAATCAGATTAAAAATATAAGGAAGTATAAGACAGTTATACTTTCCTCAACAAACAAAATGTTGTAGAAAACTTGTAACAAAACAAGTAACAAGTAGTAAATATTTTAACCAAAAGAGAAGGGTATCCAACAACCTTGGATAAAGTTCCCTTGATTTATACTTTCAAGAAAGTCTGTCTTACCCACACCAGGGTGAGCTCTCGATATGAAGATCGGATTCTGTCTTTCTATCCCTGCAATCCTTCAACTTCAAGGTAGTCAGCACCTCTGTCTTCCTATCCCCAGAATCCCTCGATTGTACACAACAACAATCGGAGTCACACAAAGAAAATCTGAACAAGAAGTTCAGTACGCACAAACAAATAAATCCTCTCTCTCTAAAAATCACTTCATAAGCATGTAATCTCTAGATTGATCAACTTGTAGTTAGCTCTTTCAAATGAGATCCTATTTATAGTCACAGCACCAACGGTCGGCTCCATCCTCCAACGGTCATATTTTTTCTTGAATTTTGGAGGGACCTGTACGCGTGTCACTCAAACAAAGGTTAGTTAGTAACTGAAAGCATGACATCATTTTATAACAAAAAACAAGTGTAAGCAAAAATATGGTTACATAAACAAAATACAATATTCGGAATGTGAGAAAATAAAAAGTTTGGAGTCTAACCAAAAAATAATTCATATTCTATAATACAAGGATATTCATATTCTATTTTCTAAGGAATTCAGAACCTGAACTTACAAAGTTCGAAGTTTGAATTCATTAGAATTCAGAGTCAGAACTCAGAAAGTTCAGAGTTTGAATTCATTAGAATTCAGATTCAGAACTCACAAAGTTCGGAGTCTGAATTCATTAGAATTCAGAGTCATAACTCATAAAGTTTGGAGTCTGAATTCATTAGAATTCGGAGTTAGAACTCAGAAGATTTCGTAACCAGAATTCTGAGAATTCTGAGTCAGAACTCAAAAGAGTTCGTAACCAGAATTCTGAGAATTCGGCATTAGAACTCGGAGTCTGAAAATAGAATTCTCTTTATCTAAGTATTATATGTTTCTGAAGTTTTAAATATGAAACCGAATTTTACACTTAGACAAGATGATGAACAATTAAAAACATGGTAAGGATAAATTTCCTTGGGGAAGAAAAATTTTCCTTATGGAAGTAAAACACAGGGTAAAATGAGATTTTCCTTGAGATAAGGTGTTTATGATTTTCAAAATAAGAATGAATGGAAAAGTCATAAGGAAACATTATTAACTCAAAAATATCCCCTAATTAATAAGGAATGGAAAATTCATAAGGAAAACCTTATTGACTCAACAATCTCCCCCTTTTTGGAAAGCACAAACATCCTTACGAAAAAGAATAAAAGGTCTTAGACAATATTTTTCTAGACTATTAAATTAAAACTTATCTCCCTTTACTCATGGATAATTATGAATATGACTAAATCCCCCTTAGTCTTCGTAACTCTAAGGATCTTATTCTTATATTTCTAGAATGTGATTTTTTATAATCTTGAGTACGGAAATATATGTAATGAAAACTCCCCCTTAGATAAAATCCCCCTTAGAGATATTTCTTCTTTACTTAGCATTCTTTTTCCTTTCTCCCCCTATGTGATTTTCAAAAAAAATTTGAGGGAATGGAAAAGAAATTAGTACCTGAAGTATTAGTACAAAGTATGCAAAGAAAAAATGAGCAACCAAAATTTCATTAAGATTGGAAGAATTTGTACAAGGAAAGAAAATACAAAAAAATGATTGGATTGGATCTGTTTTCCTTCCTTCTCCTTGGGTATCAATTTGTTCACTATGGTTTTCAGCTTCTTTATCTCCTTGTGATCTTTCTCTATTTTCTTCTCTAAAGATTTGATCTTTTCTTCTTGAGCCTTCAGATCCCCTGCCTGAGCTTTCAACAAGTCATCTTACTTCACTAGCTTCTCTTCAATCTCGATTCGGAGATCCCTTTCTCTTTTCAAGCTTTGAGCAACAGGGTACAATTTCCCATTCAGATACTTGACCTCCTGAATCTGAGTATTCTTCTCAAGGTTTATCTTTTACTTAAAGCTATTTGTGAGATCCTTGATTTTTCTATCTTCAGTGTCAAAATCTTCCTTTACATCATCTTGAAACTCATCAAGCTCTCTCAAATATTCAACTATATTCTTTGACCATCTCACCATTTTCTTACAAGATCTTTTGTGGGCTTCATAGTTGATAAGGAAAGATTTGAAGTCTGTCTCTAGCTTGACACACTTGTCCATCACCATGGACACTAAATCCGATTTTTGGAAAGTATATTAAAGCATCTAGAATCTGGAATCTATGCTTGGAAAAATCGGAATTGTCCCAACAAGCTTCTTCAAGGATTGGACTACAAAATCATGTCCCAGAGAAGATGATTCTGAATCCAAAACTTTTCTTAGTGAGGGCTCTTTCTCTACCTCAACAAGATTTATCTTCGAAGATCCACCTACTTCCTTCTTCTTTACAATTTCTTTTGTACGTGTATCCACAACCACTTGTTTCCCCTTATCAGTTCTCAGAATAACTTATTCATTTGGAGATTTATGTTCACTGTCAGACTTCTGAACAATATTGTCTTCATCTAAATTTTATTTATCATCTCTATCCTTAGCATCCTTAGGGTGTATGAAATGTTTATTATAACTCTCTTCCTCAGACAATTTATTAACTTCTTCTTCACCCTTCTCATCTTCCCCCTTCCTCATCCTTCCTAGGAGTTGGGATCTTTGAAGACTTTTCTTCAGAAGTTCGGATTGATAGTTTCTTAGATGGAGTTTCCTTCTCATGAAAGTCTTCAACTTTATGAATAAGGTCTTCTGTGTCAGCACTGCTTTCTTATTCTTGCACTTCTTCCACAGATTTCTTTTATTCAACAACATTCTCTTGGGGTTTTTTCGGAGTCATGTACTTTTCCCCCAGAGTCTCAAGTAAAGCCTCAATGAAGAATGATTTCGATACTGGAATTTGTTCGGATACTATTTTAGTATACCTTAGAAGGGTTTGAACAACCTCAATCTCATACATCTTCTTCTTTTGCTTCTTTTCCTTGTCTTGTTTCTGAAGCTCATCGGTTTTCTTCTCTTTCAAATCTTTGGCCTATGCAGGATCTAGGCCAAACTATGGCTCTCCTTCCTTCTGATTCTTTTTGTCTTCCCTCCACTTGGAAACCACCTCATCTGGATAAGCTTTCTACTTTTAGGGATTTGGAGGTGTGGATTGAGTTTCTTTATCTTTAGGGGTTTTCTCTTCTTCTTCCACTTCCTTAAACTTCCTCTTCTTTCCTCCTTTCTTCAATGGTTTAGGAACTTCTTGTTCCTTCAGAACGGCTTCTGCTTCCTCCTCTGGTAAGTCATAGAATTCTCCGGATTCTTTTGAGAAACCAAAATTAATTCTCTTCAAAGTATCATCACTTACCAACATGACTTTTCAATCCCTCATCTTAGAATTTCAAGGGATTTTGAAACACTCCAGACACCGAACAATAAGCTTGGAAAGGATGGACAGGTACATTAGAATCTGATCTTTCAATTTTCCATTCTTGATATTCTCTATCGTAATGAGAATATGCTTCATCAAGTTTATCTTCCTCAGATTCACCAAAAAATCTAAGATGTACATGTCACTATTCTTCAAGGTGTCCTTACACCTTTTCTCGGTATGATTAAACCTTGAACCCACAACTCAAGGATTCAATTATTTGTTGAAAAATGAGAAATCTTCATAGTCTTGACATCTGAAAGTCCAAGAAAATCCATATCTTTAACCTTGAAAAAACTTCCTTGAACATCAGGCAACTTGTGAGAACAGAACTTAGCTTCCCCTTCATATAGAATTCCAACCAGGCTAGTAGCCTTTGTATAAGATAGAGCATAGGTCTTACCATAAATTTTGAATGAAAACTTCTCTCTGCATTCTTCCTTAAAGAAGTTGGCTGACTCATAGAATTCGATAAGCAGATCTGGATACACCAAGTCTTGAGTTCCTGACTTTAAAATACAAACGCTTTCCCATCTATTGAGTTTGATATTCTTTGAGATTATAGAATCCTACTTGGAAAAGAAATTAGGATACACCAACCTCTCTTTGTAAATCTACCACTCCAAAATGGACTTGAAATTTGAAATTTCTTAAGAAGGAACTTCACCAGACATTCGGATTTGAGCAAAGTTTGAGAGGTTCGGAACGGGATTTTGAAAGAGGGGCAAAACTTTGGCACGTCGAGGCTTGAAACCCGATGTGGGATCACACTTCGAGGGTCCTTTATATAGGCATTGATGTGAGGGTTGAACTTCCAAACTTGATCTAGTGGGTGAAAATCCTTCTGATTAGATCTGACGGTTGAAATGATAGCTGCAAGGAAAATTTGGTAGGATCCGATCTTTTGAAATTTTTAAAGGAAAAAAATAGATTTAAGGAAACTAGAATCCTAAAAATTTAAAAAAGAAAAGAAAATACTAGCAATGAAATGATGACCAAGAAAACATAAGAAATAAATCACACCTTTTGGATTACCAGGAATATTATTCGTAATAGGTAATATTCCTCTTGAAGAACTTTAGAAAAAAACAACTACAAAAACCTCCATTACACAAATTTCTATTACGAAAATTTTAAGTACGAAAATCTTCATTATGGAAAACATGAAAAACTTCATTATGAAAAACATGAAAAACTTCATTACGAAAAACATGAAAAAATTCATTACGAAAAACATGAAAAAACTTCATTACGAAAAATATGAAAAACTTAATTACGAAAAACATGAAAAACTTCATTATGGAAAAATATGAAAAACTTCACTATGAAAAACAAGAAAAACTTTATTACGAAAAACATGAAAAACTTCATTACAAAAAACATGAAAAAATTCATTATGAAAAACATGAAAAACTTCATTATGACAAACATGAAAAACTTCATTACAAAAAACATGAAAAACTTCATTACGAAAAACATGAAAAAATTCATTACGAAAAACATGAAAAACTTCATTATGGAAAACATGAAAAAATTCATTACAAAAAACATGAAAAACTTCATTACGAAAAACATGAAAAACTTCATTATGAAAAACATGAAAAACTTCATTACGAAAAACATGAAAAACTTCATTACAAAAAACATGAAAAACTTCATTATGAAAAACATAAAAAACTTCATTATGAAAAACATGAAAAACTCCATTACCAAAAAACATGAAAAACTAACAAGAAAATGTACTCCCCCTATGAAAAGAAGTTATTACTATAAAAAGATTTGTTTCAACGGAAATTTAACAAGGAAGATTACCTTATGGTTATCATTCCTAACTTCTTTTTAATGTATTCAAACCTATCGGAGGGTAAATATTTTGTGAAAATATCGGTAAGTTGATCTTGTGTTATAATAAATTGAAGAATTATATCTTCTTTTAGTGTGTGATCCCTAAGAAAGTGATGCCTAATATCTATGTTTTTTTCACGAGAGTGATGTGCAGGGTTTTTCTTAAGGGCAATGGAACTTGTATTATCACACAAAATTTGTGTTTTGGTAAAACTCATACCATAGTCTGTGAGTGTGTGTTGCATCCACAACACTTGAGTACAGAAACATCCAACTGCTACATATTCATCTTCAGTAGTGGAAAGTGTTATTGAGTGTTTCTTCTTTCAAGATCAAGAAACTAATGAATCTCCTAAGAAATGAAAATTTCTAGATGTACTCTTTTTATTCATTCTACATCCTCCAAAGTCAGCATCTGAAAAACTTTTCAAAACAAAATCATTTCCAGAAGTATAGAAAATTCCTAAATCCATGGTTCCCTTTAAGTAACGAAAAATTATTTTTACTGACTTTAAATGAGATTCCTTAGGATTGGATTGATATCTTGCACATAAGCATACTAATAACATTAATCCTAGATGACTAGCTGTCATGTAAATTAAACTTCATATCATACCTCTAAAAGATGTTTGATCTACTGGTTTCCCAGCTTCATCATGATCAAGTGTGTTTGAGGTGCCGATAGGAGTAATTATACTCTTAGTGTTGTCATATCCATACTTTTTAAGAAGATATTTAATATACTTATGTTGGGATATATAGATTCCTTCTGTTTTTTGAGAGATTTGAAAACCAAGGAAAAATGTTAACTCACCCATCATACTCATTTCAAACATAGATTTCATTAGATCCACAAAGAAATCAGTTAGAGATTTCTGAGTTGAACCAAATATAATGTCATCAACATAAATTTGAACAGTGAAATTTTTTTTATTATCTTTCTTTATAAAAATGGTTGAATCTGAATTTCCCTTAACATAATTATTTTGAAGCAAAAATATTATAAGTCTATCATACCAGGCTCTAGGGGCTTTCTTAAGTCCATAAAAATATTTGGTATGTCTAAAAACGTGATCAGAATGTTTTGTATCTTCAAAACTTGGAGGTTGATCAACAAAAACTTCCTCTTGAACATAACCATTAAGAAAATCACATTCACATCCATTTGAAAAAGTTTGAAATTGAATAATTCTACAAAGTCAAGTAAGATATTAATAGATTCAAGTCTAGCTACTGGAGTATAGGTTTCTTCATATTCTATTACCTCTTGTTGATTATAGCCTTTAGTAACTAATCTAGCTTTATTTCTTACTATGATTCCATTTTCATCACACTTATTTCTGACAACCCATTTTACTCTAATAACGGAAGTTTCCTTAGGTCTTTCAACCATGGTCCAGACTTTATTCCTTTAAAATTCATTTAGCTCATCTTGCATAGCTTTTATCCAATCATCATCACCAAAAGCTTCATCATTGATTTTTGGTTCTAATTGGGAAAGAAATGCTAGATGTTCTACATCATTTCTTAAGGAACTTCTAGTCCTTACAGGTTGATTCACATCACCAATGATATTATCACTGGGATGATTCTTGAGAAACTCCTGATTTGGGTTTTGTAAAACATGTTCATCAATATAGGCTAGAAAATCTTCTGGGGTAAATGCTTCAGAAATATCTTCTTGGAAATTTTCCTTATCAGAAAGACATTCTAATAAAGGTTGATAATCAATTTTTGAAAACACATCTGAAGATATAGGTTGGGGTTGTTTAAAAACAAAAGGATCAGTTTCATCAAATTTCACGTGTACTGTCTCTTCATCAGTACAAGTGTTTTTATTGAAAACTCTATAAGCCTTAGAAGTTGTGGAGTAGCCTAAGAAAATTCCTTCATCATATTTTGGTGTGAATTTTTGTAGATTATCTTTGGTATTCAGAATGAATACTTTGCAACCAAAAACCTTGAAGTAGGAAAGTCTAGGTTTTCTACCACTCCATAACTCATAAAGAGTTTTATTAAGAAAATTTCTAATAAAAACTCGATTTATAGTATAAAAAGCAGTACTTACAGCTTCAACCAAAAAATGTATTACTAAAGAATATTCACTCAACATGGTTCTTGTTATCTCTTGAAGAATTCTATTTCTTCTTTCAACAACACCATTCTGTTGAGGAGTTCTCAGTGCTGAAAAGTTATGAGTAATGCCTTTTCTACTACAAAAAGTTTCAAAATCAGAATTTTGAAATTCTCCAACATGATCACTATGAATAGTTTTCAATGGAAGGTTTTTTTCATTTTAAACTTCTGCTATAAAACTTTTAAAATATGAGAAGGATTCAGACTTATTTCCTAGAAAATAGACCCACGTAAATCTAGTGTAATCATCAACTAAAAAAATACATAATACTTGCCTCCAATGCTTCCAGTTTGTGTAGGACCAAATAGATCCATATGTACTAACTGTAATGCATCAGTATTTGAGACTTCATTGATTGATTTAAAACTTGATTTATGTTTCTTGACATATTTACAAGGGTCATAAACTTTTGAAGAATCAAATCTAAGCTCCGGTAGATCCTTAACTAATCTTTTCTTAAAAATTTTACATAGGTTCTTAAGGTTACAGTGACCTAACCTTCTATGCCACAACCAAGAATGATCTTCCATTGTACTAAGTCAAGGTAGATCTTGTATTCTAAGGTATTCTAAGTTTAGTGTGTATACATTCTCTTGCCTATGGGTAGTAAGAATAAACTCTTCCTTGGAATTGTGTACTAAGAACTTATCATTCCTAAAATTCACAAGGTAGCCTTCATCACATAATTGACTTATGTTAATGAGGTTGTTCTTAACACCCTTAACAAATAAAACATTTGAAATCAAAGTTTTTCCAAGAATAACGATGTTACCTATACCAATAATTTCTCCCTGAGCATTATCTCCTAAAGTTACTTTTCCTCCTTTCGTCTTGATAATATTTTCAAAATAGTTTTTGTTACCAGTCATATGCCGGGAACATCCACTATCCATGTACCAAGTATTTCTATTGGTACTCTCTCTATTTTCCTGAAATCAAAAGAGTTATACTTTCGGAACCCAAACTTTCTTGGATCCGAAAATTTCAGAAAGCAAAATTTTAGGCACCCACATTTTTTTAGAAAAACAATCTTTATGAAATCCTAAAGACTGAGTTTTTTTTAGGGAACAATTTTTTGCCCAGTGTCTACCACACTAACACTTAATACATAATAGATCACTTTGTGGAACAAAATAATTTTTGCTAAAAATCAGTTTAGAACTAGTATAACCAAAACCAGAACTATTCTTTAAAGGTCGGATTTGAGAATACATTTTATCAAAAAAATTATTACCTAAGGTAAAGTTTGAAAAACACTTCCTCAAGGAAAAAATTTCAGATTTTAGTTTGATAACCAAGTTCTTGTCTTCTAAAACATTTTATTTTGAACTAGAGTTAGGCTCGAAAACATTTTTCTTAGAAATTACTTTTTCTAGATCTTTAGAAAGTTTATTCTTCTCAGAATTTACTTCCTCAAGATTTTTTGAAATACTTTCAAAATAAAAAATTTTCTTATCAAGATCTTTAGAAGGATCTGATATTTCTTTAATAGGAATAGTATTCCTAGAATTTGCCTTATCAAGCTTTTTTAAGAGTTTTGAATTCTCAATTTCAAGGATTTTGGAAAACCTAGGAACTTCTTCATATGAAGGTAAAGTATCATCTTCATTAGAAGAGGATTATTCATCAGAAGAGTTATAATATTTACTATCATTAGCATTCAAAGATATATTGATCATAGATTCAGCATTGTATACCTTAGCCATAAAATAATGATTGTCGATAGGTAGTCTAGCTATTAGACCAAGATTCTTCTGTCTAGAAGATTCGTAATATGATGATTCATCTGAAGAGTCACCACCACTAGAACTCCAGGTGTCATTCGCTTTCAAGACTTTCTTAGCTTTAGATTTGTAGTACTTCTTTTTGTTTCTCTCAGAATTCTTTTCCTTTTTTTCTTTTCTCTTAATCATAGGACAATCAGGCCTTATATGTCCATCTCTCTTGCATTCATAACATGTGACTTCTGAATATTTCTTGTCTTTTCTTTCCTTTTTCTTATATCTGGATTGAAATTTCTTCTGGCTAACAATCTTGTTCATCCTTCGAGCAAGATTGGAAAACTCATTTTTTGAAGATTCACTTCCACTAGATTCGGATTGAATAATAACCTTCTTAGATTTAGATCTAGTAACTCTCTCAATAGTCTTGGATTTCATGTGATTCGAAGTTGTTGTAAAAGCAACAGTACCATTTCCATTCTTCTTCTTTACATTATCAGTATATCTCTTCATTCTAGTCTCATGTTGAAGAAGAGTTCCAAAGAGTTCATTAAGAGTAATTTGAGTAACCTTTCTGTTCTCATCAATAGCAGTCCTATTGGATTCCCACTCATTGGGAATGATGTATATGATCTTATCAACAATAGATTCATCATCTAATCCTTTTTCACCCATGGATTGTAAACTATTCACAATAGTCATGAATATTTTTTTCACCTTACATATGGGTTCTCCATAAGGAAAGTTAAATTCATGGTATTCAGCTCTAAGAATGGCTCTTCTAGTTTCAATAATTTTGGAAGTACCAAAATGTGTAACTTCAAGTTTCTTCCAAATATTGTTTGTAGATTCACAAGAAGATATCTGACTGTATATATTTCTAGTCATGGAACAAATCAAAGTATTGTGTACCTTATAATTCAGTTGATATTCATGATTTTCTTGATTGGTGAATATACTAACTTCCTTGTCATGGATTTTATATCCTCCAGTAAGCATAAAAAATTATCAACTCCAGTATTGATAATAAAATTCTTCATTAGATCTCTCAAATACTCATAATCATTCCCATCAAAAATAGGTGGTCTTGTTGGATTTAAGTTGTCAATAGAACCAACATTGATTCCTGACATATTTAAAAAAAGCTTTCCACAAAAAAAATTAATAGAAAATGTTTTTAAACAAGAAAAATATTCATCAGCAAGGAAAATAAAACTAGAGTATCTCTAAGAAAAATATGAATCCGAACTTTATGAGTCTGAGAAACTGATTCCGAGAAAAATAAGAAGAAGAAGAATTCTCTTCTGAATCTAATCGTGACATTAATTCAGATTGAATCAAAATTCTGGAGCCAATTTTTAAATTGGTTCAGGATACAAGGTCACCTCCTCTTATACCAATTGTTGAGATGGTATGTGAATATGATATACTCTATAAAACCAAATGTAGGATTGAAATAATAGAGATACTAAATCAAGTATCTAAAGATGCTCAAAATATAAGAGGGGGGTTAATTGTATACTTTTAAAAATTCCTTTGGAACTTTTAAAGATGGTTATGTTTAACAAGGTTAAACAATGTAATTCACAAAACTTCTAGTTCTACACACTTTCTTGATTCCAAAAATATGATTTTGAGAAAGTGATTCCGGAAAAGATGGTTCGGTAAAATGAAACTTAATGAAAGATTAAAATGATAAAGATTCTACCTTAGAGCATATAGAATCTTACTAAATCAGAGTACAAATATAAGGATGTATAATATAGTTATACTTTCCTCGATAAACAAAATGCAGCAGAAAACTTGTAACAAAACAAGTAGCAAGTAGTAAATCTTTTAACCCAAATAGAAGGGTATCCAACAACCTTGGATAAAGGTACCTTGATTTATACTTTAAAGAAATTCTGTCTTAACCACACTAGGGTAATCCCTCGATATGAAGATCGGAGTCTATCTTGCTATCCTCACAAGCCCTCAACTTCAAGGTAGTTGGCACCTCTGTCTTTCTATCCCCGGAATCCCTCAATTGTACACAGAAACAATCAGAGATACACAAAGTAAATCTGAACAAGAAGTTTAGTATGCACAAAGTAATAAATCCTCTCTCTCTAGAAATCACTTCAGCATCATGTAATCTCTAAATTGATCAACTTGTAGTTATCTCTTTCAAATGATATCCTATTTATAGGGACAACACCAACAGTCTGCTCCATCCTCCAACGGTTATATTTTTCCTTGAATTTTGTAGGGGCCTATACACATGTCACTTAAACAATTGTTAGTTAGTAACTGAAAGAACGACATCATTTTATAACAAAAAACAAGTGTAAGCAAAAATATAGTCACATAACCAAAATCCAATATTCGGAATGTGAGAAAATAAAAAGTTATAAGTCTAGCCAAAAAATAATTCAGAGTCTATAATACAAGGATATTCAGATTCTGTTTTCTAAGGAATTCGGAACCTAAAATTACAAATTTTGGAGTCTGAATTCATTAGAATTTGGAGTCAGAACTCACAAAGTTCGGAGTTTGGATTCATTAGAATTCGAAGTCAGAACTCACAATGTTTGGAGTCTGGATTCATTAGAATTTGGAGTCAGAACTCATAAAGTTCGGAGTCAGAACTCAGAAGAGTTCATAACCAAAATTCTGAGAATTCGGAGTCAGAACTCAGAAGATTTCGTAACCAAAATTTTGAGAATTCGGCGTCAGAACTCGGAGTTTGAAAATAGAATGCTCTTTATCTATGTATTATATGATTCCTAGGTTTTAATTATGAAATATAATTTTACACTTAGACAATATAATGAACAATGAAAAACATGGTAAGGTTAAATTTCTTTGGGGAAGGAAAATTTTCCTTATAGAAGTAAAACACATGGTAAAATGAGATTTTCCTTGAGATAAGGTGTTTGTGATTTTCAAAACAAGAATGAATGGTAAATTAATAAGCAAACCTTATTGACTCAACAATCTCCCCCAAGTATGAAGGAATGGAAAAGTCATAAGGAAAACCTTATTGAATCAACACTTAGAATCTCCATGAGTTTCTTATGGCATGGGAGGAGTGCAAACACAAAATGGTGGAATGAGAAATAGGCGTACAACACTACTTAAAACCATTGATCGTGATATTTACATAACATGTAATCCATTTAGATATCATGTATTTATTTATAAATAGATATTCTAAAAAACCCATCACTTTGGGTTAATATCTAAGCATGCTCAACATTTACATAGCATGAAAGGTTTACACAATTTGTAACAGCCTCATTCTATGCACTAGTATACAACATCTATCTATGAATTTACATGTCACATACAACATTCAAAATGTGTAAATGTCCTAAGAAAAATTCTCAAATAAGTTTATTCATAAGAGATCCAAGAACCATTGAACCTTTCCAAACTATGTAAGTCCATCATAAACCATTTAACACATTTATATATATACTAAATTGCTTCAAATAAACATACATCCCTGAAATTTAGTTCATTTTCCCCAACAATGGCTCTTTTTCTTTGGACAAGACTCAACAACCAAGGGTTGAATACAAAGGAAAACCCAATTAAATATGTTCAATGAAAAAACTCATAGAGGGAAGTACCTGGAAATTTGTAGGATCTCATAGTGGAACTAAAAGCACCCGAACATGTCACATTGATCATTTTCACATCAACTATCATATGTATTATTAGTGGGGAGTTTGTGCATCACTGAAGATAGTATGTCAGTTGAGAGGTTTATGAACCCCTATTGAGGATTCTCACATCCACATGGGTAATGGGAATTGGTTGAGAGGGTTTCCTACTCCATTAGTGGGGGACCTATGCCTTATCATAATGGGAAGGTTACCTACACCACTAAGTAGTCATAGGATCCATACTCTAGATATTATATGTTTCTAGAAGGGTTATCGACTACAAATATATTATAATTAACCACCCACACACATCATCATATTTTTAAATGTGGATAAAACTCTAACTACTCAAAAAACCATAATAATAATCTCTATTTGGTGAATAGATATGTACTATCATGATCTTCCATGAAAAACACTTATAAAGGACTTCTCATATTTTCAAAACAGACACATGAATTTTATGATATATAGAATTTTTAAATCTTCCATGTAAATAATGTGTTCTTATAGGGTAAAGGGAATATATGAAACTTAATTAGTGTAATAATGTACTCTCATCACCCAATCCATATAAAGTCAATATACATGTCATAACCAATGACATATATGAAATATAGATCTACATATATACTGGAAATGAAAATTATATGCATGTTGAGCTACTCATTCATATATACACAACATGTTCTCTGATCCAGCTCATCGACTTATCATGTACACAGTAACATGAAAATTAATGTGTTGTTTTGAAACACACGGTGTGACCTGAGGTCACACTTTGTGAGATATTTATAAAATATCATAACCCTAGAATCATATTTTTTGAGATACACAACATTTTTTCTAGAGTATGGCATGATAGGTAGTTAGGAATTTCATATCTAGTAAAAGTTTCTTATTCATGTTTCACATTGATTCCTCATCCCATGCCACATAAATAAATCGCACTACCATCTTCAGTAAGACCTAACTCCTCTAAAATTTCCATCATCCTTTATCAAAAAATATTATTGAATCCACCATCATCTTCAACAATTATCATTATCCTATTTATCAGAACCACATACAATAGTCCACATATCATATGAACCATCACAAACTAATATTAAATAACTTTTCAACAAACTTACATGGAATCTTTCAATTTCCAAAAAAAATATTATCATTCATGAAAATTTTAATCATTAATGGGTGTTTTATTTTTTAATCTCCATGAGAAGGGAACATAATTAAATGTAAGTATTTATTAAATAACAATGTATGGTTAGAAACACAAGTATCGAATATGATTTTACATCCATATTCATCGTAGAATGTAGAATAGAGGAAGAAGATAAATTCATTAGTCAAAATAGAAATAATCATGAGAAAGGTTTATAAAACATTGATAAATTAAACACCACATGAAACAATTTATTAAAATATAAATAAATATTATTTAATTCATTTTTTCATGTCTACAATAATTCAAAGAACAACCATATTTTTAATGTCATAAAAAATAACCATATGGATCAATATGTTATCCCATATGGATAAATGGTCAAGATTGACGATGGGGTGAATTGATTAACAGTAAAACATAAAATAAAAATTTTAAAAGTAAATTAGCACATAATAAATGGTTAATGTAGTTCATATCACATAGATCTTATGTATACCCTTCGAACCCCTCTACTTCTTGATAGGTATAGCATACACTAATAAAAATCTAACTTTTAAAGGAAGTCACAACCATTATAACCCTTCCTTTTATAATATAAACACAACCAACATAAAACAAGAATTTTATAGTGGATTCAAAATATGATTACATACACATAACTTTTAATGAGTTACAACCTATACAGAATATGATTTTATAAGGTAAATAGACAAATAAATTATAATAATACCACAATATAATAAATAAATAAAATAAAAAACCAGAAAACCTAACTCAAATAGATGGATTTTATTTTTTTATCATCTCAATAAGACATGAAAATGAATTTAGTATGATGAATCTTTCAAAATAATAGTCACGGAATATAGTCATGATCATGATCAAAGATTTTATAAGTTCTTCATATTTTTTGATTTATATCAAGCTCTATTTATAAATATATATATTCTAATTTTCATTATCTTAAATTCCTCATTACCATTGGATAATTTCATTCTTAAATTTTTGTTTATAAATAATCATTAAATCTTTCCAAAAAAAGCTTAGAATAATAGACCACATCAAAGATGGATAATCTCTCATTAAGATATTTTTAATATCTTGACCATTTATATTGATGTTTATAGCTCATTTTCAGGTACCCTTTTACCTTGTTTTTAGTATATATATTTTTTTACTTTGGTGAATTTTTTGGTGAAACTATAGATTTATGGAGTTTTTGGGGTAGTGCACAGTTGGTGAAAAGTTTTCCCAAACCATCTTCCTAGCCCCAACAAACTATTCAACCCCAGATAGAGGGGGATTGCATGATTGGCGCATGCTTTAGAATATCATACATCCTATTAGTATTAATCATGCAACCCCTAAGAGTATAAACATGTTTAAGTGAATGGTTAGGGAAAACCATGCACCCCATACAAGAATTTGTGCATGTGTAAAAATAAAACACCAAAAATTTAGTGACAATTTACCTAACCCCCTTCTTATGTCAATAAGCACCTCATTTTAACCCTAACTCATTTATCTCATTTTTAGAGGCACACAAATGGATTACAAGGGCTTTAGAACTCCATTCTTGGAAAATTGAAGATCAGTTTGAATAGATCTGCACCTCTCCCAGTAAGAGATCTTGTCCCGATTAGTTTCCTCCCTATATCTCATATTTATCTTATCCTTTTAAAGTATTTTTTACTCTGTTAGTGATGGGTTTATATCTAAGTTTTATGAATCTTAATTCTTAGGATCTTGGAACAACTTTTTGGATCTAGATATCATTCTTCATTGTGAAATTGAACATTCAGCTTCAATTTGGAGATTTTCCATTGGCGAGCGTCTATCAACAATCTTGAGGTAGGTGGTATAAATTGAAAGTCCAATAGTCCTAATTTAATTACTTGTATGTAATTGGGAAATTGAAAATGATATCATTGGGAAATTTTGTAACAACCCAAAGTTTCATTAATGGAAATCCCTCTTGATCTAATTAAATGTCTCTTTATGTTTATATAAAATGTCAACTTATTTGTTTTTATGTTAAGAATTTTGACCGTTGCTAATATAGTCATTGAACAGTGATCACATGATTATTAAAAATATAGGGCTTTAACAAATCCAATTTACTTAGACAAAAGAAGTGATGGCCTCATCCAGTAGAATTGCTCCATACGAAGCCCATTTGTCAGATCTCAGAAAAGAGGTGGCATCTTTGGGCTTTGCTCTTGACCAAGCCCATGCTGAGATTCATTATGTCAAGATTGAATGGGACTGTCTATGGGAAAATTGGAAGTTGATAGAAATTACCACTCGAGCGATGTTATCTGAGCCACCCCAAGAGTTTGTCATCATCGCACACCTTACTCTTAGGTCTTACGCGGTTGTTTTAAGGGGTTATGTAACAAATCGCTAGTACTATGTTCATGTATATTATTTTTTTATATAATAATGAATATACCTCCTTGTCATTTTTTTGATACATTGTAAATAGTTTTTAAAGTACAAATAGTATTTTTAGTTATTATTTAATTAAGAATTCTATTTTATTAAATTAAGGGATTTTTGAATTAAATAATATTTTAATAAAATATTATTAATATTATTATTAAATTAATTTTTATTAAATATAAATGATCTTATAATTTTATGAATACAATTATAATTTTTATTAAGGTTTGAAAGCCATTTCTGTCAAAACCCGTGAATTTTCGATAAATGTCGGTTTTTATTTTAAAAGTGAAAATTAACATATTTAGAAAATTATTTAGATAAAATAAATGTTATTTCTGGAATCAGGATGTCGAAATTATCCAATGGTGAATTTTTCATAATTTTCTGAGACAGTCAAATTTTTGGGTAAAAATTAAATACCATTTAAATATATAATGTGTTTTATGACATCATAATGACCCAATAGTGATTTAATAAAATAATATAAGCTATATGTTCGGCCAATATATGTTTTATCATTAAAATAATTTGATTTTTGGTTTTTTTGACTTACTTTTCAAAGCATTAATGGACCCCTCAAGACTTATTAAACACCTTGTCTTTTTAAATTAATTTCCATGGGTGTGTGACTCACCTCCACATAAGAAACCCTATTATTTTAATAATTTATTACTTTTTCCTTATAAAATATTGTTTTCCTCTTCCCTTTTCCAAAAACCATGGGCAAAAACCATGGGATGGTTTTTGTTTTGGATTAATTTAATGTAAGGAGACCCAAACCTAAATAATAAAGAATTCCCTCACCTTTCCTATATAAACCCACCCAAGATCCAACTTACTCCTCACTCAAAGCCTTTTTAGTTCGTCCAACCTCTGCCCTACTCTATATATAATCCTCCCAAGGTTCCACAAGCTCCCAAGAAGCCTCTCTCAAGCCTCTCTCAAGCCTTTGGAAGCACACTTCCAAATAAGGGTTTTTTCTTCCTTTCTCATTTTTTTGTCCAATTTTCTTTAAGTTGTTTTTCCCTTTTAATTTCAATTATTAATGTTTTGGTATGGTTTCTCACATCCCTCATACTACCCTATTTATGTTTGAATGATGTAATACCTCTTATCTCTCATTAAATTCCTCCCATGTACACCTGTTACTATGCCGAAATTCCGAAAGGAACTTCTCTCTCTTCATTTACATTCAAGCAATACTTTTGTATCATGAATATAAATTCCATTAAAATTGTTGGGACATGTATCTATATGACCTCCTTACTTTCCATTACATTTAAATATGATTAGGAACCCCTTTCTCTCTCATCAACCATTTTTTATGAATTCTTACGTCACGCCGTTACGCTGCTGAAATCGCACCGATTTTCTAAGCCAATGTCATTGTGTAGTGAATACCATACCCATTTATCCATCAAGGGTATTAAACTTTATACACATTTACTTATTGATTATAAAGTTTCAAGTATTAATTCCACATTCCTTTATCTTGTAATAAATTATTATGTTTTATGAATCCATGTTTTATGATCCATGTGGCACACTTATGCATGAAATGAAATGTTTAAGAAGGGTGTGCCCTTATAGCACTCCAATGCATTGGGTAAAGTAGAGTATCATGATACGTCATGTGAAATGAGTGTTGACTCATGATAATTCAAGTTCAAAGAGTGTTTACTTGTTCTTTATGTGCAATGAGGATTTACTCATTCTCCATGTGCAATGAGCCTTGGCTCATGCTAATTCCATGTTAAGTGTTGTTGCCACATTTCCATGTTATGATTATCATGCATTATCATGCCTTTATTTTCATGTTTCTATTGTGCTCTATTGATATACCTAATGTCTAAAATTTATTGGACTCATCATGTTATTCCATGTGTATTCCCTTACTAGGCTTTATAGCTCACCCTTTTCTTATGCATGTCCCCAGGTTATCTCATGCAATGCTAAGTACGAAGGAATGTAGTGGTCATGTAAAGGATGTTTTCAATAAAGATGTTGTATTTCATGTTTCAAGTTTTTATGTAATGATCCTAATTCCAAAAGACACAAAACCTATCGATCTTCTTTGTTGTATCAAGTGAAGTTTTATGTAATAAATCGTGTTTAAGTTTGCATTAAAAAGTAGGGTTGTCATAAATTTTATTTGGAATTTAATTATAATTTAATTTAATTTTCATGTGATAATTTAATGGGTTGAATTTATAGAAATTATAAATTGGTTGAATTGGATTAATAAATTGGATAATTAATTAATTTAATGATGCGATAATAGAAATGTTGGGATATTGGAATAATGGAATTGGTCAATTAAATGGGATATTTTAATTGGTTAATTATTGAGATATAGAATTGATTGATAATTGGAATAAAGGTATGGTTGGATTAACCTTGAAATGTTAATTGGTTATGTGAAAAAACATTGATAAATGGTTTAAATAATGAATTTTCCATATTATTTTATGTGATTAAATAGTTTAACCATGAGTGTTTTAGTAATTGAAATGGTATACCATGTTCTGAATTGATAATGAGTAGGTTAATGTTGATTAACTATGTTAAATGTGTAATGTGTGATATATTGTGATTGTTTGATAAATGGGTTGTGTAACATGGACTAATGATTCAAATACTTATGGGGTCTTATACATAGCATTCTATTCCCAAATTCATGCATGTGATAATAAGTTTGGGACACATACCAAATCTTCAAAATCCCACTTGTGTGATTGATTGATAATGAGTGTGGGACACATACTGGTGCTTAAAAATCCCACTTGTGTGATTGATTGATAATGAGTGTGGGATACATATTGATTCTTAAAAGGACCAATTGTGTGATTGTTTTATGAACAAGTTTCGGGACATTTAATGATGCTTCAAATAACCATGGGATCCTAGCCATTGTTTTCTAGGCCCAAATTGTTGGCATTGGCCTATGGTACCAGTTAGTTATGATATAAATTGAAATTAAATGAATTATGAAAAACCATTTGATAATAAATTTTGAATTCCTATGTGATATGTTTCAAACACCATCAAAGGTCAAAGTAGGTATTGGTGGTTTGGGTTTCATCATAAACCCAGGGAAATTATGTGGTTAATTAATGAATAATGAAATGTGATAACTTTTTACTTTTTTCATTGTAATTTATTCTATATATAGTTTCATACATCGTTATTTACTAGATATTTTTTTATATGCAAATGGGGTTGGCATGCTGAGTTGTACTCACACCATACTTGGGATTCTAGATTGGTATTCTAATAGACTTCATGTTTTCATGATAGGATAAGGGCAAGATCCCTATGTTAGAAGGATGATTTGGGACGGATCATGGATGAGGGAACTGAACATGGTGTTGGGACGTGCTTGATGGATTTTTTAGTTTCTTTATTTTGGGTTTGAATTTTGACAATTGACACTTATTTGAAATGAAATATCTATTTTTTAGTTGTGGATATTGTTTTTAGTTTTGGTTTATCATGTGATACTATTTTTTCTAGTTATTGTATTATTCTTGTTGTGGTTATTTTATTTTGCTTATTTATTGGTTATTTTCATTGTTTTTATAGTCTAATAAAGAGGGTATAGTCATCTCATGTTATATATATTAGATACTCACTACTATTCAGAATCCTCTGGCATACAAGGAGGCACTCCTGAGGTCACATAATCAACTGTCTTGGGGTATCGGTACATGGAACCTGAATCGAGATGTTACAAATTGGTATCAATGGGGGTTTTATTTTTTCTCTATTATCTTGCTATTTTGGAAATATAGATATAATTATTTTAATATTTTATCGTTGTAAATTTTCTCATGTATGGGAGTAGCTAATCAATGTATGGTGTAAAACCCAAGTACTCAAGGTGGTATTGTTGTTATGATTGGATTTTATTTCACCCCAATTAATGAACTTGTTGTGTGATGTTATTATTGTTTCTCTTTTTTTTTTGAGATTTAACTCATCACCCAATATGGAATGAGATTTTATTAAGCATGCATCATTATAGGAAATTAGGAATTATTGTGACATGCATAATTTTTAGGTATGCATGGAAGATCAAGTTTTGGGTGAGTTCTGAAATTAAAATTTGTTTCCTTGCTTATGAAACTAAACTTAAAATGGTGTCTTATATGAGATTGAATATTGAAAAATGATGCATGATGTATAAAATGGGTGTCTAATGAGTTATTGAAATTTTTAAAATGTGATTACCCTTATTGACCATGATCTAGATGTAGGATGGTTAGGGGTAGTGATTATGCCTCAGTTTTGACCTTATGGCAAGAAAGGGGGGATGACTTGTTATGGATTTACATGAATACTTGTTGTTAAATGTGTTAAGGTTTTGTAATGTGTCCTAATATGCGTTTTTTTCATTGTATATATATTCCTCCATGACGATTCTCATTGATAAGATGGCAGGGGACATGGAAAAAAATGTTCCTCCAATGGTGGAACTTGAGGCACCAATAGTGTCGGGTGAGGGAGACAGAGAGAAGTTTTGTGGTAACTTTTCATACTTTATGCAACTTATGGAAAGATACCCAAAGAAGGTTGTGAAGAGTATGTTAGACCTAAATTATGAGTACTTGTTGTAGCATCCTTCGACTTTATCGGAGAGGGTGGACCTAAGGTATCTATGTTTTGGATTGAGTCTCTCAAGATGGTTCTAGAACACTTGGAAACTCCTCTTGAGAAAATAAAAAAACCGGTTGATTTTATATTATGTGTTTAGGTGAATAATTATTAGGAAATACAAACTTGGGATGGAATGTTATACAGTATATAGTGGAAGGAATTCTAGGATAAGTTTGTGGAGAAATTTTACATTGATATGCTCATGCAAGAGAGGGCAGCTGAGTTCGTGAGGTTGGCACGGGTGAGTATATGTGTGATGGACTGTTCTGGTCACCTTATAAATTTACAGTGTTATTATCAAACATTGACAGGTGATGAGAAGACCATGGTGAAATAGTTTTAGGATGGGATTAAATGTGAGTTTAAGTCCTAGTTTAATATCTTTTAGCTAAAATAGTTTTCTGAACTGCCACAAAAATGGGCAAGGCCAGCGCCACCCCTTTATTAGTGTTTTTTTTAAAAGTGATCATAAAGGGTTATAATTCAAAAAAAATTAATTAAAAATAATATATTAATATATAAATATATCAATATAGTTATATTGATATAAATATAATATATAATTTTTAAATATATTTTAGATAAGTATAAATATACATTTACACTTAATATATTTAATATATAAGATATTTAGTGAAAATGGATTATAAAAAAATTAAAAAAATATTTTTAATTAATAATTTTATAATTATTAAGGAGTAATAGTCATTTAATAACAAATTTAAGACTAAAAAATTAAAAAATTAAAAAAATATCCAAAATATGTTGAAAACGCAACTCGAACTTCAAACGGCCATAACTTTTGATCCGGGTGTTTGTTTGAGCTCTACCACATATCAAATCAAATCCTGCAACGAGCTCTACGTCACTGTGATCAAGGAAACCTGGTAAAGGTTTTTTCGAGCACAAAAAAGGCCCAGAAGGCCTCTGAAAATGAGTTTTTAGTCGGGGTACCCCAATTTTTTAACATTTTGTGGATTTTCAGCCTAGTTTAAGGGGGTATTATTGGATTTTTTTGGTGGGTACTGAATTTATTCCAAGGTATTACATTCATATTGATATTATTTTTTTGAAATTTTATATTTTTTTATAATGCACTGCTATTTATAATCAAATATATAACTATATGTACATATTTTTTATATATTCACACCTTAAAATTTAATTTTTTAAATAAATAATTAAACATATTTACATATAAAATATATTATATTTATCTAAATAATAACTAATATCCATTTTATTTAAAATACCAATATATGAATATTTATATAACTATATATTAATATAACTATATATATATTAATATAACTATATATATATTAAAATAACTATATATATTAATATAAATATATATTACTATACGAATAAATACATCTATATATATATATATAAATAAATATATATATCATAAATAAGAGAACAAATCAATATAGGGGAGTGGAAAAGGCTTTAGGTGCGCAGAGAGGAGGTCTCAAGATCAAATCCGGGTGGAGGCAGGTGCGCACGCTCAAGGGTGATTTAGAGGGGCTAGCGCTGATTAAGGGTGTAGGCGGTGCGTGCGGGAGCTGGAGGAGTGGCAAAGCACTGATAAAGGGGGGCTCAAGTGCTGTAAAAAGCCCCCCCCCCCCCCACCCCTCCTGATTGCCAAAAAAAATTAATTTTTTTTTATTTTTTTTAGTTTTATCACTGCTAAAACGAAGCGCTGATAAAATGGGTCTTTTATAAGCGCTAAAACGAAGCGCTGATAAAAGACCCTTTTATCAGTGCTTCGTTTTAGTGCTGATAAAATACCCCTTTTATCAGCACTTTTTTTAGCACTGATAAAAGGGGTCTTTGTCAGCGCTTTTTGGAGCGCTGATAAAGGGGACCCCCCCTTTATCTTCACTGGCATTAACAACGCTTTTCTAGTGCTGTTAAAGGTCATTTTTAGCGCTGATAAAAGCCATATTTTTAGTAGTAATCGGGTTCTCATTTTTAATGGGAACCTAAAGGAGGATTCTAGTGGAGTACATATGGTTTCTGATGGACAATCAAGAGGTACATATTCTTGGAGTAGGAAGTTTATCTATGAGAATGCCAACCAGGGTGATAGTAAGAAGAGTGTCTAAGGAGAAGGGTCAATCACACATGACCTTACCCGAGTGACATGTAACTAGTGTGGTAGTTGGGGTCACTTTCATAGACATCTTCCCCGACCACCAGTAGAGTGTTGAGATTGCGAAAGTATGGGACATCTACAGAGAATCTGTGGGAACCCAGGATAGATGGGTAATGATGGGGATGCTAGGCAGAATTTGATTACTATAAGGTGGTATTCTACATCATATCAGTCTGCAGGATGGAGTTATACTGGGCGTAGTAGTAGAGGCAGTGGATTTGGTGCTTCTATTAAAGAGCGCTTGTATCAGTAGAGTGGTGCAGGTTAAGGGACTTAGGCTGCATTACATGGAAGAGGGGTAGGACAGTTGCATGTAGTTCAGCCTACACTTGTGGATAGTGAGGTCGGATCGTCGACGGTTAGAGGTAATAATATTATTACTTCTACTCTTTCTCATTTTTTGTTTGATATCGATTCCTCTCATTCCTTTATATATACACAACATGTGAATGGGTTGATTCTGGGGGGTGTGTTTTGTGAGTGGGGTTATGAAAATCAATACACCATTGAGAGTACATTGTAGAGACATATTTTTATGAAAAGGGTGTTCTTTTGAGGTTGGGGAATATTTTTTTCCTTTGGTATCTTTACATTATAGGTATTTCAGGATTTGACCTAATTATGGGTATGGACGGGTTAGTGGCACACCTATCCCACAAAGATTGTTAACATGGTAGAGTGACTTTTAAATATCCTGAGGGTGACAATTATATTCACCATGGAGAGTGGTATATCCTAGAAGTTCATGCAGGGCATGTTCATCAGAAATTGGGGGAGATCAATTCCCGAGTTTCTAGTCTATTGTTGGATGATGGGGGGTGTAAATAATGATGTCCTTCCACCCATAGTGGACATGTTCCATGACTTATTCCCTGAGTAATTATCATGGTTTCCACCTGAGAGAGATTTGGAATTTACATTTGATCACATGTTGGGGGTAGATAGAGTTTCTATTTCACCATACAGAATGGAATCAAAATATCTTAAAGTGATTAAGATTGAACTAGAAGAGTTGATGGATAAAGGGTTTATCCATCTGAGTACACCTCTTTGAGGATCTCTAGTTTTTTATGAAAAGAAGGCTGGCGGGACGTTGTGCTTATGTGTTGACTATCGGATGTTTAACTTGATAACAATGAAGAACCAATATCCTCTTTTTTGTATTGATGATATTTTCGACTAGTTGATGGGAGATTGTGTCTTCTCAAATATTGACTTGATATCATGGTATCATTATATGAGAGTCTGACCTTCTGATATACCTCAAACTTATTTCATAAGCAGGTATGGCCTTTATATGTTTTTGGTGATGTCGTTTGGGCTAATGAAGGCACGTGTTTATGGCCTTGATGAACTGAATTGTCTATTCATACCTAGATCAATTTTTGGTAGTTTATGTGGATGAATTCTTAGTGTACTCCAAGACTCATGATGATCATACCCAATATCTTGAAATCATCTTGAGTACACCTATAGGGCATTGGCTATACACCAAAACATTTAAGTGTCAATTATGGATCAATCAAGTACATTTATTGGGTCACATAATCACATAGGAAGGTGTGGAAGTGGACCTAGAGAAGGTTTAGCCCATGGTTTCTTGGGAGTATCCCGTGAATTTTTTTTACATCCACATTTTTTGGGGTTGGAGAGCTATTATCAGAGGTTCATTGAGGAATTTTCCCAATTAGCAGCACCACTATCAGGATTGACCAAGAAGGGAGTAAAGTTTTAATGGTTGGGATCATGTGATAATTCCTTCAAGTAGTTAAATGATCCCTTGAAAATTAAATCAATATTTATCCTACCTGATCTATGGGAGGATTACATAATTTCATGTGATGCATTTTGGATCGATATTGGAGTAGTGTTGATGCATGGAGATCAAGTTGTGGTGTATGGGTCATAGTAGTTGAGGCCACATGAATATAATTACCCTATGCATGAACTCAAGTTACCTGTAGGTTTTTATTCCTTGAATTTATGGAAAACTTATCTTTTGAGTGAGAAATTTATTATGTATATCGATCATAAGATCTTGAAGTATATTTTTTCAATAAGACTTTAATCTATGGTAGTGGATATGGGTTGAGTATATGTAGTCATTTGATTTTGAGCTAGCATATAAATCAGACAAGGTAAATAGTGTTCCTTACACTTTAAGAAGGAAAACTCAAATGCAGGCAGTTTATGAATCTAGATTTGAGTGGAAAATGATGAATTTGTTGGCTGAGATTCATTTTTTGGAACAAGAGGACCAGGAGAAGATGGACCTAATATTAGTTTCAATGGAGTCCACACATCTGATCCAGATCATGGAGTGGTGGTATGAGGATCCAGAATGTATGGAATTAAGGGAAATCCTTGAAGGTTGGGAGTCACCTTCAGATTGGAATATAGATAAGGATGAGATCATATATGTTTGGGACCATGTTGTTGTGCCTACTTGCATTTGAGAGGTGATGGTGTGTGAATTTCATTCCTCAAAGTGGGTGGTTCATACAGGTTTTTCCAAAATGTTTTATGACCTACATCGATAATATTTGTGTCTAAGCATGAAAAAAGAGATTATAGGGTTCATGACATGATGCTACACCTATCAATAGGTGAAGGTTGAGCATCAATGACCTGGTGGTTTTCTATAAGTAGTTCCCATTCTTGGATGGAAGTGGGATGACATTACTATAAAATTTTTGGTGGGTCTTATGAGTATGTGTTGGAAGAATGGTTCTATTTGGATGGTTATGGACCATTTGAAAAAGGTATTTCATTTATTTCTTATATGGGAGACTTTATCTGTGGATATGTTGGGAGACTTGTATGTTCGAGAGATATTCTATCTACATAGGGTACCATGAAGTATAGTTTCATACAGTGACTCATTTTTCACTTCATGCTTCTATAAAGGATTTTATAAGTCTCTTGGTACATAGGTATTGTGGATTATGTCCTTCCACCCATAGAAATATGGGAAGTCCGAACATACTATACAGGTTTTAGAGGATATTCCACGAGCGTTCATTTCTGACTATGATGGGTATTGGGAGAAGCACTTGGAACTCATTGAGTTCTACTATAATAATAGTTATCATGAAACTAACAATATTATCCTCTTATTTTATTACATGTAGTTCACCTCTATGTTGGATGGAGTAATGTGAGTTAGAGCTATTGGGACCGAGTCTCGTGCAAGTGACGTCGGAACAGGTTAAGCTGATTCAGAATCGTATGGATATGTCTTATAGTATGTAGAAGTTTTATATTGATAGACATCGATGACCTCTAGATTTTACAGTGGGTTATCATATGTTCCTTCAGTTGTGGACTATATTGGGTAACCATAGGATTTTTAGATAGGGAAATTTGGAGCCTAGTTTTGTTGGACCTTTTGCAGTTGTGGAGTGAATCAGATCGGTGGCATGTCGATTGGCTCTTCCACAGAGGTATGGTGATTTGTATGATGTATTTAATGTGTCATAAATTCATCAGTATCACACCGACCCTTCTTATTTGAATTATATGGATGATGTTGATATTGAGATCGATGTGTCCTTTGAGGATCATCTGATACGTGTTGTGGATCATAGTGAGAAATTGTTGTGGGGAAAGTCTGTGCTGATAGTTCATGTATTATAACAACATGGGAATGTTTTGGTGGAAACACGGTAGAGACAAGCGGGTATGCAGGCTTAGTATCCCAATATTTTCACCTTATAATCTTAGAGATGTTTCATAGTATAGCTCAAGGATGAGCTGTTATAATGTGGGGAGATTGTAAGATCCTGAACTTTTCTGATGATGTCTTGAGCTCATTTTCAGTTACTCTTTTACCTTGTTCTGAGTATATCTAGTTTGAATTTTAATTTGGGGAGTTTTAAAGTGAAAGTAGATATTTTTAGGTGTTTTGGGAAGTGCACGGTTGATGCACAGTTTTCCAAAACCATATTACATGCCCCATCAAACCATAAAACTCCAAGAAGAGGGGTATTGCACGGTTGGTGCATGGTTTGGAAAAATATTCACCCTCTTAGAATTAACCATGAGACTCCTAAGAGGAGGCACGTAGTTAGGAACATAGTTAGGGAAAAACTGTGTGCCCATTATAGGAAATCATGTACGAAAAAATATAAACCCTCAAAAGTTTATTAAAAATTCCCAAACTCCCATCTTATATCCCAAAACACCCCATATCGACCCTAACTCATTTCTCTAATTTTTTTAGGATACAAGATGAATTCCAATGGATTATAAACTACATTCTTGGAGAATAAAAGATTTATTTAAATAGATCTTCACTTATCCTATTAATAGATCTCTTCCCGGTTAGTTTACTCCCTCTCTCCCATATTTCTCTCATCTGTTGATGGAATATTTTCCTCTATTCGTGATAGGTTTAGATCTAGTTGTAATGTATCTTAATTCTTTAGGTCTTGGATCTAGGTTTCATATCTATATCTTTTTCTTCATTGGTAAATTGAATATTTCGCTTCAATTTTGGGATTTTCCATTAGTGAGCATCCATCAGTGATCTTTAGTTAGGGGTTCTGAATTGTAAATCTCATAGTCTTAATTTAATTATGTGTATGTAATTTTGTAATTGAAATTTCCATGCTTGGGAAATTTCATCTGGAATTTAATTAGATTAAATTTAATTTCCATGTGATAACTAAATGAGTTAAATTTGGGGAAATTGTAAATTGGTTGAATTGGTTAATTAATTATTGGAATGATGTGAATATGGAAATGATGGGATGTTGGAAGTATGGAATTATTCAATTAAATGTGATTTTATAATTGGTTAATTGTTGAGATATGAAATTGATTGATAATGGGAATAAAGGGATGGTTGGATTAAACATGAAGTGTTAATGGGTTATGTGAATAAATGTTGATAAATGGTTTAAATGATGAATTTTTCGTATTATTCAATGTGATAAAAAATTTCAAGCATGATTTTCTTGGTAATTGTAATGGTATAACATGTTGTGATATGATTATGAGAATATTAATGTTGATTAACCTTGTTAAATGTGGAATGTGTAATGTATTGTTATTGTTTGATAAATAGTTTTTGGGACACAGACTGTTGCTTCCAATGCCCATAGGGTCTTATCAATGGAGTTCTAGGACCAAATTATTTCATGTGATAATGAGTGTCGAACACGAACTGATGATTCAAAATCCCACTTGTGTGGTTGATTGATAAAGAGTGTGGGACACAAATTGATGCTTCAAAATTCCACTTTTGTGATTGATTGATAATACATGTGGGATATGGATAGATGTTTCAAAATCCCACTTGTGTGGTTGTTTGATAAACGAGTTGTAGGACACAAACTGATGCTTAAAATACCCATGGGGTCCTAGACATAGTGTTCTAGACCCAAAATGTTCACATTGGACAATAGTTAAAATTAGACATGATATGAATTCAAATTAAATAGATAATTAATGACCATGTGATAATAAATTCTGAATCCCAATGTGATATTGTTCAGACTCCAACACGGGCCGAAACAGGTATTGGTGGTTCAGGTTTCATCATGAACCCATGGAAATTATATGGTAAATTAAAGAATAACGAAATGTGGAAATTGTTTAAATTATGCATTGTACTTTATTCTTTATACAACTACATGCACTGTTATTGACTCTATATTTTTTAGACACCATTGGTGGTGGCATACTAAGTTTTACTCACACGCTACATGAGCTTTCTGATCGATACCCAAATTAACTTCATGTTTGTAGGATAATATTAGGGTAAGATATCTATGTTAGATGAATGATATTGGATGGAGAATGGATGAGGGAAACATACTTGGTTTCAAGAATCTATTGAGTTATTTTTCAGTGCCTTTATTTTTTGTTTTCATTTTGAAACTTGACACTTATTTGGCATGACATATCTACTGTATAATTATGGATATTGTTTTCAGTTTTGATTCATCTTGTGATACTAGTTTGTTTTGGTTATTGTATTACTTTGGTTGTGGTTATTGTAATTTGGTTTTTTCTTAGTTATTTATGTTATTTTTATTCATTTATAAAGAGGTTATATTCTTCCCATGTAATATATATTAGACCCTTTCTACTAATCGGCAACCTCTGGTGTACGGAGAGGTGTGCCTGAGGACATGAAACCGACCAACTTGGGGGACCGCTATGTGGGACTCGAGTCGGGGCAATGCAATTTTCATAGTTTTCTTGCCTCTAAAAAACCTATATAGTAATCAATATTTAAAAATTTTAATAATACTTTTCCTTATGATAAATAGTGTCTTTAAAAGTCAAACATTTGAATTTTGAATAGTTTAACCAAGATTATTAGTCATATTATATGATATATAATCTAATAGTAAATAGTCATATATAATTCTTCATGTGGATCTTCAGATGTAAAATCATATCTTGTGAATTTTTAACTTCTAAATCCTTCACTTTTGAAACATAATTACATTTTCAATACTTAAGAGTAATCTCCATTTCTTTTGAACTTTATTTCTAAATGAGTAACTTTAAAAAATTTCTAAACTTAAATTTTGAAATTATAAATTTTTATCAATATATAATATTGTTCATATATATGTTTATACTTCTCCTAATGACATATATATAAGTAACATCTTTTTCTATGTTTTGATTTGTAAGAATATTTTTCGTGAATAGGTAAAGGTAATACTCCAATAAATAAAAGTAGAAACATAATATGTAAGGGAAATAATTCAATACCTAAAATTATAAATTTGAAAAATAAGAGTTATAAAACACTTGTCGCTATAAATTCATACTTCTCTAACATAAATTTTCATACATAAATGTTCAATATTTAACAGAAATCTCATTATAGTTAACATCATTATTTTCTTCTACAAATAGTACAAGTTTCATTTTGTGACTACAAAATTGTTTATTCCTTCAAACGTGAAATATAATATAATAATAATAATGATTAATAAATAATAATAAAATATTAATAAAACATAATGGTATGTAATAGTAATTATAAAAATATAAACAAAGTATCAATGAGATACTCAACATCATCCCCGATTTTAATAATTAAAAAATATTAATATCTCTTATAAAATAACTAAATAAATATCATCCATTTTAAGATAAAAAATAATAAAGTGAGGTTCATAAAACTAATAATTTAAAAATAAAATGAAGGAAATAAAACAAAAAATATCCCCATTTAGTTAAAAAAATAGAACATAAATTAAATAATAACTAAAAGAGTTAACTAAAATAATTTAAATAGTAAAGAATAAATAAAATAAAATTTATAGCATGATTATCAGAAAATTAAATTGAATAATTCACATGCATAATAATCAATAATAAAAAATATTAATTCACTGATATGATGAATAAAAAATATCAACTTTCAATAAAAAAAATAAAGATAGAAAAATCACCCCCTTAATTTTAGCTTCATTTTCTTAAAATGATATGACGGTGAATTCACATCATGTAAACTTTTGATCTCTTACAAAAAACATCAAGGACATATAAAATAGTTAATTAATTATTAATTGAATTCAAAGAATTAGATTTTAACCAACTAGAGAAAATTTATTGTGATTCCATAATTACAATATTGTATTTAATATTTTAATACTCTCCATCATCTAATGGAATCATATATATATCTTCCTATTATTTCTCAATAGGAATAAATAATAAGTCGATATAATCATTTTTCAAATTATATTGTATAAAATGATATCTCACTTTAATATTCTTCATTTTGGAATGATATATAGGGTTATTTGAGTATATATATCGTTGATAAACTATAAAAAATAATAAAAAACCATAAAAATAAATATCAAAATTAGAAACATTCTACCTAATTATTAATGTTTTAACCCAATATATTACTATTATAACATAAAAAAATTCACATGTTGATAAGGATACTGAAAGTTTTCTCACTGAACTCCATAAAACCAAATATTCTCCTTGAAAATTAAATATGTCACTTGTTCTTTTCATGTCTATCATGCATCCTCCAAAGTTTTAAACTAAATAACTCAGTAATTCAAAATATATTTCCCTAAAAATAATTAATCAATATTAAAAATAACTTACACATATTTAATAATTCTCCTCACAAAATTTAGATGAATTTCCAGTGGATCAACATAAAAACATGTACACATGAAAAATGTTAACATTAAATTAGGTCTAAAAACTATTAAATATAACACATATAAAATCATCCCTCTAAAAGTTTTATGATGAATTGATTTAAATGTATAATATTAATATATTCAATATGAATTAATTATAATAGTATTCATACTTTTACTAGAATCAATTCCAAACCACTTTAATAAATCCTTGGAGTAATTACATTAATTCATATAAATTGCATTTTTATATTGATAAATCTAAAATCCTAAAAAGAACTATAGTTCTCCAATAAGATTCATATCATATTCTTTAGTCATCAAATATTAAAATCCATTACAATGAAATTCACTAGATGAACCAAATATAATATGTACTATATAAATCTGAGTAATCATAATATGATTGGAATACCTTTTAATCAATAACGTATGGTCAAATTTACCTTTAACAAAACCATTCTTCAAAAGAAACAATGAATACCTCTCATTCCAAACTCGAGGTGCATTTTTAAATCTACAAATATCATTGGAAATCACTAACATAAGTTATAGATTCTTCCCATTCTCAAATATCATTTGTTATCTAACAGGGATATTTTTCTAAAATAAAACCATTAATAAATAAAATTTTCATATAAATTTTACATATCATGAAAAATTTATATTAATATATAAAATAATTAAATTTTAGTGTATTCTAATATTAAAATAGGTGTGAAAGACTCACCATAGTTAATGTAATCATCTCCACTATAAACCTAAGAAACTAGTCAGGGATTGTTCCTTTGAATATGTCTAAATTTATCATTTTTTTAAATATACATATATAAAATTACTTATTGATAATTGGGTGGTTCAACCAATTATCATACTTTATTAATTGAAATCTAGTTAAGATCCTCTTGCATGTAAGTAACCCAATTCGTGTATTCCAATGCCTATGAGACATCATACGAAACGTACTATGAAATAAATGTAGAATGTGCATAAAAATTCCTTAACTAACTTCTAGTTTTAACTCATGAATAAATATTATCAATAACTATTTAAATAGGTTTTTCATGATTTATATTCCAAATACAATATTGAATTGGTTGATTATCCCCCTTAATAAGTGACTTTGCCTCTTGAGTATGATTTTATAATGATTGATAATCTCAAAACATGAATCTATAATGTATTCTTTAATATGATATTATTATATAAACTTATACTTGGAATATTTTTCATAAAATTTGGTTTGAACTAATTCTTTGAAAATTATATCCCTTTTATTATAAACTCTATAATCCTTACTAATACTTGATTTTCCTATAAAAATACCTCCATTGGATTTGGTATTGAATTTATTCAAACTATCCATAGTGTTGAGAATAAATACTCTACATCTAAGAACTTTGAAATAATCAACCTTTGATTTCTTACATTTCAATAAATCATAAGGAGTTTTATTTAGAATAGTTATGACATGAATTCAATTTGAAACATAATAAGTTATGTGGATAATCAATAGAATTTGATTTTTTTACCTTGGATGGTATATTTTGGGGATTATGATGCTTGGGTGGTTTGAAAATGAATCAATGAAAGAGATATGAGTTAGGTGACTTCTTCTAAAAAAAATTCCCCCTTCTTCCCTTAAAAGGGGGTTTTATCAATAAAAAAAATATTTGAAGGCCTTCGGGCCGTTGGATGGATAAGCTATGTGGATAGCTTCAACCCAAAAGTATTTTAGTAACCCATACTCACCTAGAACATTCAATTACATTTCTTGAACAATATAATTGTTCCAATATGATAATCCATATTTTTGTGGAGTTCTATGGTATGTAACTTTATTTTAATGAACATTCCTTTCAAAAAAGTTTTCAAACTCTATTTCATGAACTAGCCCGAGTCGACCCTGAACCGGTCACCTAGCCCAGCCCGCGACAAGTCCCAAGAGGAGTTCTCTATCCTCCCGAGATGGCGACAAGAACCAAGGGCATCAATATATTACACAAGGTAATGATTTCACCCATATATAAACAATCAAACAAACAATAGAAAGAAATGGATAGCCCAAAATACATTTATATAAAAATTGAACTGAACATTATTTGTACTTGAAACTGAAATTACAACTAAAACAACAACTCAACTGACCAAACCCAATAACCTACTAACTCCACGTGACCCCACTAGTCACTCTCCAACAAAATTATCACACATCTCCCACGGCGATCAAACTCAAGTAGAAACCTGCACAATGGTTAAAAACAGAAGAAGACTATAGGCGTGAGCATTAAAACTCTGTAGGTTAGCCTGATATTCTATTCCCAATGAACTTAATTTAAAATAAAAGAAACATCAATTTCATGTTTTAAATACAAGATAAAAATTTATGTTTTTCAAATGAGGTTCCATGCTATAATAATTATCACATGAAAACTTGCATGTTTTATAAACAAGAATGCTAGTAACAATTTTTCAAAGAGGTGAAAGTTCAAAATGAAAATAGTTTTGAAGAGGGATACTTTAAATAATTTATAGTTTTAAATAAATCACACCCACTGTTAAATTTACCAACCAAACACACCATATGATGACGGTAAGTACAAAATAGCCAATGAGCACAAGTCACGGGAACACCCCTAAGCACTAGTTAGTTGTGAGCCCCGGGTACCTCGTATCTCAGTGAAAGTAACCATAATAAATATACATTCTTGTGCACATGAGCCACTAGTAGGGAGCATATCCATAACCTAGTGTTCCCCCAACATCATCATTATCATAGTTTAGTTAGTGTTGTCATCTCCAATCTTGCTACATGAAACAGGGGCCAAACCCCACGGAATCACTAGCATACTAGTACACGTCTGCCCACCGAGATACCCATGATTCCCTTTAGTGCTCAATAAAGTTACACATATTATCAAATACACTTTTCACATAAAAATTACATTACCAAACTATAATCACACAAAAATCCCGCAAACATGCTTCACATTTCTTTCACGAATCAATAAACCACTAAAAAGTTTCATAAAATAATCTCAATGAGTATAACGAGGCCTGGAACATAAAATCCATTCAAAAATGATTTTTAAGGCCACAAAACCATCAATAACATATCAATACATATTTTTCAGCCCCAAAACTAATTAATAAATCAATTTCATGTACTATAAAATGGCCCCAAAAGATAGAACATAAAATACACATGGAAACCATTTTTAAAAAAAATGTCAAACGGACCTTTAAGGCTTTCTAAAAACTAACATTTGACAAAAGTATACATTTAAATTTTATTAAAGATGTGTATACACACCATTTATAGCAGAAAACCACTATCATAAATCTCTTATAATACTTACACTACTAGAAAAACAGGTATTTGCGACGGGCTATTTGCGACGGGATCCCGTCGCAACTACACTTATTTGCGACGGTCCCGTCGCTAAAGCCTTTTTTTGCGACGGTCATTCTCCCCGTCGCAAATAGTATTCCGTATTTTTGTAAAAAACTTTTAAAATAGTTTTTGCAACGGGTCCCGTCGCAAATACCTTTTGCGACGGTACCGTCGCAAAAACGATTTTGAAAAAAAATAAAAAACTATTAATAATACTAGTATTTGCGACGGGCATCGTATCCCGTCGCAAATACTATTTTTTTAAAAAAATAAAAAACTATTAATAATACTAGTATTTGCGACGGGTATAGTATCCCGTCGCAAATACTATAAAAAAAATAAAAAAAAAATTATTAATAAATTATTTTAATTAATATAATAATATAATTATAATTTACAAATGAAAATAATAAATTATTTTAATTACTATAATAATAGTAGAATTATAATTCAAAAATAAAAAATAATAGAATATTAATAAATGATTTAATTAATATAATAATATTACAATTATAATTCATAAATAAAAAAAATATTAATAAGTTATTTTAATTAATATAAAAATAATAGAATTATTTTACATTCAAATATTAAAATAATTCAAGTATTACAAAAAATATAATTAAATTATAATATTATAAAATTTTAATATATATATAAAATTTTAATATATATATATATAATTTAATATTATAAAATATAAATAATATTATTATTCATATTAATATTGTTATTTAAAAATATAATATTATTAATATTTTATAATGAGACAGAAACTACGAATAGAAAAAAAAAATATTTTGATTTCACAAATTTTATAACAGAAATACAAACTCTAATCTGAAGGAGGGGGGGGAGGTGGGGGATCTGCAGATGGTGGTGGAGGAAACTCCATCCCTAAAGCATGAGTGAGTCGGCACATGTACTCCATCTGCTCCTGATGCTGCTGCTGCCACCGACTCGCCTGCTCCTCGTACAGCTGCTGCTGGCGTCGACGCTCCTCCTCATGCTGCTGACGCATCTACTCCTGCTCCTATCGAAGACTCTCTATCTGTGCAGTCTGAGATCGCAACTGATCCTCATACTGTGTAGAAGAAGATGCACGAGCTCCTCTCGAGCTGGACGCCGACATCGCAGCACTGCCATAATAATCTCCGGGAGTCAGTCGAGAGCCGATACCAACTACCCGACCCTTCTCGAAGGCATACTGGGTGGCCTGCATCCATGTCGCCTCATCAAACTGACGGGCAGTGGTCTGATCTGATGACTCGGCCTGACTCTCAGGCCGGGCCTGTGCCGCTGTGGCCTCATATGACTCCTATAGTTGCAATTTAAAATTAAAATTGTGAATATATTATATGCAGTTAATTTTTAAACTTGAAAACAAATAATACTGACCACGATGTGATGCTGACGATCACCTCTGAGCTCCCCAGTAGCAGGATCACTATACATCCTCCGATATACGTCGTACTCTGTAATATCGGGGTGCTCGACAGCCTATAAGAATAAAAAATAAACTGTTAATATTTATAATTATATAAAATATTTATAAATAATGTACGTACCAGATGCTGTCTATGAGTACTGAAAGAACGACTCCCAGCTCAATGAGTCACCTCCTGTCTCCCCCGATTCTGCCTCCCCACCGATGATCTCCTCTAAAAGGCACCACTCAACCAGTGCGCACATAATCCATCCCATACATGGAATGAAATATACTCTGGTCGGTGTGCTCTACATGACTCCTCAAAATCTGACACTCCTGCTTTCTTCATCGCAGCTTTTCTTAAATTGTGCAAAAACTGACGAAGGTGATCACGCATGGCCACCTCCCATGCCTCGTGGATGGCGTCACGCATGGTATCCTCGATCGGATACCATAAACCCTACAAATAAATCAAAATATCAAGTTAGAAATGAAATAATTTTCAAAATAAAAATTATTTATTTACGTACGTACTAACCAATGGCCGAACATGGCCTGCTACACATCAATGGGAATCTGCTCCCATGTGGTCCACGGCTGAGAGAAATAGTTACGCAAAATAGCGCTGCCCTGTTCGACTGCTATATGCGGAAAACTGAAAAAATAATAAACATTTATTATGTGAATAGATTAATGAAATCTTAGTCAAATCCACAGGTTATCACACAGGTTATCACACCTCCGTGTGCGTGGATCAAACCCAAGACGTGGACGTCGCTCGGGGACGGGGTCAGGAATCATCAATCGTGCAAGACCGTGCCCCCTCCGCGTACTCCCTGGAGCGCCTGCAGGCTGAGGGTCATCTGTCAGCAACTCATCCGCATCAAAAGTCAGGTCAGCATCCGCCAACGCACGAAATGTGGCGTCGTCCATCTGAAACAGACAATGTTAATGTTAGAAAATAATTGATAATTACTATTATATATACATATATACATATTATGATTGTATATAAATACCATGGAATGCTATCAGTGTTCATCTTCATCATCATCTTCATATATGTCAATGTCATCTTCATATTCCTCCTCAACATCATCGATATCCATTCGAGTTACAGTTGCTTCATCTCTTACCGTTTCAAATTCATATGTGACATCATTAACATCATCGTCATCACCGACTCTTAAATGTGGGGTGTCGTCATCGATACTCATGTCTCTTTGTAAAAAAGATTGATTTTGAGTACTCTCTTGAAAAACTTCAATTCTTTGCACATCAGTGAAAGCACATTCACTTTGACTAAACTGATTGTCTCGAATTTTGATTTTTATTACACTCCACCAATCAGTCAAGTCTCTTGATGTTGCACAGTACTTTGCATAATAAACTTGATATGCCTGTTGAGCCAATAAGAATGGTTCATTTACTGCGAGAACACTTTTACATTTAATATCGATGATTCCATGAGTCAGATGAATACGCACGCCTCTCTCTGTATCCAACCACCGACATTTGAACATGGTTATGTAATGTTGTCCAAGATAACAGAGTTCAATGATTTCATCAAGTATGCCATAAAAGTCAACTTCATTTTCTCGATGATGATATCCTCTCAAGCTAACTCCACTGTTCATTATTTTTTTCGATTCCCCATATGCATGTGTGTGGAATCGAAATCCATTCACCACATATGCATTATAAGTTTTAACAAGTTTGGAAGGTGGGTTACTCAATACACACAGCCGTTTGTCAATTTTATCAGCATGTCGAGACACCTGAAAATTTGTGAAATAATTATCAATATATTAAACTATACATTGAATGAGTTTCTAAAAGATAAAGAATTTATTTTACCAGTTTTTGAAACCACTGAGAGAAATTTTTCAGTCGACGTTCTTCGAGAGCAGCTGCTGTAATTTGTGGAATTTGTTTCTTGATATGATTATCATACAACCTATAAAAACCAAAGTTATTTACTGTAACATAAATGATAGAATAAGTGATATAAACACTTACAGTACAACTGATGTCATCTCTTCACAGTTGAGCAGAACATACGTATGAGCTTTATGATGTTCATCATCTGAAAGCCAGTGTTCAGAAACTCCACCAAAACCAAGCTCTGACTGGTTGAAAACAGATAATTGATTGTCGATTTCATCAATATTCCTCTCATTCCGTCCCATTCGGTTGTGTTTTGAAGGATACTCAGATTCAAAATAATGGGAGCAGAAAAAAGATATTTCCTCTTGCAAATAAGCTTCTGCAATAGATCCTTCAACAGATGCTTTGTTGCGTACTTTTCTTTTCAATTTTTGCATGCATCTTTCAAATGGGTACATCCATCGAAACTGTACCAGACCTTCACATTTGGCTTCATATGGCAAATGTAACATCAAATGTTCCATTGAGTCGAAGAAAGACGGCGGAAATATTTTTTCCAGTTTACATATAATTACAACAACATCTTTTTCAAGTTTGCCTAGAGCATCATAATCTGCCGTAGCCGCACAAATTTCCCGAAAAAAATGAGACATGTCTGTTATGGAATCCCAAATCACAGAATTCAACAGACCTCTTAATCCAATGGGTAGAAGTCTCTCCATTATAACATGACAATCATGACTTTTTAATCCAGTAATATGACCATTCTTTACACATCTACCCAAATTGGAAGCACAGCCATCTGGAAGTCTCAAATCTGCAATCCACTGACAAAATAATAAACGGTTTTCTTTAGACAGTGTATAAGCTGCTTTTGGTTTCAGTAACCTTTCTGTTTGGACATTCTCAAATAGTTCCAATTCTGGACGCCTGCAAATTTGGGAAAGATCTAAACGTGCATTTACATTGTCTTTGCTCTTTCCTGGCGTATCCAAAACTGTATGAAACAAATTATCAAAGCAGTTCTTCTCAATATGCATGACATCTAACATGTGTCGGACCAACAAATCATACCAATATGGCAAATCCCAAAATATGCTACGTTTAATCCAATTGTGTTCTTTCCCAAAACCAGAAATTTTCTGTTGGTTTATTGTGGGACCAAAAGTGATGGGAGGTAATGAAAATACAACTGATTTTAACTCCTAACCTGATAGCATTTTTGGAGGTCCATCCCTTTCAGCTGTTCCTTTTCTGAAATGAGATATGTTTCTGCGAAAAGGATGATCAGCTGGAAGAAATCTGCGATGACAGTCAAAATAACAAGGTTTCTTTCCATGAATGAGCATAAATGCTTTGTTCTCTCCCATACAGTAAGGACATGATTTCTGACCATGTGTACTCCAGCCAGATAACATCCCATAAGCTGGGAAGTCACTTATTGTCCACATCAATGCTGCTCTTAGTATGAAATTCTGTTTCATTGCAACATCATATGTACTGACACCAGTACTCCACAATAAATTTAATTCATCAATAAATGGATTCAAATAAACATCAATATTTTTCTTCGGATGTCCTGGAATTAGTAAAGTCAAAAAGATATATGGCTCCTTCATCAACATCCATGGAGGTAAATTGTACGGAGTTAAAAAAACAGGCCAACATGAATATTGACTACCATAAGATCCAAACGGACAGAAACCATCAGTGGAAAGGCCCAGTCGAACATTTCTAGCTTCTAAAGCAAAGGATGGATGCACTCTATCAAAATGTTTCCATGAATCACCATTGGCTGGATGATTCAAGCTTTTATCGGTTGAAATATTCTCTTTATGCTATGACATCATTGTCGCTGTATTCTTAGACATGAATAAACGCTGAAGTCTGGATGTAAGCGGAAAATATCTCAACTGTTTTACAGGAATCAAACCAGAATTCCCGTGTTGTCCTTCTTTATATCTCAGTTGCCCACATGTGGGACAACTATCCAACGACTCATTTTCCCCAGAATATAAAATGCAGTCATTTGAACATGCATGAATCTTCTGACAAGTAAGTCCCAAATTTCGAACCAACTTCTTACTTTCATAGTAATTTGCAGGTAAAACATTTCCTTCGGGTAACAGTGTTTTCAGCAAAGAAAATATCTGGTCAAAACAGGTGTTTGACATTCCATTATCTGATTTGATAGCCATAAATTTTGCAACTGCTTCTAATTTGCTCATCTTGCAGCCAGGATATAATGCATCCTCAGCAGACTTCAACAACTCATAAAATTCAGACGGTCCCAACTCAGGATTTGAAGCTATATCAGCCGGAGTTTCTGTATGTTGAACAGATGAACCTGCAACATCATGTACTAAATCTTGAAACTGGGATGGATCCGGAATTAAGTTGGTATCACCTGCTCTGGAACTGCGTTCACCGTGTTGATACCAAAAAACATAATCTGCTTGAAAACCAAAACGCAAGAGATGTTCCCCCACTTTGTCAAACGTGTCAAACGTTCTCAATGCACATTTTCTACAAGGGCATTTTATCTTTCCTTCTGAAACAAATTCTGGATTTGATGCCGCAAATGATAAAAAAATCTCCACACCCTCTATATATACTGGATTTAAACCAGAACCATTTGGATTTCTACGTTGATTTATCCATATGCGGTCATCTAATAATGACTGTTGACGACCTCGTTGTTCCATATTTTTCTATAAAATATAAAAGCATTACTGGTTTTGAATAATTTGTTAGAAAAAACACAAGCAAGGATTGAATATATTGAGAATAAAGCAAAACCTGTTACAAATATTGATAATTTTAATATTATATTGATTTTTTATTTTTTTTAATAATACTAATATAATTTTTTTCATAAATATTAATTATATAATAATAACATCATTACATTATTAGTATATTTTATTATTAATATTAAAATAATATAATTTTCTATATTATATACAATTCTCCTTTCATCTGTGTGTTTCACATTCGGTCTCCACATGTAATATTGGCATTCACTTTCACCTCTCCATTGGCGAGTAGGTTGATAATTTTGAAAAAGAATGCCAATATTACATGTGGAGACAGAAAAAACACAGAAGAAAAGAGAATTGTATATAATATAGAAAATTATATTATTTTAATATTAATAATAAAATATACAAATAATGTAATAAGGTAATTATTCCTAATTATTGGTAATTATTTCAAATTATTGCTAATTATTCCAAATTATTGGTAATTATTCCAAATTATTGGTAATTATTCCAAATTATTGGTAGTTATTCCTAATTATTGGTAATTATTCCTAATTATTGGTAAATATTGGTAATTATTGGAAAATATTGGTAATTATTGGAAAATATTGGTAATTATTGGTAATTATTGGAAAATATTGGTAATTATTGGTAATTATTGGAAAATATTGGAAAATATTGGTAATTATTGGTAATTATTGGTGATTATTGGTAATTATTGGTAATTATTGGTAATTAATACTAATTATTGGTAATTAATACTAATTATTGGTAATTAATAATAATTATTACTAATTATTGGTAATTATTACTAATTATTCCTAATTAATACTAATTATTCCTAATTAATACTAATTATTCCTAATTATTACTAATTATTCCTAATTATTACTAATTATTACTAATTATTGTTAATTATTCCTAATTATTACTAATTATTACTAATTATTACTAATTATTACTAATTATTAGTAATTATTGCTAATTATTACTAATTATTGCTAATTATTACTAATTATTACTAATTATTACTAATTATTGATAATTATTAGTAATTATTGATAATTATTAGTAATTATTGATAATTATTAGTAATTATTACTAATTATTGGTAATTATTACTAATTATTCGTAATTATTACTAATTATTCGTAATTATTACTAATTATTCGTAATTATTACTAATTATTCGTAATTATTACGAATTATTCGTAATTATTACTAATTATTCATAATTATTACTAATTATTGGTAATTATTGGCAATTATTGGTAATTATTGGCAATTATTGGTAATTATTGGCAATTATTGTTAATTATTACTAAATATTGGTAATTATTGGTAATTATTAATAATTATTGTTAATTATTACTAATTATTGTTAATTATTGGTAATTATTACTAATTATTATTAATTATTCCTAATTATTACTAATTATTGGTAATTAATACTAATTATTGGTAATTAATACTAATTATAGGTAATTATTACTAATTATTGGTAATTATTACTAATTATTGAGAATTTTTCCTAATTTTTCCTAATTTTTCTTAATTTTTTCTAATTTTTCCTAATTTTAGGTATTTATTACTAATTATTACTAATTATTGCAAATTATTGGTAATTATTGGTAATTATTGGTAATTATTGTTAATTATTGTTAATTATTGCTAATTATTGGTAATTATTGGTAATTATTGGTAATTATTGGTAATTATTGGTAATTATTGGTAATTATTGGTAATTATTGGTAATTATTGGTAATTATTGGTAATTATTGGTAATTATTGGTAATTATTACTAATTATAAATAATTATAAATAATTATTACTAATTATTCATAATTATTCCTAATTATTACTAATTATTACTAATTATTACTAATTATTACTAATTATTCCTAATTATTACTAATTATTCCTAATTATTCCTAATTATTCCTAATTATTCCTAATTATTCCTAATTATTCCTAATTATTCCTAATTATTCCTAATTATTTGTAATTATTGGTAATTATTGGCAATTATTGGTAATTATTACTAATTATTGGTAATTATTGGTAATTATTGGTAATTATTACAAATTATTCTTAATTATTGATAATTATTGATAATTGTTCCTAATTATTACTAATTATTCTTAATTATTGATAATTGTTCCTAATTATTCCTAATTATTACTAATTATTGATAATTATTGATAATTATTCCTAATTATTCCTAATTATTCGTAATTATTGATAATTATTGATAATTGTTCCTAATTATTCCTAATTATTGCAAATTATTACTAATTATTGATAATTATTGATAATTATTGATAATTATTCCTAATTATTCCTAATTATTCCTAATTATTCCTAATTATTCCTAATTATTCCTAATTATTCCTAATTATTCCTAATTATTACTAATTATTACTAATTATTACTAATTATTGGTAATTATTGGTAATTATTACTAATTATTACTAATTATTGTTAATTATTGGTAATTATTCCAAATTATACATAATTATTACTACTTATTGGTAATTATTACTACTTATTGGTAATTATTACTAATTATTACTACTTATTGGTAATTATTACTAATTATTACTAATTATTGATAATTATTACTAATTATTACTAATTATTGGTAATTATTACTAATTATTACTAAATATTCTTAATTATTGATAATTATTGATAATTGTTCCTAATTATTAGTAATTAAATGAATAATTACCAATAATTAGGAATAATTACCAATAATTACAAATAATAACATTATTAGTATATTTTATTATTAATATTAAAATAATATAATTTTCTGATTTATATACAATTCTCCTTTCATCTGTGCGTTTTCTATCTCCACATACAAATAATACATGTGAAGACAGTAAACACACAGATGAAAAGAGAATTGTATATATATAAAAAATTATATTATTTTAATATTAATAATAAAATATACTAATAATGTAATAATGTTGTTATTCCTAATTATTGGTATTTATTACTAATTATTAATATTTATTCTTAATTATTAAAAATTATTACTAATTATTCCTAATTACCATTAACTATGAACAATACTAATAATTTAAATTTATTAAGTAAGAAAACAATATAAACATAATTAAATTACAACTAATTAAGAATAACTGAAACTAATAAAAAATTAAAAATAAATATTAAATTAAAATGAACATAAATACCTTGAAAATTGATCTGCTCTGATCGTTCTTCAAAACTTTAATATCAGCTCCGAAGAAAAAAATTAAACTGAAGAAAAACTCAACTTTAGAAACACAAGTTTGAGAGCAGGAGAAGATAGAGAATGAGAATGATTTGAAAAAAACGGATGGGGGTATTTATAGGTTAGATTAGTTGCGACGGGCCCATTTGCGACGGGTACCGTCGCAAATACCTTAGCCCGCATTTATTACGGTCAACGGGTAAATAGTTATTTGCGACGGGAAAATATTCCCGTCGCAAATACCTTTTACCGACGCCGGTTATTTGCGACGGGAATATTTTCCCGTCGCTAATAGTTTTCCCGCGATTTGGCGCGCATCGCGGGAAAACTATTTGCGACGGGGACAGCAATCCCGTCGCAAAAGCCTATTTATTTGCGACGGGTAACTACCCCCGTCGCAAATAAGTTTTTAACGGGACTATTTGCGATGGGATTTATTCCCGTCGAAAATAACCCGTCGCAAATACCCATTTTTTCCGTAGTGTTAGGTTACATATTCAAAACATAACCATTTTCATAAAGATGTGAAATGGTCCATTTTCGGGAAACTCGGGCCAAAATATATTGTAAACCAAAATCCATTTGTTTGTAAAACCAAATCCAAATTGGAAAGCCATATAAGGACCCAAAAATACCATTTTTAATTCTTCCAATACATTTATAAATCCAAACAAATAATTTTTAAATCACACTTAACACATAAAATCCAACCGGGTAATTTACCGAACACATGACATGCTCTTTTAAACAAAAAAAATTATTTTAAGAACTTAATAAAGAATAAAACACCAATTGTATGACATATTTTATTCAAGGTTCTGAAAAAAAAATTAAATACCATAAACCAGGTTCTCAACCTCACAAAACACATGCGAAAGATAATAGAACATTTAAACAAACACTTGGTGAGCACTTTCATGACAAAACAACAATACCTTTCACAAAACAAGGCTTAAACAACCATCTTTCGCACCAAGAAAATTATACAAAGGATTTAAAACAATAATAAACATATATATTAGTTGAGTAAAATATTAAAATGATGAAACTTGAATGGTAAAGGCATGTGCAAGGAATATCCTACCTCAAATCCTTGTCGTAATGGAAACGCAGACCTAAAATCACCATCCGAGGGTTTACAAACCCTAAACCTATGACGACCAGACCCAAATGAATCAAAACCCCATAAAAAATCATGTAATAACAGAAAAATAAGTCTAACAGGACTATAGGATATAATAAAATCAAGAAATAATGAAAGGAGGATGAAGATGGAGGATAAAGGAGAAGGAATCTCACCTTTTCAACTAGAAAACTATTCGTATTCCATTAAATATGCACCCTTAGATAAAATGGAATGTCTTAAAACATATTGGAGAGACTCATAAGGTCTATAAGAACCATGAAAAGAATATTTTTGGAAAAAAGAGTATGAATTGAATTATTTATGAATGATACAATTTACCTTGTCAATTCTGGATGATTTGAGAGACATTGAGAATGTTTCCCCACTCCGTGACTATTATGAGATCCAAAGAGGAAAAATCGATAATGGTGGTGAGGATAGGGATATTGGATTTGTGTGGGAGGTAGAATCACCAAAAAATATTAAATATTGAATTAGATATAAAAGAAACAAATTATTTTTTTAAAACTGGAAATGGGCCCATGGGCTGGCCCAATACCTAAATAATTAACCCAAATTCACCATGATTATGAATTATTAAGTGGAACAAAATGATATGGAAGTTTTAATATGTCATTATAGGACAAGTGGGAATTGTAATGGGTGAAAAATGATGAAATACAAAGGAGTTATAAAAGAAACAAATTCAGTTTTTAAAACTGTAAATGGGCTCACGGTTGGTCCAAATCATGAAGTAGCCACCCTTTCTTCAAAAATTCCTAAACAAGCAATGGGGAACCCATTTTAGGGTGATTAGACATATATGAAACTTCAAAAATAAACATTAATCTCACCAAATTCCCATGAAAAGGATCTGGATTTCCAATGGACCGGATTGAAACAAAGATATGAAAAACTGGGTGTGACACTCTAGGTTTTTTAATTCACATCAGCCATCACTTCACATAGATATAATCATATAAACATTATTATTTTTAAATAAATTATAGTAAAAAAACATAGATAAATTTTCACATTAGTGAGCCATAAGATATACCTAACAAAATATATTGTAATTGTAACACCCAAAAAATTTATGATATTTTTCTCTTCAAATATATTAAATTTTCTCGATAGCTTTAAATACATCCTACCTCAAGTCTGAATGAACTGTAATATAATATACCATTATAATATGGCCATCAAATTGGTGGGTTTGAATAGTAATAACTAAATTATTAAAAAATTGTGGTTTACACATGTATAAAATAAATTCATTAGGAACAAATTTATTAGATATAAAAATATAATCATTTGAAAGTAAAAGATGTGTTTTTCTAAAAAAACTATTTTTATATGGGAAATGTGTTTTTTTCATAATAAATTATATTAATCACTATTGGTTATTAATATTAATTAAATGTATATAATATATATTCAATAAAATTTTATATCATTCATCTAATATTTTCCTATGCATGGGATACAAATGAATCTAGTTTTATTATTAAAAATGTATTTTTCTATAAAGATGGTTTCATCGTGTTTTGTGCAGTTATGTTAAAATTAATTTTTTTCACATATTGAAACTAACTTTTGAAAAATGAGTTCTATATTTTTAATCATTAATATCAAAAAATTTAAATATGTCTCGTTTTATTTTTAGTTATTATGAATAGTAATCATGCTAAATATTTGTCACCTCGGTGAGGGTAAAATATGTTAAATTTGGGTAAAACCAAGAGGTAAGGTCTCAAAATCAACCCAAAACAAATTTTTACCCAATTTTATGTGTGTATTTCAGAAATTTCCACCCAATTATTGAATATATGGCCATTTTTTCCATTTTTAATTGATTATTACCTTGATATTAATTTAAGGAATGAATAAATACAAAATGCCACTCTCTTGAATTAAATATCTCAAAAAAAATACATAAGTAAAAAATGAGGATAAGTTCATTTATAAGTTTTTATTTAAAATAAATATTATTTTTTTAAAATTTTAATTTATTTATAATTTTTAGTGATTAAATAATTACCTTAAATTATTACATAACACCGATATATGTTTTTCAAATAGAAGAAAATTTAAATAAATGGTATTAAAAATATTAAAAGTAATAAAAATAGGAATAATTATTATGTTAAATGAATTTTTTTTATGAATATAACATATTGTGTATGTTTTTAAGGTTTAAATTCTAATTCGACCTTTATATTTATGCCTTTAAAGTTAAATTAAATGAATAGTTTAAAAATTGACATTAAAGATTTTTTATGAAAAATATTATCTTATTAAATTATTAAAAAAAATTAAGGTGGTCAAGTATGATGATAATTGGTCTATAATATCATCCCTTATCCATTTATTAGCCAATATTTACCTCATAAGTAAAATTATAACACTTTATTCGTAAAAAGTCATTACCACAGTTAAGATTAAAATTTGTTAACCAAGGGGTTAAACTGAAAGATATGGTTTGAAATTACAAGGTTTGAAATAACACTAAATGCTATCTAAATTTATTTTTATGATTATCTTTTGAACATATCCTTTTTTTCTTCAAATCTTTGGCTATTTGGTAGAATTTGACTTGGAATGACTTAATTTTATTTTGATATTTTTATTAATCCAAAATCTGTCGTTTCCCTTCCTTATAAAAGAGAAACCCTTCACTCTTTTATTAACAAAACATTGATCCATTAATCTAAAATACCCCAAAAATATCCTCCCCAACATCATTATCCATGTTATGTAGGTTATGGTCTTTACAAAATACCAACTCTAGTGTCCTTAATAGGATATCTAAAAGAGTTCTTTCAAAGAAGAGGTAATCACCATAAACGATCAATTATTTTTTATTATTCTATTTCATCCTATAAATATATGGAATTTGTTACAAAATAATAACCAAGTTTTCCTCAATATAATTAAATTTTATTATGATTATGAAACCAATATGATCCACCCTATTTTACTTCCAATTAAAAATGGTTATGCCGCTTGTGGGTACATGTGGACTATCACCTCCATAAAGCAATGTGATTAATTATTCATTTACAATTTACATGGATGGTAATAATTATTATTATTATATGTGATATATATGAAAAAATAATTATTATTTAAAGGAGAATTATTATATAAATTTCTTTCATTCCATCTGCTGAAAAGTGAAATTAGTATTCGCGCATACGTACATCCTACCGTCTCTATGAATGATGTAATTCCTTTTTCTCTCTATCTTTTATGGGTGATTATATATATATATATATATATATATATTATTAAAATTATGTATGTTATTAAACCATGATCAAATTTCACTGAACAAATCTATCGAACAAAAACATACATGAAAAATGAAGCAGTTATCACCACAAATATTGATTTTAATAAAGAATTATTAATAAAAAGATGATAAATGGTTATATTTAAATAATATATAGTATTAAATATATTAGTATTTTTATTTAATATATGAATAATACATCAATATTTATTATATAATAGGTTTGCAATCATGTGAAGGAATTTGGACCTAAGGTATGGGTTTATTTCATAATATCATCATTGTTTCAGATTATCTATGTTTAAGTCTCCATTGGGAGAATTATTTGATATTTATATCTTTAGACATATATATTTTATTATTATATGGTTATTTATTAAAATTACTTTTTTTCCTTTCATTTTACTCACTTTAAGTACTTAATATACAGAAATAATATTTTTAAGGAAACTCGACTTCATTTTTCTACTTGGTCAGGAATCTTTTTCTTCCATGTCCATATTTCCCATAAAATATTTTAAATAATGTTTTTACTATAAAAAAATTATTTATTAAACCCATTTTTTAACCATGTTTTAATTTTTAAAAATGGTTTAAAAGGAATATTATTATAATTTTCTGAACGAGGTATTTTCCACTTTTTACCGAAAATGTGAAAGGAAACGTTGTTTTCGCATACAAGACATGGGTGTATTATCCTACCATCATAACTGATTAATGATTTGAAGATTAACTTATAAGTTTCAAAGGTTTATTTCAATGAAAAAACATTAGTTAATATTTGTGAAATTTTTAAATTTCAAAAAAAAATCAAGGTAAAAATGGTATTTTCCTTATTAAAATTTTGAATGATCTTTTTAAGGTATTTTCACCTATGTAAATGTAATTTTTTTAATATTATTCTTTAATGAGGATATAATATAATTATTTCATCCACCATATTTATCTGGATGGTTTATGATCGTTTTTACTATAGAATGTATTGAAATATCATATTTTAGTTCTTTCAAAACAGATATTTATTGACTTTTAATGAATGGTGATTATGTTGTATTATTCATTTCTATGAATAAGGAATTGGATATATGAGGTGGCGTGTGTTGAAAAAATTACATATCCCCTAGATGCATCGATGGGTATCATGAGTTAAAACAGGTTGGCTATTAGTAAAGGCATTACCCATTTATGTATATGTCTTGGACAAGGCCTCGGTGATAAGTTTGTGATTTATGGAATTTTTCATTCCATCATTATGAAATCAGTCCATGTGATTATTTGAATAGTTATGATATACATGGATAATTTTTAATCTCATGTGATTATTTATATGGAATTATTTTATCATCATTTATTCATTCCTTATTATTCATGCCTTATTTATTCTATGTTAGCTTCTATTGTATACATACCCTTACATAGAATCTGAACTCACCCATTTCATATTTTTATTTCCTTGCGATTCTAATTAGTGTATCATGATTGATATAAAATGATATGATATACGTAATAATGATGTTCTTAAAGAAAATACTATGTTGTATTTTATGTTTTCAAATGTAATATCATATTTAAGTATGAATCTAGTTTCCATGATTACTAAACTATTCGGTGTATTAGGATGCAATCACTTGTATCTAGTACCAATTTAATAAAGCAACCAATGGCTTTGGGAAACTAGGGATAAGGTCTTTAAAATTGGTATGAGAGGAAGTTTAAAAGAAAATTTGATAACTAGATTTTATAAAACATAAAGTAGGAAAGATAACCCTATGACTGAATTTAAGGATATAAATAAGTATAGGATAATATACTAATGTTTTGGTATGGTAGTGATTATGTGTTTTTTAGGAAATAAATCCATGTCTGGATACTACAAGTGGATGTGGTTTTGTAACAGATGCATCTAAGGGTAATAACATTAAAAATAGTTGGTCGAATATATCTTGGTCATTAGTTTGTTGCACGGTGAGTGTTCCCTTACTGTGTACCTAGTTTAAAACTCTTGGGGGATATGCTTATGTTAATTAAATTTTTTTTATAAACTATTAAGAAAAATTTGAAAATATTTTTATGATTTTTAGTATATTCCCAAAGAATCCATGTTTATGATTCTGATATTAGTTATGCATAAATTTTCAATTAATTCAAAGAGTTTTACTAGTTTCAAAATTATACATTATGATTCATAATGTTATTATCCAATCTAGTATACTCTATTATTTAGAAATGGAACTTGAAAGAAGGAATATAAAATGTTTCAATGCATTTAATCAATATAGGGATTTTCCACCTGGTAATGATAATGAAGGTAGATATGGAGACAGAGCTTGAACTAAAAAATATAACTATATTAGGGCATATAACTCACATTATGACCAATAACCTTGTCTATATGGAGAGGCATACTAATATTAAATGTGGTGTAACAATGTTATATTGTTTCATTTAACAACAACTTCCATCATTAAATAGAACCACAAATCCATTTTTAGCTGAGAAATGGATAAGTTCCATAAAAAATATATTTCTTTCTTTAGGAAGTAAAGAAAGGGATCAGGTTTTAATGATATTTTATCATCCCATGGGGGATGTAGATCAATGGTGTTCATTGATTCATAACACTAAGGATAAGAAAGAAATAATGATAAGGAGTGGAATGATTTGAATGTACAAAAGTAGAAATTTTGGCTATAGACATGGCCAAAAACTGTGTCTATAAGGGTCAAAACTATGGTTATAATCTATATCCATAGTTCCAAATGACCGTGGCACGTATTGGTGTGGCTATAGCTAAAATCTATAGCCACAGTTCTCTGGTATATTTCTAGAGTTGTCAATCATGGAAACAGGTCTATTTCCACAATTTTCCAAACTATGGAAATAGATCCCATAGTTTTCCACCATGGAAGTTGGGCTATAGACACGATTTTCCACCATGAAAATAGAGCTATTTCCATAATGGAAAATCGTGGCTATGGCCAAAAAATAATATGTTCCTAGTTAGATTCGATATTTGCACCTCTTCTCTACGCACCAGTAGCTTAACCACTACACCACATGTTATTTCTATATATATATATATATATTGTTATGTATATTATTAAAAATTGTGGCTATTATAAGTCCCCAGCCTTAAACCTTACTTAATCTTGAGTTATTACAAGATTACACATTGAGGATCTTTTCGGGTTTAGAGTTTTAGAGAATTAGATCATAAAACTTGCATTACATTCCACATATAAACAAAGTGGTTACATAAAGATTGTATTCTTCATTCCCATCAATGGAAACATATTTAAAATAAAACATGGATTCTTTCTTGACACTTTCTTGACACTATCATCATATCATGTACCTTTCCCTTGACCTGTGAAAAAAAATTCAAAAAAAACATGGGATGAGCATAAAAAGCTCAGTAAGGGATATAAAAATATGGAAAGGAAACATGGGTACATATATACATAATAATGAAATCATAATTTACCTATAAAACATAAGCACTTTAACATACCTCATCAAATCATGAATAAATCATAGAAATCATAATACATAAAGGTAACTTGAGGCATTCATAACATTCTTACGTAGGGAGTAACCCTCTTGGTTACGTTTGGAATACCCATCACAGTATATTCCCTAAATCTCTTCAGAGAAACCTTAACGTTTCACTCCTTCATGTTACCCAATGCATTGGAGAGCTATAACGGGCTCACCCGCCCTTAGTTTATCACGGAACCACCTATCTTCATAATAATTCCCAAGAACCTCAACATAATCATATCACATAAAACATGCATAAAGGAAACATAACAATTCCACCTTTCAATCACAAGATATCAATACAATACATTGATATAAAAACATTATGAAAACCATTTTCAATACCAAAATAAAATAAAAGTAAAACATGGTATTTATTTTTCTTTTAAAAAAAAGGTATGGCTTGTAGAGGAAGCCGAAACTCAAATAAAGGTCACAGCGGCGGAGAAGTCATTGTCGTTGCATACGTACGACAAAAACATTCCCTTTTGTTGTTTAGTAAAACGCTTTATATAAAAAATATTCCTTTTGGATAAACGTAAAAGTTAAAGGGGTTTATACACCGTATAAAAGAAGGTTGTGTATAAAACAAAATATGCCTCAATGAAAGGAGATTGAGACGAAGTCCCATACCTCAGGTCCGACTTGACTTGGTCGTTCTTTAATCTCCTAAATAATAAACTTGAGTTAATTTATACTTGTTTAAGAACCTTTTTCAAGTTCATTATTCCTTTTATATCACTTATTGCCATGTCATGAACACTATGTAATTATTTAAGTTAATAACGGTCGTTTTAACGATCATTGGTACTTGAGTCAAAAATAAGCCCTTTATAATTACGAGTTTTTCATGTACCCATTATATCCAGAATGGTATTCATGATGTAGATATCATATATGTCATATATATCCAGTACATGCATGCATTTATAATATTACATAATCATTTATAGGTAAGAAATGAAATGCACCGTTCATGGAGACGGTAAGCCATACGTACGCATGAACGCTACTTTCATTTCTATTTCGTATTTTATAGAATGGAATAGTAATGATATAAAGGTATATTATAATTCCAGTATAATATCATATATAATATCATAACTCCATCCTTTATATGTCCCACATATGGTATTTAACGAATCAAATCACTTTGAGGGGGTGGTAGTCCGCACTTCCTTAAATGAAGATATCGTGTTTACCCATAATGGAAACCATAAAGGTATGCCCAAAATGAATAATACAGAAGATTAAGGAAAACATAACCATATTATATATCATATATAAATTTAGTGTCATATTAATGGCCACCTTTGAAGGTGTTAAAGGAATTTTGAACAATCATCGTTTCGGGAGGCATAAATTCACCATCCACGGAAACAGTATGTTCTTTAACCATTAGATGTAGGTGTGTGTAAGTGTAGCCTGAATCCTTATTATAACAACATCATAGTATATTGAAGATACTGGAGTTGTTACAAAATAAATAAATAAAAAGAGTTTAGGGGGTTGGAGAAGCAAAATAAAACAAAAGGACTCAAGTGAAGACATTACCTTAAAATCGGGTAACTCCCTTTGGTTTGAGATCAAAGGCTTCCTTGGGAAGACTTCTGCCCAAAGTGAGGCTTCAAGGAGTAAGAGAGGGAAGTGTAGAGACAAAATGGGAAGGGTTTGGCCGAGCCAAAGGCTTTTTAAGTGTGGGTAAGGAGGTAGAGGTGGGGGCCTTTTATAAGAGGAGAGGAGGGGCACTCTTGGAAAGTAAAGAAATATTACTTTATTTGAAAATGAGTTTCGGATTTAAAAGGTCCCATATTGATATAATTAGAGGATAAGGTCATAAGGGTTCTCAATCCACCCATCCAATAGGTTTTGTACATGTGTAGGTCTTAGATTTTACATTATCCTTTCATTTTATTTAAATCGTTAAATAATGAGGTCATCGCTGCATCATCATGATTTCATAAATAATTTAATTTATTTAATGTCTAAAAATTATAAAAAAAATACTATGATGTAGGAAATATTTTTATATTTTCAATAAATATTTATATTCAAAAATCTGACTTGTATAACTCCATGTTAAAATTGTTTTATTAAAACATTTTAGGTTTCTGTTATTTTTACTTTAACATTAAATAAAAAGTTATTTATGTCATTTCCCAACCAAAGTGGCTCCATGGGGTCCCCAAGTTGACCCATGGATTTTCTTGGTCTGACATGACAAATCCAATGAGGGTAGGACATGTGTCAAGCTCATCTCATATTATTATAACATTATTTTTACCTTAAACTACACTAATTACCACTAATCGCGATTAAAAAAAATAAAAGTTACTATTCACCAAAAAATTATTTTAATCCCATTGAACCGCATTTTACTTATTAATGAAAACCATGTATGTTGGATTTTTGAAATTAAAAACACAGAGGTGGTAAAATTCTATTTAAACGAAAAATCAGTTTCTTTAACTACCACTTAGTGGTTTCACTATTCATCAAAAATTGAAGTTTTTCAGAAAAATACCAAAAATTCACCCTAAGAAATATTTGATTTTCCGAATTCAAAAATGAAGTCTATTTTACAAAATTAAAAACATATAGTTCACATTAATTAATTTAATAATTAATTCCCGCTGTCATGACAAATAGCGTGTTTTTATGAAACAATAAGTATCAAAAGATTAACACTAGTTTAAGTCCGATTTCAAAGTGAATTTGATTCCAATGACCATCATTGGATAAAATGGTAAAAATATATTCTAATTTCACTTCAAAACCAATTCAAAATATAATATAGTCATATAAATAAATTATATTAAAAAGAGGTTTTGAATTAAAATACAACATTTTTCACTATTCATTAAAAAATGAACTTTATCGGAAAAATACCAAAAAATTACACAAAGTAAATTTTGATGTCCCAATCATAAATAATAAGTTTATTTTGACAAACATAGCTTATAAAATTGTCAAAAGATAGATTTAAAAAAGGTTTGCCATCAAAAGGCAGTAAAACAATCTTTTAAGAATATTAGTGTATTTTATGCATAAGATTGCATTTATTTTCGTTTTAAGCCTCTAAAACACTATATTAATCACTAATAGACATAGATAATAATATCTATTATTTATTACTTACTTGGGATGTTACATCCTTCCCCCTTTAGAAAATTGCGTCCCCGCAATTTATTTACTTATCGAATAAATGGGGGTACTTATCCCTCATTGCATTTTCAGATTCCCATGTTGCCTCTTCCATCATGTGGTTTTTCCACAAAACCTTTACCTGATTAATCACCTTATTTCGTAACACTTGCTCCCTGTGGTCAAGAATCTGGACCGGTTGTTCCTCATATGATAGGTTCTCTTCCAGCTGAACTATCTCTGGACTCAAAACATGAGATGGATCTGGCATATACTTTCTCAACATCGAAACATGAAAAACATTGTGTACCTGAGATAAACTCGGAGGTAAAGCCACTCGGTAAGCAACTGATCCAACTCTCTCCAGAATTTCATATGTTCCAATGAACCTTGGACTCAGCTTTCCTTTCTTACCAAATCGCATCAGACTTTTCCATGGTGAGACTTTGAGAAAAACATGATCACCTACCTCAAAAGAGAGATCCTTCCTCCTGTTGTCCGCATAACTCTTCTGCCTACTCTGAGCTATTCTCATGTGTTTCTGAATCAGCTGAACTTTTTCTACCATCTCTTCTACCAATTCTGGTCCCATCAACTTCCTTTCACCCACTTCATCCCAGAAAGCTGGATTTCGACACCGCTTCCCATATAACGCCTCAAATGGTGCCATCTGTATACTAGAATGAAAACTGTTATTATATGAAAATTCAACCAAAGAAAGATGTTGGTCCCAAATTCCCTGATAATCCATCGAACAAGCTCGTAGCATATCCTCCAAGGTCTGAATTGTTCATTCTGACTGCCCATCTGATTGAGGATGAAAAGCAGTACTAAAATTTAATTCAGTACCCAACGACTTCTGAAGGCCTTTCCAAAAGTTAGAAGTGAACCTGGGATCACGGTCAGATACAATGGAGAGAGGAACTCCATGTAACCTGACTATCTCTTTAAGATACAAACGGGAAAGTTGATCTAGGGAAAAAGTATCTCGTATAGCAAGGAAATGAGCAGATTTGGTCAAACAATCAACAATAACCCAGATTGCATTATTACCTCGAGATGTCTTCGGTAATCCCACAACAAAGTCCATGGATATATTCTCTCATTTCCACTCTGGAACTGGTAGAGGCTGAAGCATACCTTTCGGTAACTGCCGCTCTGCTTTAACTTGCTGACAAGTCAAACACTTCACAGTAAAATCAGCAATATCTCCTTTCATTCCATCCCACCAGTAATACTCCTGAAGATCTCTATACATCTTAGTACTGCAAGGATGAACTGAAAACGGAGAACTATGAGCTTCACATAACAACTCTCTCTTCAACTGTGAATCACAAGGCACACACAATCTCTTCCCAAATCTCAAAACACAATCATTATCAATGTTGAATTCAGGCAACTTACCTTTCTGAACCAGCTCTACCTTTTTCTGCAACTCACTATCTTGCTTCTGTGCTTGCTTGATTCTATCTGATAGAGATGATCTCACTGATACCTGAAACAAAACAGAAGAACATCCTGTGCCAAAAACTTCTATGCCAAAGTTCATCAAATCCTTAACCAAAGGATCACGTTCCAAACGCAACATTGTTAATGAAGCCTTACTTTTTTGACTCACAGCATCAGCCACTTTATTTGCTTTTCTTGGATGGTAATGAATTGTACAATCATAATCCATGATTAATTCCAGCCATCTCCTCTGTCTCATGTTCAATTATTTCTGAGTGAATATATACTTTAAACTTTTGTGATCAGTATATATTTCACACTTTACTCCATACAAATGATGCCTCCAAATTTTTAAAGTGAAAACAACAGTAGCTAATTCCAAATCATGTGTAGGGTAATTTACCTCATGAGTTTTCAACTGAAGTGAAGCATAAGCAATTACCTGATTATTCTGCATTAGGACACAACCAAGTCCTTTCAATGAAGCATCATTGTATATAACAAACTCACCATTCCTAGAAGGTAGTGCCAAAACTGGAGCATTCACCAATCTTCTTTTCAATTCCTGAAAACAATCATCACATTCTTTTGTCCAGATAAACTTAACACCCTTCCGAGTTAGCTTAGTCATTGGACTAGATAATCGTGAAAAATTTCTAACAAACCTTCGGTAATAGCCTACCAAACCAAGGAAGCTACGAATCTCAGTTACATTTGTGGGTCTTTGCCAGTCTTCCACAACTTCTGTTTTTTCAGGATCAACAGTTATTCCATCTTTAGAAACAATATGACCAAGGAAAGAAATTTGTTGCAACCAAAACTCACACTTTCTGAATTTTCCATACAATTTATTTTCTTTTAAGGTTTGCAAGATAACCCTTAAATGTCTTTCATGCTCTTCTTTACTTTTAGAAAACACCAAAATATCATCAATGAAAATCACCACAAACTTATCCAAGAAATCATGGAAAATTCTATTCATTAAGTCCATGAATATAACAGGTGCATTGGTTAGCCCAAAAGGCATTACTACAAATTCATAATGGCCATATCTTGTACGGAACACGATCTTCAGAATATCTTCCTCCTTTACCTTCAGCTGATGGTACCCCGATCTCAGGTCAATCTTTGAAAAAAAACTAAGCTCCCTGGAGCTGATCAAACAAATCATCGATATGAGGCAAAGGATATTTGTTCTTAATAGTGATATTATTCAAGGCCCTATAATCAATGCAAAGTCTCATAGAACCATCTTTCATTTTAACAAATAAAACAGGAGCACCCCATGGTGATGTGCTAGGTCGAATGAAACCTTTCTCTAATAAATCTTGCAATTGCTCCTTCAACTCTAAAAGTTCAATTTGAGCCATTCGATAAGGGGGTTTTGAAATTGGCTTAGCATCAAGAACTATGTCAACAGTAAACTCAACTTCCTGATCTGGTATTATTCTAGGCAACTCATCAGGAAAAACCTTCGGATACTCATTTACCACTAGCACATCATTAATCTGAACAGTTTCCTTGTTTTCAATAATATGAGCAAGGTAACATTCATTTCCATCTTTTAGAAGTTTCTCGGCCTCTTGATGTGTTATCAACAGTAAGGGTTCATTCTTGTACACAAACTGAAAGTCTTTCTGAAAAGAAACTTCTTTAGCTCTACATTCAATCTTAGCATGGTAAATAGAGAGCCAATCCATACCCAGGATAACAGCAAACTCTACTAGAGGTAAAATAATAAGGTTTGCAAGTAGGTTCTTTCCACAGATAAGGATAGGAAGATTCTTATAAATTCTTTTTGCCTCAACATTTCCCCCAGGTGTTTTTACCACAAGTTCAGGAGTCATTTCTTTAGATGGTATTCCCATTTTACTAGAAAAGTTTTCTGAGATGAAAGAATGTGTAGACCCTGAATCAAACAACAAACTGGCATAATCTGAAAAAACAAACAAAGTACCTGATACAACTTCATTTGATGGCCCGACATCTGCTGAAGTAGTTGCAAAGGATTTCACCACCCCTTTCTACTTGTAGTCTAACTGCTTCCCATCACTCAAGCTCTTTGTCAGACACTCGTTTGCATAGTGACCCATCTCATTGCACTTATAACATTTCACTAACTGTAAATCAAATTTGGTCTTACCATCACCCTGATCTTTTTCAGTGAAATCACGAGCCTTATGTCCCATCTTACCACATCGGTAGCACTTTCTAGAATTCAGAAGACATTCCCCAGCATGCCTTTTTCCACATTTATCACAAACTGGAAACTTAGTTTTCTTACCATCAGAATTTTTTGAATAATTCTTACCTTTCTCCTGCCACCTCGGTCTCTTCTTCTGTTGGTTGTTATAGAACACTTGATCATCGGAAAACTCCATTTCCACCTTCTCAGCACATCAAACAAGCTTTTCATAACTTTTAAACTCACAAGAAGCTAATGCCCTTCAATATTTTGTCTTTAATCCTGAGTAAAAATGATTGATTTTACTATCAAGGTCTCAGATAAAATTTGGAGCATACCTTGCCAATCGAGTGAACATTTCTTCATAGGAAGCCACTGAGTCTTCATCTTGCCTCAATTCCAAGAATTTATTTTCCATCCTAAGTCGAACATCCTTAGGAAAATACTTCTCAAGAAACATACCTTTGAATTCATCCCAGTCAAGAGCATCAATCTCATCAGCGTCCCTGATATTTTTAATCATCGACCACCACTGATCTGCTTCACCCTCCAAATGGTAAATAGAAAGACTAACCTTTTGATTGTCTGAACACCCCAGGACATCTAAAATCTTCTCCAGTGATTTAATCCACCCTTCAGCTAGCACATGGTCAGATGATCCTCTGAATGATGTGGGATGTTGCCTCATGAAATGTTCCACCACTGACATGTTCCTCTGCGGTTGATCTGGCTGATCTCGTGCATGAATACCACCACCATTTCTCGCTTGAGTCAACTGCGCCATTACTGTAACAAACTATTCAGTTCCAATTTCGACCATCTCAGGATGCTGATTTGGAGGGTTATTTCTTTCTGCATGCCTTCCTAGCACTATTTCCCTGTTTCCTATGCAGAAAACCATTCTGAACAAACATGTCTTAGATGAAGCAACATGGTAATCTTCAAATACTATATCACTTCAATTTGACCAAAAAAAAATATTTTTGGATAATCATTTAATAGAATTATAACTCCTGAAGTTATCTAAACCGACCTCTGATACCAACTATAAGGCCCCAGCCTTAAACCTTACTTAATCTTGAGTTATTACAAGATTACACATTGAGGATCTTTTCATGTTTATAGTTTTAGAGAATTAGATCATAAAACTTTCATTACATTCCACATATAAACAAAGTGGTTGCATAAAGATAGTATTCTTCATTCCCATAAATGGAAACATATTTAAAATAAAACATGGATTCTTTCTTGACACTTTCTTGACACTATCATCATATCATGTACCTTTCCCTTGACCTGTGAAAAACATTTCAAAAAAAACTTGGGATGAGCATAAAAAGATCAGTAAGGGATATAAAAATATGGAAAGGAAACATGGGTACATATATACATAAGAATGAAATCATACTTTACCCATAAAACATAAGCACTTTAACATACCTCATCAAATCATGAATAAATCATAGAAATCATAAGACATAAAGGTAACTTGATACATTCATAACATTCTTACATAGGGAGTAACCCTCTTGGTTACGTTTGGAATACCCATCATAGTATATTCCCTAAATCTCTTCAGAGAAACCTTAACGTTTCACTCCTTCGTGTTACCCAATACATTGGAGAGATATAACGGGCTCACCCACCCTTAGTTTATCACGGAACCACCCGTCTTCATAATAATGCCCAAGAACCTCAACATAATCGTATCATATAAAACATGCATAAAGGAAACATAACATTTCCACCTTTCAATCACAAGATATCAATACAACACATTGACATAAAAACATTATGAAAACCATTTTCAATACCAAAATAAAAGAAAAGTAAAATATGGTATTTATTTTTCTTTTAAAAAAAAGGTATGGCTTGTAGAGGAAGCCGAAACTTAAATAAAGGTCACGGCGGCGGAGAAGTCATTGTCGCCGCATACGTACGACAAAAACATTCCCTTTTGTCGTTTAGTAAAACACTTTATATAAAAAATATTCCTTTTGGATAAACGTAAAATTCAAAGGGGTTTATACACCGTATAAAAGAAGGTTGTGTATAAAACAAAATATGCCTCAATGAAAGGAGATTGAGACGAAGTCCCATACCTTGGGTCCGACTTGACTCGGCCGTTCTTTAATCTCCGGAATAATAAACTTGAGTTAATTTATACTTGTTTAAGAACCTTTTTCAAGTTAATTATTCCTTTTATATCACTTATTTCCATGTCATGAACACTATGTAATTATTTAAGTTAATAATGGTCGTTTTAACAATCATTGGTACTTGAGTCAAAAATAAGCCCTTTATAATTACAAGTTGTTCATGTACCCATTATATCCAGAATGGTATTCATGATGTAGATATCATATATGTCATATATATCCAGTACATTCATTCATTTATTATATTACATAATCATTTAGAGGTAAGAAATGAAATGCACCGTTCATGGAGACGGTAAGCCGTACGTACGCAAGAACGCTACTTTCATTTATATTTCGTATTTTATAGAATGGAATCGTAATAATATAAAGGTATATTATAATTCCAGTATAATATCATATATAATATCAAAACTCCATTCTTTATACGTCCCACATATGGTATTTAATGAATCAAATCACTTTGAGGGGGCGGTAGTCCGCACTTCCTTAAATGAAGATATCGTGTTTACCCATAATGAAAACCATAAAGGTATGCCCAAAATGAAAAATACAGAATCTTAAGGAAAAAATAAAAATATTATATATCATATATAAATATAGTGTCATCTTAATGGCCACCTTTGAAGGTGTTAAAGGAATTTTGAACAATCATCGTTTCGGGAGGCATAAATTCACCATCCACGGAAACAGTATGTTCTTTAACCATTAGATGCAGGTGTGTGTAATTTTAGCTTGAATACTTCTTATAACAACATCCTAGTATATTTAAGATACTGGATTTGTTACAAAATAAATAAATAAAAAGAGTTTAGGGGGTTGGAGAAGCAAAATAAAACAAAAGGACTCAAGTGAAGACATTACCTTAAAATCGGGTAACTCCCTTTGGTTTGAGCTCAAAGGCTTCCTTGGGAAGACTTCTACCCAAAGTGAGGCTTCAAGGAGTAAGAGAGGGAATTGTAGAGACAAAATGGTCAGGGGTTGGCCGAGCCAAAGGCTTTGGAAGTGTGGGTAAGGAGGTAGAGGTGGGGGCCTTTTATAAGAGGAGAGGAGGGGCACTCTTGGAAAGTAAAGAAATATTACTTTATTTGAAAATGGGTTTCGGATTTAAAAGGTCCCACATTAATATAATTAAAGGATAAGGTTATAAGGGTTCTAAATCCACCCATCCAATAGTTTTTGGACATGTGTAGGTCCTAGATTTTACATTATCCTTCCATTTTATTTAAATCGTTAAATAATGAGGTCATCGTCGCATCATCATGATGTCATAAATAATTTAATTTATTTAATGTCTCAAAATTATAAAAAAATACTATGATGTAGGAAATCTTTTTAGCTTTCCAATTAATATTTATAGTCAAAAATATGACTTGTATAACCCCATGTTAAAATTGTTTTAGTAAAATATTTCATGTTTGTGTCATTTTTACTTTAACATTAAATAAAAAGTTATTTATGTCATTTCCCAACCAAAGTGGCTCCATGGGGTCCCCAAGTTGACCCATGGATTTTCCTGGTCGGCCATGACACATCCAATGAGGGTAGGACATGTGTCAATCTCATCTCATATTATTATAACATTATTTTTACCTTAAACTACACTAATTACCACTAATCGCGATTAAAAACATAAAAGTTACTATTCACCAAAAAATTATTTTAATCCCATTGAACCAAATTTTACTTCTTAATGACAACCATGTATGTCATATTTTTTAAATTCAAAACACAGAGGTGGTAAAATTCCATTTAAACGAAAAATCAGTTTCTTTAACTACCACTTAATGGTTTCACTATTCATCAAAAATTGAAGTTTTTTAGAAAAATACCAAAAATTCACCCTAAACTATATTTGATATTACGAATTCAAAAATTAAGTCTATTTTACAAAATTCAAAACATATAAGTCACATTAATTAATTTAATAATTAATTCCCGCTGTCATGACAAATAGCGTGTTTTTATGAAACAATAAGTATCAAAACATTAACACTAGTTTAAGTCTGATTTCAAAGTGAAATTGATTCCAATGACCATCATTGGATAAAAATATAAAAATATATTCTAATTTCACTTCAAAACCAATTAAAAAGATAATCTAATCATATAAATAAATTATATTAAAAAGAGGTTTTGAATTAAAATACAACATTTTTCACTATTCATTAAAAAATGAACTTTATCGGAAAAATACCAAAAATTCACACAAAGTAAATTTTGATGTCCCAATCATAAATAATAAGTTTATTTTGACAAAAATAGCTTATAAAATTGTCAAAATATAGATTTAAAAAAGGTTTGCCATCAAAAGGCAGTAAAACAATCTTTTAAGAATATTTGTGTATTCTATGCATAAGATTGCATTTATTTTCGTTTTAAGCCTCTAAAACACTATCTTAATCATTAATATACATAGATAAAAATATCTATTATTCATTACTTACTTGGGATGTTACAGCTATAGCATGTAAACTGTGGCTATAACCCTTCCCACCCTTTTTTTGCGGGTAAATTTTTTTTATCGCACAAGGGCGGGAGACTTATAGTAACGGTTTTGAGAAACCATGGATATAGAAAATGAAAAAATACTCTATAGTTATGGTTTGTGTAAAACCATTGCTATAGATTATGGCTACAACCATAGTTTTACACAAACCATGGCTACAACCCTTAGAAAAAGACCCTATAGCCACAGCTTTACCAAAATTGTGGCTATAGCCCTTTGAAAAAGACTCTATAGCCACAGTTTTACCCAAACCATGGCTATATCCCTTTTAAAAAACCCTATATCCATGTTTGTACCCAAACTAGGGCTATAGCCCTTGGAAAAAGACCCTATAGCCATGATTTCACTAAAATATGGCTATAGACTTAAAAAATATACCCTATAGTCACAGTTTTATGTAAAACCGTGGCTATATCCATGGTATAAATATATATATCCACGGTTTTGGAAAATTGTGGCTATAGGTCTGTGGCTATAGCCTAATTTTCTAGTAGTGGTACTATTTTTGGAAAAATATTTTCCTATAAATACTGAGGGGATATGGTGAGAAAATTCATGATTCAAAGACTAAAGGAAGATGAAAATTGTTCTATTTATAAAGATAACTTTACAAGGTTATCATGGAATTTTGTGTACCAAATACATAATCCGAAGAGCAAGATTGATAATTTCGTCAATGGGATTTAGTCAATCATTCAAAGGGAACTGGTCTACCAACCATTCTCAATATGTAAATATATACTATCATGTGTATCACTGTAGAGAAAAATTTCTTGAAGTCTTATTACATTTAAGTAAATTAAGATAAGAAGAGGATGGAAGAGGAAAATATAGATAAGGGGTAGAAGATAAAGTTGAATTTTCTAACATGTGATACTTGTGGAAGGAAACACCATGGAACATGACGTAAAGGAAAAGGAGTTTTCATCTAGTGTAGTAAAAAAGGTCACCATTATCATGAATTAAATGTTAATGGAGAATCTATCATTGTATAATTATTTAACTATAAGAAGATCGGGAACTATTCTAACTAATTACCCAAACATCAATGGAACTTACCGCAAAAGATTCCAAGTGGAGAAAGCCAAGCTCATGTAATTACTATAGCCAATGTGTATGTTCATAGAGACATGGTTAAAGGTACACTTATCATCCACTCCAAGATTGAAAATGTTTTATTTTATTATGGTGTTTCCCACTCTTTTATATCTGAATAATTTTCTAATGGTATAGAATTACCACCTTAATGATTAGATATTGAGTTGGCAGTGAAAAAACATAGTGATAGATTAACCATATCTCAAGTCTGTAGCTCATCTCTGATAAAATATTGTGGAAATGTTTTTCATTCAAATATTTTTATTTCTTTATTTTGTTGGATTTGATGTAATTTTGGGTATATAATGGCTCTCTTAGTATAGATCCCATATCAATATTAAAGGAAGGGAATTTATATTTGATATACAGAAACAACTTTTAATCATCTATCATATTGAGGATGAACCTAAACACCCAATGAAAATTGCTTCCATAATATGGGATTTTCTACTTATTCAAGAGGGATATTTTACTCAAAAGGTTTGGAAGAAACACAACATCGATAAAGTTCTTATTGTTTAGGAATATTATGGTGTATTTCCTAAGGATTTACCTATCCTTCCTCTAAATCATGATGTTGAGTTTTCAATAGAACTCATAGATCATACTATTCCTATTTCAAAGACTCTATATACAATGACCCTGATTGAGTTGTAGGATTTGGAAAAGAAACTTCAGGATAAACTAGATAAGGTTTTTATTTATCCTTGTGCTTTTCCATGGGGTACACTTGTTATTTTTGTTAATAATAATGATGGTTCAATGTTTCTTTGTATTAATTATCAAGAACATAACTTGATCTATAGTGATTCATCAAATAGTACTAGTATTATATCCCATAAAAACTAATATTCACATTCCTCCATGTTGGAGAACTCATCTGGTTTTCCTTCCTTATGCTTTGTTAGATAGTTCTAACTGGAAGAATATTGAGTTCTCCCTGTCTGGTTTGATATTTCCATTCTTATTATTTATGCAAGAGAAAGATCAAACATGATGGCATGTGAGACAGGTTTCCAAATTACTCTTACGGATACATAGCCTATACATCATAATAATTCCATGTGACACAAAAAAAATGGTTTTATTATTTTAACTTGTATTTTAATACCATTTTAGCTTCATAAAATGACTTGTATTAAGAAACTCCTTGATCTATGCTAGAAAATATTGTTACCAAAAACATGGGTTTATACTTAATCAATCATGGAGAAATTAAAATTTATTTTAATTAACCATAATATTATTCACTATTTTTATATATGTTTTCAAACATATCTTCATTAAAACTATAGTTCTCACACTACCCTCTTATAGAAACATGAGAACACATTCATCTTAATTTAATTTCCTATGATTTTTATTATTGTTTTGATACATAAATGGTTTCTTAAAACTTATATAACAAATTTTGAATTACCACCACCTATATATTCATGTCATATAGACATCTCCCATAATGTTTTCTTTAAATAACCCAGTCTTCACATCCAATACACAATAAATTTCAACTTTAAGGCCATGATAATAAAATCTAAATTGAATTACACATCATGATTAGTGAGCAGGTATAATAACCCACCACAATGAATATAAACTCTTTATAGATATTGTAAACCTTCAATTAATCATCATACTTTATTAGTCCAAACATGACCATCCATGTATGGTTTCTCTAAAATACCTACCAATATCTTTACATGAATTGGAGAAACTACCAAAATAAAGTACTAAATTATGGAACATGGAATCTTTCTTAATTTCAAATGAACTTTTCAACCATATCTAGTTTTCCTCTTTCTACTTCATATAGGGATCAATATTCTTATCGAATAATATATATCACCCTCCACAATGAATATAAAACCACTACTATGGTTTTTAACATCTTTATATAGTATGTGACTTTGGAATAATTCCTCTAACTAAAACTTATAGAATTAATTATTCATATGCCAACTTGTGCATCTGGATCCAATATTCAACTAAAACCTTACTTGCTCCACTATTTTAAAAAAATTGTCCTTTCCACATAGAGATGTAGTTGATATGATTAATAAATTTTTATATTGGGATGTTAATATACTCAGTGGTTATAAGATAATCAATTGAGATTCAATTTTTGTTTCCTTTGATGTTTATTTCATGTTGATTCCAAATTAATAAATTGTCCTCATGAGAACACCTTAGGTTATGACATAATTCACTCCCATAATATAGTAACTTATATGATATCCATCTATCAATTTAGTTGGAATGTGGTTAGGTTTTATACTTCTATCTTACGAGATAGGTCTAGAAAGGTCTCATGGAAGACTTTAAATATTTATAAGACTTCAATTTTGATCTATTGTGCATATTATCATCTCTATGATGTGAATAAGGGAATGCGAGTTTAGGAAAACCATCACATAACATTTAATGATTGATAAATACTTTATTAAGATACACATTGATATACAATCACGGAGGATCCTGTATCCTTTTCCAAGTACATTCATTACTTTCATATAGTAGTACTATAATTTCATAATGGAATTTAATGAAGTCTATGAATTCACCTCTACCTTAACTATGGAATAATACATGCTCTCTATATGAACTAACATCAAGTGCTTTGTGGAATACTTTTATATCAAATAGTTTCTTTATTTAAAACCTCATAATTAAGCTTTCCAGTATACCGATTGTTTTGTCTCAAAGAGAATAATCAATATTTTGGGTATAAACTTATCAACTATTATTTGTTATATTTTTTAAAGAATTATTTTACAACTAATGGTTTGGAGTCTTAAATTTCATATTTCCTCATTTATTTCAAACATTGTATATCAATGATTCAAGTATTTCTAAACTATAAATTGAGTGTAAAAAACCATAACATCATTAATTTCAAATTAAATAAGGTATAATTGTGTCTAATAGAACACTAAGTTAAATATAAAAGTAACATTTAATGAAATAAATAATTTTTTAACTTAAATAAATCATCTTGGAAATCATAAGTTGTAAAATTTCCATTTTAAACATAGGAATCACACTTTTCATCCTCTGGGAGTATTCAACTTTACTTCTTCAATTTATGCGCTTCTCATGGCTGACCTAAGAATCACCCTTCCTCACCACCTGGGTGGAAACACCATACTTCTTATCATACTTACTTCTTGGTTTTAGTGTTTGAATATATGTTAGCATTTAATACCAAAGAAAAAAATAGATTTACTATAATCCATGGTGAATATATTTCAAATAGCTGTAACTCCTTTAATCTTGTTTAATTGATTTGTTTTCTAAATGACCTTTCTATACACATGTGAAGAAAATAACCACCTTTTTACTGCACAACCACTGATATTTTTTCTAATTGAAAGTCGTTTCAGTGGAACCATTTACCAAAAAATATTCATGGGCTATTAAACATTTCCTTTCATGTTTTTTACCAAAAGGGTTATAGAACCGAGTTCCCCACAACCCTTATCTCCCTAGGTAAGCTTAGAGAAAATATTCCTAAACCACTTATCTATAGTATTTATCTCATGATACTATATGAATAAGAAGACCCTTGAAGGAAAGGAAAATAGTATGATGTTAATAGATAATATCTTATACAAATGGAACCACGATTTTTTCAACTTGTTAATGTACATCTATATATTGAAGAAAATATCATTAGGTTTTTCCTTCTTCCAATTTACACATAAATAGTATAGTAACAATCTCATTTATCTAAAGCCTCTATTTCTCATTCTAAAGAGATAGAAAATGATATATCATGGATTAAGAATATGTTTCCTTATATTGTGTTATCAGATCTTTAGACATAACTAAGATTTGATTGAATAAACAATAGGCCCATACCCATCCACCACTTGTAGACATCCCTCTCACCTTTGCTCGCTCTGTGAGGTGACTGATCTGGTTAGGGGATTTCAGCATATAATAAAAACCTTCCAACAGAAAAGTAACATATAAATGATCGAAACTCTCTTGGAAGTTGGTGTTGCATAGGAAATTGATTTTTTCTGTAAATGTTAGTAGTGTTACGATGATTTCGCTTTCAATATTCTACATTAATTAAAAGCATACATTAGTTTCTATGTTTATTACCAAAAGATATGATGTAATAAATATTATTTATTGATCCCCGACAATATTATCAGAAACCCAATAGCTCTCACCATTGATTTTAGAATATCTTAACGTGTGGATATTCTATTGGAAAATATCAGTATGTCCCTTCTCATAACATGGACTTAGTTGTGAAAAGTTCATGAAATGTATCTAGATAGGTACGTCTTTCAAACTATATTAACTTGAAACTCCTTGAAACAGTGACTGGACTCCCCAATCCTAAAATCCAAGACTTAGATTTCCTTAACATTTACCTCCGAGTTACACCAAGTCCTTGTATAGTTTTCCCTTGATGTGAATAAGATAAAGTTAACCCAAAACACGAGCTAAAATATCCTGATATTTGAAAGCACCCCAACATGGGTTGTTTAAGCACTTTAAGCTATTGTTTGACCTTAACATAAGTATTGTAATGCTTTAATCGCTAAATATTTTGATTTGATGGATTTTTATATTTATGCATAAATTGAAAATTTTATCTTATTACATGTTTGTCAATATTAAGTGCATTTTACCTAAGTGATTTACCATGCCTAGTTAAAATTTATGCATAGTCTAATTTCTTTTAATTCTATCTAGCCTGATTGTTCATTAATTTATTATGTGACCATGATAAAGCATCAAAAAATAATTCACCACGAAACTAAAAAATTAAAATAATGAATGTGTCATGATCATGAGCTTATCTAAGAGTCATTTCTTTTAGAGTTGTTATATTCAATGTGAACGCTAATGTAACTCTTGAGTTGGTTTCACATTGGCTTCCATCTTAAACCATTGTCACTTTCATAGAAGGTTCATCTTTTACATAAGCTTTTACTTACACACTAAGGAGGGGGGCCAAAGGAATGATTATAGATTTTATAAAAGAAACAGTGACCACATCAAACCTTTCACAATAGAGGAGATGATGACACACATGCCATCAATTTAATTCAATAAACTATTTTTTTACAAAATTCATACAATAATAATTAAATAAAATGAAACCAAAGAACATATAGATCCATGAAAAGGAAATGGGCTAAAAGAACAAGCCGCACATGCCTATCATTTTTCAAAATATTTTGACCGTTTCTTCCTCGTCGCTCACCTCGGAGCCATCGTCGGCACCCCCTCCGCCTGCCGGAGTGCATCCTTCATCCTCAGTGCTTCATCCTCCATAGTTAGTCTCGGTTCCCTCAGCTGATTCGTGTCCTCCTCTTCCTGAGGGCGTTTCAGCTGGTCCATATGTGAAGGAGATTCTTCTTCGACCAGCGCCTCCATCTCCGGAGGTCTTTTCTACTTTTTCGGAGATCCCCCTGGAACGGATGGCCCTGGAATGCAAGATGGTGTTCTGACTCTTGAATTTTCGGTAGAAGCCTTTGAAGCAGATTCATTTCTTCATTAGTGGACGCTGGTGGTTCAATTTGGACAGGGGCTTCCTCCTCTTCGCTGTTTTTAGAACTTCATTGCTTCGTGGGGGTTGGATGTGCCGGTTAGGGTCCCGGTTCTTAATCGCAAGTCCTTTTGTGTGGTCCTCTCTTCGAGGGCAGATTTCGTGACCGCTTGGTCACACCAATCCCGACGCTGCGGTAACCAGCGCTTCAACCTGTTTAGATGGGCGCTCGGGGTTTACACAGGTCGTGATTCTCCTCAAGCTGCGGTATGGCCCGACCTTACGAGGCTTCCCCTTCCCATCAAGAATGCTCCTTTCCTCAGATCCATTGGTGACTTGGTGGGTTCCTTCTTATGTGCGGATGACCCGACTTTAAAGATGCTTGACACTTCTGTTGCTCAGATCTGCGTGGAGGTTGATCTTTCGAACCTGACTCTGGAATGCATCCTACTCAGAACGGAATCTTCTTTTGCCTAGTGGTATAATATTTACCAGGTCCACCCGGCAAGGTTTTGGTAAATCTTTCAGTTGCAAGGACAATCCTCTCTTGCTTACAGTAGGCATAGGGACGTCCCACAGGTTCTTAGATGCAGTACTGCTTTGGCTAGTTCTTCTTCCCCTTCCCTGAGCAGCACTCCCGGAATGTTTTCGCTTCTCGGCTCATTTTGTCCCCTCTTTGAGTCCCCTACCCTATGCCCTTTTCACCCAACTCTATGGCTACATCCCTGTTGGTCTCATTCCCTATGGTCGCTCCCACAGGGGCAGTTGTGCAACTTCCCTGCCCTCCCTCCATACCTTCATTCTTTCCTTCTTCAGTAAGGATCCTTGCAGGGCTTTACTGGTATACCGGCCTCTAGTTCCCCTATGGATGATCCAGGGCCTTCTCGATCATCACCTCCTTTTCTTTCCAATGGCTTCCTTCCTCTCACCAACTCCCACCTCTTGCCAACAGATCCAGCTTCTCCAGTTTATCCCAGCTTGATCCCCTCCTCTCCCCCAGCGGAGTTTGAACCAGGTCCCAACTGAGACGGCTGGCTTCTGAAAACACCCACCTCTGTTCTTTCTCGCTGGCAGGCACCAAACCCAACACTTCCCCTTACCAATGACGTCCTCTCTAATATGGAATGCTCATAGCCTTGGAGCATGGGCTAAAACTGATTTTCATTCTCACGAGATTTGAAACCCCAACTCCTCCTTAGTGGTTGTGCGCCCAATCAATATTTCTCAAAGTTAGCAGTCTTCGCTCACAGAATAAAGGTGCAAAACAGTATGCATGCTGAGTCTACTAATCCTCATATCTGGATCTTCTGTAAATCATGTGTTTGAGTGGATTTTTTGGATGCTTCACCTCAGTTGGCTACCACCAGAATTCGTACAGGAGAAAACTATTTTCTCACTATGATTGTTTATACCAAATGTGATGCATAAGAAAGTGCCTTGTTGTTGAACAATCTGTCGTCCTTTGATCCAGGGGTCCTATCATGGATCATGGGAGGGGACTTTAATGTTATTTTGGACTCCTCAGAAAAGAAGGGAGTTCGTTCATTTTACCGAAAGGTACACCATGACATTTCTAGTTCCATATCGAACAAGGGGATCATGGACTTGGGCTACACTGGGGAGAGAGAACATCTGGTGCAGGCTCGATCGATGTCTCACCATCCCTCACACCATATCCTCCTACCCAGACATTAAGGATTCACACTTAGTTTGGGCTCTCTCTGATCATTCTCACATTCTTGTGAAGTTTTCTCCCAAACAAGATAGAGGCGGTCCCTTCACATTCTTCTCCAAATGGATTTCTATCCCAGGTTTTCTTCAAAAGGTGGAATCATCGTTTTTAAAACCTGCTTAGGGAAGTCTGAGGATTAACTTGCATAATAGGCTGAGGCATCTCAAAGGTGATCTTCAATCTATGGAGTTGAAGCTTGAGGATTGGTGGGAGGAGGCTCTTTTCAAATATCTGGTTTTCCAAAAGAACTCCCTGACGGAGCAGCTTTTGGATCTCAAAATATCAGCTTGTGAACAATCTATAGGGTGAAATGGCTTCGTGAATGCCATAAAAACACTTTATATTTTCATGCATTCATTAAAGAAAAGCGGCGAATTACGAGGGCCCAATATTTGACTGGAGGATGGAAAAAGTTCACTTCAAATCTATTTTCACAAGGTCCAATCCACACATGCAAGGCGGCTATCCTATTGTCCATGCAGAGATTTTTGATACCATTCCTTGTGTGGTGTCGACCAGCAATAATGTCACCTTGGAATTGGTCCCAGAATAACAAGAGTTCCATGAGGCGGTGCTTGCACTAGATCCAAAGAGCGCACCTAGCCCAAAAAGTTTCCCAAGTTCCTTTTATGTTGATTTCTCGGAGCTGGTTAAACATAATCTTGTGGCCATTGTGAAAGAAATTTTCATGGATGGCACCATTCCCCGCAAGGTGAGCGCAACCTCACTGGTTCTTATTTCAAAACTAAAATATCCATCTTCCTTGAAGCATTATAGACCTATCATCTTTTGTAATTTCCCATACGAGGTGTTGGCTAGTTTCATCGATAGAAGTTTTTCCAGTGCCTCCCTTGCTGGGTCTCAAGATGAAAAGCATGGCTTCATCAAGGGAAGAACAATACAAGGTGCCATCGGCTTGGCTCAACAGATCAAAGGGTGATCAACACGAATTTCACCATAAAACTGCACATGGAAAAAGTGTGATCAGCTCAAATGGTCCTTCATTTTAAATGTTCTCTCAAGAATGGATTTCTCAGTTCGGAGTACTAATAATCTGTTCAGATGTTTTTTCTTGGCATGACTGTCTATTTTTTATGGGAAAGTCTTGCGGCTTCTACAAATCTATTCAGGGTTTAAGGCAAGAAGTCCTTTCTCCCAGCCTATTCATCTTAATTCACAATACTCTGAGTAGTATCATTAACAAGAGCGTCGTTGATGGATCTGTCATCCCACTTCGGTGCAGGCCGTATTTTCACGGCTTCTCTCACCTCATGTTCATGGATGACATGATCATTTTTTTCAATGGAAGCATACATTCAATTCGAGGGATCAACATGGTTTTAAATGAATATTTCACCTATAGTGGCCAGCTCATGAATTGTGATAAAAGCAACGTTTACATTTCTACTGGGTGTTGGGAAGTGCGGGCGAGAGAGTCCCACACTAGAATTAAAAGGAAGAGCTTCCCCATGGATTACCTTGGTGCTCCAATATCTGCCAGTAGTCTTCACATTCATCATTTTGAAAAGGTGGTCGAGTGGGTAACTAGCCACATCACAAAATGGAATAAACACTTTCTCTAATTTTGAGGAAGAATAACTCTTGTTAACATTGTTCGCTCATTGATTACTATTCACATTTTTTCAATTCTCAAAGTTCCCAAGTCTTTTATCACAAGTATTGAAAATATCATTGCAACTTTTATTTGGGATGCACACAGCGTAGATACCACTGGGAATTGTGGGAAGACTTGCAAGACTGGAGAAGGTGGGAGGCATCAACGTTAGGAGCCATTTTGTAACGTCCCGGTTTCGGGTGTTGCCCAAAGGTGCCCCGTACCCAGTTGTTCACATGACCTTAAGCGCATTTTCTCAAACGCTAGAGGCTGCCGACTAGCAACGAGAGCCTTGGATGTGATAATGAGAAAACTATGCCCTCATTGGGAGAGTAACATAGAGGAATAACAATAATACACAACAACGGAAGCAGTAATACCATACAATAAGCAAACATCGGAGGACTGATAATATAAACAACTATATCATATATATATATATATATATATAAACAACAATGCATGTCACAAATATTTTGGAAAACAGTCAAACAGGTCACAATGTTGGAAATACAATACTAAAACCAGGGTACTGAAAACAGTAAATTACTCCAACAGCATTGCAAGCCTCAGCTTGATCACATGCTCTCCAGCTCTACAACAATCATGTACCTTATGTAGAAGGGTGCTTTCCATTTTCTGCACCTGCAACCATATAATCTATTTGAGTCCAAAAGCATGACCCAAACATGGTATGAGATCCCAGTAGGCAACCACCACAAGATCTGTGTCTAACTGTCAGTGAGTATATATAGCAGGTAATAATGGAAATGCAGCAAAGAAACTAAGAGTACACAAAAGTAACCAAATCATATAGTTTCCATTTACATTCATTAGCATTTAATGTTCAACATTTAATCAAGTATCACAAACATGTATCTCAGAAGACTAGCTAACATGACCGAATCCAAGCTTGTGCTTTGCATTGGCAGACGCGTCACAGATATTTACATTAACCCTCTGAGTAGCTCACACAGTCTAACCCCTCTGGCCAAGTAATGCAATAAAAAGGAAAAGACACTCTGAAGAAGCACTCACTGTCAATTCCCCCTACGGTCTTTTCACAACAACTTTAGACTCTCTAGAGAAGCACTCAACATCAATTCCCCTTGTGGTCTCGTAACGTAAACTATAGACACTCTAAGGGGGCACTCGCCGTCAATCCCTCATGTGGTCTCGTAGCGTGAAATATAACACACTTTGAGGAAGCACTCAACGTCAATTCCATCTGTGGTCTAACTACACCAGGTTCTCACAACCCTGTACAATTCAATCGTGCATATATGATATCAAGCAGCCCAAAGTAATCTCAACTACTACATGGCTAAACAATTCCAATGCATATCACAAGCATTTAACAAGCAGAAAAAGGCAACCAGTTCCATCCTATTAAGCAAGGCAAGGAAGCAAGGTCTGCCTTATAGGCAACCTGGACCAAACGATCCTAAACATTCAAACAAGGAAACGAACCCATGGGGTGTTCCTCAAACATGCAATTTCACATAATACCACAACAACAAACCCTTAATCCAACAATCAATCTAAGGCAGATAAAACAAGGTTTAATTTTCTTAACCCGAAATACCCGAAACATGAGTAATCGACACTTTGACATATAAACTCAAAGACAAACAACGAAAGACAAAAAACCACCTACCTCGACGTTGTATGAAGAACACTCTCGAACGTCGTCCCTTGAATCGGCCTAGAACGTTGTAGATCTACAAAAACGTCAAAAAAGTTCAACCTCGAATAACTCTCGAAAGAAGAGGAATCAGGAGGATAGGATCTAGAAGAAGGAAGAACTCACCGAGGCGATTCCAATGCACCCGCCGTAGTTTGGATCAGACCTTGGATGGAGAAACGGTGGCTCAGAGAAGTTTCGTCGCTCTCTGTCACTCCTGGACAAACCAAGGCAAGAAGAAGAAGAATATGAGGGTTAGACGCGACCCCGATTCGATTTGTCAAATAAAAGAAAAAAGTACACGGTGTGTACTGTTAATGAATACGTCGTGTATTTGCCTCAACCGCCCCCCGACATTTGCGGTCTTCCACATAACCCCACACGGCCATGTCTCGGCCGTTACACGCCCAAGATACAGCTGTACGCGGTAACAGGGTATACGACATGTACTCTTATGTACACGATGTGTACTTATAAAATTTCCAAAATCATTCCTATTTCTAAAAAACACCCGAAATCAAGATCCATACCTGAAATGAAGATTTAGGTTCTTACACTTTTCAACACCATGCATTCCATGCATGAAAACATGCATGTTAAGGGTCAATCCTTCTAGGGAAGGTTCGCCAAAAATTAGCATGGGTTTTATTTAGGACCTCATAAGGGGAAGATGTCGGCTCTTTAGCGCACAATTCAAGCTCATTTCTCGATCCTCGAGAGGCATGTGCGTTGGATCATCAGCGGGGGTGATATCAACTTTTGGTATCTGAATTGGGAAGGTAATAAGCTAGGATTTATAGGGTGTCTAACCCTAGACATGTCCTTTTGGCAAGCATGTAGACACCTGGCCTTCGTCCAAGCCATCCTTAGCCTGGAGCAGCGTGATGCTTTTGACCTCATTGAAATTAAGTTTTGATCCTGATAGATGTGTCTTCATTGGTTCTGCTTCATGTGCTTTCTATGTGCAAGATTATGGAAGGTTGGTTCATGCACCAAGAGTTCTTGATAGATGAGGTGAGATTCTGTGGTACAAGGACATCCCTACCAAGTTCAAATTTATGGTTTGGCACGTTAGGAAGAATTCTCTTTCCATCGATGATAATTTCATGCATATAGGTATTCATATGGTGTTTAAAAGCTACTGCTACAACGATCCCCGCACTGAATCCACAAGACATCTATTCTTTGAAGGTTATTAGGAAACCTATGTTTGGAAATTTCTTGGTAATTTCACTAGCATTATTTCCCGGAACTAGACATGAAGTAACTTCATAGATACTTGGTTTCTTGGTGTGGGGACCAACAGAAATGACATTGGTGTGAGAGAGATCATTCTTGTTGTAGGATATTGGTGCATATGGTAGGTGAGGAAAAGATCCCAGATCGAGGAAATTACTAGTTCCAGCATGTCCATTATGTTCAAAATCAGGAGCCTGTTGATAGATCTGTTTTGCCTTCCAAAGAATGGAGTCGGCGCTCCTTTCAGACTCCACAAGGCTACCAGGTACCACCTTCCCACTTATGCCAACTCTTCTCCTTGTCGTTGGATTTGCTGGAAACCACCCAGCTCAAGGCTCAAGATTAATACTGATGGTTCGTATTGCATGAGTTTCATGCCAGGTGGCGGTCTAGTGCGGGACACTAGAGGATCTGTTATTTTAGCGTTCACAGCCAACCCTGGGAGCAGCAGGTCCCTAAAAGTGGAAGCCAATGTGATTTTAATAGGGATGGAGTTGTGCAGAAACAAGAACATCAAGCTAGCAGAGGTTGAAACAGACTCCCTTATGGGCCATAAATCTCTGATAGGTCAATATCTGTTTCCTTGGTTTGCTTCCTATCAAATTTGCAAGTGTTGGAGCCTTATCAACTACAACACAACTATCATCCACATGTGGCGTGAAGGTAACAGGGCAGCTGATTTTCCTGCTTCCAAGGCTCCCCAGGATGCTCGGGTCACTTGTTTCCTTAGCCCGGATCCCTTCCCAAGGAAGGTGTGATTATTTTTTGGGGGATTCCCTTGGGCTTCACCACATTAGACCACCGTAATTTGTATATGCTCTCATGGTTTTCCCACTTCAATAAAAGATAATTATTTTGTATGAAACCAAAAACATGCATTGGTTGGTCTAAACTCATGGTCTCCCACACTTCAAACAAATACATATTTGTACACTAGGCAACATTAACATCAATTTGTTCTTTTTATAAGATAAAATCACCTTAAATTAATATAAATAATCATGTCATTAATTATTGAGTCACTCATTTTTTCTTTTCTGAATAGTCCGAGAAATTCTATCATCTATAATATTAAATAAATTTTTTTATTTAAATTAAATAAGTACACAGTGAGGAAACATCAAGAGTAGCTCTGAATTTAAGGTAAAATTATTTTGTTATTTATTATTCTTTAAACCATTTTTACAAAATGTAGAGCCCGGTTTATTACCAAAAATAATTTTATTTCAATGTAAATTAATTTAAACCTATACAACCTAGAATGTGTATAATGCGTAAAAAAATTAATTACAACATGTGTATTAAATACCACTAGTGTTTAATAATACATCGTGTTTGAATTAATTACACTATGCAAGAATTAATTAATTACAACATGTGTGAGTTAATTACACTGAGTGAATTAACTGATTACATCACATGTGAATTAATTAAAAATTATGTGTGAATTAATTATAAAATAAGTGTGAATTAGTAACACATCATATGTGAATTAATTATACACCATGTGCATTACATCACATGTGAATTAATTAAATGAACACCACATCATTTTTATTAAATGCACGACCTGTGTGTTAAATACACTACAACTGTGTTGTGTGTGTTAAATACACCAAATGTGTTTTAATTAAATGACCACCACATCATGTATACTAATTTCCATGTTTCTTAGCTATTAGTCCCCCCATCATGTAATAAATCCATAATGCATCTTTGAACACATGGATTTAATGATTTATGTTGCGAAAATGCATAAACTACCTGACCTGAAAATTATTTTTTATTATAAATAAAGACACTTTTGAGGTCAAAGTGAGAAGCCATAAGTTCCAACAAGCACCCAACAATGACAAACATAAGATCAGAAACAACCTCATCCAAGCCAAAGCAGCGACCGCTAACTCCAAAGAAGGACCACTCGACGATCCCATGCAAGCATGGTCCCTCCCAATGGCAAACCATCCCTCAGTATCCACCACATCCCAAATGGCCTGCAGAGGAAGAAGCAGCACACTCTAGCCCATCTGAGCCGAACTGACCCTTCCATATTCCTCACACAACAAGATTGGTAACTCAACAAAGCATAAGCTAGGAAATAAGTAAAATAGAGTCATTGAAAACCAGTTGAATCCTACCAGAGTCAGAGTCTCTAACCAGCCTCCAGGATAAATTAGACACCTGCAGAAGAGGATCCCCCCTTATCATGTCTTCAAAGGCAGAAGTCAGTTTGTTCCAGACCTGCATATACTCCTCAAGTCCGATCAACCCCTTATTGAAGCCTCCAACCATGATCGTGTCCTGTTTATCAACCCAAATATATTGTTCCTCATTAAGCTCCACTTCAAGATTCCTACCCATCATCTTGGCTGCATCCTCTTCTGAGGCGTTGAGGAATAACACCTGCTCTGTCACCACATCACCCGAACTTAAGACCAAATCCGGGGAAGGGCCAAGTTGTCCAGGTGACTTTAGACTGATCTCCTTGTCCAGCTTCTCAACCAAGATATTCTTTGTAGACCGGGTCTTCATAGGAGGAGGTAAGGAGGAGTAATCCTTCCTACACCTCCTCCCTCTCTTCCTCCTGATACCCCTCGAACTGTCTTCTGCTTCTGAGAAGCTTCTACAGACCACTCCCCGTTCAGATTCCCTTCCACCATCTTCACCCTCTTCCACATCCAGGGCAGCTGAATCAGTTCTGAGTTCCTCCTCGGCCAGCCTCTCGTACCTGTTACTCAAGACTACAGGATTTCGGACAGGAGAAATAACCTATGGCAGGAAGGCAGGCCCCGACCCCCCTGCATCTCCAAGGCTGGTCTGGGCCTGCACCTTCAAACCATTCCCTATCATTTGGCTAGGGGCGGTACCCAGATCAGTCCCCACCCCACTGGTCCCTTCCTTCCCCAAGACACAATCTTCCCCAACTCCTGATCCCTCCAGAAAAACAGGTTGATCAAAACCCCTGCCCATATATTGGAGCTGGAGATTCTGATCCTCCGAGCCCCTGGCCAGAACACCTATGGCCTCCCTTCTGGTAGTCTCACCTGTAGGCAGGGAGAGCCGCTCCGAAGCCCCAGCCACAAGACCTCGCACCTCATTCCCCATGCTTCTAAATGCCTGGGAAACACCCAAGTCCTTCTTGGGGCCTTCTACAACCGCCTCCACCTGAGGTTCCAAAACTTCCAATCTCTCCTTCACCACTGTACCTGCAGAACCCGCTCTCCTCGAGTCAGTATGAACCACTGCCGACGCATTAGCAGAACTGGGGAACCCCACCCCAGATTGGCCAGGAGACCCCTGGTCCTGGACACCCCGAAGTTCCTCAATATGTTCACTGGTGTCCGAAGGCACCTCTTGTGACCTCAGTGTGTGCGCAACAGGTTCATTGCCATTGCCAGGACCGGCTCCCTTGCCCTCGGCCTGACCTGAGTCACCCTTGCTCACCGAGGAAGTGCCAACCACAACCGCCGAAGTCCTTTTGCGGCACTCCTCAACGTGGTGGCCCTGTCGATGGCAGAAGTCACAGAACAAAGACCAGGATTCATAGTAGATGCTTTGCACGTACCTGTATTGGCCTTCGATCACAACCCATACCTTATCGGGTGGAGGACGGGATAACTCCATTTCAACACAAATTCGCACAACAATTGGGTGCACCAAGGAATCGGTCTTCCAATCCGCACAGAGGAAACGACCTATAGAATTACCTATTGATCGGAGGAGCGCTGGATTCTGAAAGGGAAGAGGTACCCCCGGGGGTTGAATCCAGATTGCCAACGATGAAGAGTCGCGATTCATGTTCAAATCAAACGTCCATCGATGTAAAAAGAAAGAAAAACCTCTCACGGATCTTCTTGTACGAGACCAGGCCCGTGCCAGGTCGTCTTCGTTCGCAAGACAAACAAGAATTTGGCGCGGTCCAAGGAGTCCGACAACCGCACGGTGACCTAAACCCCATTCCTGGTTCACATACCTCTCGAACATCTCAACCGGAGGTCTACGCCAAGTGAACTTTGCGACCAGGGCCGTAGAAAGAAGTGACGAAGCTTTAGAAAATTCTTTGGCCGAAACCGGGACAACTGGATGTCCGTTGCAGATTCCAGGTACCCTTGGAGAGACGTCGATGTTGGGGAGGAGAGGGCTTCTCTTGGGTACAACCTCCCGAGAAGGAAGATCCTGCCCCTCCCCCCGAAGGGGAGGGGCCGCCGCCACCGCCATGAATCTAGGTCATCGCCGTCGAAGGGTTACAGAGCGCCGCTTCCTGAAAATGCATAAACTACATGTTGTGTAAATGAGCTACACATTGTGCAATCTAGTAAGTCATGTTCCAAACTAAACAATCAACATGTGGTTTATTAATTAATCAACTTTTTCATTTCTATTTGATGATCTATATATCTTATGGCTTGTCCATATGTGGTGAACCTCATTACAAAATGTGTACTTTTCAATTACATGTTATATAACCATGTCAGCGTGCCAACACCCTTAGCAGCTTTCAATGAAAACTTTGGTCATTCATCATATGATCATCATATGTTCTGGATTATATGAAAGAGAATGAATGTGTAATATCAATATTAAGGTTATAATAATGAATTATGAGAAATAAAATACTAATAACAAACATGAATATTAATCAATGAACAATGAATAATTATAAATTATTATGTGGTCACTCTAATACCACATAAATATTCTAGGGCACAATGAAAGTGGTCAATCCCATGCCAAATTATTGTTTTAATCAAATACTTATAATTTCTTCTTAGAACTAGATAAAATAGAAATCCTTGAATCCCAGAGACAAAATCAAAATGTATAATTTTTACTTAATTAATATAGATTAAGAATTACCTCTCTTTGGAATTATTTCTTCATTGAAAATTTGGTAGACAACTTTTGAGTGTATTGTTGTAGCAGTGAGGGATTAAAGGGTAGAATCCCTCAAACTGTGATCCACACATGCTCCTCGAACCTTCAAACATTATCTTAGAAATTCTATTGTGCAAGCGTAAAAGAATATTACATGTTCATCATTTGGTGTTGACCGCCATAAGATTATTTTTTAAGGTGGAAGGATTCTTTAGTTCTCTCAATTTTCAATAGGATAGTGGAAGAGGATAGATCTCCCTTCATCATATCATTTTAGTAAAAGATCTCTCTAGGGATTGAGAGGATTCTATCTAGAATTCCTTGTGCACGTCCATCGGAATGTCTAGGATCATGTTTGAGAATGAAATAACTGGGTATTTATAAAGATAGCTTTATAAAATAAATAATTTCAAATGGAACCTCATCATTATATTAATCCTCTGGGAAACCCATGTCTAAATAATAATGTTATAATTATTATTTACTTGACATGCATTAAACTCACAGATAAAAAAATATCATTTCCTAGAATAAACAATATTAATATTTCATTTATCATTTTTCACAAGACTGCTAATCTCAGTATTCCAATCCTATTAGATATTTATTAGACCTTGAATAATAGCTATATATTTAAATTAATAAATATCCCTTCATTATTCATTGATAAATAAAAAATATTATATTCCTCAAAATAGAAAATAATTTTTCATTAAATGTTAAACTCACATATATTCTCTCAAAAAACTATTGAGTGAATATTTATGATCAATTAAACATGAATAATTATTAAACAACATATGGAAACAATATTTATTCAATATGTTAAATTCATGTAATTTAACTAGGGTTTTTAATACACTTAGTGTGTGACCCTCTAGACCTTTTTCCCAGTGGTATTAGGTAATAACACATAAATTCCAAGGTTAACATCTAGCTACATGCCAAGGAAACCATAGATTAAGAACTAAAATGTTGTAACATCAATAGCCAAATATCAATGCACACTATTTTGTATAATAACTTTGTCTCAATATCTATAATCAAGTAGGTTTCAAACTAGTGTCATCAGCCTATGTGCTCGATATCTCATTCTTTGAAAACTAAAAATTAATATTCTAACAAAACCGCTATGGTCGTGGACATAATCAAGAAATTCTATTCCCATTGAAGGACATGAAATATCATCTTTTTTGAAGAAAAAATGGAAAATATCCTTTCTCACATTATTCATTAATGAAATACTAGTTGTGATGAACCCAATGTCTCCTACACCACCATGATTATATGTCATCATAGATTTCATCAATACATCAAAGTATGCGACTCATGCTATGAATTAATAATAATCATAATTTCTACAAACCATTATATTCATACATAGATAGGAACATCCAATGCCATATTTAAATGTGGATTTCTGATTAGTGGGTCAAGTTCTCATAACGTCCTTCACTTGGGAATTACCAAGTATGAACATTGTGAGAAAAAAGTCTCAATGTCTTATGTTCCCCCTCCACTTGATATCCTATATCATTGGTTTCCCATCAAATGATATCATCTTTCCATTTAATATATATATAAGAATACTTTAATTTCATTTCTAGATTCTCATCATACTGAGGAGCTTCTCTGAAATTTCAGTGTGATACGTACCATTAAGTCATTATCACATACAATTTCATGTACAAGAACAATCATATTATGATAAGAAGTTTGATTAATATTAAACAGTGTGAATATTATGGTATTTGAATGTATATATTATTTGGCTATAGGAAACCAACTCAAACATACATCACATTTTATTGGTCTAGAGGATGATCACATCACATGACCTTCATCCATGTAGCTAAACACATCATATATGAATCAAACGCACATTACCATGCATTTCCTCAGTATAATTCAATAAAAAGACTTATATATTTTTTCATTATGACTGGAAAATTTTTATCTTGGTTTCACTCTAATCGATGAAATGATCAAAAACATATGTAACCACGCCATGATTTTCTACGTCTCAATGAATTGTGAATGAAAGGAATAAAAGTTTTTAGGTCTTCATGCAAGATATTTTTCCAACCTTAGTTAAGAATGATTACTAATAAGCATACACCCCTAAGTATATCAATTAATGTATGACATTCCATGTGATATACTTTTTGGTCCATTCCAAAGAATAAGTCTCTACTTATTATCAAATTAGTTTAATACTCATGTTAAAAATAGCACATCATCAAAACTCATACTACTATGTGATGATCAACATTTTGGTAAACTCAAATTTATAATTTGATTTGAAAATTTCATTATAATAATTGAAGTAAAGTAAATTGCAGTACACATGAATGAATGATAAATGCATATTTCCATTATTATAAATACATGATAAATTATTCAATCACTGCATAAATCTCTAATGTATCTTATACCAAGGGACTCTACAAGACCCTCATGCTCATTCTATGATAATAGTTTCACCAATGGATTTGAGATATTATCATATGTATCCACCCAATAGATCCTAACGTCTCCCCTTTCAATGACATCTCATATATGATGGTATTTAAGAAGGATGTGTTTGGTCCTTTAGTGTGACTAAGGTTCCTTTTCCTAAGCGATTACTCTGTTTTTATCATAGTAAAGCTCAATCAGTCCCTTGATGCTGGGAGTCACTGCTAGTCCAGAGATGAAATTTCTGATCCAAACCACTTCCTTTGTAGAATCTAATGAAATGATGTACTTTGCCTCAATTATTGAGTCTACTATTGAGGATTTTTTAAACTCATCCAACTGATATCTCTACCATTTAGGAAAAAAACAAAACTAGATTCATATTTCAAATGATCCTTTTCTGATTGTAAAATGGAATCTATTTAACCATTTATAAAAATATTATCCTATCCTATAAATATAATGAACATGAATTTAGTCCTAATCAATACATAAGGGTTTTATTCACAGTAATCTAGTGACCCTATCTAGGATTAGATTGGTATTTACTCATAATTCGAATATCATTGGTGAAATCATGTCATGTACACATCATGGAATATAATATAGAACCTATAAAAGATGAATATATAATTCTTTCAATCCTTTATAACTGCATAGAAGGATATGGATTTTTCATAAGACTTGTGCTCTTAAATCATGGTAAAGACCTATTTTTAGAGTTCTCGTGCTAAAATTATATAATTAATTTTCAATTTAACTGTATGAATTAAACTAAATAAACCTCAAATATTTATATCTATATATCTTCGTACCTAGTATATAGGAAGCTTCATACATGTCTTTTATCAAGAAGGTTTTACCCAAAAACATCTTCACAAAGTGAAGTGTTAGGATATCATTTTTGACAATAATTATGTTATCCAAAGAAAATATCAGATTCACTACTACACTAGCACTAATATAATTATGCATATGAGAATCATCCATGTTTTTGATGAAAAAAAACTATTTGATCACATCATCAAATAAGATATTCCAACTCTGAGATTCTTCCTTCAATCCATAAATGGAAAGTTGAAACTTCTATACCTTAGTAATCTTGATTGGAACATTGAGACCATTTTCATGGTTAATATACACATCCTTAAATAAATTATCATAATGAAAAGAGGTTATGACATATATTTTCTCTATCTCATAATAAAAATGATCTATTTTGGTAAGAGGTATCTAAATATACATTATCATCCAAATTTGTCAAAAGGATTCTTCATAGTCAATACCATGAATTGTTTTCTAAAATTTCAAAACTAGTAAATATTTATAGTTAGAAACACTGCCATTGTCATGACCCGAATTTCCCAAGATGAGGGAAGTGACAGAAAACTGCCAGACCCTTCCTTCTTCAAGTTGAAGGAGAGATAATGACCCCTGAGTCTCACCTGCAATAGGCCCTAGAGTGGTGACTAACACCAAGGGTATAAAATAACATGTGATATAGAAGACATTACCCCCTTTTTTAAAAGGATCGGGATATAAGATAGTAAATCCCAAACAACACCAAAATTAGAAGTAAAAGTAACGCAAAAAAACAATCCATTCCCATATGAATTTTCCAATATAAAGTGCTACATGTACAAGAAAACTCCCAAGGGATGTACTAAAAGAAAAGAAAAGCAACAACACTAACAGTCCCAGCGTCTGAGAAAATATGGTCCCGCACGTTCCCTAAAGTCCTCCTGGAATCCTAAAAACAATTTTATATACATAGGGTGAGTACACAGGTATACTTAGTAGCGAAGACCAAAAGCTCTCGTGCACAAGTGGGGAGGCATTCTAATGCCCCATGAGAAAAGAAGATAACCAAAGCACATAGAAAGGAAACTATCCACCCAAAACTCACCAAGGCACACTCTCCAAATAGCGAAAGTCAAGTAAAGTAATAATAATAACACATCGATGTTTGGGTACCCCACACCACTTTCCCACTGGTTTTTGAAGACATCCTACATGTCAGACCTCCCCTGCCATTTTCACTGCAGTCTCACTACCACCCCAACAACAACCTTTTGGGCCACCACAACCATGCATCCCACCCATAGACACCTAGGCCACAAAAACCACACACATCCCCGCCTGCAGACACCTGGGACACAACAACGACCGCCACCCCCGAAGAGACTTGGTCCAGAACAACTACCGCCACACCTAAAGACACATGGGCCTCATCCCAAAGACACTTGGGAAACAAACTTCCCAGAAACACCTAGTGTAACCACCAAAACTACCCTGCCCAAAGAATCATGGGCTACAATGGACCTCAGGCCATCACAGCCTGCCCAAAGAGTCCTGGGCTACTCAGGAAAGGGAGAAGAAAATTAGCTAATAACCAACCATTCATATGAGTGTTAAAAAAAACACCCTCCCCCATGAAATGGGGGTGTTCAACACAAATTTCTCAAATTGGGTGGAGTGAGAATAAGAAACATAAGAACTAAATTATACACATAGTTAAACAAGCACTCATCCCAACCTAGGGGTTCCCAAACCAGCCCATACACAAACATCCTCATTACTATTCATTCATGAAAATCACAACAGCCACAACCAAGTAAAAAATCATTCCTAGAAAACAATTACCTATTGGAACCATTCTTGTTATCACATTCAAGTGGTTCCATTTAAATAATTATTCACTACCGGGCAACTAAGAGATATAGCCACAAGCCAATGAAGGAAAAATAGCCAAGCAACAAATTAAGCATTCACACCCGGTTCTCTTGTAAAGTCACAACAACAAAAGGGATTCATGAGATCCCTCTAAGTACTGGAACCAAATCAAGCCCCAACATACAGCCCCACACGACCTCAGATCCAAAAAATAACAACTGCACAACAAGGGATCACATCCCCATCCATGTTTCCTCACAAGAATCAAGAAGAACAACCATACACATCACCAAAACAGAGCAAGGGATTTTTCAGATTTAAGAACACTATTCATTTAGTTTCGTCTTTCTGTCTGGTTAAACGTGGTGACCACACAAGGATTATTATTCATTTGGAATCCATTTAATCAACTGAATTTACAAGATTAACCAGTTTTCATGCTACATCCATTCAATCATAGAATTATCCAGAAAACTGAGGTTCATTAGTGTGCAAGAAAGGACCACCAACATCCATGATTTTCTGTGGACATAAGCCCATACAATTCATAACATATAAGAAAAGGTAAAAGAGTACAAAAACATCATCAAACACACCCCTTATTTCTTTTAAAACTATTTATTATCTTTGTTAAGGTTTGGTTTCATCCATCCCCATAGGAACATTATCATACCCACCCCGCATGATACACAGTAAAGAGATATGAAGGAAAAACCCTACTTGGATGATCAATGATCGATGTTTTCTCCACGTTCCAAGAACTAGAGATGTGAGACTTGAAGGGGGGAACTCCGAGGACTCCAAGTGTGATCAGGAAATGCTATGGCACAGGTGCACCACTAGCCTCGGTAAGGGGGACTCCAAACGCATCAAGGAAAGGAAAGAGACCAGCCAAGAAGATAAAAGAATCCTCGTGCGATAAAAGGTGAGATCCTGGAGTTACGAGATATGAATTCTTGAACCGCTTTAAAGTAGGATCGTGGTTTCTTCACATGGTTTGGTGGTTACACACGATGGAATTAATTTTCATTTAATAATTCTTATCACAGAGGTGGCCATAATGGCTGTGAGTTAAAGGGTTTCCTTTAAACAGAGAAAAATGCATAATAGGGGCGGAACTGGAAAGTATGGGAAAAAGGTGTGACACCGAGGAAAAAGCCACATGTTTTGGTAAGTAAAGGGTCTCCAAGATATTAGGGGATTTTAGATACCATTTATGGTCTTTAATGATTTCTAAAAGGGTATTAAAACACTTTTACGTCAAAAGATACGTTGCGGGGGTGGAACTGGAAAAAGTCCGAAACTGGAAAAAAACCAAGGGCGGGACACTGTTTGGTGAGACACTGTAATGGTGCCACCATTACAGTGTCACCGTAAGCAGTTCCACCATTTTAGTGTGTGACCGTGATAGTGCGACCGCTACGGTGCCACCGGTTCGGTGGAACACTATAAGCTGTGCCAGCATCACTGTGCCACTAGTTCGATGGAACACCATAAGCGGTGCCACCGTTTTGGTGTGAGATTGTGATGGTGAGACCACCATGGTGCCACCATCACGGTTCCACCAGTTTGGTGGAACACTGTAAGAGGTGCCACCATTTCGGTGTGCGACCGTGACCGGTGCCACTGTCACGGTGCCACCGTGATCGGTGCCACAGTTTCGGTGGAACCATTTGATGGAACCGAGTTTTTGGAAAACTCCTTAATGAGTCACTGTCCAGACCATTACATCAGATACCTCTCAAACTATTCTCAACCTCGAAAATCAAAACTAGACCCGAAGAAAAAAGAGGGGTTTGAACAACCACCTCGAAAGATACCTCTCAGGAGTAAACCTCCTCGACATCTAGGAACACCTCTCCCTCATCTATATTCTGAAAAACCATGGATACACTACCGCTCCTCTACCCCAATTAACCACACAAACATGTAAAGGTCATACCATCCACTCATATGGATTAGGGAGTCCCTTCCTCCATGTCAATATACTATCCTCTTTGGGTGGCACAGACTCGCCCACATGGGTTTAACCGCATCCACATTAATGTGTCTTGATAAGGGATCATGTCCTACCCTCCCCACAGTTATGACTCTTCACACACATCCATAGAACAAGGGGAAAAGTCCATTTCATAGTTAACAAGGTCAAGCACTACATAAAAAAAGTACAAAACATTATAGAACAAAACTCAAAACATATATGGGTACTGGGCGCACATCTGTGCCTCTCATTCCCAGGTACTCTTCTCGAGGCCACCATGCCTCCATAACAGACGAACCAAGGGGATGGTTCATCCATGAAGCACCTTCTCCTCACGGTCCTCGATCCTCATTGGTCGATCTACAAATGTCGCATCGTCCTCGATATCCATCCCCCCCCCAGTCGAGGACGTGCAAATCATCATGTAGATACCGACAGAGCTGAGACACATGGAAGACTTTGTGCACCCTCAGTAGTGGTGGTGGTAGTGCCAGCTGATAAGCCACTTCGCTGACCCGCTGCAACACCTCGAACAGTCTGATGAACCTGGGAGAAATCTTACTTCCCCTACCGAACCTCCGTTACCCATGCCAAGGGGAGGCCTTCAAGAACACGTGGTCCCCAAAATGGAACTCCAAGGGTCTCATACTATGATTGGCATATCACTTCTACTGGTCCTGAGCCGCCTTCATCCTCTCCCATATAAGCTGAACCTTATTCGTCATGCTCTGCACCACCTCCGGGCCAAGAACACCTGCTTCCATGACCTCTATCGAACACACGGGTGAGCGACATGGCCTCCTGTACAAGGATTCAAACGGAGCCATGTTAATGGTACAGTGATAGCTATTATTGTAGGAAAACTCTACCAGAGGAAAGTTTCATACCCACTATCCCCCAAAGTCCAAAACACATGCTCGTAGAATATCCTCCAACATCTGGATGGTCTGCTCTGTCTTCCCATCTGTCTGTGGGTGGAAAGAAGTGATGAGGCATAACTGAGTGCCAAAATCATGTTACAATCATTTACAAACCCGAGAAGTAAACTGGGTATCCTGATATGAGACTATGGACCTCAAAACTCCATAAAACCACACCACCTCATCCAAGTACCTCGGTTCTAAGGCATCCACTACACTCGACTCCTTGATTTCCAGGAAGTGAGTTGATTTCGTCAGCCGATCCACCTCTATTCAGATATCATCACAACCTCCTTGAAATTTGGGTAGTACCCTGAAGAAATCCATCAAGATTTCATCCCATTTACACTCAGGGATATATAAAGGTTGTAACAAAACTCTTTGGATGTGGTGTTAAGCCTTCACCTACTAACACACGAGGCAATTTTCCACAAACTCTACCACTACCCGCTTCACCTCGGGCCACCAAAACTGACCTCTCAAACCCCGATACATCTTGGAAACTCCTGGGTGTACCGCCAGGGGTGATTTGTGGAGATCACCAAGAAATATCTTTCACATTTCCACTAGGATAAACAAATTCCCATGAAACAACATCTGATTCTGCCCGTCTTCCAATCATCCTCCCAGAGCATCACCCTGGATAACACGATCACGCATCACTTTAGCCTATAAGTCCCCCACTGAGACTCCTCCACCTATTTCAACCAAGAGGATTATACTTTCATCTGAAAGAGACATCCTATACCATCCTCCACCCTTGCATCTAGGTGTAGTGCAACCAACTCCTCTATCGCCTTCCAAGAATCTTCCGATTCTTAAACCATATCCTTCTGCAACTTCCTTCTCAAGGAATCAGCCACCACATTCCCCTTACCTTCAGTGTAAGAGATTTCGAAGTCATAGTCCTGAAGAAAATCCATTCACCCCCACTTTAGTAAGTTCATGTCTCACTGGGAGAAGACATACCTCAAGCTCTTGTGATCCGTAAAGACCACGAAGTGCTCCCCGATAAGGTAATGTCGCCACAACTTTAGTGAAAACATGACCATTGCATGTTCCAGATTGTGGGTGGCATAGTTTCACTCTTGGGGACATAATTGCCTAGACCTATAAGAGATCACCCACTACTGTTGCATCAGAACACTCCCCAAGCCTTGGCCTGAAGCATCACAGAACACCTCAAATGTCACCCCTTCTTCTGGAAGCCTCAGTACTGGGGCACCAACCAGCTTACCCTTCAGATAAATGAAGGCTGCCTGACACTTCTAACTCCATATAAAAGCCAGGTCTTTCTTGGTCAAGGCTATCATGGGTGCTGTAACTCATGAGAAGTTGGGAACGAATCTCCGGTAGTAACCCGCTAGACCCAGGAAACTACGAACTTCTGCCACATTCTTGGGTGCTTCCCAAGAAACAACCGCCTCGACCTTTGACGGGTCCACTACTATCCCCTGATCTGAGACCACGTGTCCAAGGATGTCCACTTCTCATGTACAGAACTCACACATGGACAACTTCCCATAGAGCTGGTGCTGTCAGAGTACCTCTAAAACCGTCCTCAATTTCTCAGTGTGATCCTCGTATAATCTTGAGTAGATCAGGATGTCATCAATAAACACGACTACAAACCGGTCCAGATATTCCTAGAAGACAGATTTCATGAGCCCCATGAACACGGCTGGTGTGTTCGTAACACCGAACACCATGAACACGAACTCAAAGTGCCTATATCTGCACTTGAAGGTAGTCTTCAAGATTTCACCCTCCTTCACCCTCAATTGGGGATATATTGAACGCAGGTCGATCTTGGAGAACCATCCTGTCCCCTTCAACTAATCAAAAAGGTCATCGATCCTTGAGAGGGGGTAACATTTATTGATCGTTACTTGGTTTAGCCTCCGTTAGTTTATACATAGTTTGAGACCACAATCTACATTCTTTGCGAACTAGACCGGAGCACCCCATGGTAACGTGCTTGGTCAAACAAAACCCTTCTTCATCAGTTTCTAATTCTGAATCTGTAACTCCCGCAACTTAGAAGGCACCATCCGATTGGGAGCCATTAAAATCAGATGAGCACCGGGTTGCAAGTTTATCCCAAACTCAACATCATGTCGAGGGGGTAGAGTCACCATCTCTCCAGGGAAGATGTCCAGGAACTCACTGACCATACCCAAGACTTCCACCATCTTTGTATCTGTTGACTCCACTGATAGCTCAACAAATAAGGAAAGAAGGGGCTCTACTCACCGACTACCTTCCTGGAAACCCCGCTCTCTAATGAAAGTCACACGTTGTCTGCCCATATCTGAAAACACGACCCTTCTTCAGAAGTAGTCGATAACGGAACACATAGAGAACATCCAGTCGATGCCTAGAATGATATCATATGGATAAATATGCAAAAAAAGGTCCCCACTAGACTGATGTGGTCCCAACATTAGTCTACATCCCCAAAAAATATGAGACAAGCTGGTCTGACCTCCGACTGCCGTACTCAAAACCAGGGGAATGGGATGTCTCTCAGTAACTAGACCAAAAGTATGGGCTAGACTGGGTAAAACAAAGGAGTGTGAATCTCTTGAATCAAACAAGGTGCAGAAAATAGTGATAAACAATCTAATCATACCTCTAATGACCTATGGCCCTATTGGAACTGCTGCCTCTGCAGCGTGCAACTGCCCATGCCCAGCTCCTCTTACCCTAGGATATCGACTACCTCGCCAACCACGCCCTGGTCGAGGTCCCTGAGGAGTTCCCTGAGGTCGGCCTCCTCCTGCAATGTCTGCTCTTGGAAGAACGGGAGCTCGCTCTCCCTACTACTACTGCTGAAAGGACCTAGCTAGAAACTGCTACTGTTGAGGTGGGTGTTGAACCTTCCCACCCCCACTATACTGCACTTGGTTTGGGCACTCATTTTGAAGGTGCCCACGACTGACACAAATGTAGCATCTTGGTCCTAGGCTTGCAAAGAAGGGTTGAGGACCGGGAGATCGAAACTGGAACTACTAGGGCCTACTTCCCACTGGCTGAAACCTAGAAGGCCCTGATGCTGGAGGCCTGTGGCTGATAGCCTTCCCCTTTGACGAGCCCAACTGGCTCCCCTCTCATGGTACACCTCTCAGTGTGTGCATCCTATCCACCACTTAAACCTTTTTCTGAACCTCCAAGTACATCAGTAGAGTGAAGGGAGTAACGATATACTGAAGAGAAGGTCAGAGTGCCTCCTCTAAACGTATCGCCCGAGACTCCTCATACAAAAAGAGGGCCAAAGAAAAGTGAAGGAGATCATTTAACTTGATCCCCATACACCTCACTAACATACTCCCCTACTGAAGGGAGAGTAGCTCCTGTCTCTTCTCAGCCTTCATCATGGAAGAGAGGAATTCCACCCAGAACTCCCTCTCGAAGTCAGTCCATGAAATCTCAACCTCCCTCTTCTCCCCAAGATAGAGATTCCACCACTGACGTGACACTCTCCACATTTGGATTACAGCTAGAGGAACCCAGTACTCCGTCAGAGCCCATATCAAGCTAAAAGCTATCACTAGCTCCTTGATCCAAATCTCTGTCTCCATGTACGAGACACTTCCCTAATACTTCCCGAGGGTCTACCCCTAAAATGAACGAAGTGTCCTCTACCACTAGTCATCATCCTCCTCTCAATTAGACCTCTGTTGGTCAGCCAAATCAGCCTCCTGGGCCTCGATCACCCGCACTACCTGTGGTTGCCGTCTGGGTGCCATAGCTTCAAGGTAAACAAAGAATGCCTAAGCCTGAGTAATGTAGAAGATTGATTTTAAATTTTTCTTAGACTTTTTATTTATTTTAAATCCCCAAAATACCTAAGACACACAAGAACACAAGTCATTTTGATTCACATACCTTTCCTAGGGTATCTACCCTACAGTCATTATAGCCTCACTTAGTCATTCGGTAGGTCCATAGTCCATGCATCGGATCACATGGGGCCCTAAAATGCCATGTCCTAGCCGGTCTTCCCTGGCCTATTTCATGCACCAAGATTTCCTAACATTGTTTCCCTACCATACCATGCAATAATCATTGTGACTAGCCCAAGACTCCATCCTATCTATCAACCATCACCTTTAATACCATTCTGTCATGACCCGCCTTCACCAAGATGAGATAAGTGACAGAAAAATACCAGACCATTCTTTCTTCAAGTTGAAGGAGATATAATGACCCCCCGAGTCCCACCTTCAATAGGCCCTGGAGTGGAGACTAACACCAAGGGAATAAAATCATATGTGATATGGAAGGCATTACCCCTTTTTTTTGAAAAGTATTGGGAGATCAGATAGTAAATCCCAAATAACACCAAAACTGGAAGTAAAAGTAAAGAAAAAAACAATCCATTACCATATGCATGTTCCAATATAAAGTGATACAAGTACAAGAAAACTCTAAAGGTAAGTACCAAAAGAAAAGAAAATCAGCAACACTAACGGTCCCAACGTCTGAGATAATACGGTTCCACAAGATCCCCAAAGTTCTCCTGGAAACCTGAAAACAGTTTTAAATACATAGGGAGAGTATATAGGTATACTCAGTAGGGAAGACCAAAAGATCTCGTGCACAAGTGGGGAGGAATTCTAATTCCTCGTGAGAAAAAGAGATAACTAAAGCACCTAGCAAGGAAACTATCCACCCAAAACTCACCAAGGAATACTCCCCAAATGACGCAAGTCAAGTAAAGTAATAGTAATAACACATCAATGTTTGGGTACCCCGCACCACTTTCCCACTGGTTATTGAAGACATCCCACGCGTCAGACCTCCCCCACAATTTTCACTACAGTCTCACTGCCGCCCCAACATCAACCTTTTGGGCCACCACAACCATGCATCCCACCTGAAGACACTTAATCCACAACAATGACACACATCCCCACCTACAAAAACCTATACCACAACAACTACAGCCATGCCTAAAAACACCTAGTCCAAAACAACTACCGCCATGTCTGAAGACACCTGTGCCTCATACCAAAGACACTTGGGAAACAAACTACCCACACACACTTGGGCCAACCACCACAACTACCATGCCTGGAGAATATTGGGATATAATGGATCTCAGGCCATCAAAGCCTACCTGAAGAGTCTTGGGCTACTTGGGAAAGGGAGCAGAAAAGGAGCTAATAACCGTCCACTCATAGTAGTGTTGGAAAAAACACCCTCCCCCATAAAATGGGGGTGTTCAGCACGAAGTTCTCAACTTGGGTGGGGCACGAATAAGAAACATAAGAAATAAATTATACATATAGGTAAAAAATCACTCATCCCAACCTAAGGGGTTCAAAAACCAGCCATACACAAACAACATCATTACTATTCATTCATAAAAAGCACAACAACCACAACCAAGTCACAACTCATTCCAAAAAAAAATTCCCCATTGAACCCATTCTTGTGATCACATTCAAGTGGTTCCATTTAAATAACTCTTCACTACTAGGAAACTAATAGGCATAGCTACAAGCCAAGTAAGGAAAAATAGCCAAGCAACAAATTAATCATTCACACCCAGTTCTCTTGTAACATCACAATAACAAAAGGGATATGTGAGATCCCTTGAATTACTGGAACAAAACCAAGCCCCAACATACGACCCCATATGGCCCCAAATACAAAAACTAACAAATTCACAATAGGGGATCCCATCCCCATCCATGTAACCTCACAAACATCAAGTAGAACAACCATGCACATCACCAGAATAAATCAAGGGAGTTTTCAGATTTAAACACACCATTCATTTAGTTCCATCTTTTCGTTTGGTTAACCGGGGTGACCACACAAGGATTCTTATTCATTGGGAATCCATTTAATCAACCGAGTTTACGTGATTAACCAGTTTCCATGTTACAGTCATTTAATCACAGAATTATCTAGAAAACAAAGGTTCATTAGTGCGCAAGAAAGGACCACCAATGACCACAATTTTCAGTGGACATATGACCATACAATTCAAAACATATTAGAAAAGGTAAAAGAGTACAACAACATCATTAAACACACCCCTTAATTCTTTAAAAACCATTTATTATATTCATTAAGGTTTGGTTTCATCCATCCCTGTAGGATTATTATCATACCCACCCCACATGATACACAGTAAAGATATACGAAGGAATAACCCTATCTGGATGACCAATGATCGAAGTTTTTTTCCATGCACCAAGAAATGGGGATGCACGACTTGTAGGGGAGGAAATATGAGGACTCTAAGAGTGATCTAGAAAGAATCCAGCACATGTGCACCACTATCCTCAGGAAGGGGAACTCCAAATACACCAAGGAAAAGAAATAGACCATCCAATAAGAATAAAGAATCCTTTTGTGATAAAAGGTGAGATTCTGGAGTTACGAGATATTAATTCTTGAACTGCTTTAAAGGAAGATCATGGTTTCTCCACATGGTTGGGTGGTTACACGTGATGGAATTAATTTTCATTTAATAATTATCATCAGAGAGGTGGCTATAATGGTTGTGAGATAAAGGGTTTCCTTTAAATAGAGGAAAAATCCTAACAGGGGTGGAACTAGAAAGTATAGGAAAAGGGTAAAACATCGAGGGAAAAACCACATGTTTTGGTAAGTCATGGGTTTCCCGACTCTTGGGGGGCTTTAGATATCATTTATGGGATTTTAATGGATTTGAAAGGGGTATTAAAACACTTTTACGTCAAAAGATATGCTGTGGGGGCGGAACTGGAAAAAGTTGGAAACTAAAAAAAACAAAGGGTGGGACACCATTTGGTGAGACAGTGTAATGGTGCCACCTTCATGGTTCCACCATAAGCGGTGCCATTGTTTTGGTGTGCGACTGTGATGGTGCAAATGCTATGGTGCCATCGATTCGGTGGAACACTATAAGCATTGCCATTGTTTTAGTGTGCGACCATGATGGTGCGACCGCTACGATTCCACCGTCATGGTGCCACTGTAACGGTGCCACTGGTTTGGTGGAAGACCATAAGTGGTGCCACTATTTCGGTGTGTGACCGTGACAGGTGCCACCGTCACAGTGCCACCGTGACCAGTTCCACCATTTCAGTGGAACCATTTGATGGAACCGAGTTTTTGGAAAACTCTTTAATGAGTTACTATTTGTTCCATTACAGCCATCCCTTTATAATTTATTTCAGAAAACTCACTTTCACATTATGGTCCTTACCACTTTAGGTGCATTCACCAAGTTCCAAACATAGTTAGTGTACATGGATTCCATTTTTGATTCTATTTATTTTAACAATTTCTGAGAATTTAAACTCTTTATGGAATATCAATAGGTTTTAGGTTCATCATCTTTAAACATTACCACATTTTCATTATCTATGATTCATCCATATATCATGATCTTTTGAAGAATCCTATGAATCCTCAAGGTTCTTTTGTATCTTGAGTCAGTTATTTTAGAAATATTTTTAGAACAAACACAAATTCAACCTTAGGTATTTTTTTCATTAAACTCACCTAATTTTTAGTTTCTTCCTATTTAATACATGATTAATTAATTTCCACTCAATAAAAACACTATTTTAGGTCACAAACACATTTTTTTCAATAGTATATATATCATCCTGAGATTTTATGAAATATCATCTTTCAAATAAATTTAAAATTATTTGTTGTCTTGTGTTACACACAATTCATAGTTTATATTGCATTATAATCAGTACCATGTTTATATTATCCTACACATAACATCGAGGTTCTTCAATAACTTATGTTATACACATGGCCAAGTCTTACCAGACAATAGTATACTATTAATATTATTATTTAACATTATATTTATCACCTAGAAATTAGAATGGTGGGAATGAATAAGATTAAATAAATCATGAAAATATTGTATGCACATGTTGATAAAATAAATTCATTGGTTACCAATGAATTGAAATTAAAATAAATCTAATTGAATATTAAGGAAATGTTTTTATAAAAAAACTATTTTTATTCCCCTAAAGGAATTTTACCATAATAAATTAAATTAATTACTATTATTAAATTATATTAATGAAATACATATATATTATAAATTCAATAAAATGTTTTTAAATTCATTAAATAAGTTTTATATGCATAAAATAAGAACAAATCCAAATTTAATCATAAAAGGCTGTATTTTTATAAAAGACGGTTTTGACGCATTTTAATAGAATTATTTTAAAACAAAAATTTCACATGTTTATATATTTTATTTAATAAAATAAACTTATTTTTTAAATAATAATGTTAAAATTATATTAGGGTGTATTTGTGGTAATTTTTTGAGAAGTTTCATTTTTTTATAAATAGTGAAAAATACTAGATTTTAATTGAAAAGGGACATTTCATCTAAATAATTTATAATGATAAATTATATTTTTATTTTTTTAAATTAAAAATAGTAAAAATATATATTTATTAATCCAATTTAGGTCATTTGTATCAATTTCATATTGAAATTTTATATAAAATCTTAGTAAACTTTTGATCATTTTCACTTTCAAACCCCGCTTTCTCATTCTGTCTGTGGGGTTAATTTTAAATTAAATTCCACAAATTATGTGGATTGAATTTGGAAAAATGGATTATATATATTTAATCATAAAAATTTATAATTCATAGTATCTTAAAATTATTTTTTTATAAAAAATATTAGTGAATATAATTAACATTAATTAAAGTGATTAAATTAAAAATTAGTTTACTTAGTGGTTAAAATTTAATCTTAAGTGAAAAAATGAACATGAAACATTTATAAAACCCATTATATAACCATATTTAGACCATAAACCCTATTTTATAGAAATATTTTCATTATTGGAGGTACATGATATAAGGAAGACCTCCCAACAGTGTTTTCTTTTTGGTATTTACATGCACACCACTCCACCTAAATTATAAAATGGAATTCACTCTCCCCATTCTCCACACCTTTCAAGACATTTGGATAATCCAAATCCTGATCAAATAAACTCCAAATATACCTCCCCTCACCCTAGAAGTTTTTTTGGAAATAAATAAAACCAAGGAAGGATTTTGGTACAAACCAAAAGGAGTTACCCAAAGAATAGGTAATATTCATCAACAAGAACTTTTGTTTTATTTCTTTCTCTATCCTTAAATTATTATTATAACATGATTATATAATAAAATAAATATCCTAAATATAATGATATTTTCTTTATTATAATTTTACTACCTACACCCACACACACTTCCATCAAATGAGTTACAAAATCATCATTCGTGTGTACGGCAGATTGTCGCCTAGTGAAACGATGTCATTCATTTTTCCTTACAACCTCTCATGGTTGGGTATTATGATAGAAATAATATTTATATATTATATTTAAGATATCTAGAATATAATAATACCTATGTATTCATTATATCATACACAACCATTTTATATTTCATACTGTAGTTGATACGATAACATCACTCATGTGTATGGTAGACTACCGCCTCATGAAGCGATGTGAAGTGTTATTCAGAAACATGTTACATGTAAGGTAATAAAGATAACTAAAATGAATATATATGATATAAATGATGTCATTAATATATTCATGACATGATCATATTTCTATAAATATACTAAATCATTTTTTTCTTATTATTTCACACACTGAACAAGTGATAATGTCATTCGTGGACGATTGGTCTACCACCTCCCCGGAGTGATGTAATTCTTCATTTTTCATCACCAAATCACAAGAATGATATATATAAGTATATATAAATAAATATAATGGTATTTATTCTATAATTATCATTATTTAAGGATGAAATATTACTTAATTTCTTTTGAAATGATCATTAAAAAATGGAAACATTACTGATGCGTACGTACTGCCTACCATCTCCATGATCATAAAGTTGGTATATTTTTCATCACCATATTTCATGATTGGTTTTAAAATTATAATTTATGTATAAATATTATAATTTTAACACAATTATTATTATGTATATGTTTAAATAATGACTATTTTTACTATAGTCAACCTACCTTATTAGTTTTTGATACACAAGCTGAATATTTTAAAAAAATACAACTTAAAATGAATGGATTAAGAATTTATATATAAATTTTTTATAAGTAAAATAAAAGTATTAATATGATTGGAAAATTTTCTATGGGTATCACAATACCACCTCAACAATTTTATGTTAAATAAGATTGAAAACTCCTAATTTTATGATGATCGTATCTCAAGTCTATGATTCTTATTCGATTGAATTTTGTGGGAATGTTCTTCTATAAAATATCATTACTATCCCAATAGTTTAATTTGATGTTATATTTTTCATGTATTTCCTTTATTTACATAAATAAAACATCAATTTTCAAGGAAGTGAAGTCATGTTTGATATTTTGAAGCAACCTATGATCATCTATCAGTAATATGATAAATATGAAAATTTGATGTAAATTACATATATTACATAGGTATTAATTTCTATTAAAAATGGTTGTTTATCTCAGATGGTTGTGAATAAACTCAACATCAATGATATTCCTATTATATGGTAGTTTTTTTATCTCTTTCCAGATGATTTTTCAAGACTTCCTCTGAATCGTGAAGTTTGGTTTTCCATAGAACTAATACTTGGTTCTATAACTATTTCAAAGAAATTATATAGATTTTCCCCTACCAAGTTTTAATAAGGGATGATGAAACTCTAGGAGAATATTGACAATAGAATCATTCAGAAAAGTGTGTCACCTTTGGGTTTAACAGTTCTTTTTGTTAAGAAGAATTATGGATCAATGTGACTATACATTGATTGTCAGGAACTTAACAATATCACTATCAATAAAAATTATCATTTACCCTATATCAATGAGTTATTTCATTAACTATACCAACCTCAATTCTTTTATCATATTGAAATTTATTCTTAGTAACATTAATTGATGGTAAAAGGAAATGATTTTACCAAGATAGTATTATGTTCAAGCTATAGACACTATTAATTTATATTAATTCCATTTGATCTTAAAAATTAACCTAATATGTTAATGGATTTAATGAGAAGATTCTTTAGTGATTAACTCGATCAATTCATGGTTGTATCTATTGATGATATTATTATATATTCCAAGAGAAAAGAAGAGAATGAATGTAACTTTTGGATTATACTGAATAACTCAATGTTGTAAAATCATCATGAAAAATTTAATATTTATAATTTTTGGTTATATAATGTTTCATTTTTAGGCCATATTAGCTCAAGAGAAGTAATATCGGTGGATCCATCAAATAAGGATGATATTGAATATTGGATTAGACCAAACACTATAATTGAGTTCCATATTTTTCTTGGTTTGGATGGATAATATCTTTTATTTTTAGTGAATTTAACATTACCATCTAATCCAATCACCAAGTTAACTCATAAGGGATCCAAGTTCCATTGATCTAATGAATGTGATGAAAATTTCAAGGAATTGAAGAGAATGTTTAATAGATCAAATGTAATCACACTATCATGTAGTGTAGATGGGTTTGTGATCTATGTTGACACATTGAAGAAGGTACTAGGATTCTTCCTCCTGAAAAATGATATGGTTATGGCTTATATCACATAATAATTGAATTTTCATGAATTTGTTTTATCAAACTCATGATTTAGAGTTACCAATGATAATTTTTTTCATTAAAGGTATGAATATATTATCCTTATAGAGTAAGGTATAATATATATATATATATATATATATCATAACAGTATAAGGTATATATTAACTCAAAAGATATAAATATGCTCTATAGAAGATGGTTAGAGTAGTTTAAAGTTTATAAATACTGAAAACGTTACCACCCTGGGAAGGAAAATAAGGTTTTATGTTCTATGAGTGGAATGGTTCTTGATATCTTATCTATGGTGAGGATAAAAAAAGACCCAATATTTATGAATTTATAAAGAATAGATCAAGAAATATTTAATGAAGGGGAGAAATCATAACTTGTTCAACTAAGTGTTCAACCATAAATATAAGTGAAGATTAATAGGGAATGAAAGAAGAAATATATTTTCAAAAGAATGTAACAAATATTTCTAAGTTCAACTAGGATTGTGATGGAATGATAAGGTTCCAGAACCAATTATATGATCCCTCCATACCATCTTTTAAAGTGTTTTTGGATAAATCTCATAGTTTATAATTCTCTATTTATCCTTAAGGTATGAAAATATATCAATATCTAAAAGTGTATTTCTTGTGTCATAATGTTAAGATAGTTTTTATAGAGTATGTATTTTTGTCATTAATATGATTTAAAGTTAATTCTATGAGATAAAAGTCTAGGTGGATGTTACAACCATTACCTATACCTAAAAAGAAATAGGAAAACATCACTGGGGATTTATTCATCGGAATCCCCAAAACACCTAAAAGCCATAAAACTATTTGGTTTTTAGTTTATCACTATAAAAAGTCATTAAAATTATTTTTTTAGAGAATATTTATTTGTTTACAAGATTTCTAGAATATACATCAAGGAATGTGTAAGGTTTCATGGAGTGTGACATTCTATTGTATCTGATCAGGGTCTGAAGTTTATCATGAATTTTTGGTGATGTCTTTAGTAATATCTCTATTCAAAGTTGTGTTTCATCACTACTTATCATCATCAGATATATTTTTAGTCTAATAGAACCATTCACACCCTAGTGGATTTTCTACGTTCTTCTTCTATGGATTTCAATGGTGGTTGGGATTATCACATTCTTATAATTGAGTTTTCTAATAACAATATCTTTCAATCAAGAATTCATATGGTTACTTATAATGTCCTCTATTCAAATAAGTATAGGACTCCAACATGAAGGGATGAAGTTAGAGAAATAAATGTATTGTGACTTGAGGTAACTAAGGAAATTGTGGAGAATGTCAGATCCATTCAGAAGCAAATTAAGAAATCTTAGAGACTTCTGAAAAATTATTCTAACAATCATCAGTGAAATATATAATTTTATGTTGGTAAGAAGGTATCCCAATGAAGTTATCTGTGGAAGAAGTTTATTAGATAAAAAAATAAAGGAAATATGAGCCCTAGAAATATTGGCTCTAGGGAATGATCTCTCCTATGAAGAATAACCGGTTCAAATATTGGATCATAGAGATAAAGTTCAACAGAGAAAGACTACTCATGTGGTAAAGTTTTATAGATAAATCATTAAATCAAAAAATCTACACGGGAATCTGAGGATGTGATGAAATAGATATATACAAATGTTTTGTATCAAAGTGATGTAATTTTGAGGTTGAAATTAATTTTAAAGGGGGTATAATGTAACACCCTATGATGTTATGATATATTTATCTTTAAATAAATTTACTTTATTCGAAAGATTGTGATAAACATAACCTCGGTTCTAAATGAACTATAATATAGTATGTAAAGATCCCAACCCCAGTAGCCCAAATACAATTTCTTACTTTATTGCATTAGCATAGATACAAGATTCGAATATGAAAGGACCAATCATTTTAGCAATTTTGGAAGCCAGATTACATACAAGAGTCTTCAATTACCAATTAAAATATAAAATAAAACATAGTAAATCCTTTGACAACACCACTATCCTCCTAGATTATCCTTACATGTCAATCATAATATACATCATGGAATCCTTGACAAAAATAAAACATAAGAAAGGTGTCACCTTAGATGCTCAATAAGGGTAAACATACCGTTAAAGCTATAATAAATAAACATAAATAATAAGGTAAGTTGAATAACTAAAAAAACATGACATTAAAACATATTCTTGAGAATAAAATGGAAGGATAAAATATGATCAAATAATGTAATATAAATAATCACATGAGAATGAAACTTAACTATAGATATTCTTCGGGTAGAATAATCACATTGAATATCAATAACTAGTCTCATAATAAGGTAATACATAATGAGGGGCATATAAAACATACAATCAAGGTATCAACCAATAATTATACATAAATGGGTAAATCCTCAGCTGAAACCCAATCCAGTTTGTCTCATTAGACCTACTGATGCATCAAGGGGATATATCGGTCCCCACTTGTCACCTATTAAGTCTAATTAATTTCTCATATAAAAGTGATGGTGTGGTAAGGGTGGATAGGGGTTTGGTGTGTGGTCGTAGGGTCAATTCCCTGAGCCAGTGATTTAAATGTATTTTTTCCTTATGTCAAGTGCTGCTTTCACGGTTTTACCCAATTTTTAATAAACATAATCATAAACGATCTAGAGAAATATGGTGAATGGTGTAAAAAATAATACATCCCTAGTAAAAATGATTACAAAATATTCATTAAAATTTGTTAAATGGTATCATAAGAGATCAACCTCAATAAATAATAGGATTCAAAAAAGTATGTTAATAAGTCCATATAAAAATTCTCGAGCAAATACCATTTTTTAACTTTGAAACAACTTATTCTTAAAAACCTCTCCGATTATAAAAGAAAAATTTTTATTAGAAAATAACCTTGTAAATGTGAAAATGATTTCTCAATGAATTAAGGAATCATGAAATTGAGAAAATACACTCATTCCGTATACGTTTTAAAAAACATTTTTCTTTTAAATTTTGAAAAAGATACATTTAAAAAAGAATTTTTTAAATAAAGTGTGTGCATTAAGAAAATGAATAAATTTTGTGTATCAGCTGTAAATACACATAAAACAATTGTAAATACAAAATAAGATAATAAAAGGATGTTTTACACATAATCATAGCATGAAATAATCATTTGAGTAGAAGTTTAAACCAAATAAAGTAAATTGGGTTAATAATTCCCTTACCACTTTGTAATTAGTCAAACCGTATTCCCCATAAAATTAATGATCATCAAATGAAAAATTGAATTAAAATAAGATAAATAAATTCATTATATTATATATTAAAGGTTAGTATGTGCACCAAACACAACAAATAAGTGTTGAATTATGTATATCTCTCACAGAAGTAAAAGTGAGGCAATAAAACCCTTACCTTATGTATGAAAGAATTCTTCACTTATACATAATGTCCTAGATAATAAAATTAGATTAATTAATTACTTAATTGAGAACCTATTAAACATATATTTTATTTATTATAATTTTATTAAGTTCATTTATGGCCATTTTTATGAGTTATAATGTTTAGTTTTTTTTGTTTGTTTTGGGAGCGTTTGTTTTATGGTTTTATGGTTGTCTCCCTTGAGTATAAATATGGGAGTTCTTTTCAAATGTGAATAACTTCTCCAGAATTGAAATTAATTAGTATTAATGAACATTAATTTTTTAATGTACTCGTATATCATCTGGTTAAATGGTATGGGGATGTTTCACTAGATAAACTATTGATGAAAATGTCTTAATTTATTTTGGCAGTTTTTATGACCATCACAAACATGTGTCATTTTATTTAATATTATGTTTATATATTGGTTAAAGAATAGGATATAACTTATAAAATGTATATTTAAAATTTTATTTAACTATCAGAATTATTTTAAGACCATCCTTGTAGGAGGTAATGGAAAGTGAAAACTCATCATCCATAAAGGCGGTCAATCAACACATCACGAACGATGTTTTCATTTTTAAAATAAAAGGAGAAGAGAAGAGAATTGATTATAGATATTATATTAACATTATAAAATTAAATTATATATATGATATTGGATTTATCATTTTTTTAAAGGAAAGGTGATGAGAGGATAATAAAATAAAATAAATTAAAAGAGAAGGAAGAAGAATTTTACCTCTTGAATATCATCTCCTTGGGAACCTTTTTAAGACACCTAGATTTGGCCTTTTGGTAAGACCAGTAGGTATTGGATGTGGAGAATAGGATTGAGAAGGATATTAGATAGAATTTATACAATATTAAATGATTATAAGGTGTGATGAGAAGGGTTGGTATTTATAGTGGATGAGATGTGTGTTTTTTGAATATTTTACTCATTTATTTATTATTTTAGATCAAGACTATAAATAGTGTTTATTATTGTGACTAAGTAAAGTAAATAGAGATTTTGAGTTCGAAATAATGGGTTCTTACCTCATCCATACATCACCCGTGACTCAATAATTTCTTTATTTACTTTTAATTTTAAATACCACAAATTATCATATTCACCATTCATATAAAATTCAACTATTTTAGAAAAATCCCAAAAAATCACCGTAACCATTATTTAATTTATAGATTTAAAAAATGGACTTCATTTTATGAAACTAATTTTCTAAATATGAGAAATTTAATTTTTCAATAAAATCAATAATTATTCGAAAAAAATACTAATTTTAATATTAAAACCAATTTTAAGATACTTAAAAAAATTAATTATGGTCTCATAAAATTATATTTAAGTTATAATGAAACAAAATATTAATTTATGGATACATTTTTTGAAAATAAATATTCTCCTAAATTAGTATATTAAATATAAAACTGTAAATAAATATATAAATTTCACAAAAACACCAACACTTAATTAATCATTTTTAAAACATTTATTTATTTATTCCATGATATAAATATATCATATTTTCATTTATGAGATACCTAAATATTATTTATACTTTAATTGGTGAGTTTGTTATTCCAATGACCAGATTACTATTTCAAATAGTGATATTACTATTCAAATGGTCATGTTAATATTTAATAGTATATCACAGTTTATTTAAGATCCGTGTTGAATGAAACATAATCTATCGAATAAATTGAATTTATTTTAGAATATACATAACATAAAATCTTGGGGTGTTACATTCTACCATCCTTTAATAAATTGTGTACTCGCAATTTGAAATTATACTTCGAAAATCAAAGTTTGATACTTGAAAATTATTTTATGGGAAACCCACATTGTAAATAGGGTTAATAAAAAATACTCTTAATAAGTGGGAAAGGGAAATGTAAAGGTCACCAAAAAATTAGTCTGTTGGATATGATAACATTATAGGAATGTGAAAATATGGATATAAAAGAATAACCTAAAAATCAAGTTCTAATGGAGTGTGATAGATAACTTGTTCATTAGAAAGTGATTACTTTTTTTGTTCCATAATCTTTTTCCTAGGAGATGAGGGATTATTTTACCATCTAGATAAAGAATATAAGAAAATTAAATTTATTGATTTCATTCCATTTTATAAGCATAATCCCATCATTTTTCTATTTTTTGATCTATTTCCACTTCATTTCATACACTCTGACATGTATATTCGTGATTATTTTTTCATAACTAAATAAATTTTAATGAATCATAAGGTACTCAAGTGATTCCCTTTTCCTATAAATATTTATCAAACACAAATTGGTTTGAATAGGTTATCCAAGATGATCAATCATACTTTAACCTCAAATATTAACATCCAAAGTTCTACTAAATCCATTCCATAAGTAGTTACCTTAAGACCATTCAAAATACATGTTCCTAAATTCAAAGTCTAAAAATTTAGAAGGAAGGTAACTAAATTTCCAAAATAAAAATAAAATTATATTCCCCAAACAATATAATGTAGCTCTTATTTTCAAATACTAAATATATCCATACCTTGATCAATTTAAGACCTTGATGAAAATACACATGCTTCCAAAAATGAAATCTTAGGTTGTTGAATATATTCATTAAATCTAAACATGTAGAAAACCATCAAATCACTAACCACCTTCATGGTCACCAATAATATCCCATAAATATCTATTTATTATTATCTCAATATTAAGAACATATTTAGGGTTATCTTTACCAAATATCATGTTTTCTAAATGATTAACTTACAAAAGAATAAATTCTCTTGGTTACTAGTGCTACTCATCACATGCTTCCAATTACTTAATGAAGAAGTACTATAGTAAAATCCTTATATATCTCATGATTCCTATAACCATAGAATTATTGATAAAATAATAAAATAACATAATTTTTTAATCCAAACACAAGAATATTAATCATTCCTCTTCGTTTGTGGTAGTAGCATAAGCTTGACCATGATCTGTTTGCCTCTTTTGGGGTATATTCTATTGATGCCCAAGAAATTGACTTGAATAGTGTCCCATGTCCTTGAACTTGAATCATTTTACATTGGAAACATTTTTATCACCCTTAAAATCACATGAACACTATCCTTTCTCTCTACAATTATAGTAATCTCCCATTCCTTTTAAGTAGGTACTAGGGTATTACTTTCCACAATTATCACATGTGGTAACATACTTATTTCTCTTATTTCCTTTATCCAAATTCTTCCTAGATGTACTATTGTTCTTAGGCTTCCCTCTGAATCCATAATACATATATAATTATTTCTTTATCTCACTTTCACATGAAACTATATCCTCATATGATTAGAATTCTTGGGAGCCTTGTTCCCTTCAAAATATCAGCATAATACCATAAAATATTAGGTCCTTCTTACTCTTTGGATCATGTTCATTATAGAGATTCCCATTCCTTCTGTGTGGTGAAAATTCTAAATGATGAAATACAATATATTAGATCATATCATTATGAAATATAATAAATAATCCTAATACTATTTAAATACATAACATATATTGAGAAATTTATGTGCAGCTAATCTCATAAACATGGTTTGTTTGGATGTTCTTCTATAGTTATCCTCAAAGTCTATCTTAGAGTTATATTCTCTAATTTATGTTTTCATAAATATAGTTCCTAATGTTTCTAATAAACTTTCTATGATACCAACTATAAATACCCAAACCCTAGTAGCACAATGTTAGTTCCTTACTTTATTACATTGGCATAGATACAAGATTTAAATCACAAAGTACCGATCAGTTTATTAGTTTTGAAAAATAGATTACATACATGAATCTTACATTAAAAATTAAAATATAAAATACAAGATAATGATTCCTTTGAGAACACTATTATTATCTTAGATTATACCTCCATGTAAATCATAATATACATCTTGGCATCTTGGAAAAAATTAATCATAAGAAATGGGTGAGTTTAGATTCTCAGTAAGGGTAATCATACATTGTAAGCTATCATAAATAAACATAAACAATAATGAAATGTGAATAACTGAAATCAAATTCCATTAAAATATAATATTGAGTAAAACATTGTATGAATAAAAGATGATAAAATAATTCCATATAAATAAATACATGAGAATGAAACTTAACCATGGATATTCTACTAGTTGAATAATCACATGAAATATCAATAAATAAAATCATAATGATGTAATTCCTAATTTTTGACATATAAATCATACCATAAAGGCCACGACTAATAATTCTACATAAATGGGTAAGTCTTATCCCAAAACCTGGTCTAGTTTGTCTCATGATACCTACTAATGCATCGAGGGGCTATATTAAGCCCTACCCTTCAATTAATAATTAAAATTCATTCCTCATATAAAATGGATGAGACATAATCAACATAAAAATTTCTATTTAAACTAGAATATGAAATGTAAATAATTTTCCCATTTAATAAATATAATCATAAACGATCTAGAGAAATATGGTGAATGGTGTAAAAAATAGTACATATTTAGTCAAACTCATTATAAAATATTAAATAAAATATGGTAAAGGATATCATAAGATATAAAACAAAATAAATAAAAGGATTCAAAATAGTATGTTAGTAATATCACATAAAAATTTAAGAGGAAAATAACCTTTTTAACTTTTAAATCACTTATTCTTACAAATTTGCACGTTTATAAAAAAAAACATTTTATTTGAAAATAACCTTGTAAACCTATATAATATTTCTCAAGTAGTTAAGGAATCGTGAAAGTGAAAAAATACACTCATTATGTATAAGTTTTAGAAAAAAAATTTCTTTTAAATTTTGTAAAAAAATATATTTAAAAGGGTATTTTTAAAAGAAAGTGTAAGGGTTAACCAAATGAATCAATTATGCATATCAACTTAAATTTCACATAAAACAAGTTGAAATACAATATAATATAATAAAAAGTTATTTAACACACAATCATAGCATGATAAAATCAATTGATTAGAAGTTTAACCCAAATAATGGAAATTGGGTTAAGAATTCCCTTACCGCTTTGTATTTAGTCAAACAATATTCCCCATAAGATTAATGATCATCAAATGAAACATTGAATGATGATAATATAAATATATTCATGATATAACATATTAAAATTCAATATGTTTACCACACACAATAAATAAGGGTTGAATAAATACTATATATCACAAAAGTAAAAGTTAGGTGAGAAAACCATTACCTTATGTCTAAAAGTACTACTAGAAATTTAGGATATAGACACGGTTTGAAACTATGGATATAAGCCAAAAAACTATGGCTATAGGTTATAGCCATTGTTTAATGAACCATTTTTGGTATTGACATGACTATAAGGAAAGACCTATAGCCACAGTTGGGAACTGTGGCTAAAGCCCTATAGCCACGGTTTGAACCGTGGTAGTAGGTCTATTGCCACAGTTTGAAATCGTGGAAGCATTTATCTATTTCTAGGGTTCAGAATAGTATAATTACATGGTTTAAAACTATGTAAACACCCTTATATTTAGTGAGATAAAATAGTAGGCACCTTGTACTGCCTGCATTGCGCTGCTTGCACCCTATAGTGAACTACACTGCTTGCACGCTATACTCCACAACACCCAGCACTAGCTTAATCATAATTGAGTTCCCACACTGTACCAACACTCATACATATGTTAAGAGACTAACACTCATACATAAGTTATACATTCCCAATGTACATGATATTATGTACCTCATAGTTGGAACACGTGAACATAAAAAATAACTACATGAATGAAAACTAAATCATGAAATTTACAATATAAAATAAAACATATACTGGAAACTAAATTCAAGTTTATATAGAGTATGGGGGGAAGGTTTATACATTGAATATACCCTGCACAACACCCTACACTTCACTGCCTGCACTGCGCTCTCCACTGTAGTGCCTACACTACACCCTGCACTGCCTGCTCTTTGCATTGTCTGCACCCTACGCTACACTTCACTCCACTGCCAGCACCCTACACCCTGTACCACCCTTCACCCTTCACATGCATACTAGTACATAATAGAATAATTTATGAATGGTTAGGAGAACAACATGATTCATCCATAAGTTTTACATTCCCAAAGTGAATGATCATACATACTTTATATTTAGAACAGATGAACATCAATAATAACTACATAAATGCAACTAAATCATGAAAGGTGCATTATAAATAAATTATTGTCTATAAACTAAATTCATGTTTAAAGAAATCCTAAGGAGAAAAAAAATCTAATAACTATTACGGAATAGTTAATGTGTTGAATGGGACTCTAACGAAACATACCACTAACACCAATACCACATGGAGTTTGAACAACTAAACACATACTAAATCCTACCTAACCCAAAAAACATTCTATATATAATAATATATCTATCATGCCTATCATGCCTTAAAGTGATGAAAGTATATATTCATGTCAACTATAATAATTGATTGACAACATAGACTTAAGAGACAAAACATTGAGGCCACTGACTGCACTTGAAAATTCACAATGTCTTGGACTGACCATAAGGGGAAGTGGAAATCTACCTTTATAACTAAATAGATTTAATAAAAAAATATGATATGCCATTTAATCATGTGGTAGGTCAAAGAGGTGAGTGACACATAACAAACAAGTTTTTTTGGCTTAAAATACCATTTCATACATAAATCTATAACTCACAAGGCCTAGAGTATTTTCCTACCACTCAATTCAAAGTGTAGAATTCACTAATTGCAATTCACTATGGAAAGTGTAGGTAAGTTTAAAGAAATTATTTCTAAGATTAAAAATAACAAAATTTGGAATTATTATATCCAACAAGGGGACTAACATGTGAAATTCATATTTAGAGGCATGAAAAGATATTTTTTCCATCACATACCTTGTGAAAGAAGTTTCTTGAGAAAGGGCGAGTAGAGCTGAGAAAAAACACCAAAGGGGGAGAATGTTGTAACCAAAGAGCTTGTGTGTTGATTTTTAAAAAATTAAAAATGATGTAAAATGTTTAAATCATAGTAATATATTAATGAAATGATAATAAGAGAATTATCTAAGGAGATATAGAGAATTTGTGCACATGGAAGTATATGGATTCACATGTAGAGGTGGAAAGTAAAATGGTGTTTGATGTTGTTTATTATGTTTATTAAAGATTAATCAGGAGTTGGAAGGATTTGAAGCTTCCAATGAGTTATTAGAATCTGGATAAAAGTGATATGGTGAATGAAACTTTCATAACAACCTACCCCATTCCATGGTGAATGAGGCTTAAAAATTTTGGAGATGGAAATGGATGGATATTAAGGGAACTAGTTATTAACAAAGATCCATGCCATGAATATGAATACACATTCCATAATTCCAAATATGGGTAATGATCAAAATAAAGAACAAAGGGAATGGAGTTTGGGGAGTTAGCTGAATAATTTTTTAAGACCAAAAAATAACTTACACCACAACACTAATATGAAAAGGATAATATCACGGAATAATATATTGAGAATTGATATTAATTAATAGGAAATATCTTTAACAACATAAAACATTGTGCCAAACCTAGAATGTGTGGAAAAATGAGAAGAGGAGATTAATTATCAAACCTTGAATAAAAGTTGTATGTTTCTATAATATATAAAACTGATATAATAGGTATGGAAAAGAAGAGGAGAATACATAACATATTGAAAATCTAATTTTTAGAAGTTGTAGAAAAAGAGGATCTTGCGTATTTTTCAAAAATATATTTCATATACTTAAAAAGGAGTTTCACCGATAAAATGTGAAGGTATTCTTATAAAGAAATTATATTCTCAATATAAAATTGAAATATAAAGGCAATTAAATAGTTCATACTATTGAGTATGAAGATGAAATTGTTGTAGTACTTGAAACATATTGTCTAGAGGTTTAATTATAAGGAACAACCTATAAAACAAAGAAATGTATAGTAAAACTCCAAAAATAATGGTAATTTATAAGTAAAATAGAGTTTAATGATGTATTGCTAAAGTTTATTATATTAACAATATAAAAAAATAAATGTATATTAATCAGATGTATTTATTATGATAACATCAGTTATTGGATGTGAACATAAATTAGTTGGATCAATTATGTTATTAAATCAATGTATAATTGTGATGTACAGTTAATAAAAAACTAAAAATACTTCATAATAAATATACCAAAATAATTGAGTTGGATCTCTTATGATTAAAATTTCATTCATAGTTTACAATTTTTGTGTTTGAAAACTTGATTTTATGTTGTTTTTTCTAATGAAACTCTAATCAACTCCTCTAATTGAAGAAAGAACACTTCCTTTGTTATTATAGATACATATAATTATTACATTCTATGCATAATTGATGTTATAAAAACATTTTAAAATACATCATTGTATATTAATCACAGATGTATTTTTATGATTTCATCAATTATACATTATAAATTTTTAACATACAAACTCAATTATTAATACATCCTAACTGATCCCCTTAAAATATGTTATCATTTTCAAACTGATTATATTCTTGATTTGAAATTGATTCAATTCAAGATGTACTGTTTGATTTAATTATGATGTAGTATTGGTATATTATCATAACTATGTATGTAATATGATGAGTATTTCATCATAATTGAGTTGGATTTCTTCTCTAGATGCACATCTGATGATATATTTAATATACGAACAATACATCATAAGTATGGGAATAATATACTAAAAATACATAATAATAAATACATATGATGATATATATATATATATATTATTTCTCTCAAACTCTTTTTCCTTTATATTTTTTTCTCTTTTATTTATATGTAAGATTTAAAATAATTGTCTATTATAAATTCACTTACAAATATATTAGATTTTTTCTAATATTTATTCTATATATAAGTGTAAATAGGAATTCACTAATATTAACACGCTTATTCTCTATATAAGTGCATACTGGTACTTTATAGTGGAAAATCACTGCATACAGTATCCATGTCACACTTATATTCTATATGAGTGAAAACTGGTAATGAATACTAGAAAATAAGCACATATATAAATATGTATACTAGAAAATAAATACAAATATGTTGATATATATTTAATAATTGCATATAGATCAATGTAGTTACTAGTTATTAATGGGTTAATATTTTTCAATTTAATGCTGGTGTAGAAATATTTTTCACCAAAATAGATATTAAAACCCATTTAAATTCATGTGATTATAACCTTGTTTTTTAGAAAGGATGTGGTTTTCTAGAATATTATTGAGCTAAAAATAATTTATTATGAACTGGTGGAAAAACATCAAGTTCCAATCAAGTATTTGTTCATCCTATGTAAAAGAAGATATCCCAAACTTATAAGAGATTTTGGAACAATGGGCTGTCATGAAAGAATTTTATTATGTGATGATTGAAGATGATGGCATGGAGAACAAGAAATGAAATAAAGAAGAGACCTTGAATTTTAGCAAAAATAAAATGGGAACAATAATAAATGAATAAAGTGACAGGATTGAAGGGATTTCAAAAGAATGTTTTTAAGTAAATGTCTATGGATATGGAATTGAAGGCAAGCATCATTCCATTATGAGGATGTTAAAGGATTTTTTTTATTCAATGGATAGTGTTCCCTATTCCGGTTGGATAAATATGAAATATTGGAGCCTACAATTTCCTTATAATTGTGGTTTCATAAATGTAGAATATTTAATGAATGAAATTCCTATGTTTTGCTGAGGATGAGTAGAGTGGTGTCGAAGCTGGGTAGTGGTATGTCAATTCATATGTTGTTGTCCGAGTTTTATTCACCAAAAACATGATTGGTTTTGATTTAAAATGGTTGATGGATATTAATAAAGAGGGTTTTTTTTTGTTTCGACTTTTGTAAGAATGGATATTGAAATGTGGAGAAGATTAAATTCATGTATGATACTGACATAGGTTGGAGATAAGGTTTTGGATGATTAAGATGACTTGCGTAAGTGAGATATTTCACTTGAATCATGGTAATCCATGTTCCAAGGGTGCTATGGAAGGGTACAAAAATGATTTGAAAACAATAAAATCCCTCATTTATAATTGAAAAGTTAATTTTGAGGAAATGATGCTGATCTTGAGCTAGTGAGTGAGGATGTTTAATGTTTATAGAGATTTCTTGAGTTCCCTAGATAATGTTTCAGGCTAGGTAAGTCACGATTGATATTTGGTTGGAAGAATTATCCGGGACTTGGTTATGTGGTTAATGAAATTTTCTATGGCTGAAAGAATCTGACATTTTTATTATTGAATGATATATGGAATTTTGATCATTGAGAGTAGGATAAGTTTTTGGAATTTTTTTTACAAGTAAAAGAATTGTGAATTAAGAAAAAAATTATCCAGGTATACCCGACACAATGCCTCACCATCGGCTAATGGTTTTTTTTACATTTAGTTAGTAGGGACGAGTTCCTGTCACATGATAGTAAGAGTGCCCATTTAATAATTCCATGTGGAGGATGTTGAAGATATGTATTGTTAATATATTTTATGATGTTATGATCTTGATAAAAATATTTTAAAGTGGATAACATTAAAATAATGAGGCATAAGAAGGAATCACTAGATAACACATCAGAACTTAATAAAGTCTACCTATCAATATTTCTAAATTTTTCTAGATTCTGTAATTAGACAATTTTTTATTCATTATATAATTTTACATTATGGTTCTACAGTTTTCTCTTAAATTATTGAGTGAGAATAATCTTATAATGATAACCTTTTTATTGTTTTGGGATAGATGTGCTATATCCTTGTTTAATATCATAGATGAAAAAATCAATTGCCATTTTAGTTTAAAAAAAAGTTTATTTTACTGGTTTAAATGTTATATGGTATGAAACTATAATAGGGCGAGAATTGTAAAATAAAAAACAAAAAAACTCCCATCCTAGTCTTTTTTATGTTGTCCGGATGATATAATATTCTGATCAAATCACATAACAATAGAGTACAATATAAATCTATGATGGATAAAAATATTGGAAGTTAAAAAATAGTTCATCAAATAGAATTTCAACAAAATAAGTTATAAATAAAAAGATATATAAAAAAATTTATTGAGTAACAAATAAAATATCCCTAAAGGATATTAATTAACAAAAAATACAACTATTAAACCCTTCACTTTTAGAACTATGTGACATGTACTTTGTAAACTAAGAAAAGGTATATAAATTATACCCCAAGATGTTCCTTGATTGAAAACCCATTGGTATGTATCAATATCTAGTCCTTGTATACTCTATTCTCCAAGAAAAAAAATCCCTTAAACAATCTAAAAAATGAAAAATTGAATACTAACCATTGAATCTGTTACTCTCAATGGACCAAACTAAATCTCACCTCATATCCCCATTATCCCTTAATCATGAATTATCATAAAAATCAGGTTCTATATCATATCTATTTGATCCTAATAATTGTGCAAAAAAATTACAAGAAGAAAGAATTATATCTTTTACAATGGAAACAACACAAGTGGATTATCTATGAAAATCTCACTAATGAAAATAAAATCAAAATCACTCTTGAAAACAGGCTAGTAGAAACATGAAAATGATTAAAAAATAATATCTCCCATGTTTCTACTGAAGTTCCTCTAATACCCATGTCATGTTTATAAAAATACATGGTAAAAAACAATAATTATTTTATTTTCATTTCTATTGGATCAGTCAAAACAACATCTAGTGTATCCTTCCATTATTGGATGGATTTAACTTCAAATGGAATAGTCTGATGTTTTCAATACAACTCACCATCACAACACACCATTTTCTATAGGTTGTTATTATAAATATAAATATAATGTATCAGACCATTAGTAAATTTGAAAAAATTAACATAAATTATAATTTATTACTATAACTCTTCACATCAAAAACTAAAATAATTATTTCATATTAATTAAGTCCAAAATTTATTTTTTTAGTTTTCAGGAAAAAATGATAAAAAATGGGTTTTATCATAACAATATCCCCCTCTGATAATCACAAGACACAAATGGAATGGTTATTATTGACTAGATTTTAAATAGAAAAATTGTTTTTATTACAATAGAAAATCAAATTATTTGATTTTAAAAAATAAAAAAATATCATTAACCATAGAATATAAAAACAATTGTAACAAAAACACAACCCATTAAAATGGGAATAACTTATCAAACTTCTACCCCATTCTGATTTTCAAAATGAAATATATAAGACATTAATTTTTTTTGACCTATAGGAAACTTATAAAGAAGAAATAAGAGATAATAATGAATAGAGGAAAAATAATAAACCCCAACCCATTATTTTTCAATGATATCCCCATTTATATAAACTTATTCATGGTGACCTCATTGAAATTTTAATTACTGAATGATTCCTTCTTGTATTAAAAATCCAAACAGACAGATGATACTATTTAAAAATATTAAAATCAAAAGTAAAAAAACATTCAAACTAGATAAAGGGTTTTAGAATTTTAATGCCTTTTATAATGATGATATAAACTATATTCCTATGTGGAATCTATTTGATATCAATGATCATAAAAGTAAAAATTACAATATCAAAGACATAGATAATTCACCATGAATATCTCAACATTTTTTTAATTTGGTCAGAAATAAATGAATGAAAGATGAGGATTCATATCATCCAAAGAGAATTAAGAATCGTGATTACCTATAGGGAGGGGTGAATCACGATAGGAGGGAGGCAGAAGGTGTGTTCCATTGGTAGGAAGGGTTCATCTGTGAGAGTAGGGAGCAGGTAGGGTTCCATTGACAGATCTAGAGAGGGTAAGGTTCCTTCACGTGATCCAATGTCACAAGAGAAGGGAGTGAGGGAGAGAGCATGATTACTTTTCATGATCTGATGTTGTGAGAGCATGGATCTGATCGAGTCCTTCACAATATTAGGAGGCAAGGAAGGGAAGTTCGATTGGGCGGAGGACGGGGAGCTTGATCTCAAAGAGGGGAAGCATCAGCCGATGCACCGAATAGAGGAGGAACACCCAAAGAAGGGTATGTGGGGGGAGAGTAATGTGGGATGGATGAAGGAACCATGAATATAGATATCACGAATGGAGGAGATGTGAATGGAGAAGCTAGTGAGGGATGGAGGAACCGTAAAGGAGAATCCAGTGAGGATCAGATGAGGGGGAAATTGGTCGAGTGATGATAGAAGGAGAAGGGTTTCAAAGGAGAGATTGGGGAGTGGGTGAGTGGAGAAGAAAGCCTCGACAGAGGATAAAAAATGAGGAATCCTATTCCCATAGGGAAATTTTTTCTCATGGATATATCTAACCTATATCCATGTACCATTTATACTGTGGTTATAAGTCTGTGGCTATATGCCATTTTTCTAGTAGTGAAGCATTCTGCACATGTACTTAAGGTCCTATAAAATCAAATTTGATTCATTAATTACATCATTAAGAACCTATTAAACATATATTTTATTTATTATAATTTTATTAAGTTCATTTATATCTATTTGGACGAGTTATAATGTTTAATTTTGTTGTTTTGAGAGCAATCATTTCATGGTTTTATGGAAGGTTCCCTTGAGTATAAATATGTGAGTTCTTGTCAAATAAAGATAACTTATCTAGAAGTAAGATTATTTAGTATTAATGAACTCCCAAAAGTTTAAATGGTATCATATATAATTTGGTTATATGGTATGAGGATGATTCATTAGATAAAATGTTGATTAAAATGTCTTAATTTATTTTGGCGGTTTTTACGACTATCATGAACTTATGTCTTTTTATTTGATATTATATTTATATATTAGTTCTAAAACATGATATAAATTATAATATGTATATTAAAATTTGAATAAAACATAATAATGACTTTATGACCATCCTTGAATAAGGTAATTGAAAATTAAAACTCATTGTCCATAAAGTCGGCGAATCGACACATCATAGACGTTGTTTTTATTTTTCAAATAAAAGGATAAGAGAAGAGACTTGATGATGAATATTACATTAACATAATAAAATTACAATATATATATATATATATATATATCATACTAGAGTTATCATGCTATTTTGGTAAGGTAAAGTGAGGATAAGATAAGAAAAGACAAGAAATTAAAAGAGAAAGAAGGAGGATTTTACTTATTGAATATCGTCTACTTGGGAACCTCCATAAGACACTTGGATTTGGTCTTTTGGTAAGACAAAAAGGTCATGGACATGTGGAAGAGGCTTGTTAAGGGAATTGGGTAAAATTTAGACAATCTTAATGTCTTAGAATGTGTGAGTAGAATGGGTGGTATTTATAGGGGGGAGAGGGTTTTTTTAATATTTTATACATTTATATATTATTTTGGATCAAGACTATCAATTGTGTTGATTCTTGTGACTAAGTATAGTAACTAGTGAATTTGTGGTTAAAATAATGGGTTTTTACCTCATAAATATATCATCCATGACTCAAAAATTCATTATTTACTTATAATGTTAAATACCAAAAATTTCGGTATTTCATTATTCATAAAAAATTCAATAATTTTCAAAATATCCCAAAAATTCACCCCAACCATTTTTGATGTTTAGATTTAAAAAATGGACTCCATTTTATGAAAATAATTATCTAAATATGATATATTAAAATTTTAAATAATGAAAATATTTATTAAAAAAAATCCAATTTTAATATTTTAACCGATTTTACGACACTTTGAAAAATTAATTATGGTCTCATAAAATTATCTTATAATTATAATACAACAAAATATTAATTTATGAATATATTTTATGAAAATAAATATTATTTTAAATAATTATATTATTTATAAAATTATACATAAACATTTACATTTCACAAAAATACCAACCCTTAATTAATCATTTTTAAAACATTTATTTACTTATTCCATGATATAAATATATCATACTTTCATTTATGAGATACCTAAACTTTATTTATACATTAATAGGTGAGGTTATTATCCCAATGGTAAAATTACTATTCTTAATGGTCACATTACTATTTTAGTGGTCATGTTAATATTTAATAGTATATCACTGTTCGTTTAAGCTCAGTGTTTCATGCAACTTAAGCTATCAAATAAATTAAATTTATTTAAGAAGATACATACCGTAAAATCTTGAGGTGTTACATAGTATATCATTAAAACCTATCTATTAAAAAGGAAGTATAAAGACACATAAAACCATTTTAAAAATATGTTTAAAGGTAAAGAAAATATATTTATAAATAAGTACTAATTTTTTTAAAAAGTCATTATATGTTCAAAAAATAAATTTTCACCTAAAAAGGGTTTTTATTATTTTTGTGAGTAAATAATATAATTATTTTTCTACTATTAGAAAATTTATTAAAAAAATTAACTTTATTTTTTTAATTGATATGTCATAAATATCCAATATTGAATTTGTGATAAGTTTCTCAAAAGATTATTTTTTCGATCAATGATGAAAAATACTAATTTTTATTGAAAACAACCTTTTCATTTAAAATATTTAAAAATATACATTTTAAAGTAGTTTTGAAAGTAAAATTAGTTCAAAAATATTATTAATAATCAAATTAATGTCATCGGAATTAATTTGGTGTGTATTTTGGTATAAAAACATTGTATACATAAGAAAACATTATTTTCCTGAAAACTTATTTTCATCATTTTGTTTAGTCTATTTTAAAATAATTTTCTGAAAATTTTATAGATTTAATTTGATAAAATGTATTCTATATTTTAAAACATAATTTTTAAATTTTTTAATGAGGAAACATTCATTTTTTTCAAAATAAATAGCAAAGAAGATAAAAATTGTTCATCATGGCTAAGGTTAAAACCGGTTTACCGTGGTGTTAAACTAAGAGATAAGGGTAAAAATAACAACTAAAATTGTTTAAATTCTATTTTATGGAAATATTTATACCGAATACTATCACACATTCAAATACCTATCTATTTGGAATCATTTTTCTTAATAATGACTTTATTAAATTTTATTCTTTTAAAAATTTCTAAGTGTCTCCTCTCTCCCACTTATAGAAGGACACCTAACCATTCTATTAATTACATAAATTTAAGCCTCTATATCATCCAAATACTACAAAATTATCTTATAAAATAACCTTTACATGATTTAGAGGTGTTATTCTTCTTAAAATACTATTCCAATGGTCCATAATAAGGAATCCAAATGAGGCCTACCGAAGAAGAGGTAATCATCTTACCTAAAATCATTCAATTCATTTATTTTTATAACACCTAAAAATAATTATTATTTATCCTATAATAATAAATTTCACATTTTCAATATATTCAATTGTTATTATGATTATCAAACCACCAATATCCACCCTCTATTCTATCAAATAGAAATTTAAAGCATCGCTTGCGCATACACGTGGAGTACCGCCACCACGTACCAATACATTTCATTTTCCATTACTATATTTCATTGATGTGAATTTTGATGTTTTTAGTATTTATAACTTATAGATTTTAAATTATTATTATTTTTAATTAAAATATCATTTCTATATTCTTAACTTCCAATCTGTTAGAAAACAATAACATCACTCGTGCGTATGTGGGGACTACCACCTCCAGGAAGCTATGTGATTCATATTTTGATTCCTATTTACATGGTTAGTAATAAAGATATATTTAATGAATATATATTATATATATGATATAATAATGATTCTATAAATCTTAATTATTACTTACAATTATTTCATTTCATCTTTTGAAAAGTGAAAATAGTGTTCATGCATATGTATGGATTAACATCTCCATGAACGGTGTAATTCATTTTTTCTATCTATATACTTTATTAATGAATCCATATATATATATAATTAATATATATTACATTTTTATCATGATTAATATTCTGGAGATTATGGAACCATGATCAATATATAAGGGCCAGAGCTACCAAACTGAAATTCTAATGAAAAATGAAACAGCTAACACCTAGAAAGGATGATTTTAATGAAGAATTATTAACAAATGGGTTTAAATGTTATAACTGGACCATATATTATATTATAAGTATATTTATTAATTTTTTATATAATTATAATAAATTTAAATTTAATATATATGAGCTAAAATTGATTTTGAAGAAAGTCAAACTTGAGGTAAGTGTTTTTTGTTATAATCACATTATTTATTTATATTATTTATGATTATGTTTTTGAAGTTGAAATTTCATGACCTATCTCTCATGAATTGAATTAGTTTTCTTGTCATCTGTTCACTATTGGAGTACACATGTTTTACTTTTATTTTCCACTTTTAATGTTTTTGAGAGACTAAAATAATATTTTTAAGGAAAACTAAATTGATTTTACTTTGGTCAAAAATCCTTTTTCTTCCATATCAATGTTTTCTAAAAATGTTTTCATGAGTTATTTTTCCATTATCCTATTATTAATTGAATTCATTTTACCCATGTTTTAATTTTTTAAAAGGGCATAATAGTAATCTTATTATCATTTTCTAAATGAGTTACTTCTGACTTTTTATTGAAAATATAAAAGGAATCCTTATTTTAACATTCACAACATGAACAGAATCTCCCATCATCATAACCACTCAATGATTTTAATATCCTATTATATATTTATAGGATTATTTTCAAAGATAATTTCTTCTATAATATTTTGGAATTTTTTATATTTTAAAGAATTTATTTCAAAGTGAAAAGGGTATCTTACTAAATAAATATCCCAAGTGATATTTTTAATTAAATTTCATTAAATATGACATCCTTTGATGTTAATTATGATTTAATTGTCATATAATAAAATAATACCATCCTTATTCTTTCTTTTTAAGGTTTATTATTACTATTATTATTATATTTTTATGAAACAAATTTATTTTCCACATGTAATGCTATGATGAAATGTAGAAAATTTTAAAAAACCTATTTTATTTATATGGGTTATGATATATAATGAATTATTTATGATATCATGGCACCCATATAAATAGATTATTATTATGTGAAGGGTGTGCCAAAAATTATATATCCATCTGATTCATTGGTAATAGATGAAAATCTCAAGAGAAAATAAATACTAAAATGAGAAGAAAATGAGATCATTAATGGACATTGTCCCCTATAATAGCTTTGTAAGTGAAAAATCACTAATGATGTGAAAAAATGGGGAGTGAAACCAATCCACTGTGATAGTATTTGAATTAATCCTTGACTAAGTAAATTATTTACCATGATTGTGTTTATTTTGAAGACTTTTATCTTATGCTAATGTTATACTATCATGACTCATGTTGTTTCGTTCCTCTGTGATTCATGACTTATAAACTACCAAGACATATGTAATCATTAAAGATTATTATATATGATATGTTGGTTATGGTTTTAAAATTTCAAGCTCTTGTTTTTAGTCCCTTATTCTCATGTTATATTTAGGTGATCATTTTTATCACCATTGTTTACCCTTACTCATCATCTGATATCACCCCTATCTTATGTTTCCTTTCCCCAGTTTATGAAAAAATATTTTAGGTATGATATATCTAATAATGATTCTATTTATGAATAATATATTGGGAGATGAGTTAGATCTCTAATGAAAAATTTGTTTATATACCCATGTTTCCAAAGACACTAAACCTATAATATTTTGGAATAGATCGTATAGTTATATAGTGAATATTAATCTATTATGATGAAGTATTAATGTATGAAAATTATGGGTCAGTATACCCTCTTCCCAAAGATAATTTACTCAAGGGATATTATAATTCATGATATCTCTAAAACCAAACATGCAAAAAATATATTCAAGAACAACTCTTAAGCTTATAACTATAGAAAAAGAGGTTAAGGTAGATGAAAACTAAATCTCGTTATATCACACCTAACATGTAGTGTAGATTTATATATCCTAGATGTTTACTATATAAATTTAAGCATACACATTATTAATATTCTATGAAAAATTTATAAAATTGAATAATATAAAGTAATAAAATAATAATAGAACACTTTATTTATTAATAAATACATGGGAAATAAATTTAATTTTTCATTTTTTATTCAGGTATAAAAAATACCATTTTATAATGCCCAACACATAAAATTTATGAAAAATATAAAATTAATATTTATAAATGTAAAAATTAAATTTTTTAACATTGATTATGCATGTCTAATTTTAATAATTATAATCATATTATCAATCATGAAATACAATTAATATAGGTGAGATATTCCTCATAGACCAATCATATTATATAATATCACTCAAAATATTATGTTAAGATATATACGATGACTTATAATTAGTACTATCATATAACATCAATCATATTTAAGGATATAGTATATATTTTAAATAATAAATAATACTCTATATTTAAAAAACCTTGAACTAAAATGGAATCTATAACATCTTATTAATATTTTATCCCATAGTTAAAATCTATGAATTTCCTATAAATCATACATTATGATATAATCCATTCATGTTATATAGTTGAATAAAATATAAGAAATAAATATTATCATATTTTATGATATGATATATATGATTTAAGATATTTAAAATTTCAAAAAAAACAAAATGGATTAGTACATTTAATCCTTGAAGAAAAAGGATCCAATGCCACTGATGGGTTTTAAGAGATCATCTTTTGACCAATGGTAGTGAGAAAAATATTATTCTTGATCTATATTCAAGGAATAAAAGTTCATGTAATAACAAAAATCCATCTTTTAATATTCATAGTAAACTCGATCGAGATCACCTAAGTTGTAAAGATAAGCTTCTTGTCTCTATAGAAATACACTTCCATTAAGAATCTAGTTCATACATTTAGGATTATAATACACATTATGTGGTTATAAATCCTTTACCATGAAGTAAAAAATATTATACTAGGGAGAATAGAGGTTTGAATAGTAATGCATGCAAACCAGGTGTACAATAGGAGAAGGTTCACATACATTTATAGGCATCCAAGAAATCTTCATTTAATTAATAGAATCTTACATCTTGAATGAATTAAGATTTATCTCATGAAACCCAAGTATTACTTTTTGTTATAGTTCACTCATTAAACTTATTAAGTGAATGATGTGAATCCCTTAAATAATACAAATCATTGATTAAAACCAAGGAAAAATTATTTGGGAGGGATATGGATGGTTCATGCATCCCATGAATGTAATTGTATTGCCTATAATATGATACCGAAAAAATAAGAAAATGAATCATATTCTTTTTTTTATGATTTAAATCAATCATATCAATGACATATATCATATTCATTTCTCTATATATGACATGGATATTATCATTAAATACAGTGTACCTCCTTTTAATGAATTTATATCAAATTCATATATCTCTTACCATATTTAGGTATACTATACTAATCAATATTTTTGATCAATTAAGGCCAAATCCATGTTATAAGATCATTCCATGTGTACCACATTAATTAATGTGGTAAAATTCATCAAAAAAATATTGATCCAAACCAGTAAGACTCATTCCATATCTTTTTTTTAATTTCATATTCCAATCAAATCTTTTATTTTTTCAAATATTGGTGCTCTATGATATGTCAATGCTATCACCATGACATGATCAAGACAATTTCACCTCTCATATCCATAAATGATGACTTATTGATTTGAAACACCATAATTTTTATCCATTTTAAAATTAAAAACTCCTTATCCAAAACCACTATTGTTTATTACACTCTAGATTAGGACATAAATGGTTTCTACACAAAATTTCATACACTAATGACTCCTCAATGTATCACTTTCCCATTTCCATTAATTTTTATTAAACCCATTATGAACCATGAAAATCAATATGTAATAATAAATCTCTAACTACTTGTTTTATATTTGACCACCATATCCTCAATTACAATTGTTCCCAAAATCCCTATGGCTTTCATGGATTTTATAAACCACCATGAAATGTGTTATGGAATATCCAACATCATATCCCTATTTTTATTCTTATGCAAGGACCATGATTATATTTATCTATATAAAATGGAAAATATTCCATTTCAATTGTTCCATCTCTTAGTAAATGTATCACATCTTATATTATTTCATAGTGTACCTGTACACCCTGTTTTTTCTCACTCAAACAAACTAGGACCACAATTTCACATCAACCATGAAACATTACCTTTTACTAGCATTCCATGGCCTCTACCATGGAATAAATCATCATCCTATAACCAAAATGGATTCCTCCAGATAAATCACTAAACCATGAGTACCAAAACAGTTACTTCCATGATGAACATCCTCATTTTAAATTAACACGGTGTCGTCTACCCATCTGCATGGATTAGTTTAGTTTTACACTAAAAATCTACTAAACTTCTCCAGTTACTTCTATGAAATCTACTACTCATTATAAATCCATAAAAGACAAAATAGAAAATAGTTATTGCATATATCATCCTTATTATCCAGATCCACTATTCTCCATTATTATCTTTCCATAAACTTGAGATACAATACTATCAAGGTATTAATTCAACATCAATTGTAATATATTTTATATAGTTACTAAGATGATTTAAGTACTTACTCTCTTGATTTTTTATAATCATCATCACTTTCTAATTCCATATGTTAATGATATGAATTCTTCACCAACTATAGTTATCATGCATGATAAACATATTCACCTTCCTCTATGACTCTACATGAAAACATCTCTACGATTAATATATAATAATTGCTCTATAAATTTTAAATCACACAACCATTAGGTTTCCACTTGCCTCCCCCTTTATATTTTTTGAAAATTAATTACATGATCATATTCACATTCCAATATAAAACCTCTAGGTTAAACATAATTTTCAACCTATTCAACATTGATTTCTATCTATCATTTTCAAAAAATTCTCTAATTGATAAAAAATCCAATAGTCGGTCTTTGGTTGAAACATTATATCCCTTTTTCTTTTATTTTTAAATTATTCAATAAATACATCATCATAATATAACTCCAAAACATACAAGTAAATATATGGATATTTATAGAATTATTTTCTCCCCATTTGATAACAAAATAAAAATTTCACCTTTATAGGATCATCCAATTTCCCCCACCACCCTTGTTAATTCATTAAAGGATCTAATAAACTCTATATTTTATTTATTTTCTTATCTCAATTTAATAGATGAATTTTAATATCTAACATCATCATTACTTTCCAAAAAACACATATTTATATTGTTTGAACTCCCCCATTGTCACTTAACTCCTTCAAAACCTTTATCTATATCAACAACATAATCTACTTTCCAAAACATTTAGTATCTTTTAACAATTTATAAGATGAACCCTTCATATGTATTTAATAATTCATTACTCATTAGTTATTTATCCTCGATTTTTCTCCCTGGTAAAAACTCTATCACCTTTACTTAATTACAAATTTTAAAATCACTCAATGTATTACCATGTTCTTTAACAACACTTCATTTAAAAATTCCAAATTTGTATTTCAAGATTAAAACCTCATAAAACTATAATTTCACTCTAAAATATTTTTTTTATTTTAATTATAAAACTATAAATATTAATAAGTAGGTCCTCTAATATTATTAAGTTTAAAATTTTTGTAGGAAACAAAATTTTGTGTTAAAAGTATAATTTTTTTTATATTTCAATTACTAAATTCCATAAATTCATGAAAATTGATCATTTTATTCATTAATGTGTGTATTTTCCATATCAATTATACTTTTAAAATATTTTAATTGGATAATAAATAAATAACAAATAATGTACGTCATACCACTTTTCTAATACCATGTTTTAAAACATATTCTTTTTTCTTTACAAGGATTCTACTTTTTCTATGTGAGTTGAATCATCCTTTGAACATTTGATGTGAGATCCTTTGTATTTATTCAACTATATAACCAATTATAGCATTTATTTCTATTATTGGAGTAATTATTCCTTATAAGATTTGAATATCCGAAAAATAATCAATTGATATCACATGTTAAATTATAAAACATGAATCTAGTACTCATTCTTGAATTATATTTCTCTAATTCATTATTCACTTTCTGAAATCATTTGATATAGATTAATACCAATTATTTTATTCTATATTTTTTTGATACCACTTTTTATTTTATAGCACTCTTTGAAAACTCTTTAATTTTAGATCACATTCAAGACAACTTGAACTTCTCCATCACCACTTACAATTCTAAATTTCAAATGATACCACTTGAATTTTTAATATTAGTCTAAGGTACTAACCAGAATTAATTTGAATCCACTTATATTTCAATAACATTTACTGATACTAATTCTAATGAATATATTCCTTCTTCATTGATTCCACACCATGGATAATAACTCCCCCTTAAACCTATATGACTTCATTGAAAATTATAAAAATCATATTCATGGAGAGAATGATAATTCTCAAATATCATCAAGTAAAAAAATGTGGTTAGTATTTGTAAACCATCCACTTACTTAAAACAAGATTTAATGCATTATAATAGGCTATCATTTGAGTGATTCAACTTTTATAAATTTTTGTGTATACTTGAATTTTATTCCCCTATATTATTGAAATTGAAACTCATATCTATTGGGAGACAAATCCCACTTATACATGTCCCCTCAATCAATGCTTCCTTGATGCACCATTAATCATGCTTCCTCCGATAATTAAGAGATCATACAAAAATATCTATCTCTTTATTTTTAGTATTATTTTTATGACCACTTATTCATTCTTATTTATTTATCTCCTTGACAACAATTATAACAACATAAAAATTATTTATCCATAGTGAATGCTTCTTAAAGTGTTGATTATCCTCTTCTTTTGAAGGGGTGACTTACTTCTTCTCCTTCCCTATTTTTATCCATGGATTAAATGATATTCAGTGCATGAACATAAAAAAAGCATATGATTCATATTTTGTTTCATTCAAACATCACTCTCCTTTAGCCTGGTAAATATGTTTACCAGTGTAACAAATTTCTCTTCTATTTCAGTTATTTTATTTTTTGTATTGGAGTGGTGGATCACAAAATTAAATACCTATTTCATTTAATGATAATGTACCTCACTATATTTTCATAGTTAGTAAATAAAAAATCATCTCCCAACAAAATTATACCTCATCTATATTTTACTTCATTGAGACAATGCAACATATTTCCTTATTATATTCACCTATCTAGCATCCAAACACACATTCATGGTGTTTCTAATAGAACCATAGTAATAAAAATTCTATACCACTATTATTTTAAGGAAATTTCTAATATATTAAGAAATAATATTTCTTCTACTCACAGATTATAGATTTCAATCCTTATGAACTCTATATATTGAGGCTACCATGAGAGGGATATTTAGTGTCCCTATCTTTTTTAAATAATTTCACCCCTTTTCCATCTCCATTATATTTAAATCCTTTTATTTTAATTAATAATAAATGTATACCATCATTGATAAACTTTACTTTCTAGATTTTATTCTCCCATAAAGATATGTTTTTAGAGGAATAAAATTATCTTTAAGAACATTCTCCTTGGACATTTATTTCTTCAATTCTTGTTCATGTTCTCCAAGTAAATCACTTTTATTTTTCATATTTCCCCCATCCTAGTAATTTATTATATCAATACCAACTCCTCTTACCTCAATTGATGATGAATAAAGTGATGGATATCAAAGGATTAAACAACACTTGTTCAATGTATTAGAATACAATAGAAACCAAATTCTTTATATCTCTATGCTATATAAAACTAAAACAATATATAAACAGAATATAGAAGGTGTACTTTACACTAATGATAATTATTTTTTTCATCAATAAATACTTGATAAATATCACTAGAAATAACCAATTGAATCCTACTTTCATGGTTTATCCATGATGTTTTCTTGAATCACTTGATGCTAAAGCAGACTCTCTACCCAACCATCGTTTACTAATACATTGGGTAAAAAAGGATGGAGGAGGATAGGGATACATTAGGTATAATCGATTGGATATAAGAGAAAGTTTTAATGAAACCCATATAAACATATTAACCTCCTCATATGTTATGAAACATATAATATGAGGTTACAACACTTTGTAATTCCTGGATATCTCATTCTCCTAACATTTCATCTTATGAAATATTTAATCAATGATATTATTCCTGAAAGAATACTTGAATATTAAAAACTAACTTTTACTTTCCTCATCAATCATACAATATGATTGGTCCAAATTAAAAAACTTTTAATATACTCATATCATACAATAAAATATAACTAAAGAAGTGGATACAGTGATATAATATCACAATATCATTTTATACAATCTTTTGTAAATAATACATCACAATATAAAAACAAAGTCACATGATATGCCTTTGATTCCAATATTTCATAATATATAACATGTGTATATCGTAAGTTACAATATAATCAAATACACATCATTTTCATATAGAATTTAAGTCATATCTCTATCAATCTCCCTCTTTTACTAAATCCCCATAGAATTTATGCTATTCCACCATATATAGTATGACATATGATAAATTGTGAATCCATATCCATAAATCCTATATAATACGTTCTAAAAACTATTTTGGAATGCTATCATTAAATTCACTATGTATCACATCATATACAACACCTCTTGAATATTCATTCAAAAATACTTTTGGATAAATTCTAAAACACTTTCTGAGTTTCTATTTGAGTTTCATAAAATTCAATTAAAATTTGATGAAAAAATATAGTGTGACAAAAATAAATTTTCTATCACTGAAAAAGATATGAATTCCTAAATTCATAAATGTATACAAAGAGTGTCCTATAGAAAAACATCAGTGCTACTCAAGATACAAAGTTATCTAACATATCTTTATCATGCACACATATCTATATACTTATTTCCACTATGTATATCATATATAAGAATAAATTTTCATATGATACCTTTATACAAGAAATTAGGTAACCATAATACATAGAATATGTAAATAACACATAATTACTAATACGTTCTCAATTCTCTGAGTATAATTTCATCAGGCCGATTAACACATCACATGAAATTCACTTTATGAAATATAACATCACATCCCCCTACCCCAATAAAAAAATATAAAATATTTTATGTAGTTACAATAGTATAATACATTAGTCTATCTCAATTTATGGTTGGGATTTCATAAAAGAGGAAAAATTTCATCTCGATTAAGCCTTAACCAATGACATGATCACTAACATACCCAACCAATCCATGATTGGAAAATCCCCAAGGGTTGTTTAAGAAAGGTATCAATGTATAAAGTTTCTCATACTAGATATATTTAAAACTCAATATATAGGGAAATAAAAATATGAAATATACACCACTATTATATCAAAGACATATTGTGTGACACTCCATGTGGTATACTTTAGGGGTCATCTGGACTAAGAAACTCCTTTTTAGCCTCAGGATAATATTTGAAATATCTATAAAAAAATTTCCCACAAAATTCTTAATATTTAATCATAAACTATAATAATCTACAATCAAAATCAATTTGGGATGACTCAATTTCATAAATTGAGAGGTCAAGTATCACTTCACTTCATGACTATATGCATCCAACATGAAAAATGATAAAGTAGAGAACACCTTTGTATGACATGACATATTGAATATTCTTAAAATCCTACAAGAATAATAAGAAAATAATACATAATAACCCATATAATCATATCTTTTATGATTGAACACCATAGAGGCCTTATGTTTGTTTAACTTTTAGGGTTTTTTGAACTCATTACAACTCTACATAATTTATACCATATCATTATGTGATCGTAAATTAAAATAATCCCTCTAAACTCATTTAGTGAGTACCATCTATGTAGAAAGTATGTATAAATAATAGTGTGACTTTGGAATTATATTCCTAATGTTAAATTCCATGAATATAGTATTAAAACTCTTTAGCTTCACAATATCCAATTTTATGATGTTAATAATTTTTTTTATATTTAGAAATATTTCTAATTTCATCATCATCATTATTACTATATATTTTCCCATTAAAAATTTTCATTAAGGCTATTTTGGTAATAATATATAACTTTTTACATTTTTATTTATAAACACTTTCTAAAATATTTTAGGATACAACATGATTTTCACTTTGTTACAACAACTAAATTTGACTCTTTACATTTCTCTCTAAAAAAATCCCATAAAATTATTTACGGTATTAAGTGATATTAACTTTGAATCATTACTAGAATAATATTCTATTTATTATATTAAAAAAATTAAAAAATCCAAAACATATTACCATTATTTTATTAGAAACTATATTCTTTTTTATAAAATAATTCTAGGATTCACAAATTTTGTTGTGTTTATGAAATAAAATTTATTTTCTCATTTTGGGAATATAAAATAAAAAACTATCAGTACTCATATCTTTTATGGAATTCTATGTGTTTGGAGAATTAATCTAAAGATAAGATTTTAGTCTTTAAAATATTCCACTAATGGGTGTTAGGATCACATCTCTCATATTTTAAAAAATGTCCAGATAAACTCTTTTACTAGGATAAATAAATTTTATCCTCATATTCTTCTCAAGAATGATATAGAATTAAATTAATCTAAACCCATGTTTAAAATATCATATTATTCATTTTAATTCCTTATTTATAAAAAAATCTCATATTATATAAGAGAAATAAGATGAAAATACACATCCTTTATTAACATCTATCTGAACTTGAAATATTCCATAGTGTTAAATTTGTGATTGAAAAACCTTTTTTCTTTAGTATTTAATTGAAAAATACCATATTTATAAATTCTTTCCCAAATTTTCAATATAGTTATTTTTAAATCATAGGTAAAACCTTAAATTGGTTTCATATATCATTTAAAATAATAAAATTGGTTTCTATAACACTGATATATTACATAGAATTTTTATATAGTTTTTAAAAACCCTTTCGATATCCTATAAAATTCAATCATATGGAGACAATTTCTTTCCTTTCAGACATTACCTATAGGTTTCAATGAACTTGAATATTTATTTATTAAAGAAAAATTGTAGGACTTTCCAAACAAATTTTCTTATTTTATTTTGAACATTCACCCATTTTTAAAATCAATGTAGTACCAGAACCTGTAAATCACATGCCCAAGTTTATCTATACTCAACACTTTGAGGAAATAGGGTAATTGTTTTGAAATAATTAAAATTATTTGAACATTTATAATTATGATTCTAAGATTAATTCAATAGATATATCATGTCTAAATAGATATTTTTAGTCTCTATAGTCTAATTACATACTTTACCATATTAAATACATGAGTGAAGACTAAAGTTCCTTATATAATAATGAATCTAATTATTTTAAAATATTATTATATGTATTTTATTCTTCTCATAGAAATTTAGATACAATTATTGAACATATTCAACACAATTTTACTTAGGAAGAAGTTATTATAATAAATTGAATTTTATTACTTGAACAATCCTTAAGTTTCAATGTCAATATTTGGAAATTCCTTCTGGTAAGATACTTTTTTGAATATTTAATATCAATTTAATGTAATATGATGATCATAATATTTATCTATAATATAATATTTTATTATATGGGAATTATGCTTTACTTTATTTTAATAAAAAATTCTATTGAATGTGATCTCATTGAGTTGATGGATCATTTTTTAATCTCATCATACCAATTAGTGGGAAAAGATCAATATTTCACTAATATTTTGGTTTCTTTATAATTTCCCCGATCACTTATATATTTTTTTCAATAATCATGTCAATCATATCATATATAAATATTTGATATTTTAGAGGATAACTCTTTATTCTAATACATCATATGGATTCACTAAACATTTTTCATATAGTGATCTAATCATATCCATGTCACCCAACTAATTATAAACCAAATAAAATTAAAAAAATGAGAAACTAATCCTATTTGGGTAACCCATTACTTTCTTGTCTTATAAAATATTATCTAGAGGAACCCATCTCTAGAATAACCTATATAGTTAGATGACCGAGGTATTGAAAAGTGCTTACTTAAGAGGGAATTTGAAATTGAGTTTTTTAATGAGGTTTGAATCTCACAATGTTATCTATTTTAATCTAATTACATCTATCTATGATTAAAATGTTTTGGCTTGGAATCCATACTAATTCCAACAAATCAACATGATCAAACCATAATGATGTGTAACACTTTACACAACTCATAGCTTGGGTTAGTATCCTGAATTGAAATATAATTATATTAAAAAATATCCAAACTCATCCCATGTGTATGGGGTAAGAAAAAATTCCATGTAAAGTATTATAATCACATGAAATCAGGTATCATTGTAAATATACGTTGGGAGAAATAGATATCTAATTCCCACTTTTCTAGAGAAGGCACGATCCTCCAAGCTAGTGATAAGTATAACCAAAATCCCATCTATACATTGTTACTTTACTCAAGAGAGACCCTAATTACAACATAATTCTAACACCTAATATGTATAAATATTAAACAACCTATATGTTCATGTTCGTAACCCAAATCAATAAAAAATTGTTGTAGAAGTAAAAAATCATTTATCATACGTAGAATTTTACTCTTTATATGAATGCATGAAATTTTAAAGAAGTTATTTAACACTTTAAACTAAAGCACACATCATTTCATAAGATAACCATTTTATTTATAAATAATGTATGTAATAAACTAAATAAATAATTAGTTCATATAATTATACAAGAGATATACTAATTATGAAAAATTTATAAATAAAATTATTATAACACATTATATTTTAGCCACACATTATAGACATTCCATAATTAAATAAATATAAACATTTTATATTTATTTCATAATATTAAATCCTTCTATTTGTCCTTTTATATGGAATTTACATTAAATATATGATATCTTAAATATAAATACTATATATATGAGGTGTTCATATATTATATAAACTCACAATATCATACATTTAATAATATTTAATCTTTTATTATATCACTTATAAAAACTCATTGTCATATGGTTTAAATAATTTTCTCAAACAAGGTATTTTAATTTGAACCATTCAAATTAATTATTATGATCAATTCATAATATTAAATATAAACTATTTTATATTGTTTTATATTTTTTAAATTATAAACACTTTATAAATTAAAATTATATTTTCTATATAAACCACTTACATCAAAATTATTTTCCATTCCTTAAAGATATAAAATTTATTTAATATTAACATTTAATATAATGTAAATTTATTAAAAAAATTATACACAAAAATTTAATAATTAATTATATAAATTTTATAATTAAATAATTTATAAACACTTTGAGAAATAAATAAATATCCAAAAAAATTGTTCCTCTGTAGTTTAAAAATTATATAATTCAATTCATTATTGAAAATAATAAAAAATATAACTTTCAATTATATCATATTATATGAAATACTTTATAACATAAGACATGACATTCCCTATTATCAATTATATAATATAATAAATAGTGTCGTTCTATGATATTGCCTTCAGGGGATGGGGAATCAAATTTTATGATATCTCTTATACCATAAAGGTAATAAGATTCTATGTTTCTCTCTACATAGCGTGGCATTACCATAGGCTACAATACCTTATATCACATGTTATAATATTTATCAAACTTAAGGATTTCAACTGTTTCACTGCTAATGACATCATATATCATATAGTGTGATTGTATACCATCTTATGAAATCATATGTCACAAATCCATCCATTGCTACAATTCAATGGAATTACATACAATAAGAAATATTACATCAATACAACTTACTTTTTCCTAATTTTTCAAAAACCATTTCAAGAATTAGGAAGCATTGTAAGGATATGGTTCAACGAATGGGATTCTATGGATTGAAAAAAAATCATTTAATACAATGAAAGACAATAGAAACCTCATTCTAAAAAACACCATGATATATAAAATCAAAATAATGTATAAAAATAATTAAAAAGTGTACATTAAACCAAAGATAGATTCTGTTTTTTTCTTCAATCAATGCTTGAGAGGATCACTAGTAACTAAAAACAAAATCATGCCTCTATGGGGGATGCATGATCTAATCTAAATCACCTAATTTAGGGGAAATACCGTCCTCAAAACCATGGTATGTTAGTACTTTAGGTAGAAAACGATAGAGGAGGAGAGAACTATAATAGGAAGAATCCATTATTGACAAGTGAAATCTCATAAAAACACTTTCAATGGCTTTGAAACCTTATATAGCCCATAGAAAACTTTTTATTATACATGAATTTACTCATCTATTATGAAACATATGATTAAACATAATGTAGTTACAACACCTTGTAACTTTCAGCCATCTCATTCCTAAAATATTTCATCTTATGAAATGTTAAATCAATGATAAATTATGTGAAAGAATATTCATACGTTGAAAATTAAAACTTGATTTATTCATAAATAGTACAATGCAATTAATCTATATCACAATGGTTGTGATATACACATATATTGAAATATGATATAGTTAAGGAGATGGATATAATGATATTATATGAATATATTAATTTATATAATATACCCATGATAATGACTCATGATATAAAAATAAAGGAATACAATATGAATTCAATTCCAATATTTCATATGATACAAAATATGTATATCACAATGTAATTACTCTCATTGTTATAGGTTGGGAAAACAATGAGGAATTTGAATTTTTTTCCTCTTGTGTGGCTTTTTTATTGAGATTTGGGATTTGGATTTGAAATTTGAGTGTTAGAAATTCTCAATGTGGTTTTTATGTGGGTCGAGGAATATATATGGGTTTAGGTGATTGGGAAAGTGGAGGATGAAGGTCAGAGTGGCCATGCAACTAAAATTCTAGATACAAGAAACCATATGGTGAATTCTTGAGAGATGCATTGTATAAGCATGGGGTCAGGGAGTCCATAGAATAGAATGTGCTTTATAGGGATCCTAGGATGGACACTTTATAGTATCACCTTAGGGTCCACTCTATAGTAGGGGAAGCACTAAGGTTTTGTTCTCTACATGGGTGGCTATGCCATAACCTAGAGGTCATGTCATAGCATGAATTTTTCATGGTCAAAGAGGAAAATGGTGTATCTTGAGAGGCTACACCATAGGGAATAAAAGGAGGTTGTAGGGTAGGTCTTGGATCATAGGGTCCTATTACATCACAACTAAGAGTACATTCTATGGTGTGGACCTGTTCAATGGATACCATGGTGTATCCCAATGGAAATGACATGATGTCTTGCCTCATTCATTTTTTTAAACAACATGACCTTAATTTTATGGTTGTCCCATATTTTTTGTAGGGAACATGGGATATGTGTAGAGGTTTTCTCAATAGAATCTATTCCTATTATTCCTCTCATTTATCACCAATTTCAAGGGTACTTCTTTATGTGATACAATAATAATTCCATGACATTTATTCTATTCCTCTCCATTTATTTTTGTTTCCATCACAATCCTATAATTTTAGACAAAATGATCTAGAGTTTTGGCACTAATTCCACTGAATTAGGGTGGATTTGGGATAAATCAATGGAGATTTCATGTCTTATGGATAAAGGAGGTCTCTAGAGGATGAATTCATGTTTTCAGAAGTGGTTTTAGTAAATTGGGGTTACACAACATGGTAATAGTAATTTATGACTTTGTAATTAAATTTAATAATTAATTTTAAATATTTATAATTTATTATCATGTTTTATTGCATGAGATAGGTCCTCAGGATATGGTGAAGTGTGGATGTGGGATTAGAGAATCATTAACCTCACCATGAGGTTGGTTAATTTTTTATTTTTGTTTTTTTTCAGATTTAAAAAACATTTAATTATGTTTAATTAATTTTTTGGTTTCTGAGATCCCCTTATGGGTTATTTCTAGTTGTATTTTGAAATCATGGGATTTAGATTAATTTCATAACGGTTTTTATTCATAAAATACTCTCTCATGACTTATAATTTAATAAATCGCCTTGTGCGTTCTTTGTCTATACTAATAAATAGAAAAAAAGAGAGCGTTTTGGTTAGGATTCTCACCCTAAGAGGAGAATTGGAATTGTTAGTGGTTCATTGTTTTAGTTCCCTACTTGGGATGTAGTGTTAGAAACTTGTAGTAATTATAGGTAGTTTTTTATATTCTAAATTTTACTCAAAGTTTTATGGGAGGAACCCCTCATGTTTTTGGACATATAATCTTCTATAAAAGAGATGAGTTCAAGGTTTCCTTTTGGAGTTTGGGTTAAGATCTCTCATGAGAGAGATGCGATTTAGGACCCAGTTGAGGTTCATGATCTTGTTGGATTCCTTGGAATGGGGGTTTATAAGGGGGTTCATTGTGTTTATTTGAATTAATCCCATAATAATAGATTGAGAAATATCTTAGATGTGATTTTTATTATCCAGTCTTCTTGAGGTTTAGCTTATTTAGAGCCTTCAGGTTGGGATGATACCATGGGGTGTCAAGTATTACTATGAGTCACTGAGTACAGAATGAGATATTTTTTTAGAGACTATTGAATATGCCCATATGGGAAAGGTGATTAAAGTGGATGGGTTAAGTTCCTAAGTATCTGGATAAGTTTTATATGTTGAGAATGACCCATGGTTTAATTTATATGATTTTGGGGGCTATGGGTGCCCCATGTTAGTTCAACCTAAGCTGATCGGGGATGGATTCAGAATTAGTTACATTGAGTGTCACCTTAGAACCTGAATATTGGAATTATGATCTATTATGGTTGTGTTTGTGATTATGGGATCAAGCATTGATATAACTATGATTTTATGTCTTTTTAAAAGGGTGTCTGATGTTATTATTGATTAGGTATTATATGTGAGAGGATACTTATGGGATATTATTGGATTAGGAATGGGCCCTGATATTTATTGAATTCTATCCCGTATGATTTTTTTTGGTGTTAGGAAGGTCTATGTGGATAATGTATTATCTAGATGACTGAAATATACCTTAGTTTAATATTATTTATAGTGAGGGGATTGGGGATAGAGAGGTGATAAGGCACTCACAAAGTGAGCTATATTTGTTTAGGATACCTAGGATTCCTTAGCGACTAAATCAGGCAGTGTGTGCTAATGGTGGGTTAGAGGATTATCCAAGAAAATTAAACAACACTATTGGAACTTAGATATGATTATTTAGTGTCAATATAATTTTCATATATCTAGTCCTAATCATGCTATTATAGTCTTGGAGACTAGTAGTGGTGCTTGTTATTATTTTGGATACCTATGGAGATCCTAGGGTATGGTATTCATGACTAACTGAAAATTAATTTTGTTATTATCGAAACACATTAAAGGATAAAGTGAGAAACCATAAAGTTCAGCATTATAACCGAAAAACCAAGCAGGGAAAAGACCAAATAAAAGTAGGATCTGCCTTGCCCCAGTAACTACCTCGTTTCGACAAACCTTTACGAATTCATAACCATTCAGCAAGTTGTCCCATGCAAGGTGCATGAGCACAAAACTGATGGAAAATCCATACCCTCCCAGACCCACCATCCAAATGGCGTGACCAGGTGAAGGCTTCTTATTATGAATCCCATCTGAAGCAGATCCAAAAACAAAACTGAACGGTACCAAACTTCACTGCAAAAAGCACAAAGACAAACCCAAAAGCTGATTCAAACTAAACCAGAAGACCTCCCAAACCAAGAAGAAACTTCCATCATTTTAATCAGAGTCTTGGAAAAGAAATTTTAGCTTACCAGAATCCATTTCCCTAAATAATTTCGATGAGATAGATGGAACCTGAAAGTTAGGTTCATCCCTCATCAGAATTTCAAATTCAGAGGCAATTTGATCCAAGGAATTTATGTACTCCTCAATACTAATATTCCCTTTGTTGAATCCCCAAACAAGAATAAGGTCATGTTTTTCAATCCAAGCATCTTGTTCCTCATTAAGGGTTTCCCTTAGAGGTCTTCCCATCATTTTAGAAGTATCCTCCTCAGAAGCCTTGAGTAGCATGATCTTCTCAACCACTTCTTCCTCAGAGCTTAACAGTAATTCCAAGGGTTGATCACCCTGGGCCCCTGATCTCTGATGACTCACATCCTCAAGGTCAATCTTTTTGATGTTTGTCTTTTTAGCAGGTCGAGTCTCCAAAGGAGGTGGTAATGAGGAGTAATCCCTCATACCATTCCTCCTATTATTACTTATATTCTCTTTCGATCTTGAAGCTTCTCTTGCCAAATGACTGGGTTCAGCAACATTGAAAATGTTCACACATCCCCGATCTATCTTAGGAGGGATAAAATGTTCAGAGTTCAAGCCACCCTCTACAAGATCTTCAAATCTGTTTCTCAACTGAATTAATGACCGGTTCCTTGAACCCGACCCCCCTACTTCACTAACATTGGCATGATAGGCCACCTCCATAACAGGCCCCTGCATCTCCTTCTGTAAAGGATCACTACCTGGCTCAAACACCTTAGTAGGGTCATCTTCTTCACCATCCACCGTTTTAATCATGACATTGTTACTCCCACGCCCCTATGATACCCCTTGCGCCGCATCCTACTTAAGCGACCCTCCATCCCTTACACGATAAATGTGATATAGTGAAGAGGGAGGGATGGAAAGGTCCATTTTTGCCTTCTAAAAATAGAAGACACCATCGGGATGTCTTATGGGTTCGATTCCTTCTGCACAGGTGATCGAGTTTGCAGTTCCCGACCAGACTCTTACTGAATAACCACTTTGCAAAATCCTAGACAAGCAGAAGGTCTCTACTCCAGACTCTCTACCTCATCTTGCATCCCTAACTCTACCATTGTTCCTCCTCAAAGAAGACTGATACCCCTTATGGTATAATTCCAGTGAATGACCCAATCTCTTGCACCCCGAACAGAAGTTCGTACAGGTTTCATAGACAACCCGTTGTTCGCAGCAGTATTACTAACCCATATTAATCCACACATATTCAAACAAATCTCTTGACATATCCATTTAAACACATACTCGGGGGTTAATAGGGTGGAAAAGTGCTTCGAATCTACTATACAATCACATATATCTACCTATCAAGTTTCCTAGCATATGCATAAAAATGGGGTTTTGAAAGGGAAGGGGGAGATTAGGGAAGCTAACCCTTTCCTCCATAGAAGGAGGATCCCGCTTCATATGTAGATTAAAGGACCACCGAAGAAGGATGAATCTTAAACCATCAAAGATACAAAGTTCACTTGACCAGGACTTTATGAGGTCTACCTCTGATGAAAAATGAATCATAATTTGTCTATTATCCAGGTGACCCATAGTTGCCCTATCATACAGGTCCCAAGCACTGAAGATGTTTCTATCAAATGAATCGACCGAGGGATATCATTGATAAAATCTTAAAACTATGGTATGCTTCAAAATATTAGATGATTCTGAGAAATCTACCGATGAAATATGAAGGTTGGGGCACCCATAAAACAAATTTGAGACTTTTGGTTTGAGAAATACTTGAGGGAAATAAGGGAGAAGATCGGGGTTTGAAAATGGGGTGAAGGATGAGGCCTCCCCTTTGAAGGAAACCGATGGTCCCTCCCCCATTAGTGGGGGAGGGACAGACCCCATGGCTGACTTTATCATGGAGAATAACTAGGGTTGTTTGGGAGAGCCGGTCTTGACCGCAATCAGGGTATGGTATTCATGATTGATATTGTTTTAAATATCTAGAATCATTCTTAAAATATAGTCATCTTGCATGATGGGTTTTTTGTTAACGTACCCAAAATTAGAAATGATAATTTTACGATCCATGAAGTACCCAAATCATCGGTATTATTTTCTACATAAGAAAAATGAAGGAGTAGAATGGAAGTATAAAGATCAGGTAGTAGGATCCTATGAATCATGTAATCCCCAGGAGGATAACCCATCACATGACCATTAGAAGGACACATGGATGAATAATACAATTCACATGATATGTGGATGATCATGATAAGGAATTTAAACAGACCCTTGTGATCACATGAATCCCCTTTAGTGAGTCCCTATGATCATATAAAGCCCCTCTGACATGCCCTCTTTTCCTTTTGAAGGCATCCAAAAAAATGTTGATGATAATGTGAAGGATTGTATATGATTTCCTCTAATCATGAGACATGTCAACTAAAAAAACATGAAAATCACCCAAATATCCTTATGAAATAAATATGAAAATGGTGGAGGATTTATGTGATCAAAGTTATGCTAATTTCTATATGAATCCCTCATATGACCCACACAACTAGTTCGACGATCACATGAGACCCTTAGCAGCACATCAGTAATTCCATGTGAGAGTCATTAGGTATGAAATCTTCATCATATTAAGGCCCTTAGACACATCCATCTGATCATGAGACTCCCCTCCAGATCCATAGGCAAGAGGGGCGATAGCTTGTGGAAATATTCAAACACTATTACAAGATCCATCACTAGTCATGAAAAGAACCACATAAATGTTGGGGAAATTTTACAAAACAATGATCACACACCATCAAAATATCCATTCGATTGAGTGATTTTTCATAGAAAAGAAGAGTGATTTTCCAATACAATGATTGAATGCTGCAACAATATCCATAATGATCATGCAATTCTTTGACAGAACACTAAAGGGAAAAGACTAGAATTATTGTAAAATAAATAATAAAAGATGGAAAATGAGGATTTCTCATGTGATTAAATGTTATGATTTTTTTGAGAATGGGTTATGCGCCTCATGTGACCAGAACATTGACCACATGAAGACCCTATGACAAGCATACTTGATCTTGAAAATAGCCTATGATTAGATAAATCGACCTTAGGAAGGACCTTGGAAAATAAAACACGATCTTGTGAATAACCCCTGACAAGCCAAACCGGTCTCATGAATGTCCCTTTGACAAGACACACTAATCTCATGAAAGGCCTTAGACAAGTTTCCCTTGATCATGTGAAAGCCTCTTCGACAGGTGTCATGGTCTCATGAACGCCCCTTTGCGATATACATGCTGTGAAATGTGTCATAGAGTTGGGGTTACAATGCCAATAAATTCATCACCCTCGATATAAAAGAGACAACACACAAGGCACACCTATGAGAGTGAAGAAGTGATAATATAATTCTCATAGTAGACATCCTTGAAATCATAAGTTTCTTACACTAGGTAAAATATAGGGAATGAATTAAGGGATTAAACAACATGTATATGTGCTTCACATAATCACTCTATTGATCATGTGAAATATGACTAGTGTACCAACCAAATTATGTGAAGGAGTTTCCACATGTCGACTAGGTTAATCTAAACCTGAAAAGGAAAATACTAGATAAACATTGAGGAATATATACAATAAAGGATGAAAAATAAATTATCTTTACATGAATAAAAATAATTTGATTATCATGAGAAGACATTATGTGCTTCACATGACCTATCTAAATCATGAAACATACCCTCAAAATTTCATCCTTGATCATGCGACACCCTTTGATGTGTCTACTTTGATCAAGTGAAGTCCCATGAACATATCAACCAATGCACACAAAGGACCCCATACATATCATATAATTAATGAGAAGTACTCCGGACATGCCATAAAGATCACATGAAATCCCTTTTACATGTCTACTTCAATCATATGAGGAACCATTGACATGTCATCCAGATCATGAAACAACCTTCCAACATGTCAGCCAGATCATATGATACCCTAGAACATTTTTGAATCAATAATGTGAAGAAACGTGGACATGTAGACCTTTTTATGTAGAGAACCTTAGAAAAGTCATCCATATCATGCAACAGACACCCCAAGACATGTCCATACATCATCACACATGTTAGTAAGACAACCAATACATGTCCAGAAGACATCCATGACATGTTAAGCATTTCAGGAAGACACCGCAAGACATAATAACCCTTTCCATAAAACATTATTAGACATATACCATATTGAACTACAAGGAACATTATTTATATACAAATAGGATATGTAGGACTCCTTCTTAAGGCTTGATTCTCAAATGGGATTCCACCTCAGTGTAATACCCTCTATATTTTAGAAACTCTAACTCATGGGATCCAAACTCTCCCATGGGTTTATTATTATTCTTCATTAATCATCGGATTGAGAAGCTAACTAAACTATAGAGACTCTAATTCCTAATTTAATAAAGATATGTAGGACACTTTCCAAAGTCCTGAGATTTTTATTAAACTCTCTTCTAGGGATTCCCCAGTACATAAGTCCTATATCTAGATGTGGTGGGTATGATCACTTGTTATCCATTATTCCTCACATCAATCATGACTCACATGGTATTAGGGATTTGAAATGACAATATCACTTTCTTTGTAAATTTCCTCTAGCAAGGGAAAACTCAGTGTGTAAGACATATTTAGTGACATGATATGATTGCTCCCAAAACATGTTATCCACCTTGGGTTATGTCCTGAAGGCATTCCCATATTGGTAAACCATGGGGAAATAACTGTTATGGGAATTAATTATCTATCACCACCCATCAAAAGGTTGAGGGATGATTGAACAATGATGAATCTAAATCATTCTATAAGAAGGATATATAGGATACCATCCTAATTCTCGAGCTCAATACCTTGTTCCTAAAATCCCTCATATATTTCCTTTTCACATGATGTTTAACTGCATTGTCTGAGTTTAGAAAAACTATGTGGGTTTTTATTCTTATTATAAGTAGGATGCATAGGATTCCTCATAAATGCCCAATTTCATTATTGAGAAATCAATTGCCTCCTTGGATGGAAATAAACTCCAGAGTTCCTAGTTATATGGATTCAAAATATAAACAAATAATAATTTATAATCAATAATGGGAAACATATAGTGATCCATGGATACATATAGATGGTCTCATTAAAAAAACCCACCTTTACAAATAAAAGGATTCAACACTTGTCCATTTAGTTAGGGTAACCAGTATCACATTCAGATTTGGAAGAGATTCATGAACATATCTTAAATAAATAAGAGAGTACAATAATAGGAAATAATTACCCCAAAAGGGTTTGATGAGCCCAAAATCCAATACTCTCAAATAATGTGAGTTCCTATGAACCTGTGTGTTTGAAACCCCAATTAACCTCCTACCTTTGGATATTAGGTATATACAAGGTTATGGATGTGGAATCCATTGTGAGTTTCTGTAAACGATAAAAATTTTAAACTTGATGTGAATGATTTTGAAACCATACTTGAACCCCCATAATCAATAATAAAAGTTCATCTCTATAAAAAGGAAATAGGAAGAGTCATGCAATGATAGAATAACTAAATCATTATAGGCATTGGGCTTCATGCCTCCTAAGCCTTGGGAATAACCATAATGTCTATCAATAGAAACAAAAATGGTGAAAATGACATGATTCTATAAAATAATATAAATGATCAGTTGACCATGTGTTAGGCTATTTTGTTTTGTGTCTCCAATGTAAAAAAATTGGGTTTCAGGATGTGAAATCTTTCTCAATCGAGGTTCCCATAAAATATTTACATTCTCTCCATGAAAATTAATTGTGATAAAAAGGGACTAACCAAGAATAATAAATGATTTTTTTACTTATTCATAGATTATTAAGCATGTTTCATACCTCTAATGATGCACTGATATGATAACTATTCATTATTGTCTTTGTGAATAAATAAACTATAATCACATTCATATTGAGATGAGATCATAACATTTTCAAGAAAATGTTCTCGAACCTAAGATGCCACATTAACCTCTCCAGGTCACAAAAAACCTCACCCACCTGATTCCCCCATCTTTGGGTGGAGAATGTGATGGTTCAAGAATAACACCAACATGGTACAATAATGACCCTCAAAGAAGCATGTAATGGTCTCTAGACCCTAAAACCGATATGTCTGTCTAATTTGGGGAAAGATTCAATGAAACTAGTGAAACTTTTCACTACCACCAATCAATTTGGAATATTATCCCAGTATCATGATAATCATCACCATACATATATTATAAAAGGTGTATCATAGATTTGACTATAGATATATCATGATTCAGGAGATAAGAAGAATGGAACATGGCAATCACTTTCACCAGATTTATCCCACCAATTCCCCTCAATCACCTGGTGGGGGAACCACCTGAAAATTTTCACCAATGATAATATTGCATGGGTATGATGGAGGTCTCATAAGGATCAGAAATCTACGACTAAATGAGAGTGGGATCATATCCACATATTTGATGAATAATACCATCATAATATATTTTCAGTTTCTAGTGGGTAGGCTCATATCCCTCCTCACAAGAATCAAGTCTACATACATATTTCTATAGAAAAAATAGGGGAGGCACATATCCCTTCCCCCACACATAAATCACATCAGAATATTCTAATAGCATAAGGAGGAAATAAGTGGGATTATATCCCCACTTTAATTGAATACATCATCTAGTATATCATGGAGATAGAAAATGTGATGGACTACATTTGAATATACAGTTGACTAAAGTATCACTAAATTCTAGAAAAAACTCAAGAACACTTACGACATACTATAAAATTGTTATAAATAAAAGTAAAGGAACATATTACTATCCTAATAGATAGATTAGCACCTCACTATGATCATTATCAATAGGTGGATAATTCGGATCAAATACACATTCTTGCTCCCATCTAGGAGTATTATCAGCATATTCTTGTAAGGGATGAGGCACAAGACTAGACTCATATCCAAATTCCAACTGGGGATCACCAACTAAGTTTGGAACATTCCTTGGGATATGCTTATATTCTTGTTGAAAAATATTATTGTCATACTCAAAAATGAATTAGACTAGGCTCATATTACTATTCCAACCGGGTCTCGCCAAGTTGGTTTGGAACACGCCACATGACTGGCACATATTCCTATCAAAAAGACCAACGACATGATCTAAAGTCACATGATCAAGCTCATATCTCAGATCCAATAGATATTTCTCAGTAATATATGGAAATATCTTCATAGAAGGATCATATCCCTACCAATAAAGCTACTTGGAATATTCTAATGGTGCACAAAATCAAGGCTCATATCCCTATTTCTGACAATGAAAAAATGAACCAGCATCCTTCAAAGGCTATACAGGAGGAGGATCCTATACATTCTCCCATTCTATAGGTCCTTTATTATAATCTAAAAGGAAATTTATATTTTAAATGAGATAATATCATCGATTCAACAAGGATTGATAGACATATTTTGTAAACACCAAAAGAGGCTCATATTCTTGATGATAATATATAATCTCACTAGAATACTTCAACAGATTCACATCCATGAGCTCATATTCCCACAACACCAAGTAGTTATAAATACATTTTGAGAGATATCATGCAGTAGGATCATAAAACTAATCAACCCCAAAAATAAGTTCAACATATTATGACTAAGATGTAGAATAAGGATCATATTCCCAATCATATATATGCCAGTTCCCTTAAGAATATTCGATGCATATCTACAATACCACAAGGGTCTATTGACTACTCAACTGAATAAGATGTAGATCATTTAATCAATATTACAACTAATAGTATTGAAGATATGGATCTCAAGGACTCTACTACTGACATCTGTCATGGTCAACCTCCCCATGATGATATCTATCTCAAACAAGGAAATCCTACCCCTACTCATAAACCTCCATGTAGAGAGGTAATAAAATTTCAAGCACCTCTGTATAAATAGGTTCTCTAAACACTAGGGATAACTATATATATTGCCACATAAATTATCAGTTACACTTAACCATGGTTATTAGGTGACATTAAGAATAAGCCTCTATGGTCTTACCATGTGGAGGCATATAAATATGATTATGAAGTGGTCAATATGGATATTTGGAGAGAGTTTTCTAGAAACAACCTCCCAACCATGTTCTGGCCTATCACCACTTCTGATTATGAGATCCTAGATAAGCTAGAGAAGGAGTGAATGCCTTACCTATGCCAAAACATGTAGTCATTTCATTAATGACTGATTGATAAAAACTACCCTTTTCAAGGATATGAGAGTCATCACTAAATCATAAATACATTATATTGTCAGATGAAAATAGTCATGTTCTTTGTATCCCAAAACCTAGGGATATTAGAGCATGAGAAACACATTCTTAGTGTTTCTATCTATATCATAAAAACTCTCCATCAATTGATTTTTAGTGCCTCATCAGACATATGTATCTGAATATGGGGGAAACATGTATTATTTCACTTCACTATGTCTCAGAATAGAAAATACCCCTGATACGAAAAAATGTATTGTCATAGTCGCAGGTGTAATCAAGGGATTTGGTAATGCATAAGTTTGTTGGTCAATACATTGAAATACCCCCACTTTTAATGTGGAAGGATATCATTAATATATATAGAGGACTGCTAATATATTCTTAATATTGGACCCTTGATGAAATGGAATCACATTTTAGATAAGTAATATGAAGTTGTGGATTACCCAACAAATTCTTGTATAAAATGACTCATATAACATGTATACATTTTACCCCACTCATAAATAAGAAAAATTATACAAAATAGAATTGTAACACCCTAATATTTTGTGAAATATTTTTTTTCAAATTAATTTAATCTTTTTGATATTTTTTCATTTCATGAAACCTAAATGTAGTTTTTTATATTAATGCACTATGTTTGGTTTGAGTTATATAAAACACCAAGTTAATAGTGAACTACACACAATACATGTATTATATTGATATACACAAAAAACTATGTTTTTCTTGTATTACACACCATTTTATAGCTTGTGTTACACGTAAGACTGAAGTTTTACCAAACTATAATATACTATTAATACGATTATTAAAATATTATTATATCTACCACCTAGCCATTGGAATGGAAGTTACAAATAAGAATAACTAAATTTTGATTATATGATCTAAAAATTTATATAAAATTAATCCTTTGTTTATCAATTAGTATGAGTAAATGTAAGAACAATTTGAAAATAAAGATATTACTTTTCTAAGAAAACTATTTTTCTATGTACAAACACAATTTTATCTCAATAAAAAACATACCACTTTTGATTCATGTTTTCAATAAAATTTATATATTATAAATTCAATAAATATTTTTTTACTCATCCAATATATTTTATAGGTATAATATAAGAATAAATCCAATTTTATGAATAAAAAGATGTATTATTCTAAAAGATAATTTTATCGCCTTTTAATAGAGAACCCATTTTAAATATGATTTTTGAGAAATTTATAATTTTTATTTGTATAAATAAATTTAATTTTGTAAATTGTAACATAAATATAATATTTCGGTAAATTTGTGGTATTTTTCTATGAAGTTTCAATTTTTTATGAATAGTGACTAATACTAATTTTTAATTCAAAACTTTTTTTCGTCTAATTTATTTATATGGTTAAATTATTATTTTTTTTGTGGTTTTAAAGATAAATTTGATAAAATATACATAAATTTATCCAGTTGAAGTAATTGGGATCAATTTCACTTTGATATTGAATATAAAAATTTACCAAATGTTCAAACTTTTTTTATTAAAAAACCCCATGTTGCAACATGTTTTTAAGATTAAATTTAAATTAGTTTCTTAAAATTATGTGATTATAATTTGGAAAAATATATTAAATATTTGGAATCAGAATAATTTTAAATTTATATTATGGTCAACTTATTTTTTGATGAAAAATATTAGTGAAAGTGATCAAAATTATTTATAGTGATTAAGTTAAAAACTAGCTTAATTAATGACTAAACATAGAAAATAGGGTGTAAAAATGTCCCTTAACTTTTATAAAAATTATTGGATATCCATTGTTAGACCATGAAACCATTAAAGACCTATAATTATCTATTTTAACCTTTAGTTTAGAAGTAAAACAAGGGGATCACTCAAACCTTTTCAACAATACCCATTTGTCTTTTCCCCACTTATAAAAGACCTCCTCTCCTCCCCCTGTCTTCACACTTCTCAAGAAAATTTGACTCAGAAAAACCTAAAGAAATATCCTTTAAAAATACCTCCCTTAATCCATGAATCCTTAATTTCTTCATAAATCCAACCAAGGAATTCTTTTGGTGCAAACCAAAAGGAGTTACCCAAAGAAGAGGTAATATCCTTCCTCAAGCTCCTTTATTTTATTTTCATTCTCCACGCCATAAAATATTATTATTAAATTTTTATATAATAACATAAGTATATTCAATATACTTAGAGTGTTTAATTATATTTTTTACATCTACACTTACATACAATTTCATCTAATGGTTATGGAACTTACCATTCTTGTGTATGGTGAACTACCGCCACACATAATGATGTTGTTCGTTTTTTACTTTACCACCTATCATTGTTGGGAATTATTATGGAAACTATATTTTTATATTATATATATGATATTAATGATCTATTTATTCTTATGTAACTATTATATAAAATATACCTTCATGGTTTCCATTTTGTGTAAATACGATAACTTCGTTTGTAGAAGTGCGAACTACCACCTCCTCAAAGCGAAGTGATTCATTCACAATTTACATGGAATGTATTAAGGATGGTTTTTTTAAAAATATATGATATATATGAAATATTAATGGTATTTTAATTATTATATATATATTCATACATTTCATTTACTTTTCTTTCAATAAGAAAAGGAAACAGAGACAACATTCATGCGTACGTACGTCCTACCGTCTCCATGAATGATGTATTTCATTTCATATATCTATCTTTTATAGATTATTATAAATATTTGTATAATGAATATATATGATATATAAATAATGTTTTAGATTATTTTAAGAAAGAAATCATTATATATGTAAGAGGATAAATAATAACAAGTCAAAACACATACGATAAACAATGCGGTTATTACCCAAAACGCTGCATTAACATGGAATTGTTAATAAATTAGAAACATAAAGTCATAATTAAATAATATATGTTATGATATATATTAATATGGTTATGTGGTAGATTTATAATAAACTTATATTTATTATAAAGGATATGTGAACTTTTACGAAGAAAGTTAAGACTAAAGGTAAGGAAATTTCATCTCACTTTTTATTTCCGTGAGATACATACCATATTTACCACTTGCTTATTTTGTGTGGTGTATATAATTACCTATGAAATTTTATATCATTAATTTCATTAATTTAATGATATTAAAATCTTTAAATTATGTTATTATCTCATGGGGATCGTGATTCTATAGTTACTCAAGTAGTAAGTGTTTTCTCGGCTCACTTTTATTTTCTGTGAGAAAATCCATGTTCACCTCATGTTTATTATATGTGGAATGTATAATACCCATGGCTATGTTCTATGATTATAATACTTAATTTTATGGGTATTTACATATCCATTTTATTATATTTATTTTATGGATTTTAGTTTTCAAAAGTTACCAAACCAGTAAAGTGATTGTTTCTCCATTTTCCTTCTTTTGAGACACATGTAATGTTATCCACCTATATTTTTTTATTAGGTGTATACATTGATATTTGACATGATATATCATGAATATCCTACTTTCCATGATATTTTAAGCTTCATGTAATTCCATTTTCTTACATAGTGAGTATGATTAAAGGTTTTGAAGTGGTAAGAGTCTATTGCAACAATCTCATTGTTTATCGGGATTGTATATGATTATGATTTCAATAATGAAGCCTTATTATCTTTCTTTAAAAAAATTACTTTTATTATCCTATGGTTAGTCATGATATATTCAATTATTATTTCTATTTTATACTCTTTGGTACTTAAGATCATTAATAATGTGATTTTATGAAAAAATGACCTTTCCTCCCTCTTCGATCGGAAATATCTGTTATAAAAAGGTTTTCAAAAAAAATTTATGTTTAAAAAGTGTTTAAAATGGTTTCAATCATATTTATAAGTTTTAAATGTATTTTCAAAGAATGGTTTTTAAAAAAAATTAATGATTTCTTTATTTGTTTCAAAGTTATTTTCAAATAAATGGTTTTCAAAACCTTTTTAATATTTCTTTATAAGTTTTCAAAGTAATTTTCAAAGAAGGGGTTTTCATAATGTTTTCAAGATTTATTTATAAGTTTTCAAAGTTATTTTCCAAGAAATGGGTTTTCAAAAAAATTTGAACTTATTTTATAATTTTTGAAGGAAGTTTTTTCCAAAATTATTTCTAGACTCCTTTATAGGTTTTCCAGTTTATTTTAAAAGAAAAAGGTTATCAAAAGGTTTAATGTTTTAAAAATTATTTTTCAAAGAAGAAATGATATTTTACTCAAGAAATGTTTTTTAAAATATATTTAAAAATTAATTTCCATCTAAGATGACATTCTTTGGTGTCACTCATGAATTTATAGAGAAATTATCCAAAGGTTCCATTAATATTCTTTCTTTGAATGGATTATGTTTTGATAGAATGGTGTTTTATGATACCCATTTCTATTTCATGGGTTATATGTTTATAAAACCTATTTCAATTTCTTTTGTTATATGTTTATGAAACCCATTTCACTTTCATGGGTTACATGATTATAAAATATTTTTCTTTTCATGGGTTATTATTGATGAAATGATTATGAAACCTGTTTATTTTCTATAGGTTATGATATGATTACATGTTTATGACACCTATTTTACTTCATGGGTTATGATATAATGAATTTTTATGATCTAGTAGCACACATAAGTATGATTTCATTATGATATTTGTGGGACATATATCTACCTCTAATGAATTGTGTAAAAATATATATCTCATGAGATAATGATGAGAATCAAGGTGATGGGCTTGATCCACTATGGAAGATAGGGAAACCCGATCCACTATGGGAATATGGGGAAATATGATACACTATAGGATGATTGGGAAACTCGACCCCTTATAAGGAAAGGACTATGATGGGGGATAGTGGTGTGTCCCACCCAGTATGTGTAGTCCCCCTGAAGTTCCCTGTTATTTTTGGCAATATGCTTTTACTTATAGGGAATGATGTTACATGTTTATGTGTCTGCCATAAATATTTTGTCTTATGCCTTTGATATGATCACATGGTTCATGTTATTGATTATATTATAATTTTGATGCCTTATGAAATACCAATATTTATTCAATGTCTCATGATTATGATATTTTGAAGCAGGGTATGATATGTTATGCTCATGTTCTCATGCCCTTATGTTAATATTATGCCTATGTATTTCCATTATTTACCCTCACTGAGCATTTGAGCTAAACCCTTTCTTATATTTATTTTCCTTAGGTTATGAAATTTTTTTTATGTAGGATTACTAAAGGGGATCATCTTTAAGGAATATGTTGAAAAATATTCACCACACTAGAAGAATGCATTCCAAGTTTCAAAGACACTAAACTATTGTGGTCCTCGGGCATGTATTTTTATAATGTGATAAATATTCATCAGAAATGTTGTAATATACATGTATATTATACCTGGGTCACTATAGTTAGAATATAAGGAAAGGTTTAGTCAACCTTTGTAAATAAAGATGATACAACTTTAGTGAGATAGCTAGGAATATTTCTTAGGATATGTCTCAGGATGTATATATGGATGAGTCTAAGGATGAGTTAATGTTTAGGAAAATGGATTGTAATTTTGGTAAATGATAGAGTGATTAGTTTATAAGAAATACATCCCTGTCGGGATACTAAAAGTGGATGTGGCTATGGAACATATTTACATAAGAGTAACAACCCCCAAAACACCATATTGATCTTTACTCGATCGGGAACTGGTGCATGATAATGGGCCTTGCTACACACATAGTTTGACACTCATGGGGTATATAAATTTAGAATTTATAGACTCTTTATGAACCATAATGAAGGATTTAAATAAAATATTATTATAAATTATATAGGATAAACCTCAGGCATCATAAATTAAAGAAGTAGGTGTCATTATTTAGATATATTATAAGTAATGTTTCATGAATATATGGTTTTCTTCTATGATAAGTGTTTCTCACCCTATACTTTCTAATTTTATTCAATAACATCAACTAGAAGTAAATGGGTTAGAATTTAATGTTTCATATGTGGAAAGTATGATCACAATGAACATAGATTTTTTAAGTGGAAATCTCATGAATAGAATTAGGAAGGTTCATGGGTATTTGTTATACTACTGAAGATAAAGAGTCCTCAAATGACATGTAAAAGGCATGGGGTGTTCTTACCATATTATTTACATTAAACACAATAAGAATTATTGGATTGGGGTTGAGGAGCTTTAATAAATAAATAATATTTCATATTCTAGTGATCTAGTATTAAGGGATAGTATGATGAAGCCTGATAAATGGTTTAAGAATAATGTTGGATGATTAAAGTGTATATGTTTGGGAATTCAAGAACTATTTCATATGAATCATGAAGTATATATTTTCCTTTAAGTATTTTCAAAAATATATTGAATGGATTTTATAAAATTGAAAATTGGATTTAAGGAAAAGTTTATATTTTGATTAAGGTTAGGTAACCCTTAATGTGTCCCTGATGTTGAGAAAATTATGTTTATCTTGGATAAAGAGATTATTGGTATGGATAAAGTAAATTGGATAGTACTGATTACCCTGGAACTAATTAATTATTTGTTGAAAAATTGGGATATTTTATCATGTATGATGGTTAAAACTTCTTGTATTTAAAGAATATATCCAATAATCTTTGAGATAAGGAAGCATGAATGTTTTCCAAAAGGATTTATGGTAATTCAAGTTATTATCACATTTCAATAGAATACATGATAAAGGTATTAACATGTTTGGAATGTTATAACCAAGATTTACCTTACGATATATGGGGGATCAATGTTAACCTAATATTGTGACATTAATTCTATTTTTTTTGTATTTTATTATTTCTATAGGTTTAAAAAGTTAACCATTTATGGAATGGTTTAAGTTAAAATTAAGATGAGGTTTTATATATTAAAGTATTATCTCAACATATGAGGATTTATACATATTGGATCACTTGTGCTAACATTTTTTTTGTGATAAAGATATATAAAATGACCTATCATTATACCTATGAACCTCATGATATTCTAATGCTTCAAGAATGAAAAATTCACCTTCATTTCATAGAACAAGAGATGAAGTAGAAATTGATCAAGGCACAACAAAGGGTGAGATTGTGGTGAATTAAGTAAGTATATATTATCATTAAAATTCTTCAAATATGGGGAAATGATCTTTAAATATAAAATATTATCCAAGTACTTTCTTTTCCAAGGAATCAAATGGTCCCTTAGATCATTAGAGATTTATGGCATTGTGATTGTTAACTTTCTCTTGAACTTATTCCCTATCACTCTTCATCATAACATTGTGGTTATATTTCTCTTTAATATCCATATTTTTACTTTCCACCTATGTTATAATATAAGGAAATCTAGTTATGGGTCACTTTGGGTAACCATTATGCTTCAAACTTTCCTTTTTTATAGGATGTTTCAGTATTCATTTTTACAATGTGTGTTTCGATAAAAGGAACTTTCAATTATTAAACCATTGATAACCTCGAAGAATTTTGAGGGATATATTAATTTTAATGGGGAAGAATGTAATAATCTAAGTTATTGTGAAATATTTTTTTTACTTTTCTAATTAATTTAATATTTTTGATATTTTTCATTTCACGCAACACTAAAAATAGTTTTTTTAATATTAAATAACTAAGTTTGGATTTCGTTATATGTGACACTAACTTAATAGTGCACTACAAAAAACACTTAAATCATCTTAAAATACACGTAACCCTATGTTTTTCTTGTATTAAACACAATATTGAGTCTTTTTGATAGCTTGTGTTATACTCAAGGCTGAGTTTTTACCGAACTGTAATATACTGTTAATATGATTATTAAAATATTATTATATCTATCACCTAGCCATTGGAATGGAAGTTACTAAAAATATTAATTTTTTTTGAAAATATGATCTAAATGTGTATATAAAATGAATCCTTTGGTTATCAATTAGTAGGAGTGAATGTAAGAACTATTTAAAAATAAATAAATCACTTTTTCAAAGAAAACTATTTTTCTATGCACAAACACAATTTTAACTCAATAAAATAAAAAAACCACTGCTAATTCATGTTTTAAATAATATTTATATATTATATATTCAATATAATTTTTTTATACTCATACAAAAGATTTTATAGGTATAAGATAAGAATAAATCTAATTTTATGAATAAAAAGATGTATTCTTATAAAATGTAATTTTACCACCTTGCAATGGAGAACCCATTTTAAATATATATTTTTTTGATAATTTTATAATTTTTAATTTACTAAATAATCTTAGTTTTTAAATATTAACATAAAAAACTAGATTATGGTTACTTTTTTCTATTTTTCTTTGAATTTTAATTTTTTATGAATAACGAATAATAAAGAATTGTAATTCAAAACTATTTTTGGTCTAATTTATTTATAAAGATTAATTATATTTTTTATTGGTTTAAAAGATAAATTATACATAAAATTAATGAAATTTCGATAATTTGTATTAATTTCACATTGAGGTTGGATATAAAAACTTACCAACCTTTTGAATTTTTTTCTTAAACAATCAACTGTCGCGTCCCATCTGCAGGGTTAAATTTAAATTAATTTCTACCACTTATGTTATTATAGTTTGAAAAAATAATTTACATATTTGATATTAGAATAATTTATAATATCTAATAAGGTAAAATTATTTTTTGACCAAAAATATTAGTGAAAGTGATCCAAATTAATTATTGTTACTAAGGAAAAACTAGCTTAATTGTTAACTTAACATAGAAAATGGGGTGTAAACATGTCCCTAAAATTGTCTAAAAATTATTGTATGGACATAGTTTGAAACTTTAACCTCTAAGGATCTATAAAAATTAAATTTAAACCTTTGGGGATAAGAAAAATGAGGGGATAACGCAAGCCTTTTCAGTAATACCAATTGTTTCCTTTTCCCCACTTATAAAAGCCCCCCTCTTCTCCCCCTCTCTTCACACTTCAAAATCCACTTTGTCTCAGCCTAAACCTTCCAAATTATTCTCAAAAAATAACTCAATTAATCCTAGAAGAATATATTTGGGAATAAAGACATCCAAGGAAGTCTTTTGGTTCAAATGAAAAGGAGTTACCCAAAGAAGAGGCAACATCCTTCCTCAAGATCCTTTGTTTTATTTTCATTATACACCCCCTCAACTCATATTATTACATGATTATATAATAAAATAAGTATAATAAATATAATGATATTTTTTTATTCTATTTTTTTCCTAAACTTATAGAAAATTCCATATAATTGGTAACGTAACTACCGTTCTTGTGTATTATGAACTACCGCCTCACGAAATAATGTTGTTCGTTTATTATTTACCACCAATAATGGTTAGTAATTATGATGAACATTATATTTTTATATGATATATATGATATTTATGATATATTTATTCTTCTGAAATTATTATATAATACATACCATCATGATTTCCATTTTTTTTAAATATGATAACTTCATTTGTGTAAGTGTGGACTACCGCCTCCTCAAAGCGATGTGATTTGTTCACTCTTTAAATGGAATGTATTAAGAATGTGTTTAGTGTAAATATATGATATATATGAAATAATAATTATACTATAATTAATATATATATATATATATATATTTCATAAACTTTTCTTTCAACACGATAAGGAAATAGAAAAAATGTTCTTGCGTACGTACGACCTGTCGTCTCTATGAATGGTGTATTCCATTTCATATATAAATACCTTATAGATTGTTATAAATATTTATAAAATGAATATATATGATATAAAAATCATTTTTTTCATTATTAAAATATTTTAATCATGATATAAGTAATAGGATCAAGAATAACAAGTCAAAATATGTACGATAAATAAAGAAATTATTACCCGAAACATTGCTTTAACATGGAATTGGTAATAAATGGTTAATATAAATTCATAATTGAATCATATAAGTAATTATATTTAGGAATATGGTTCTGTGGTAGATTTATAATAAACTTATATTTATTATAAAGGATGTGTGAATGTATATGAATAATGTCAAGAATTAAGACAAGATAATTTTATCTCACTTTTTATTTCTATGAGATACATGCCATATTCACCACTCGCTTCTTTTTTTATGGTTTATATAATACAATATTAAATTTTATATAATAATTTTAATTCATTTAATTATAGTAAAATATTTAAATTATGTTATTACCTCATGGGGATCATGATTCTAATGTTACTTAAGTAGTAAGGGTTTTCTCATCTAACTTTTATTTTTCGTGAGACACAATCCATGTTCACCTATTATTTCCTATATATGGTGTGTATACTACCCATAGATGAATTATATGATTATCACACTTAAATTTATAGGTATTTACATAACCATTTTATTATCTTTTTTTCCTGGGGTTTATTTTTCAAAAGTTACCGAACTGATAAAGTAATTTTTTCTAAATTTTTATTCTTTGAGACACATGTCATGTTATGCACCTATATTCTTCTAAGAGGTGTATAAATTGCCTTTTTTTACATGTTATATCATAATTATAATTATATAAATGATATTTTAAGCTTCATTTAATTTCATTTTATTAAATGGTGAGTATGATTCAATGTTACCATGTGGTAAGAGTTTATTACAACAATCTCATCATTTATGAGAATTTTTTATGATTATGATTTCATTAATGAATCCTTATGATCCATCATTCAAGAAAAAACATGAATTTTCTTATACTCTAGTTAGTAATTATATTTTCAATTATTAGTAATATTTTCCCACTCTTTGGTACTTAATATAATTATGAAAGTTAATTTAATAAAATTTGACTTTATCTATCTCTTAGATCGAAAATCTGTGTTCTTTTAAACCTTATTTTCGAAAAAGATTTTCAAAAATGTTTTATTTCTAAAAAGTGTTGAAAATTTTTTCTATCATTTTTATAAAATTTTAAACTATTTTCAAATAAAAATGTTTTCAAAAACATTTTTAATATTTCTAAATAAGTTTTCAAATTTATTTTCAATGAAATGGTTTTAATTTTTTTCAAGATTTATTTATAATTATTCAAATATATTTTCAAATAAAGGTTTTCCAAAATGTTTTCTAGATTTATTTATATGTTTTCATAGTTATTTTCAAATAAAACTGTTTTCCAACTTTTTTTCAATAAAATTTTATAAGTTTCAAGAAATAATGTTTCATAATGTTATCTAGACTCCTTTATATGTTTTAAAGTATATTTTAAAATATTTTTTTTTTCAAAAGGTTTCATGTTTTAAAAATTATTTTTAAATAATAATGGATATTTTCCTCAATAAATACTTTTTAAAATATATTTAAGAATTATTTTCCATATAAGATTCCATTCGTTGGTGTTACTCATGAATTTCTAGTGAAATGATACAAAGGTTCCATTCATATTCTTTCTCTAAATGGATTATGTTTTTATGGAATGATTCTTTATAAAACACATTTCTCTTTCCTAGGTTATATGTTTATACAAAATTTTTATCTTTTATGGGTTATAAGTTTATGAAACCCATTTCAATTTCATGGGTTATATGCTTATGAAACCTGCTTCTTTTCATGGGTTATGCTTTATGAAATGATTACAGAACCTGTTTCTTTTCCATAGTTTATGATATAATTACATGTTTATGACACGCATTTCATTACATGGGTTATGATATAATGAATTTTAATGATATAGTGGCACATATATGTATGATTTCATTATGAGATGGGTGGGACCTATATCTCTCTCCAATGCATTGTGTAAAGATTTATATCTCATTTAATAATGATAGGAATCAAGTCGACAGGATTGATCTACTATTGAATATGGGGAAACCTGATCCACTATGGGAAGATGGAGAGACCTGATCCCATACAAGAAAAGGACTGTGACTTGGGATGGTGGTGTGTCCCACCCAGTAGGTGTAGTCCCCATGATGTACCCTGTAAGTTTTTGGAAATACACCATGACTTACAGGAAATAATTTTACATGTTTATGTGTATTCTATAAATTCTTGGTCTTATGCATTTGATATGATCACGTGGTTCATGTTCATAATTAACTTATAATTTTATTCCTTATGAGATGACAATATCTATTCCATGTATCATGATTATGATATTTTTATGCAGGATATGATACTTAAATGTTTTGATCATGTTCTCATACTTATATCCATGTTATGCCTATGTATTTAATTTATTTATGCTTACTTAGATTTTAATCTCACCCATTTTTTGTTTCATTTCCCTAGGTTATGAAAAATGTTTTTAAGTTGGATTATTAAAGGGGAAGATCTTTAAGGAAGATGTTCATGATCTTTCAAAAAACTAGAAGAATGTGTTCCATGTTTCCAAATACACTAAACTATTACGGTCCTCAGGCATGTATTTTTGTACTATATTGAATATTCATTTGAAATGATGTAATATCCTTGTATTCTAATCTTGGTTAACTATAAAAATATATTGAAATAGAAAACGCTATAGTATCCATCCCTGAGTGAACCCAACCAACAATGTTGGGATAATTTTTACCATCACATACACCCCTCAGGACATCAAAACCTGTGTGGATCTAAGAAATATCAGTGGTAGGTACAAACCAACACCATCACATAGGAATGGGGAAATTTTTTATCTCAATCTCCATCACTAGGTTTATTAAACACTAAGAGGGTCTTGGAGAAATTAGTAACACTCCCAGATCAACCCCAGCCTGTAGGGATGGGGAAATTTTTATCTCAATTTTCTTCTCAGAATCCATCATATACTCAAAAGGAATTATGATAGGATCAACAAGTGTCAATAGATTCCCTAAATATTCCCCATCTTGAAGGGATGTGTGAATTTTAATCATAATAATCACCCTGGAAGGAATCAATCTTCATTAGGTTGTGATGTAAATATCTATTGTCAGAATCCCATCTATTCCTCATATCACGAGACATGCCTTTTCTATTTGGGGTCCATTTGGAAAGAACAAATGGAAAATCACTTAATGAATTTATTCACATATTGATACAGGCGAGACGGACAATGATGGAATCATACTCTGAAGGGTTTTAAGTGAAATGGTCCAATATGGGAAGCGGTTAGAGAAATGGACCTCATGAAACCCTCTAAAGATAAGTAAGTGGTGCATAATCACACTATTGTGTTGAGAGTAATGGGATACCTACCATTTCCAAAAACACATCAATTAATTTTTTCACTATCATCAGAATATGTGATGTTGATCAAGATGAAAATATTGAGGGATTCAATGCAGAAAACTTACCTCAAGAGGAGGGTGATCTTAATGCACTATCTAAAGTTGCACGTATGTTGAATCAAAGAAGTATCTAAAACCTGTCACCCTCGAATAATGAATTTCTACCTCTATAGAGGAACACTGCTGATGATAATGGAAATGGTGTGTCTATATCCCATTAAGCACCTAGAAGTGCTCCAATACCTTCCATGGAGGAGCGGATGAAAAAAATATGAGAATGAGATAGAAAATATTAGACAGATCAATGAGGAAATACTCAGGGGAAACATTATTATTGGGTATAATCTCCAAACAAAGATGAATATCCCTCATCCCATACAATAATAGAGATATAATCTACAAATAATAGGGGAATGTGAGCATCAAACATCTCTAGATCCTATAAACTGGTCTATATAAATGAGGAATTTGATGATGAAAGTGAATTTCCTTCATTACAATGACAGCCTCCCTCCCTCTAATGAAATCATTCAATACTATCACATACCAAGAATCAACTATATGCAAAAATAGGTCCACCTAATCAAGCCCCAAATACTCCCTGTAGTCGGATGGAGGTCTAGAAAGTTGTACCTCTAGAATTTCTCAACACCATTGAATCCATGGCTGCTTGATGGAATCAATGGAAGGGTGGTGCTCCCCTGTTTATCCCATTAAGATTCCATATACCGAATGGGTGATGAAAATTTCCCCCACCCAATTTCAGAAATCCTATCTTCTCAACCTTTGATGGTATGGGTGATCCATAATAACATCTCGCACAATTATTGTCTCGATGTAGTTCGATGATGGGACATAGAGATCAACAATAGTTGACCAAAATGAGTTTTTTTAAAAAGTCTAGTAATTTTATCCTTTGATTGGTATAATAGTCATCCAAAAGGATCTATTATATAACGTGAAGATGTTATTCATCAATTCCTTTTTCAGTTTAACTCTACACTACGAAAAACACAAATTTTTGAACTAAAAAACCGAAAACTATGAAAAAAAGATAGGGTTTCCAACCTAATATTATAATGGAATGGTTTGACCTATAAAATACCCATATCTCTCTCACAAGACTAATTATTTGAATTCTATAATGGAAATATTCAGGATGAGTTCTAAACATAATTGATCTCAATGAAGTATCCAGGTGGATTCCACGAGTTTTCCAAAATGGAACAACACCTTGTATAATCCATTAATTGAATCCAAGATAAATATCATCACATTACCTCATCATAAGTAAAATGTCTTGGTAATTCATAAAATATAGTTTTTACCCTTAAACCAGTAGTAGTGCCTATTTAGGCACCTAGACTGGCCCCAAATAATCTAATGCCTCCCATCGAGTGGTTGTAGAAAAAAATTTCCCTCATCTAGAAGTAAGAAGATATCAGGGTCACCAATGATTTGATGAAATAATGAAAAAAGAGTACTCATTACGAAATGATTCAGTACCAGTATATTTCCTTATAGCCATGGAAAATAACCTACTCAATCTTTTGGATCCTAGGATACCCAAAAAGGTTAATCTCAACGATCTTCCTAGCTACTTCCCATCCCATAGGAGGTTGGGTCACACTATCGAGGAATTTTTTGTCTTCAAAGATATCCTCCAAAGAATGGTTGACTCTAGATAGGTGAAACTATAGAATCCCCAACATATGTGATCTTTTTAATTATCTCTCCACTTGAAGAAGAGGGTGAATGAAAAGAAGTTTTGGCCAAGAATGAATTTTTTTTAATTACTGGATGTCCTAAAATAAAATTGACTAAGTTAATTCCACCAAAATAGCATATATTTTCATCCAAACAATAATCCCATCACTTATGTATGTGACATTGAATACACCTCCCAGAGGTGCATTTAATTTTTAGACATAGGAAAAGACACAAGAGAAAGAGTCATATCCATCTATAACATAAGCTCTGACTCTTGCAGACTTATTTCCTTCAACATCCAAAGAATGAGCACCTCCCTGCTAAATGGAAACCTCAATGTATGAAGAGATCATTTTTGTTTATGTTAACATATTTCACTTAATAGACCCCTTCCCCAATTATGAATAGGTTTCTGAGTATGAGTTCCTCATACCCGACTGAGGAGTTGGATGTTAAGGACGTATAATTCAAGGATACATATGATGACATGGTCTTAGTCAATTTCAATATTTTAGTCACATACCCATAGAGAAAATATATACAGTCTATTCTCATGGGAGAGAACTCTAGAAATCCCAACATAAACATGGATAATCCTTAGATCCCTCTAACAGTCATGCAAGCCTGGTCATCTTACATGACTATCTAGTGGGTGTGTGATTGCCTTATCATCCTAGACAAAGGGGAAGGCTGACATGGACCTTGGAACTTGACAAAAATACTCATTAAACCTTTTCTAAAGTATCGAAACCATCCATCACAAACACCTTAACTCATGTGACACAAAATAATGAGAACCCACACATTAAGAAGTGTAGACACCTGAAAAAAGGTACAATATTCTGAAATAATTGGTAGTTTTCATTATTAAAATTTCAATCCTGGATGATCTCTATCTTTCAAAAGAACTCAAAGATACAAAAACTGAAGCCCTCCATATCCTATAGGATTTTGAGATAGAAGTCTCTATATCCAAGGTTTATCAAGTAGATATTATGACATAATAATTATATATCACCATTTTGTTTTTAGAATAGGATTATGAATAAGTTATCTAGGTATATATGAGATCACTGTATGTGTTATTCAAAATCAACAATGTTGAAATCCAAAGGGATCTGGTTGATAATGGATCTGGGATCAACCTCATACCATTTCAGACCCTCTAATTTTTGGGATATAGAGAGGGGGACTTATCTCCTACAAAGCTAACCTTTAAAGGTTATGATAACATAAAACAAAGGCCTCTCAAGAAGATCAATATCATGTATCAGTTTGGGGATCTTATACATAACATTGAGTTCATGGTTATCTAGAAATACATAGTATATAATGTACTTCTTGGATAACCTTGGCCTTATATCCTCATAGTGGTACCTTCAACATTTCATCAGTTCTTGAAATACCCCATATATTTGAGGGACAACATACAATATGGTGATAATACCCCCTCAAGTTTTGCTAATCCATTTAGGCTAAGACAAGTTTCTACAAAAAATAAGGCAAACAACCAATAGTGGATGTCGATATAGATTTTTCCACCTGCAATGGATTGGGGACCACCCCAGCTAATCCCTGTAGTATCTTTGATAGTGATTTTTTACTACCCATAAACCTGATTGAAGCAGTATACTTAACCCTATATTTCCACACTCCTCTTGTCCCCTATGAAGGAATAAAAGAAAATAAGTGTATTTTAAATCTATCTAGGGAGAATCATGTTGTTTAGGATGGAAATGCCTCTTTCCATGCCCTATCTTACCTTGATAGTGAAAGAGATTCCCCTCGATTACTCACCATGTCTGAAAATTCCTCGACATACATAGAAATGGAAGAAGAAGAGGATGACTTTAGGAATGACCCACCAATATTTGAGGAAGGAATCTACACCACCATCGATGAGAATATATAGTTGAATCATGGAACAAAATAAGACTCATACCATATGTTGATTTTGGTTTCCATGCCTCTCAAGGAAGATAATATATACATTTAATAAATAAATAATCAATTAGACATGTTCTCTTGGAATTATATGTAAATTCATGAGCTAAACCCCAATGAGTCTACACACCACCTAGGCTTACCTAATGACCATAGAGGTTTAAATAAGAAAGGTGAGAGAATTTACCCATCTTATTCTACTAATTTTGAAAAATATGTTGATAATTGGATCAAAGAAAACTTTTTCAGTGAAGTGGAATACCCAAAATTGTTCGCCAATATTCTCCCTGCCAAGAAAGTTTTTTGGAAGATCAGGATCAACATCAATTTCTGGGACCATAATTGATACTTCCCAAAGGATGATTTACCATTTCCAATCATAGATATTTCGATCGATGCATATAATATATTCTAAGAACATTCCATTATATATGGGAATTCAGGGTATAATTAGATAAATATGGCCCCTAAAGATGAGTAATCCACCATCTTCAGAGCACCTTAGGGGATCATTTTTTACCAGGTTATGCCCTTTGGATTAAAGAACATTTTTTCTAATTACCAACTCACCATGCATCATATCTTTAAGTCCCTATTGGTATGAATATTATAATGTTATGTTGAAGATCCGATAGTCAAATATTAACAGTGATGTGATCATGTCATGGATCTTCAAACAAAATTAATCAAGTTATAATAGCACATTATGAATATGAATCCACTGAAGTGTGTTTTCAAGATAATATCAGGGAAATTACCTAGCTTTGGGGTAAACTACTACAACATTGAGGTCGACCTAGAAAATATTAGTTAAATAATTCTAATTTTACCTCCTCAGAATCTCAAATAACTAAGGGGGTAATGGGAACCTCACTTACATCCAAAATTTCATAGCTAATTTTTTCAAAAAGTCTCTTCCCTTCACCATGTTAATGAATAAGGGAGTCACCTACCGATGTGATGAGGATTGCCAATAATACTTTTAGAATATCAATTATTACTTACTACACCCACTGGTATTGATGCTGATGGTACAAGGAATGCCACTTATCTTATATATGGCCACCATGGAATGATCTCTTGGTGCTCTCCTTACATATAAAAATGACATAGTGAATAAAAATATTATCTATTAACTCAAAAAAAGATTCTAGGTACAAATAACCAATATTCCAATATCGATAAGAACTTACTTGCACTCATATTTTCAATAAAAAAGATGATACATTACTTGAATCATCATGAAGTCCACTTGGTCCCTCATACAGAACCGCTCAAGTATATACTTGGTCGCCCTATACTAACTGTGTGTTTGGAATGATGAGAGATTATTCTATAGAAATATGACATCCAATTCTTGTCATATAAAGAAGTTAAAGGGAATCCCCTAGATTATTTCATTTTAGAATATACCACCACTAAAATCAAACATGTGGACACTGAACATTGTGAAAAATAAGTTTTCTATTCTCATAACACTCCCCAAACATTGGAGATGTATTTTGATAGTTCCACCCAAAGACCTATTGGAAAGATTTTTCAAAACCTGAAGCTTAGTTGGGTTGGTATAGGGATTGTATTTTTTTTCTCTAGAAAAATAAATTTTCCCTACTCCTTATCATTGTCCAATGGCTTCCCTAATAATGGGGTTGAATACCAAGTTCTCATTGCTATCTTGGAACTACCCTTGATTCTGTAGATAGCCAACCTGAACATCAAAGGGGTTTCAAAGCTAGTGATTAAACTAATAAGCAATGAATATGTCATCAAGAAGTAATAAATGTCCCATCTAATCAATTATGTTAAAGGGATGATAGTATAGTTCCCTTTTGAACCAAAATTTCATCATGTAGTTCAATCAAAAAATGACCATACCAATGCACTAGTTAATGCAGTCATAGTCCCAGATGACCCTGATCAAGAAGAAGTGGTTTTCTACATCACTCACTAAAGGACGGTCTCATACAACATGATTTTTTACATGGAGGAAATCAACCAGGTCATCATTTCTACACAGCATGATGAACCAATATCTAACAATTGATGGATAGAGGCCATAATATATTTTCTCTAAAATTGGAATCTCCCATTAGATCAAGCCAAAATAGAGAATAATCGATCTTGAGAAGTTAAATTTACCATTCAGTATGGTCCAAATGAAAAAACATACCTCAAGAAATGTGGATATCATGGAATACTCCACATATGCATAGTAGGAGATATTCCTACTATCATTGATGAACCCCATGTAGGCTCCTACAACTCTCATTAGTCTGGGTCTAGAATCTCTATTCAAATTAGGAGGCTTGGTTACTACTATAAAACAATGATACAAGAATGATTTTACCAAGAAATAAAATTCATTATAGAAACCTGAAAAATTCATCCATTAACCCCCAGAGTTTCTACATACAAATAAATATTACATATCTTTAATCATATGGGGAATAGACATTGTGGGACCATATCCCCCCACCACAACAAAGTAGTGTAACTACATCCTTAGTAATAATAACTTATTTTACAAATGGGTTAAGGAAATAACCCTCAAGGTAGTTGGGATGATGAATATCATTAACTTCATAATGTCTAATATCATCACTAGATTGGGTGTCCCTCAAACTTTACTGACAGACAACAACACCAACTTCTATTATACCAAATTGAAGAAATTGCACCAGGAGCCTGACATCAAATCCAACCATTCATCCCACAATAATTTAGAATAAAATTGGAAAATATAGTCCTTCAATAATAATTTATCAAATATACTCCAGAAGATGGTAAGCAAGGACAAGATGTCATGTGTAGAAAATCTCTTTCATGATTTATGTTTATGCCATACAAAAATGTGCAAGGGTACAAAAGAAACTCCACATTAATTTGTTTATAGAACATAGGTAGTATTTACCATATAAATCTAGTTTCCCTTTCTTTGAATAGCTATCTTTGTGAAACTCTCTGATCATGAGTAATTGAAAAAGTGGTTGGATGAGTTGGAACATCTTGATGAGAAAATGTTGTGTACAATACAAAACAACAAAGTCCATCAGAATTGGATAATAAGAGACTTAAATAAAAGTATTTCCTTTACCCATTCCATTAAGGATAACTAGTATAGTCTCTTTGAACCCCAATGATACTAGAAAAAAACCTCCAAAGCTAGAACCTAAATGGGATGGGCCTTATATCATAAATAGGTTCTATTCCAATGGATCATACTCATTGGCCATAATGTACATGGAATTCATTACAACCCCACCAATGTAAGGTTTTTTATTAAGTGATTTTTATAGTTTTCGTCAATCATTTTATGTCACTACCTCATATTTTAAATTTCATGGATGAATTCCTTGATGTAATACTTTAAACTAAATAGAGTCCTATGTCCTTGAAGTAAGACATTAAACTTTACAACATCCATGGTCCTAGTCGTATGACCTAAAACTAAAAGACTCCATTTCATCCTAGTCACAATATATTAAACTGCACAATACATCTTTACCTCATGATTTCGAACTGCATAGAAGAAGTCCCATCAAAAAGACTTTAAAATGCATTGTATCCAAATTCCATAGAGCAATACTTTAAACTGTATAGATTCCATGGTCTTAGTTGAATGACCAAACAATAAAAGACACAATTTTTTCCAAATTTCATGATGTTAATCTTCAAAATACATCCTTACCAAATGAAATTAAAATTAACAGAAAAGGTCCTGGAAGAAAGAATCTAAAATGAATAACATATAAAGTCATGGAAGAAATACTTTAAACATCACAACATCTTCCATCCTTACCACAAGATGTTAAACTACATGGTTAATGTCCCTCTCATTTAACATTAAAATAGTCCCAGAACATTATATAGATTGATTATCATTCCAATTAGATACATAGATATTCCTAGATTCTATATCTTGGAACAACTACTATATGACAAACCCCCCGTCCTTTCTTTTAATCGCCTATGTGTAGTGAAATAAACCTTTTACATTTCTTATTTATCACATCGAACATAGCCCACAATGGATTAGGAATTTTGGTAATGGATTCCCTACATGATCGAGGTATCAGTTCATGTTAGGGTTAGCATGGTCTTGGATTCAAGACCTTAAAAGTCACACAAAACGTCTTTTTTTCATGGTGTTAAAATTCATTTTTAACTTCTCTTGCAAGCCGTAAAACTATGCATTACTATAGTAGTCACCTGAGAGGACCAATATGATTTGTGTTGGTCTCCCACCACACCTCCATCCTAGAATTACTTTTGTCTATATTCCTAAAATCATAGGATATGTAGTGACAACCATATCTCTATTAATGAGTCCAACTTCAATATAAATAGTCAAAATGCCCCCCTCTACATATGGGTTAGAACTGCATGTAGAGTTTCTCATTCAAGAGCTACATGTGACATGAATCCTACTATCATAGGATTCATAGTGACTCCCAAATATCTAATACTTTGTCTAGATGCAAAATAAATGGAAAAATTTCCCCCTTTATGTATGGGTCAGACCTGTGTGGAGTTTTTCTCATTCAAGAACTATGTGTGGCTTGATTCTTACCACCACAGGATATGTAGTGAAACTCAAATATAAAATATTTGGTCCAATAGAAATATAAATTGAAAAAAATACCCCCTCTACATATGGGTCATACCTGCGTGGAGAGTTTTTCATTCAATAACTTTGTGAGGCTTCATTCCTATTACTTTAGGATAAGTAGTGGCACCCGAAACTCCAATACTTGGTCTGGCCATAAAATAAATGGAAAAAATTCCCCACTATTCTTATAGTTCAGAACTGCGTGGAGATTTTTCTATTCAGGAACTATGTGTGGCTTGATTTCTACCATCATAGGATATATAGTGATTCCTGAAACTCCAATCATGGGTCTAGCTATAATATAAATTGGAAAAATACCCCCCCTATGTATGGGTCAGACATGTGTGGAGAGTTTTCCATTCAAGAACTATGCTCGACTTGAATCCTTCCATCACAGGATACATAGTGATGCCCTAATCTCCAATACTAGGTCCAACCACAATATAAATGAAAAAAATGCCCCCATATATTTATGGTTTAAACCTGCGTAGAGTGATTTCTATTCAAAAACTATGTGTGGATTGACTCCAATAATCATTGAATATATAGTGATGCCTAGATCTCTAATATTGGGTCTAACCGCAACATACATAGAATATTTCCCCCCTCTATATATGGGTCCGACCAATGTGGAGTGTTTCCAGTCAATAACTATGTGCGGGTTGATTACTACTATCACATGATACATAGATATTCAAATATCTATAATATTAGGTATATTCATAATATAAATAGGAAAAATTCCCCCTTTGTGTATGGGTCAAATCTATATGGAGAGTTTTTGGTTCAAGAGATACATGTGGCTTGATTCCTATTACTATAGGATATGAAGTGACACCTAGATCTCCAATCCTAGGTTCATCCACAATATAAATTTAAAACATGACCTCTATACATATGGTTCCAACATTTTTAGAGATTATTCCATTAAATAACTATGTGTGTCTCAATTCTTACCATCACAAGACATGTATTGACACCAGGATATGAAATCCTAGGTCCAACTTTTATATAAAAATATTCCACCTCCTGGCGCACAAGTTATACTTATGGAGGGAAAATTCATACCAGAACTATTTATGACTTGATTACTTCCATCATAGGATACATAATGACCCCAAGATCCTCTATTTTAGGTCCATATAAGGGTTTCCATCACTCATAGTCTCTCCCCTTATTGTGAGTTTTATATATAAAGAGAAATATTCTTAAATTATAATATTATTACATGATTACTTTCCTTATTATATGCATGGGGAAACCTCAAGAATCCCATCCAAAATAAAATTGAATATACCACTATTTAAAGAGGTTAATTTTATACAAGATCACTCTACCTACACACGAGTCAAATCTATGCATGGATTGCTTATGCATGACATAAATCAATTAAATAAGGGATACAACACAAGGAAACCCATCAATAAGCCTATGCATGGATAAAATGTGTTTGTCACATATAAATTCCCCCAAATAGTGAAAATTTACCCTAGGATATCTTGGAAAATTTCACATTGGTTCTTATGTACTTATTGCATGACATTAAACTACAAGTAAAATTTACTTATCACATGAAGTTTAAACTACATGACAGATACATCCCCACTACACAATGTTAATGTATGTAGACCATCAAACATAATCCTTACTTATCAATGGACCAAAATATCCTAGCCTCGATAAACCATAGTATGGGGTGATTTCATAATCTTTTACACACCTCAACCCATAAATCATACTTCATGTCTTGATCACCTTGAGTTTCCACAATCTCATTACAGACCCTATAAATTGGAAATAGATCTATCTATTTGACCATGCTATATGTGTATTTGTATAAGGTATTTAACTCACCAACCTGATCCATCTTGGATATGTAAGAAGGTAATTTTGATCCTTATGATCCCTGACATCATTATTGTGGAGATCATCACCATAGAGTGATTCAAGATCATTTTCAGCATGATTTTCTCATACCATTACTCATGACCTAAGAACCATGAGGCACGATTTACAATATTTTCAACTCCCTCTCATAGGGATGTTGGGGAACTCTTCACCCCGGGTATCCAGATTAGGATATTGTGTAACATTCCTATCATACTAGGTCCACTTGCATCATGACCTTAATCTATAGGAACTTTGGTCAAAATTGTGTGAAAATAAACTTTATCCTTGGATGGTATAAATATCAATACCATAAAATTCTAGTGAAATAGACATAAAAATTCTCTGTTTGAAAACCTATGAAGGGAATAATGGGAAAATTTCAACTCTCCACTCACTAAACTCTTCATCTTCAAAATTTAGGAAAAAGTTAAAGTTTAAATAAACAAGGAATAATCTCATAAGTCTAACTTTATGGACCTTTTAGAAGTCAATCCATGATCGATGAAACCTATAGTCAAGGAAAAAGTTAGAGTAATGGTTTGTTATATCTTCTATCCATGATAACATGTTCACTAGGGGGAAACAAAACTTTTAAGGTGCTTAAACCCTTCTTGAATATTACATTCTCCATAAACCACCTTCATTTCATTGATGTTTGAGTGGAAACCAAAAATTCCTTGAGTTTTTATCCTTCTCTAGGAACCTCATACACCTTGGGGTCCTTTGCTACTAGTTCTTCCATGTAAAAAATTGGTGTTAGGAATTGGATAATCCAAAAGGTCCTTGGTAGGATTCATTATAGAATTTCACTCCATCAACGAACATGTGTCTTCAATATTGTTGGCACCAGAAACCCCCCATAAATCACAAAGTTATTATCATCATCGTGTTGAATTTGGGTTTCTGATACTAAGAATGGTTGGAATTTAACCACCAGTTTCAACCTCTAGTTAATTCAGATATTCCTTGACCATGATTTAAAATAATAATAACCATACTATTTATTTGGATTTGGTATCCTTGACGTTACATCACCATGTATTTTACCCTTTCTCAAATCAATAATGTGATGTTCCATTCTAGAACCTTTTGAAAACACACACCATGTGATTTGAAACTGGATGGAATAGGGCCCGAGCTTCCCAACTAGACACTGAACTACCATATGGTTCTAGAACCCTTCTTTGATAACTCTGTTCTCTATACCCCACTTCATCATATAGATGTTCGAGTCTTCACAAATATTTCATGGAACATGGAAGGGAGTGATAAAAAATATAATTTACTACACATGTAATCCTTATTGGACCATACAAAAGGGACACTAAACTACCAACTATATTCATCTCCTCCTTATAGGAAATGACCTTGAATCCTAATTATCCTTGGAAAAACCATGGTGGAGCATATCACCTTAGGGTGTTTTGGGTAATCCCTAGCATGTATACCCCCATTCCATATTCATTAGTTAATACTTTTGGATTATGATTTAAACCACCAATATTTCAACAATCCAAGTGGACTCAACTTCCCTCATATTTTACCATCCACTAATACCATCTTAGGAAATCTACCATGGACCTTGGAAAAGAGTGGGGACCCTGATAATTGACCATACATGAATCTATATTGTCCTATGTAAAATATACTCTAACCCAACAACTTGATATGCCTCCTCCTTACATGAAGGGACCTCCAATCCCCATAATCCCCAACAACACCATAGTGGAACTTACCACCTTAGGTTGTTTTGGGTTATCCTCAGCATTTCTTCCCCATTTTATTATGTTTTCAATTCCTCATAGAAATAATCGAAACTACATAGTATCTCAAGTCCTCACATCTAGAATCAAAACTACAAAACATCTCAAGTCCTCATAGAAAGACTCTAAAAAGCACAACATCTCAATTATTCGAAGAAAAAAAATTAAATTTCACAGAAATTTATGTCTTTACTTCATGATGTTAAACTAAACATAAGGCTTACATACTACATTATGTTAATCTACATGAAGAATGTTACTTTCCAAATGGTACACTACTACCAATAGAGGTTCTGATCAAGAAAACTGTTAAACTAAGTAGTAGATTGTTTGAGATGGAAGACCCTAAATTAAAGAACGAAAATGATCTAGTTTTAAATACCATAAAAAACCCAATTTAATGAGACACAATTATCACTAGGTCAAAAAAAAGGTAACCCTATAAAAAATTCAACTCCCTGCTCACTAGACATAAACTTTGTGGGATCTAGGAAATATTGAGTACTCATAAAATAGAAAAGGAATAAAACTTTATTGGTCAAAAAACATAAGAGGATGTCTAGAGAAGAATCTGAGATAAATCACACTATAACTTCCTATATGAAAATTCAGATAATATTAGGGAAATAATATAGAAAAGATTCAAAGCTTATTGGTATCATTATTTTTCCCTAGAAAAAATCATGATATGCTCACTAAGTCTATTGACATTGGCTGAAATTAGAGCGGTTTTCCTCTATGATATGTATTTCACCCAAATTATCTTTTTTAAACCAAGTGATCCAAATATGAATAAAGCTAATACATCAATAATGAATCACATGTCGACAGGCATTCATGATCAATTCTCAAGAGATATATGTTGTGATTTTAGCATTCAAATCCAAGTGTTTGGGTGTACTTGGTATTATACAAAGGTTGGGTATCTCTAATGGTTCATACAATATCAAGTAAATAAAATATAATACAAATCATGAATAAAATAAATTTTGTCAATGGAAAGTAATGTTCAGAATATTTATTCATTGATAATATGCAAAGGAGGGAGGAATCTCCCCATTCTAGAGTCTTCCACATGGACCCACAAAAAAACTGTTGTTTATCAAACTACAATCCCATTACAATAATTTCCTAGATAATTATTTTATCTTTATAGAGTTTTTCTCTAGGGAGTTCATTGATTGGAACAATTAATAAATTGATCCAGTTTTCAGCTCTACAATCCACTGCAATGCATCAGCCTTGGAAATAGCATCATGTCTGGCCCTCTCTTCCAGGTCAAGGATCCCTTGTTTCTCTAATAATTTATTCTCATTTATTTGAAGTGTATAATGAAATTGATATAACTATTCATATATATGAATAATTTCAAACTATAATTGGATAATTTCAACCTTCATAGTGATTATCATGTTTCGGTGAGCTGTCGCCTCTAACGGTTATTAGGAAGCCTTACCCAAGGCCTTTTCCAGACACCGTTTAATTGAAAATGAAGCCTCTGCTTCTACTATCCTCAATTCAAGATAACTCGCCTACTCTCTTAGAGAAATATCTTCCTTCACTAGGGCATAAATATGTGTATAGTCAAATCCCCCAATTCCAATAGTGGTAAACATATACCTAAGGTGACATAGTTGGTACTTCAGCTCTTCCAATGGGCCCTCTAAGATTAGGTTCCATATTTCCATCCACACTTTATGTCTTATTAGTTGATAGATTTATAAAGACTTTGATCCATCAATCAAACCCAATAATGAAATAGTAATATATTTTTGGAATAATTCACCATTCAAGGGACTCATACTCGTGGCCTTTAACAAGGTGGTTATGGTGCTAACCTCAAAATTAATCGATTTGGTTAGAGGAAATTACGAAGAAGAGACTAAAACTTCTAAGATCTGAAGTAAAGGTACTACAACCAAAAGAACAAAGGATTATAAGTTGGTATATAAATAATAAAATTCTATCATATAATAAATGAATGTGAAAAATATTGAGAAAATACCTTTCTTATAAGCATTACTGGAAACATTAATCTCCTTAACCCCATCTTTAGGTGACGAGGATATTCTCTCTTATAATGAGAAAACTGGTGGAACCAATGATATTTTATCTATATTCATACTTCAATCACCACCTATAAGGGATGAAAGGGAGCAATAAATTTTATAATACATGAAACAAAGTTTACCAAGTGTTAGGTTTCTAAAGAAGTTCTCACCTTCTTCCAAATATACCTCCATCAAGGCTAAATTACTAGTTGAGTAACTTCCAACATCAACCTCCTCCAGAAGTATAATTTACCATATAGAGTCAATGTAAATATCACTCAAATGTAATAAGTAGGTACTAGGCCTAACTATATTGTCACATAAACCATGTCCACTTTATGATGGGTCAAGCCCAGTTGTGAAGGTTCTACTAGATCATTAGAATGACCACCCATATCCTTAGGAGAATATTTATATTTCTCTAGGAGGGCTTAGTGCGGACCTGTGAATTTTTTAGAAACTAGAATAATCTATTGAAATGTTCTAGAATAGAAAAACACGTAATGTGTAAGGATTAATTGAGGATTTTGGGTTAGAGGACTTTGATTGTTTAGATCACTTATATTTCCATTTCCTCTCTGAGGAAGGGCCCCTAGAAGGGGCCGATTCTATAGGCATTGAGTATGGTGCTGATGTATGTGTAGATTATGATGCCTCAGGGGTAGTAATCACCACTCTCATCAGATCCATTTGACCTCAATATCCCTCTTCATAATTCCCCTATTCACTTCCCAATTCAACTATGGTAGTCATACATCCTGGAGAATATACTAGGGATAAAAAGGGTGAATGGTCTCCTACAACTTCATGCCATTCCAAAAAAAATTAAAAAGAAATTTTTACAAATTAAATGGTAGTACAAATGTATGAATATGGTAGTAATACCAGTCTTACCACGTCCTATTTGATAGGGTGTCCATTTTCATCCATGGTAACCTCCATCATGATAGGAAACATCATCCAATGTACTAAGGGTGAGTATTGGATCTATCCCTTCACACATGATGTCACTACATCAAGTTCTTGGAGGGAATCCTTGGCCTCAGTGATATAGTTTTTAAAGGAGACACCTATGAGAGTAGTAAATAATGAAAATATAACCTAGTGTATCTTTTCCTAATGTTTTACCCCCATATCTACCATTTCAGTTCACTTCCCTCTAACTCATCCATTATTAAAACATAGTAGGAAATAATAGTGTAGATGTAGCTTTACTCACAAGAATCACACTCATTTCTACCCCTCTAGTTGGAAAATCTCTTAGTAATAATATTGATGATAAATTCTCTACCTCCTTGCGAGGAATCTCTGAGCTTGTCGACCTGCTCAAAGAGAGCTGTTTGATTGGGCTCAGATTGGATTTGGTGGTGGGTGGAAACTTTACAACTTTGGGTAGTAATGTAGAAAATTTCCCATTCAGGTATGAGTAGATTTGAATACTAGAATATTTTTGAGAAAAACCAATATCAACATCGTTTGAAGGAAATTACATCTAAAATTTAGTGTCCTCTATGTTAAACATCAAATAGATATTGCGATCCACTATTGGATTATTTTCAGACCAAATGTGACGAGGGGAAAGAAATAATATCTAAATGCACTGAAACTTACAACTGTATTGATAAGGTAAGTACTATTCATATATACTAATACTATTAATGTGGATATAAAGCAAACCCTTATGGATTAACATCATATAAGACCAATCCTCGAGCTTCCCCCCACCATTGTCAGTTATACTACCTATGGTAATACCATAGTGATCATGGAAAGGCCCCGATTTCCCAGTCCATTAATGTTACAATACTCACCCAACTAGTACACTATAAAAAATCTTGAAATTAATTTTGTGAATTCTTTGGATGCTCAAGTATTTTTATCCACCCAGGCGAACCCCCATCCATCTCCATAGCACCTGGAAGGGACCAGGAATTTTGTGTGGGGATCTTCCCTTATAAATATGATGTAGGCAGTAGTATATATTATCCAACATAGGGATAGACAACCTGGATTTACTCCTTCCTTCCATATATTCAACCATTATAATGGTGGAAAATATGACTCCACCCTTCTCCTTTGTTGGGAGAAATTACCCACTTAGGTACATAGCAAAAAAATTGGCCAACTAAATGTCTTGGTCAACACTGTGAATAACCTTCCACCCCCCAGTTGGTCAATGAAACCTCTTCAACTGTGGGACAATAGAAACCCTAATCACTATGGGAATCTTTTTTGGGACAAGCCTCATACCATGTGGCTTTGGGTTTTGAATGATTATTCTTGATAAAATAACATTCCCATTTCTTGAATTGTTTTTTTACTAAGGATGTGAGGCCTTCTCATCTACTTGATCAATTCTATAGTAAGGGGAGGATTCCACTCTGCATCATCCCACATAGATGATAGTGGGTAAAAATCATCATACATGTCTCCAAAAATTGGTTCATTGAAAAACCTATCAAAATCACAGAGACATATGCCCACATTAACATGTGTTAAATGAAATGTATTTGTTTCTAGAATCCATCAGCTGACTATGTCTTCCATCAATCCCTTATTACATTAGGTGATGGTTTTGGGAGATCCAAACAGATTCATACATCTGAATGTTTTTCAGGCCTATGGAAAATTCAAAAATGGTATACTACACAAAGAAGGGCCATCCCAAATCCATCATGATGCTCCCTCCTGATCGAAGGTCCCAACTAGACAATCACATGAACTTATGGTTCATTGTAGATTTTCGTACAATCAATCAATACATATGGATGTCTAAATAATATTTTTGATGATTCTTTACAATCTATTTTGTCCTAAATTTCATCATGTACCCATATGATACTTTTTCCTTAATGATAAAATAACCTATGTGGTAAATATTGCATCTGAAGGTATTATAGGTCCTCTGGACCCATGAAAGAGTCATGATCGATGACTGTGGTAGAAGGATAGAAACATAATTTGTAAGTCTAACCATGTAAAGAGGTAGGAAGTATGATATAATATATTCCATAATATTTATCCCCATTAGGTATATCATGTTTGTACATGTTGAATCAATAACTAAATGATAACTAGAATGTGCACTTGCGACAATGGAATTCTGATGGGTCACTACTGCTAAAACCTCTTTTATTGAAGACTTACATGAACTAGAATCAATATTTAAAAAATAATAATCACATTTCAGATGATAAAATAACCCTTACAAAAGAGTTTCATGACTTTGGTAGCATCATGTGAACCACATGAACCACATAAGGATTCCTGATCATATAAACTGATATAGTTTTTGTGAATTGTGTGACCCTTTGAGCATATCATGATCGCATGAACGATTGGAATACTTGAGAATGTGATACTATGAGGTAGTCATGAGAACTACATAAAAATAAAGAGATAAAACAATAGATTCGATAGATCATGTGAAGCCCATTTGACTGCCATGCAATTGAAAACACACATCAAGATTCAATAAAATTATTGTATGTTGATTCATAGATTTTTTGAGAAAATATTTCAAAAGAAGAAGACACACATATATATTACACAATAAAATATTTCAAAGAAATTTGGAGGAATGTTTATTGAGAAATCGTTCTCGTGAAGTGGTGTTTTGAAGTGGTTCTTACGAGGTAGTCTTGAGATGCAGGCACACGAGATAGAAGGAAATTGAAAGAGCTCTAAATTATGTGTCACTGGTGGAATGAGATGCTCCCTCACTCCCCCCTTAATTTTATGTCCCATGGAATACTAAAAGTCACTTGGAAGACCAAACAACACTTGTGACACCGATCAATAGAAGCCTTAAGGACTTAGGAAGGTCTTTAGTCTCAGAACAAAATCTTTGTCCCTACGGAACTTTCTCCTGAGCCGAGGAATTTATTAACTCCCTCCAAATAAGAATTGAAAAATTTAGGATTGAAGAAATACCTAGAGCATAGGTATTATTTTATTCGCATGAAAATATAAGGATAAGCATAGCTACATAAATAATAGGTGGTTGGATCACACGAATCATGTAATCAACATGAGGACACACAATCACATGACCCTAGGAAAGACACATGGTTGAATCACATGATTCACATGATTTTTGGATGATCACATGAATTCCCTTTGACAGGACCTCATGATCATGTAATTCCCCATTGGTGAGCCCCTCCAAACATAAAAATCCCCCATACATGCACTCTTTTTCATGAGATGGTATCGAAACAAGTGATGATGATCATGAAGAGGCTATTAGATGAGTTCATCCAATCATGTGACATGTCAATAGAAAAATTCCTTACAATCACCCGAAGACCCTTATGAAATAAATCCAAAAAACACAAGGGATTGAAGAGATTGATGTTATGATGATTTTCTTGATAAGGGATCATATGAATCTTATGACTTGTTCAAAAATCATAAGAGACCCCTAGGTGCATGTCGATAATGTCACATGAGAGTATTTGGGTATGTCACCTTCATCATTCCAAGGCCCTTGGACACATGAAATCAATCATGTGATGCCCCTACAGAGCCATAGAAAATTGGGGTGACTATCTGTGATAATTCTATCATGCCATCACATGATCCATCACTGATCATGAAACACCCCATAGAAAATTGGGCCAACAGTCCATAACAATGATTTCACACCATCACAAGATCCATTTGACTATGCGACACACCACACATAAGTAGATAGATTTTCCATGAAAATGGCCATATTCCACCGTTAGATCCATATTGATCATGAAATTACCTGAAATATAACTAATTGAATAGAATAGAAGTCTCGTGAAATAGAGAATAAATTATAAAAACTTGTAAAAGCCTCATGAGAGACAAAGATACTAAGTTTTTCAATTGAAGGGGTTATGCACCTAGTGTGATTAGACTGTTGACCATGCAAAGACCCTCTGGAAAGATAGATTGATAATGAGAATAACCTATAATAAGAAATCTTTATCTCACGGATGAACTCTAACAATACAAATTTATCTCATGAATGGGCATGGATAAGACAACTTGATCTCATGAAAGTCACTTTGGAAGGTTAACTTGATCTTGGAAAGGGTCCAAAAAAAATCTCCCTTGATAAAGAGAAAGCCTCTTCGACAAGTATCCTAGAATCCTGAAAAATCCCATACATGTTTTAATAATCTTAAAAGGGCTCTTGAACATGTAGATATGATCACAAAACATCCATTTGAAAAGAAGAGGGTCTAATAAACACAGTTATGATGTAATTTTCTCGCAGACAATGTTTATGATCTGATATAGAGATGACGTCATGGATGAACTGCGGTAGGATTTATATGAAGCACATAATGTGATCCAAATCTATTGATTTAAGACCATATCTTTGATATATTCACCATGCAAGGAAGCATATAACTGGTGTAGAGAGGCCTATAATTTCCTCCCCCTCTACAAAAAAGAGATAACACCCAAGGAACACCCATGGGAGAGAGGAAACGAGAGCAGACTTCATAAAGAGGAAATCTATGAAATCACAGGGATATTCCACCAAGTAAATCTAGAATAATGATTTAAGTGATTATGAAACATTTATATGCTCTTCGCATGATCACCCTTTTTATATGGCCCTAACCTTAAACATTACATAATCTAGAGTTATGTCAAGAATTCAAATTGAAGATCTTTTCAGGTTTTGAGCTTTAAAGAATTAGGATATAACTATTAAATAACAAAAACATAGAAAATAAAAAGTAGACACTTTAAACAGTATCTTTTTCTTCCATAACAATAAAACTTTTAAAAATAAACATGGTTTATTTTCATGTTTAATCATCATAACTTTCCCTTGAAACTATCCTTGACTCTATTCTCCCTTAAATCATGTGAAAAAAAATTAAAACATGGGATGAGCACAAAAACCTCAGTAAGGGACATAGAAATAAATAAAAAACTTTAGTCTAGTTAAAACCTGACAACCCATTTAATTTTATTTGAGTGGATGAAACAAAAAATTTTCATGTGAATAACACTCATAACATTTTTTCAATGAAAAACACTAAAACCAATCGAAATAAAGAAAAACTCCTTTAGGTGACTTAGATCCTCATATAAATAATAACATTTCAAACATATTCCAATTAGAATAACCATATGGTTGAATTCTAAATTAGAGATCTATAATAGAGATCACCCTTCGTATAAGCTATATCAGGCTCACCTGTGAGCTATAATGGGGTTCAACCCTTTATATAAGCTCTTTCGGGTTCACCCGTGAGATATAATGGGGATCAATGCTTCATATAATCTATATCGGGCATACCTATTAGCTATAATGTGGCCCAAACCTTCGTATAAGCTATATCAGACTCACTCCTATCATATAATACTCATGTACCATTTTATGAATAAAACACCTTCATCACACAACCCATTTTTGAAAGCATATTATAATACCATATGAAAAGAATTCCATATAAAAATACCATTTTCATCTAAGAAAACATTTTCAATACCAAGATACCCAAATAATGTAACAATGGATTTATTTTTATTTTAAAAGTCATTAAGTCTTATAGAGAAAGAAAAATATCAAATAATGGTAATAGTGGCGGAGAAGTCATTGTCACTGTATATGTTAAAAACATTACTAGTAAAACTCTTCATAGAAAAAATATTCCCTTTTAATGAAATTAAAATTTAAAGGGGTTTATTATACAACATATAAAATAATTTCGTATATAAATCAAAATATGCTTTAATGAAAAGAGATTGAGACAAAGTCCCTTACGTTGAGTCCAACTTGTCTCGTTCGTTCTTTATATTACTAAATAATAAACTTAGGGTAATTTCAACATGATTCAGAAACTTTTTTAAGTTTATTATTCATTTCATACTACTTATTATCATGTTATAAATATTACATAATTATTTAAGTTCATATCAGTCGTTTAATCGATATTTGATACTCGATTCGAAAATGAACTTGTTTTGATGTAAATTGTCCTTGTGGTCATAAGTCTATAATCTCAAAAACAATATTCATGATTTAAATATCATATATATCCATTAAATATTTATTTATAATAGTCCATAATATTTGGATATAATAAATGAAATGCACTATTCATGGAGACGGTAGACCGTACATATGCGTGAATGCTACATTCATTTCTTTGTCATATTAAAGGAATACAAACTAAATGATATAATTGTATATATTAATAATAGTATTATATTTATGTAATTTATTACTCATAGTTTTAATAAAACCATATTTTATACATTCCATGCATGGCATGAATGAGTCATATCACTTTGAGGGGGCGGTAGTCCGCACTTCCTCAAATAAAATTATTGTATTTATATATTATGGAAAGCATAAAGGTATTTTGTAAATAAAAATTACAGAAGAATATAGAAAATATAAATATAATATATATCATATATAAATACAGTTCCATCATAATGGCTACCATGAGAGGTGGTAGGAGAAAATTGAACAATCATCTTTTCGTGAGGCAGTAGTTCACCGTACACAGAAACAATATGTTCATATCCATTAAATGGAGGTGTGTGTAAGTGTAGTTTGAATACTTACCATAAAAACATCCTAGAATATTTAGGATACTATATTTGTTATGTAATCATAGAATAAGAATAGAATAGGTAGTGGATAAGGAAAATAAAGGAAATTAACTTGAGAGAAGACATTACCTCTAAATCGGGTAACTTCTTTTGATTGGAGAGAAAAGGCTTCCTTGAATTTCCATCTACCTAAGTAGAGGATTTTAATAGGAAGTTAGGGATTTTGGGAGATTATTTGAGTATAATTCGAATTATATAATGAGATTTAGAGGTGTGAGTATGTGGTTAGAGGTGGTGGCCTTTTATAAGAGGGAGGAGGGACACTTTAGAAAAGTCTAGAAATATTAACTTATTATAAATTAAATTTCGATTAAAATGGTAAAAACTCATTTAATTTGAATATTAGATGATTTTAGTTATAATAACCATAATAAAAAAATTTTTAGACATTTTTTGAAAATTTTTGTATCCTTAACTTTTTGTTTTAACCCATATTTTCTCTTTTTTAATCATAAAGTGATATCATGTTATTTACACATTGTGGGTTAATGTAATTACCATATCATTTCAAACGACCCAAAAAAAAGTAATTTATGATATATTTGGACTTATCTTAACCATTCATATAAATCTTGGATAATTAGGAATTTAGTATCATCTAATAAACTATTTTATATTTAAGTTATGAATTATGTCAATTTTGGACACTATTCATACTTGACTTTTTTACAAATTCATAACAACTTTATTCCTTAGAAAAAAACATTGAATAAATCTTAACATGTCATATTAAACTATTTAATTCATGTATGAAATTAATTATTTCAGATAATATTTTTTTTAATATTTATAATATCATTTATTTGAATCCTTTATTAATGAAGCAATCACTGCATCATCATTGTGTCATAATTAATTTTATTTATTTAATGTCTAAAAATTATAAATAAAATATAATGATGTATGGAATATTTTTATATTTCTAATTAATATTTATTGTCTAAGATATAACTTATATAACTGCATATAAAATTTTTTTAGTAAGAAGATACATGTTTATGTTATATTTCTCTTTATTTTAAATTAATTCTTATAACATGTCATTATCACACCCAATTGGCTCCATGGTGTCCCAAAATCGACCTAAGAATTCCAATGGTCAGACATATATCATAAAATAGGATTAAAAAATGTTTTAGGGTAGTTTAATATTATTATAATATTATTTTTTTACTCTTATTTTCCAGATTTACCCTTTAACCATGATAAATAAAAATAATTACTGAAGTTACAATTCATAATGTCCAAAAATAAAAGGCACCCATTTAAAAAATTTGGACCTTATGATTCAAAATATAGAATATATTTTTCCAAATGAAAGATAAATAATTAGAAGAAATTAATTTAAAATTAATTTCGATTGTCAAAATCAGAAAACAAGTTTTTAAGAAGTAAAATCTATCAAAATATTGACATGTGTTTATGTCTAATTAAAATATGAAATTACTTTCAATAACCATAATTGAATTAAATGATCAAAAAATAATCCAATTACAATTTAATACAAATTAAAAGTAAAATCTAACTATATAAATAAATTTGATGAAAATATAGTTTTGAATTAAAATGCAGTATTTTCACTATTCATTAAAATATGAATTTCATCAGAAAAATGCCAAAATTTAAAACAAAGTAAATTTTGATGTCCCAATTATAAAGAATATGTTTATTATTTAAAATATAACATATAAAATTGAAAAAAAAAACTATATTTAAAAAGGTGTTTCCATCAAAATGCGGTAAAGAAATGTTTAAAAAATATTAGAGTATTTTTTCTTAAAATTGGATTCATTCTAATTTTAAGCCTATAAAATTTATTGGATAAATGTAAAAACAACTATTAAACATTTATAATAATATTTTATTTATTTATAATCATTCCTGCCAATACAACGACTAGTCATTAACTACCATTTAAAATAATAATAATAATATATTTTTTTTGGTATAACTCAAAGTTGTGTGCAACATAAGATTTCAAAGAAACCCATTGTTGTGTGTTGAGTACTCTATAATAAGAAGTACAAAATTTAATGTAAAAATAATATATTATTCATAAATATTAATAGATATGAAAATGTGTTATTCTTTAAATACCTGGGTCATTACATCATTCTCCCCTTTTGTAAATTGCGTCCTCACAATTTTAAAATTGGGCTCAGAAACTTCATTGAAAATCCAACATTAGAAAAAGTGTAAATGAAAATATAACTTTAAAAGAAATAAAGAGAAGTAAAAATGTCACTTGAGATAACAAATACAATGATTTCATATAGTAAAACACAAATATGGAACAAAAAACTAACCATCAAGTTCTGATGGAGAGTGATAGAAAACATGATCAGGAGAAAGTTAAAAACCACAAAACCATAAAATTGTGATGGGTTAAATGATATTTAATTTCCCAGTAGGAAAATTAAATGGAAACATTTTTATTTTAAGGTCCTTTTCATAAAGTTGATGAATTTATATATGAGCGTGACTAAGAACATAAGGAAACATAATTACTTGATGTATTTCTATTTTATAAGCATAATTTCATACTCATAATATTACCAAAATATGATGTACATACCTAATAATATAAAATATCACACAAACCATAAAGTATATCAAAATATTAAAACATTGGTCCAAAATTAAAGGCATCCTTCCACATTAAAAACATACAAAAACATAACCCCATAAAACATCTCCCAAAAATGTCCTTAACAACTTATTATCACATCACATAAAACCTCAAAAGGTGTGTATAAAACCATTAACTTATGGTTATCCTTAGAAAAATACCGGTCTTTCAAGATCTTCCAAAACTTCACCAGATGTCTCAACATCAATTGTAGTAGCAGAAAAATATTTTCCCAAACCTTTTTGTTTCCGATCATACTGATTTTCTCCCAGGGTAATTAATTTTGGACACTTATTTTCATAATGTCCTAACTCACTGTTGTAGGATCGAAATATAGTATGAGATGCTCAATATACAAGAGGGGGGGGGGGTGAATTGTATACTTTTAAAAATTCCTTTGGAACCTTTAAAGTTAGTTAATTAACTATGTTTTCCTTAAGCAAAGGAAAAGGCTAAGTTTAAAAAAGTTAAACTAAGCAAATTCACAACACCTCTAACACCGAATGAAAACTAGGAAAGAGATTCTGAAAGAAGGTTTCGGAAATATGGTTCCGGAAAATTGAAACTTAACAAACAATTACAATATGAGATTCTACCTTAAAGTGTATAGAATCTAAACTAATCAGAGTACAAGTAAGGAAGTATAAGAAAGTTATAATTTCCTTATAATACAAAATACAACGGAATAAGAACAAGTAGTAAAACTACTAGTAACAAGATAAAGGTCTTTTAACCCAAAGAGAAGGGTATCCAACAACCTTGGATAAAGGTCCCTTGATTTATACTTTCAAGAAAGTCTGTATTACCCACACCAGGATAAGCCCTCGATACAAAGATCAGAGTCTCTGTCTTGCTATCCCCGCAAGCCCTCAACTTCAAGGTATTTGGCAACCTCTGTCTTCCTCAGCAAGAAATCCCTCGAACTTTAAGGTAGTCGACACCTCTGTCTTCCTATCCCCGGAAGCCCTCGAATGTAATCACCAACATTTGGAGTCGCACGAAGCTTTGAGAGTTAATAAGAGACTCTCTATCTAAAATTCACTTCAACAGCATGTATGCACAAAACCAATTTGTTCATCTGTCATCAGTATTCATCAGCACTGAGCTCTTTCAAATGAGATCCTATTTATAGGTAAGGTCGGCTCCTACTCCAACGGTCATATTTTCATTAAAGATCGGAGGGACCTGTACACGTGTCACTCAGACAACGGTTAATAAGAAACAGAATGGACGACATCGTTTTATAAGTGTAACAGAATGTACGACATCGTTTTAAACTCTAACATAAAAGTTCAGAATGAAAACTTCGGAGTGATGGTTCGGAGTGTAAGGAACAATAGTAAAGAGTAGACAAAATAATAGAATGTAAGTAATATAAAAAGTTCGGAGTCTAACAAAGATATTTTTCGGAGTCTGAATTAATTCAGAGTGTATAAAAAAAAGATACTCAAATTCTGTTTAATAGATGAATTCGGAATGTGAATTCGGAATAGTAATTCATCATCAGAAATCGTAATGAGAATTCATCATCAGGATTCGTAATGAGAATTCATCACCAGAATTCGTAATGAGAATTCGTAATGGGAATTCTTCATTAGAATTCGTAATGGGAATTCAGAATGAGATTTCTTCATTATAATTCGTAATGAGAATTCTTCATTAGAATTCATAATGGGAATTCAGAATGAGATTTCTTCATTAGAATTCGTAATGAGAATTCAGAATGAGATTTCTTCATTAGAATTCGTAATGAGAATTCTTCATTAGAATTCGTAATGGGAATTCTTCATTAGAATTCGTAATGGGAATTTGGAATGAGATTTCTTCATTAGAATTCGTAATGAGAATTCTTCTTCAGAACTCGTATCCTGAACCTGGAATAGAACTTAGTCAGAGATCATATCCGGAATTCGGAATGAGACTTCCTTATAGTTCTTTATCCAGAATCCGAATCCTAAACAGAATGCTTTATATCAAAGTTTTAATGATTCTGAGAAAATGAATCCGAATCTCATACTTAAGAAAAATATGGATGAAAATATGATAAGGACAATTTTTCTTATAAAAGCGATTTTCCTTAAGAAAGTAATTTTCCTTATAAAAGAGATTTTCCTTAAGAAATCAATTTTCTTAAGAAAGCAATTTTCTTAAAGATAAGGTGTTTGTGATTTTCAAAACAAGAAGGAATGGAAAAGTCATAAGGAAAACCTTATTGACTCAACAATCTCCCCCTTTTTGGAAAGCACAAACATCCTTACGAAAAATCTATTCTAAGAAGAAAGAAAAAAATATTAAGGCTTATCTCCCTTTGCTTTAAGGATATACGACTAACTCCCCCTTAGGCTTTGAAACTCTAAGGATCGTATTCAGATTTCCGGAGTGAAGAAATAAGAATGTCTTCTTTAATGAAAAATCTCCCCCTTAAACAAAATCTTATTAGAGTTTTTCTTTTTCTTAAAGATCTTTTTCTTCTCCCCCTTTGATAAACTCTTATTTGACTTCTTCTTTTTCTTAAGGATCTTTTCCTTCTCCCCCTTTGTGATTTTCAAAAAGAATTGAAGGGAATGGGAAAACTTAACAAAGTACCTGAGATATTAGTAATGACAACAAAAGAAACAAGAATCACAACTTTCATTAAATTTGTAATCTCGACAAGAAAGAAAAAAAAATTACAACAAAAAGATCGAATTTGATTATTTTGGATCTTTTTCCTTTGACATGAGACCCTTTTCTCGGTATGATAAGTCCTTGCACCCATAATTCCAGAATCCGAAAATTTGTAGATAGACTTGCAATTTTCGGAGCCGTATCATCAGCCAGTCCGAGAGTTTCTAAGGATTTCTCTTTGTTGAAGCTACCCTTAGAGTCCGGCAAAACGTGAGAAATAAACTCAGCTTCACCTTCATAAGTTAACCCTACCAAGCTTGCAGCCTTGGTGTAATAAAGCTTATATGTCTTTCCATACGATTTGAAAGAAAACTTCTCTCTATCATCTTCCATAAAGAAAGAAACTGATTCATAAAATTCGACAAGTAAATCAGAATATACTTCATCTTGATTCCCGGTTTTAGATACCGCAACATCCTCCCAGCCATTCAACTTGATGTTCTTTGAGATAAGGGAATCATAATTGTTGAAGAAATCCGGATGGAGTAACCTTTCTCTGTATACTAACCACTGAGAAATAGGCTTGGTTGAAGACATTTCTTGAGAATCTAACTCTGCAGACATTCGGATCTGAAGTCCTCTGAGAAATTCGGAACGAAGTAAACTATGGTTCGGATCAGCCTTAAAACAGAGGGGCAGAGCTTCAGCACGCGAAAGCTTGAAACCGATGTGGGACTAGAATTTAGGTCCCCTTTATATAGGCAACGGGATGACGGTTCACCTTCCACGGTTGATCTAACGGTTTAGAATGAACTGAGATCAAATCTGACGGTTGATAACTTGAATCTAATCTTTTTGAGGTTTTTATTAAAGTAAAGAATTAAGAAATCTAAAATCCGAAAATAAAATATAAGAAGCTGCCAGCAAGTAAAATATTATTACGAAAACTTCAGTAAGGAAATCATACCTTTCAGATTAGCTTAGGAAAGTTATTCGTAATGGGTAATATAAAGATGACTACGAAAAACTCAATATGAAAAACTAAATACGAAAAACAAATTTTAGAAAATCCAGTATGAAAAACAAACTTAGAAAAAAAAAACTAAAAAAAATCATTACAAAAATTTGAAAACAAAAAACTTATTATGGAAGATTCAGTACGAAAGTTCCGTTATGAAAATACCAGTACGAAAGTTTTCCATTCCGGAAATTTTCAATACGAATACTTCCATTCCAGAAGTATTCTGTACGAAAATATCCATTCTGGAAAATTGTAGTTCCGAAAGTTCCATTCCGGAAATCTTCGTTCCGAAAAGTTTGAAAACAAATTTCGAAAAACTTTGTTAACCAAACAATCAAATGTACTCCCCCTATAAAAAGGAGTTTATTACTGTAAGGAGACTTTTTCAACAAAAAGTTAATTAAGGAAGATTAACTTACGGTTATCATTCCTAACTTATGTTTAATATATTCAAATCTATCAGAAGGCAAAGATTTTGTGAATATATCAGCAAGTTGATCTTGCGTTCCGATAAACTGAAGAATAATATCTCCTTTAAGTGTGTGATCCCTAAGAAAGTGATGCCTAATATCTATGTGTTTTGCACGGGAGTGATGTGCATGGTTCTTACTAAGGGAAATGGCACTTGTGTTATCACACAAAATTTGAGTTTTGGTAAAACTCAAGCCATAGTCTGTGAGTGTGTGTTGCATCCACAACACTTGTGCACAACAACTTCCAGCTGCTACATATTCAGCTTCTACAGTGGAGAGTGCAACTGAATGTTGCTTCTTGCAGGACCAAGAAACTAATGAATCTCCTAAGAAATGACAAGTTCCAGATGTACTTTTTCTATCCATTCTACATCCACCAAAGTCAGCATCAGAAAAGCTTTTTAGAACAAAATCATTTCCAGAAGTATAAAATAATCCTAGATCCATGGTTCCCTTAAGGTAGCGAAAAATTCTTTTTACTGCCTTTAAGTGAGATTCCTTAAAATTGGATTGATATCTTGCACATAAGCATACTGAAAACATTAAGTCTGGTTGACTAGATGTTAAGTAAAGTAGACTTCCTATCATACCTCTAAAAGATGTTTGATCTACTGGTTTCCCAGCTTCGTCAAGATCTAAAGAGTTTGAGGTACCAATGGGAGTACTTATACTTTTAGTGTTGTCATAACCATACTTTTTCAGAAGATCTTTAATATACTTATGTTGAGATATGTACGTTCCTTCTGGTTTTTGAGAAATTTGAAAACCAAGGAAAAATGTTAACTCACCCATCATACTCATTTCAAACTCAGATTTCATTAGACTTGCAAAAGAGTCAGTCATAGATTGCTGAGTTGAACCAAATATAATGTCATCAACATAAATTTGAACAATTAAAACATTTTTCTTATCTTTCTTTATAAAAAGGGTTGGATCTAAATTTCCCTTAACATAGTTATTTTGAAGCAAAAATCCAGTGAGTCTATCATACCATGCTCGTGGGGCTTGTTTAAGACCATACAAAGCTTTGGTAAGTCTAAAAACATGATCTGGATGTTTTGTATCTTCAAAGCCAGGAGGTTGTTCAACAAAAACTTCCTCTTGAACATAACCGTTAAGAAAAGCACATTTCACATCCATTTGAAATAGTTTGAAATTAAAGAATGCTGCAAAGGCAAGTAGAATACGGATAGATTCAAGTCTAGATACTGGAGCATAAGTTTCTTCATAGTCTATTCCTTCTTACTGATTATAGCCTTTAGCAACAAGTCTAGCTTTATTTCTAACAATGAATCCATTTTCATCACATTTATTTCTGAAAACCCATTTTACTCCAATAACAGAAGTTTACTTAGGTCTTTCAACCAAGGTCCAGACTTTATTCCTTTCGAATTCATTTAGTTCATCTTGTATTTCTTTGATCCAATCATCATCACCTAAAGCTTCGTCAGTGCTTTTAGGTTCTAATTGGGAAAGAAATGCTAGATGTTCTACTTCATTTCTTAAGGAACTTCTAGTCCTTACAGGTTGATTTACATCTCCAATGATACTATCACTGGGATGATTCTTAAGAAACACCTGATTTGAGTTTTGTAAAACCTGTTCATTAACATAGGGTAGAAAGTCTTCTGGGGTAAATGTTTCATAAGTATCTTCTAGAACAATTTCCTTATCAGAAGGTTCTTCTATCAAAGGTTGACAATCAGTTTTTGAAAACACATCTGAAGATTTAAGTTGAGATGGTTTAAAAACAAAAGGATCTGACTCATCGAATTTTACATGTACTGTTTCTTCAACAGTACAAGTATTTTTATTAAAAACTCTATAAGCCTTAGAGGTTGTGGAATAACCTAAGAAAATTCCTTCATCAGACTTTGGTGCGAATTTATGTAAGTTATCTTTAGTATTAAAAATGAATACTTTGCAACCAAAAACCTTGAAGTAGGAAAGTCTTGGTTTTCTACCATTCCATAATTCATAAGGAGTTTTATTAAGAAAAGGTCTAATCAAAACTCGATTTATAGTATAACAAGCAGTACTTATAGCTTCAGCCCAGAAATGTCTAGCAATTGAATATTCACTCAACATTGTTCTTGTTATCTCTTGAAGAATTCTATTTCTTCTTTCAACTACACCATTCTGTTGAGGAGTTCTAGGTGCTGAAAAATTGTGAGTAATACCTTTCTTACTACAAAAAGTTTCAAAATCTGAATTTTGAAATTCTCCTCCATGATCACTATGAATAGTTTTCAATGGAAGGTTTTTCTCATTTTTAACTTGAGCTCTAAAACTTTTGAAATAAGAAAAAGCTTCAGATTTCTTTGCAAGAAAATAGACCCAAGTAAATCTAGTGTAATCATCAACTAGAACAAATACATAGTATTTGCCTCCAATACTTCCAGTTTGTGTTGGACCAAAAAGATCCATGTGAACTAACTATAATGCATCAGTTGTTGAGACTTCACCGATTGACTTAAAACTAGATTTATGTTGCTTGCCATATTGACAAGGATCACAAACTTTAGAAGAATCAAATCTAATCTCCGGTAGATCCTTAACAAGTTCCTTCTTAGAGAGTTTACATAGGTTTCTAATATTACAGTGTCCTAGTCTTCTATGCCATAACCAAGAGTGATCTTCCATTTCACTTAGGCAAGGTAAATCTTGGCTTCTTAGGTCTTCTAAGTTTAAGGTGTAAACATTCTCTTGCCTGTTGGCTGAGAGAATAAATTCTTCCTTGGAATTGTGAACTAAGCACTTATCATTCCTAAAATTCACAAGGTAACCTTCATCACATAACTGACTTATGCTAATGAGGTTGTGCTTAAGACCCTTAACAAAAAGAACATTTGAAATCAAGGTTTTACCTAAAAGAACTATATTACCAATACCAACAATCTCTCCCTTAGCATTGTCTCCGAAAGTTACCTTTCCTCCTTTCGTTTTGATAATCTTTTCAAAAAATCTTTTGTTACCAGTCATGTGCCGGGAACATCCACTATCCATGTACCATATATTGTTGCTGGTGCTTTCTTTATTATCCTGAAATCAAGAAGAAAATTAGACTTTCTGAATCCAAACTTGTTTGGATCCGAGATTTCCAGACAATAAAATTTTAGGAACCCACATTTTCTTAGAAAAGTAAGCTTTGTGAAATCCTAGAGATTGGGTTTTGTTTAAGGAAAAATTCTTTGCCCAGTGACCACCACATTGACACTTGGTACAAAATGGGGCACTTTGAGGAACAAAATAATTGTTACTGAAAATAGGTTTTGCATGGGTATAACCAAATCCGGATTTATTTCTTAATGGTCTTATTTGAGAATACATCTTGTCAAAATTTTCCTTACCATGGGTAAAGTTTGATAAACACTTCTTTAAGGAAAAAATTTCGGACTTGAGTTTTATAACCAAGTTTTTATCCTCAAAATCATTAGTTTTAGAGCTAGAGTTAGGCTCGAAAACATTTTTCTTAGAAATTACTTTTTCTAATTCTTTAGAAAGTTTATTCTTCTCAGAACTTACTTCCTCAAGATTTTTTGAAATACTTTCAAAATCAGCATTTTTCTTATCAAGATCTTTAGAAAGATCTGATATCTCTTTAGTAAGAATAGAATTCCTAGAATTTGCCTTATCAAGTTTCTTATTGAGTTTGGAATTCTCAATCTCAAGAAGTTCAGCAAATCTAGAGACTTCTTCAAAAGTAGGTAAAGTATTTTCCTCATCAGAAGATGATTCTTCATCAGAAGAGTTATAATACTTACTATCATTAGAATTTAAAGAAACATTGGTCAAAGATTCAGCATTTCGTACCTTAGCCATAAGACAATGATTATCAATAGGTAATCTGGCTATAAGACCAATATTCTTCTGTCCTGAAGATTCATCTGAAGAGTCACCACCACTGGCACTCCATGTGTCATTAGCTTTCAGAACTTTCTTAGTTTTGGCTTTATAATACTTCTTTCTGTTCCTGTCTGAATGTCTTTCCTTTCTTTCTTTCTTTTTGAGCATAGGGAAATCTGGTCTAATATGTCCAGCTCTCTTACATTCATAACAAGTAACTTCTCCATCTTTCTTATCTTTCCTATCCTTTTTCTTATACTTGGATTGAAAATTTCTCTATCCAGCTATCTTGTTCATCCTTCGAGAAAGATTGGCTAATTCATTTTCTGAGACTTCACTCTCACTAGATTCGGATTGGAAAATAACTTTCTTAGACTTGGATCTGGTTACTCTTTCAGGAGTCTTAGCTTTCATCTGATTTGAAGTTGTAGTAAAAGCAACAGTACCATTTCCATTCTTTTTCTTGATGTTGTCAGCATCTCTCTTCATTCTTGTTTCATGTTGTAGAAGAGTTCCAAATAATTCATCAAGAGTAATTTGAGTGACCTTCCAGTTCTCATCTATAGCTGTTCTCTTGGATTCCCACTCATTAGGCATAATATCAATTATCTTGTCCACAAGAGCTTCATCATCTAAACCTTTTTCTCCCATAGATTGTAGACTGTTGACAATAGTCATAAATCTTTTTTGAACTTTACAGATAGGTTCTCCATATGGAAAATTGAAACCATGATATTCAGCTCTAAGCATAGCTCTTCTAGTCTCAATCACTTTAGAAGTCCCAAAGTGTGTAACCTCTAACTTCTTCCATATACAATTAGCTGCTTTACAAGAAGAAATTTGGCTATATATATTTCTGGTCATTGAACATAGTAAAGTGTTGCGTACCTTATAGTTGAGTTGATATTCTTGCTTTTCCGGGTTAGTAAAAGATCTGACTTCCTTGTCAGGAATTTTATAATCACCAATAAGCATAAAAAAGATGTCTACTCCAGTATTAATAACAAAAGTCTTCATACGATCTCTCCAGTATTCATAATCATTACCATCAAAGATAGGTGGTCTTGTAGGATTCAGATTGTCAATTGATCCAACATTAATTCCTTCCATACTAGAAATAACTTTGCACACAAACTTGTTAGTAGAAAAGATTCGTAATCAAAAAGTTCGGAATGAGAAAAGTTCGGAATGGATAAATCGGAATGACAAAGTTCGGAATGGAAAATTGAGCAAGAAAAACTTATTCGTGAGTATAAGTATTTCAGAGACCTGCTCTGATACCAAATGTAAGATTGGTATAGAGTAAGAGGTTTCCAACCTCTGATACCAATTGTAGGATTGAAATATAGTATGAGATGATCAATATACAAGAGGGGGGGGGGGGGGGGTGAATTGTATACTTTCAAAAATTCCTTTGGAACCTTTAAAGTTAGTTAATTAACTATGTTTTCCTTAAGCAAAGGAAAAGGCTAAGTTTAACAAAGTTAAACTAAGAAAATTCACAACACCTCTAACACTGAATGAAAACTAGGAAAGAGATTCCGAAAGAAGGTTCCGGAAATATGGTTCCAGAAAATTGAAACTTAACAAACAATTACAATATGAGATTCTACCTTAAAGCGTATAGAATCTAAACTAATCAGAGTACAAGTAAGGAAGTATAAGAAAGTTATACTTTCCTTATAATACAAAATACAGCGGAATAAGAAAAAGTAGTAAAACTACTAGTAACAAGATAAAGGTCTTTTAACCCAAAGAGAAGGGTATCCAACAACCTTGGATAAAGGTGTAATGCCCCGACCCTAGTTACCTAGAGTTGGTGCATTATTACATAACATTGGCATGATCACGAGAAAGATCAAGTCTCAAAAGACCGATTAGTTTAGTAGCCTTGGAATAACTAGATACATCCATATTTTTTTACATTACATCATAAAAAAAAACATCTTGTCTTCATATCCCCTCATACTATCCCTGCAGGTCATTCATAAATTACTTCTTCATAATCCTGGGAAAAATAAAACATTGAAAGGGGTGAGCTCAGATGCTCAGTAAGGATAACATTATAGCAGAAGCTTTCATAAATAAGCATAAAAACTTAAGGCAATTTATAACTAAAACAAAAGCCTTTTAAACTTGAACTTCAGCATAAGATGGCAAAGGTAAAATGAAATAATGCCATTTACTTACTCACATGGATATTCTACTAGTCGAATGATCACATGCAATATCAATATCCACTTTCATAATGTTGGAATGCATAATTCCAGACTATAATAACCACTTAGCCAAGGCCTCGTGCCAAGACTACAAATAAGATTTTGTCAAGGCCTTGTGCCAAGACACTAGTTTGTCTCATGAGACCTACCGATGCATCGAGGAGCTATAGCGGGCTCCACCCGTCACTTATTAAGTCCAATGCATTCCTCATATGAACATGTTTAAACATAACATAAACATTCGTATTAAAACTAGCATACGAAATGTCAATACTTTTACCACAAACCATGAATGGTATAAAAACAGCACATCCACAGTCAAACATAACTCATTCGATACAATATGGAAGATTGTATTGTATCACATTAACCTCAATCAAGAATAATGAATGATGTTGACATAGATAATCATCAAAACTATTTGAGAGAAATATCCCCCTTTTCTTGAAAACATTTAAAAGTCACACTATTTGTCAAGAAGCCATTTAAAAGTAGATTTTTGAATCAAAGTGCCCCATACCACTTTGAAACTTTTTAAAAGGAGTTTTAATTTCTAAAACTTTAATGTCCATATAAATAAATCCTTAAAACCATTTTTAAAACATGGACATTAATGAGCAAGATTTAGAATAATAAGTCTTTAAAACATTTAAAAATGGTATTTTAGTTAGAGATTCTAACCAAAAGAGACACTTGAATACAAATAATTGAGGTAATCAAAACTTTGTAATATCATGAGAATAAAGGGATTCATGATATACTATGTCAAAGTACATTATATACACCACATAAAAGTGATTTGGTGTATATCAACAAAGAACTATCAATGGAATGTAAATTGAGATGAAATCACTCATAAAGGCCGTATCCTTAGGTTAAGGATAAATCAACGACATAATTATGTGTGACAAATATAAATACACTAAATATGATTGGATATTCAGTGTAAAACAATCAAAGGATATTCACACATATTCTTGTAAAAACAACACCAACGAATTGGATGTTTAACTCAACAAATGGTGAATGAGTTAAAATTACTCTTATCAAATTCATATCAATGACTTGAGAATTACCAATGAGTGATTATGTGTATCAAACTTATATCCACAGGAAGGGGAGTGGAAATTATGACATAATAAAATGAATAGTGATTCCACACATAATCATGGAGTAATATAATCAATCAAATATGCGTAAAGCCAAATGAGTGGGAATTGAAATCTCAAATTCCCTTACCGATTAGGTAACATACGAAACATACACCCATGAAATAAGTATCATACCATGATGATGTAAATACCCATAAATTAAAGTATATTACACAATGAATACAATCATGGGCAGTACACATACACCACATGCAATAATTAAGTGGTGATCAATGGAAATCTCACGAAATTAATAGTGAGATAAGAAACCCCTTACCACGTTAATGAACTGAGTCGTATGGCCAAAAGTTAATAACCACCAAATGATTTACAGAATAACATGAATATAAATATAATCATGAATATATATCAAATGGCAGTACACAATACACCACTTTCAATAATTTAGTGGCGAAAAATGGAAATCTCACGGAATTGAAAGTGAGATAAGAAAATCCCTTACCACGTTAATCAACTGAGTCGTATGGCCAAAAGTTAATAACCACCAAATGATTTATAGAATAACATGAATATAAATATAATCATGAATATATATCAAATGTCAGTACACAATACACCACTTTCAATAATTTAGTGGCGAAAAATGGAAATCTCACGGAATTGAATGTGAGATAAGAAAATCCCTTACTTTGTACTTTTTCCTTGGTCGATGGTAGGTTTACCTCATGTATAATGGTTAAATAATTGTTATTGAATTATACAAAAATCATTTACTTTAATATGATATCATATATGATCTTTTAACATTGATTTGTTAATAATATCTTAGAATTATCGTCATTTCGGGTGTTAACGGGTTCATTTTAATTTATATTCTTTGTTATGTGAGCCATATTCGTTATTAATAGGATGTATATTATTCATATCCAGAATTATATCAAGTCCTTAGATACTATTTTTAAATCATCAAATGATAATTATACTTGAATGGATATGATGGACAATGAATCTCATCGCGTTCGTGGAGACGGTAGTCCGTACATACGCACAAGCGACAATATCATTCTTTTGATATTAAAATAATATATAATTGGATTTTATATCATATATACAGAATCATTATCATGTTATATTTATTATTTACATGAGTTACACATCATTATTATACCCATCCAAATAATAATATATTGAATAACAATTACACCACGACGTGGAGACGGTAAGCCGTACGTACGCACGTATGGTGACTTGTTATTCAAAGGATGGATAGAATACTGAATATGGTTGTAACATATTTATAATAACATCACAGTATATATATGATACTGGAGTTATTATTTTATAATGGAAATAACAAAGAAAGAGGAAGTGGAAGAAGAAAGGAACTTGAAAAGGGGTGGTGAAAACATTACCTCTTCTTCGGGTTCTTCCTTTTGATTTGATCAAAAGGGATCCTTAGGTTGGCTTTCTGATCAAATTAAGGCCTCTAGGTTGTATTTAGGGAAGTTGAGATAGTATTTGGTCAGGTTTTGGCCGAACCAAAGGGCTTTGATGGTGTGAAGAAATGAGAAGGAGGAGTGCCCTTTTATAAGAGGGGTGAGGGGCACCTTTGGAAAAGCTAGAGATATTAGTTTATAATAAATTCATATTCGGTTTCCAATGGCTCAAAAGTTTAATATTAAAAGGTTAAGGTAGGGATGGGTCGAAAAAAACTCAACCAATAGAATTTAGACAGGTTTGGGTACTTATATTAACCTTATCTTTAAGTATTAACTCTAAGTTAATTAGTTTCACTTTTACAATGTCTCTTTGTATTTTTATATAATATGGTTAATAAACTTACCATATACATACAAGAGACCCCCAAGTGGTCCATTAATGTTAAACCTATCATGATATAAGTCTCTTGGACGAACCTTAGATTTTTAGGAATTTAATATCAATTAATAATATAATATTTGTTTTAAAAACTCTTTTATGTCAATTTTGACACTATTCAATAGTTGATTTTTTTGAAACTCATAACAGATTGATTACTTCGAAAAAAGTCAATTAAATCAATAATAATATATAATATTATCCTAGAAAATTATTTTAATTCATTAAAAGTTTCATATTATATTTATTTGGGTATTTTTAATATCAATTATTTTGATTTTTCACTATTATAGTAATTACTGCATCATCATTGTGTCATAAATAAATTAAATTATTTAATGTCTAAAAATTATAAATAAAATATCATTATGTAGGAAATCTTTTTATATTTCTAAGGAATATTTATAATCTAAAATCCAACATATATAACCCTCTTTAACAATTGTTTTGTTAAAAGATATATGCTTGTTTCATTTTTGTATTTATTTTAACTTAATTAAAATAAAGTGTCATTATCACTTACAAGTGGATCCATGGGGTCCCAAAATAGACCCAAATATTCCCATGGTCGACCATGTATCAACCAATAGGGTTAAGACACGTTTTAGGGTAATTTAGTATTATTATAATATTATTTTTTAACCCTTATTTACCGGATTTACCCTTAACCATGGTAAATAAAATATTTACCGCAGTAATTATTCAAAATGTATAAAAATAAAAGTTACCTATTTACACAATTTGAACATCCTGATTCCAAATATGGAATCCATTTTCCTAAATTCAAAACACAGAAGTGGCAGAAATTAATTTAAAATTAATTCCCGCTGTCAAAACAAAAATCGTGTTTTTAAGAGATAATAACTATCAAAAGATTGACACTTGTTTATGTTCGGTTTTATTGTAAAATTATGTCTAATGACCAAAATTATATTAAATGGTAAAAATATATTCTAAATATACTTTAAAACAACTCAAATTCATAATTTATCACTATTAATTATTTTGATTAAAAAAGTTGTTTTTAATTAAAATTTAGTAATTTTCACTATTAATCAAAATATGAAAGTTATCCAAAAAGTACCAAAATTTCACCCTAGGCTAATTTCGATATTACGAATCCAAAAATGAAGTCCATTTTGAGAGATAGAATTTATAAAATTTCAAAAAGTAGGTATTACTATTCATAACGGCTAGTTTGATTGGTTATGGTGTGTTAAAATCTCGAAGTTGTGTACAATGCACGCCATTGCATTATTCGAAAGGAAACATACCGAGGAAACTTGGGGTGTTACATCCTCCCCTCCTTCAATAAATTGCGTCCTCGCAATTTTTAAATTTTTTCTTGGGAATATAATGGAAAGTCCCACATCGGAAAAAGAGCCAATAAAACTATCACTTTAAAAGAAAGAAAGAGAGGTATAAGGGTCATTCAAGATAACCCATACTAGGATTCCATGTAAGAAAACATGGATATGGATGATAAAATAAGTGTCAAGTTCTGATGGAGAGGGATAGAAATCATGATCAGGAGAAAGTTAAAATGAGAAAACCACAAACTTGTGTTGGGACAAACGACCATTAGTCTCCTAGTAGGAAAGTAAACGGACAACATTTTTTTTAAAGTTACATTACATAAGGAAGAGGAATTCATTTATGATATTGACTAAGAACATTATGAGATATACTTACATTTTAAGTAAATTTTCATTCTTTAATAAATTTCCACCACTAACTCAAATTTTTTTTAAACGATGAGTATTCAAGAAGACTTGGTCACACTGGAAGAGCTAGAATAAACTTCTATAGAATCACATGATCCATACAGGATAAACCATATATTTACATTGTCTTTGAAGATTAATAAAAACCAAAATGGTTAGTGAATGATCTAATGATCCCCCAAAAGGATATTCATTGAGATAAATATGCACTAATCTTAATTTCTAAAATTAAACCAACAATACCCCAAAGTTAAATAGATACCATTCAATAACCAATTGTCCTTAAAATCCTTTAATATAATCCAAACTAATATTGAAACCCAAATCATAGAAGAATTTGATTATGTAGTCTCCCATGTTACATTGTATCTCCAAATGACATCAAATACTCTTAAAGTCACATACTTAAAAGTAATTAACATCATCACATATTCTCTGTTATAGGTTAATAATTTCCATAAATAACCCAAATCACTATAAATCAACAATAAAAACGTAGATAAAAATCCACCATTACTCTACAAATGAAACCTCATTGTATTCTATTTTCCTTGGGCATATAGTGTTCCTAACAAAACAAACATCTTCCAAAATAACATTTATCACTTAATCACCAAATCATTTTCCTATACCAAGGGTATTCATAAGAACCCAAATCATCTTATTATTGATCAATAAAATCATTTAACAACAAAAAAAAGTCACACTAACCAGGGACTTCACGTAGTCCAGTGGTAGGCGATAAATCCCAATCGCACTTTGGTTGTGGGTTCGATTCCCACAACTTTGTCCGACGCGACGGGTTGTCACACGGTCTACGTGTTGTCCTTTTTCAAAAACTATATTTTATAATATTACCAAAATGAGATAAATTCCTCAAAATAACATAATTTAACCACAAATGTTATATCATACTTTGCATTTTCATCCCAAATTATAATAACTTATCATTTTCTCAAACCCCAATGATCATATAAAACCAAATGGTTATTTATACCTATATCCACAAGAGAAGAGACAATTCTTCCTCAAATATCATTCTCACATGGAAAACTACGGGGTTACAAATACAAGAGAAAATTATTCCAAAGTAAACCCATCAACAAGGAGTGCTAATACTTTTTAAATTTTTCTCCAACCATTTATTTCCACATAGCTTCTTCTTTGACCAAGAAAATATTCTATAGAATAGGACATTCACTCGGGTAATGGCCAGGTCCCCTACATTTACGACAAATGACTGTAAATGGACTCTTGAGACCATTTTTATCTTCTTCCATAGTACTCTTCATTTTTCTTCGGCAATTCTTCACTTTATGTCCTTCCTTACCGCACGTAAAACATTTCGTTGTCCCATTGAGACACTTTCCTGGGTGTCTCTTTCCACATTTCCTGCATGATGAAAATTGAGGTTTCTTTTCTCCATGGTCTCCATTGCTGGAGATCTTATCATTTATCACCTTTCTCTTCCTTGTTGAGTCTGGGAGTTGGTTTATATATATGTTGTTGATCATATTGTTGGAAAACTGATTTGGAATAAAGACGATATCTTTTACGCCTATCAACATTCCATTGTTTTGCTCATTTCCACCACCGTTCCCACCTTGTACATCATTCTCAAAGTCACTATGACTTCCTTGGAATCCATCCATTGACTAAAACCAGAAAGCATTGTTTGAGTAATAGTAGTCGTAAAATCATTTAGAGATTAAAATGTCACCATATTCTCAATTTGAAACATATTAGGATTAACCAAGGTCATTTACTCTCATCTTATGTATATATTACTTAAATCAGTTTGTAAAGAAAATGTAAATTATCCTAAGCATATCCCCCGGGAGTGTCGTAACCAAGAGTGCAGCAAGGCCCGTTGTCGTGCACCAGTTCCCGTTCGAGTCTAGCTCAAAGCGGTGTTTTCGGGTTTTACCCCTAGGTACATCTGTGCCAGAGCCGCCTCTACCTGCTCGTATCCCGACAGGGATGTATTGCTCGGAAAACTCACAAAATCTCTACAATACCAAAATTCTCGGAAGTTCTTTTATACTAATCCTCAAAGTTCATCTTAGGTATACGTGCTCTAATCAGAGTTTATCTAAATCTAGCTTCCAAGGTTTGTACTAAACTTCCTCTGATACCAACTGTAACGCCCCAACCCTAGTTACCTAGAGTCGGTGCATTATTACATAACATTGGCATGATCACGAGAAAGATCAAGTCTCGAAAGACCGATTAGTTTAGTAGCCTTGGAATAACTAGATACATCCATATTTTTTTACATTACATCATAAAAAAAACATCTTGTCTTCATATCCCCTCATACTATCCCTGCAGGTCATTCATAAATTACTTCTTCATAATCCTAGGAAAAATAAAACATTGAAAGGGGTGAGCTCAGATGCTCAGTAAGGATAACATTATAGCAGAAGCTTTCATAAATAAGCATAAAAACTTAAGGAAATTTATAACTAAAACAAAAGCCTTTTAAACTTGAACTTCAGCATAAAATGGCAAAGGTAAAATGAAATAATGCCATTTACTTACTCACATGGATATTCTACTAGTCGAATGATCACATGCAATATCAATATCCACTTTCATAATGTTGGAATGCATAATGCCAGACTATCATAACCACTTAGCCAAGGCCTCGTGCCAAGACTACAAATAAGATTTTGTCAAGGCCTTGTGCCAAGACACTAGTTTGTCTCATGAGACCAACCGATGCATCGAGGAGCTATAGCGGGCTCCACCCGTCACTTATTAAGTCCAATGCATTCCTCATATGAACATGTTTAAACATAACATAAACATTCGTATTAAAACTAGCATACGAAATGTCAATACTTTTACCACAAACCATGAATGGTATAAAAACAGCACATCCACAGTCAAACATAACTCATTCGATACAATATGGAAGATTGTATTGTATCACATTAACCTCAATCAAGAATAATAAAGGATGTTGACATAGATAATCATCAAAACTATTTGAGAGAAATATCCCCCTTTTCTTGAAAACATTTAAAAGTCACACTATTTGTCAAGAAGCCATTTAAAAGTAGATTTTTGAATCAAAGTGTCCCAAACCACTTTGAAACTTTTTAAAAGGAGTTTTAATTTCTAAAACTTTAATGTCCATATAAATAAATCCTTAAAACCATTTTTAAAACATGGACATTAATGAGCAAGATTTAGAAGAATAAGTCTTTAAAACATTTAAAAATGGTATTTTAGTTAGAGATTCTAACCAAAAGAGACACTTGAATACAAATAATTGAGGTAATCAAAACTTTGTAATATCATGAGAATAAAGGGATTCATGATATACTATGTCAAAGTACATTATATACACCACATAAAAGTGATTTGGTGTATATCAACAAAGAAGTCTCAATGGAATGTAAATTGAGATGAAATCTCTCATAAAGGCCGTATACTTAGGTTAAGTATAAATCAAAGACATAATTATGTGTGACAAATATAAATACACTAAATATGATTGGATATTCAGTGTAAAACAATCAAAGGATATTCACACATATTCTTGTAAAAACAACACCAACGAATTGGATGTTTAACTCAACAAATGGTGAATGAGTTAAAATTACTCTTATCAAATTCATATCAATGACTTGAGAATTACCAATGAGTGATTATGTGTATCAAACTTATATCCAAAGGAAGGGGAGTGGAAATTATGACATAATCAAATGAATAGTGATTCCACACATAATCATGGAGTAATATAATCAATGAAATATGCGTAAAGCCAAATGAGTGGGAATTGAAATCTCAAATTCCCTTACCGATTAGGTAACATACGAAACATACACCCATGAAAGAAGTATCATACCATGATGATGTAAATACCCATAAATTAAAGTATATTACACAATGAATACAATCATGGGCAGTACACATACACCACATGCAATAATTAAGTGGTGATCAATGGAAATCTCACGAAATTAAAAGTGAGATAAGAAACCCCTTACCACATTAATCAACTGAGTCGTATGGCCAAAAGTTAATAACCACCAAATGATTTACAGAATAACATGAATATAAATAGAATCATGAATATATATCAAATGGCAGTACACAATACACCACTTTCAATAATTTAGTGGCGAAAAATGGAAATCTCACGGAATTGAAAGTGAGATAAGAAAATCCCTTACCACGTTAATCAACTGAGTCGTATAGCCAAAAGTTAATAACCACCAAATGATTTATAGAATAACATGAATATAAATAGAATCATGAATATATATCAAATGGCAGTACACAATACACCACTTTCAATAATTTAGTGGCGAAAAATGGAAATCTCACGGAATTGAATGTGAGATAAGAAAATTCCTTACTTTGTACTTTTTCCTTGGTCGATGGTAGGTTTACCTCCTTTATAATGGTGAAATAATTGTTATTGAATTATACAAGAATCATTTACTTTAATATGATATCATATATGATCTTTTAACATTGATTTGTTAATAATATCTTAGAATTATCGTCATTTCGGGTGTTAACGGGTTCATTTTAATTTATATTCTTTGTTATGTGAGCCATATTAGTTATTAATGGGATGTATATTATTCATATCCAGAATGATATCAAGTCCTTAGATACTATTTTTAAATCATCAAATGATAATTATACTTGAATGGATATGATGGACAATGAATCTCATCGCGTTCGTGGAGACGGTAGTCCGTACATACGCACGAGCGACAATATCATTCTTTTGATATTAAAATAATATATAATTGGATTTTATAACATATATACAGAATCATTATCATGTTATATTTATTATTTACATGAGTTACACATCATTATTATACCCATCCAAATAATAATATATTGAATAACAATTACACCACGACGTGGAGACGGTAAGCCGTACGTACGCACGTATGGTGACATGTTATTCAAAGGATAGATAGAATAATGAATATGGTTGTAACATATTTATAATAACATCACAGTATATATATGATACTGTAGTTATTATTTTATAAAGGAAATAACAAAGAAAGAGGAAGTGGAAGAAGAAAGGAACTTGAAAAGGGGTGGTGAAAACATTACCTCTTCTTCGGGTTCTTCCTTTTGATTTGATCAAAAGGGCTCCTTAGGTTGGCTTTCTGATCAAACTAAGGCCTCTAGGTTGTAGTGAGGGAAGTTGAGATAGTATTTGGGCAGGTTTTGGCCGAACAAAAGGGCTTTTAAGGTGTGAATAAATGAGAAGGAGGAGTTCCCTTTTATAAGAGGGGTGAGGGGCACCTTTGGAAAAGCTAGAGATATTAGTTTATAATAAATTCATATTCAGTTTCCAATGGCTCCAAAGTTGACTATTCAAAGGTTAAGGTGGGGATGGGTCGAAAACAAATCAACCAATAGAATTTATACAGGTTTGGGTACTTATATTAACCTTATCTTTAAGTATTAACTCTAAGTTAATTAGTTTCACTTTTACAATTTCTCTTTGTATTTTTATATAATATGGTTAATAAACTTACCATATACATACAAGCGACCCCCAAGTGGTTCATTAATGATACAACTATCATGATATAAGTCTCTTGGACGAACCTTAGATTTTTAGGAATTTAATATCAATTAATAATATAATATTTTTTTTAAAAACTCTTTTATGTCAATTTTGACACTATTCAATAGTTGATTTTTGTGAAACTCATAACAGATTGATTACTTCGAAAAAAGTCAATTAAATCAATACTAATATATCATATTATCCTAGAAAATTATTTTAATTCATTAAAAGTTTCATATTATATTTATTTGGGTATTGTTAATATCAATTATTTTGATTTTTCACTATTATAGTAATTACTGTATCATCATTGTGTCATAAATAAATTAAATTATTTAATGTCTAAAAATTATAAATAAAATATCATTATGTAGGAAATCTTTTTATCTTTCTAAGGAATATTTATAATCTAAAATCCAACATATATAACCCTCTGTAACAATTGTTTTGTTAAAAGATATATGCTTGTGTCATTTTTGTATTTATTTTAACTTAATTAAAATAAAGTGTCATTATCACTTACAAGTGGATCCATGGGGTCCCAAAATAGACCCAAAGATTCCCATGGTCGACCATGTATCAACCAATAGGGTTAAGACACGTTTTAGGGCAATTTAGTATTATTATAATATTATTTTTTAACCCTTATTTACCGGATTTACCCTTAACCATGGTAAATAAAATATTTACCGCAGTAATTATTCAAAATGTCTAAAAATAAAAGTTACCTATTTACACAATTTGAACATCCCGATTCCAAATATGGAATCCATTTTCCTAAATTCAAAACACCGAAGTGGCAGAAATTAATTTAAAATTAATTCCCGCTGTCAAAACAAAAAGCGTGTTTTTAAGAGATAATAACTATCAAAAGATTGACACTTGTTTATGTTCGGTTTTATTGTAAAATTATGTCCACTGACCAAAATTATATTAAATGGTAAAAATATATTCTAAATATACTTTAAAACAACTCAAATTCATAATTTATCACTATTAATTATTTTGATTAAAAAATTTGTTTTTAATTAAAATTTAGTAATTTTCACTATTCATCAAAATATGAAAGTTATCCAAAAAGTACCAAAATTTCACCCTAGGCTAATTTCGATATTAAGAATCCAAAAATGAAGTCCATTTTGAGAGATATAATTTATAAAATTTCGAAAAGTAGGTATTACTATTCATAACGGCTAGTTTGATTGGTTATGGTGTGTTAAAATCTCGAAGTTGTGTACAATGCACGCCATTGCATTATTCGAAAGGAAACATACCGAGGAAACTTGGGGTGTTACAAAAGGTCCCTTGATTTATACTTTCAAGCAAGTCTGTCTTACCCACACCAGGATAAGCCCTCGATACGAAGATCAGAGTCTCTGTCTTGCTATCCCCGCAAGCCCTCAACTTCAAGGTAGTTGGCAACCTCTGTCTTCCTCGGCAAGAAAGCCCCCGAACTTTAAGGTAGTTGGCACCTCTGTCTTCCTATCCCCGGAAGCCCTCGAATGTAATCACCAACATTCGGAATCGCACGAAGCTTTGAGAGTTAATAAGAGACTCTCTCTCTAGAATTCACTTCAACAGCATGTATGCACAAAACCAAGTTGTTCATCTGTCATCAGTATTCATCAGCACTGAGCTCTTTCAAATGAGATCCTATTTATAGGTAAGGTCAGCTCCTACTCCAACGGTCATATTTTCATTAAATATCGGAGGGACCTATACACGTGTCACTCAGACAACGGTTAATAAGAAACAGAATGGACGACATCGTTTTATAAGTGTAACAGAATGTACGACATCGTTTCAAACTCTAACATAAAAGTTCGGAATGAAAACTTCGGAGTGATGGTTCGGAGTGTAAGGAACAATAGTAAAGAGTAGACAAAATAATAGAATGTAAGTAATATAAAAAGTTCGGAGTCTAACAAAGATATTTTTCGGAGTCTAAATTAATTCAGAGTGTATAAAACAAAGATACTCAAATTCTGTTTAATAGATGAATTCGGAATGTGAATTCGGAATTGGAATTCATCATCAGAAATCGTAATGAGAATTCATCATCAGGATTCGTAATGAGAATTCATCACCAGAATTCGTAATGATAATTCGTAATGAGAATTCTTCATTAGAATTCGTAATGGGAATTCTTCATTAGAATTCGTAATGGGAATTCAGAATGAGATTTCTTCATTAGAATTCGTAATGAGAATTCTTCATTAGAATTCGTAATGGGAATTCAGAATGAGATTTCTTCATTAGATTTCGTAATGAGAATTCAGAATGAGATTTCTTCATTAGAATTCGTAATGAGAATTCTTCATTAGAATTCGTAATGGGAATTATTCATTAGAATTCGTAATGGGAATTCGGAATGAGATTTCTTCATTAGAATTCGTAATGAGAATTCTTCTTCAGAACTCGTATCCTGAACCTGGAATAGAACTTAGTCAGAGATCATATCCGGAATTCGGAATGAGACTTCCTTATAGTTCTTTATCCAGAATCCGAATCCTAAACAGAATGCTTTATATCAAAGTTTTAATGATTCCGAGAAAATGAATCCGAATCTCATACTTAAGAAAAATATGGATGAAAATATGATAAGGATAATTTTTCTTATAAAAGCGATTTTCCTTAAGAAAGTAATTTTCCTTATAAAAGAGATTTTCCTTAAGAAAGCAATTTTCTTAAGAAAGCAATTTTCTTAAAGATAAGGTGTTTGTGATTTTCAAAACAAGAAGGAATGGAAAAGTCATAAGGAAAACCTTATTGACTCAACAACTGTAGCTAAATCATATTACTCTAGAATGGCTATCTATTATCTCATTATTGGATTGATCATGAACCTTTTTTTGCAGTCATGATCCTTGTGAAAAAACTTACCACACTAGTAACACTTTCCAGATCCTGACACACATTCCCCAAAATGTATTTTACCACACTTGGAACAAGTTTTGGGCTTACCTTAATAATTCCCAGTTGGTTGATCCTCCATTTCATGGAACCTTGACTCTTCCTTACTATTATAATCTCATGGAACATAAGTGTTAACAAACTCCATTTAAACTTTCTCATCACAACAAACCACTTTTTCATAACTTTTAAATTCTCGGGAGGCCAAATCTCTTCATAGCCCCAGTTTCAATCCTGAGTAAAATCTATTAAGTTTACTATCAATGTCTCGAATAAAATCTGGAACATACCTAGATAATTTTTTGAAGTTCACTTCATATGTGGAAACTGCATCATCATCAGTTTTATTTATTTCCAATAATTCTTTCTCCATCCTAAGCCGAACAACCTTAGGGAAATATCTCTCAAGGAAAATATCTTTAAATTCTTACCATTCTATGGAATCAAGATAATTTTTTTCTCTAGTATTATTAACTAATGGCCACCATTGATATACTTCACCTTAAAAATTATAGATGAAAATAATTACCTTTTGAAGTTATGAATATCCCAGGACTTCAAATATATTATCCAGGGTATTGATCCATCCTTCAATTACCGATGGGTCAGATGATCCATTGAATGATGGGGAATGTTACCTCATAAAATGTTATACTACTGAAATATTGTTCTTTGGTTGATCGAGATAATCTCGTGCATAAATACCACTACCATTTATATCCTGAGTCAACTGATCCATCACTGCAACAGACATTGCTGTTATAATTCTCACCACCTCATGTTGTTGATTTGAAAGGTTGTTTTACACTTGATGCTTTACCATTACAACTTTACTATTTCCTCTATGGAAAAACATTCTAAACAGACATATTTTAGATGAATCAACAAGGTAATATGAAAATGCTACATCATTTAAACTTAACCATAAAGTAAAATCCTCTAAAATAAAGCAATTAACACCATCATAACCTCTAAAGTTATCTAAAGTAACCTATGATACCAACTATAAGGCCCCAACCTTAAAATTTACATAATATTGAGTTAATTCAAGAATTAACATTGAGGATCTTTTCAATTTTAGAGATTTAGAGAATTAGTCCATTACAATTACATAACAAAAACATAGAAAATACAAAGTGGACACTTCCAACAGTATCAGTTTCTTCCATAATAATAAAACATTTAAAAAGAAACATGGTTTATTTTCTTGTTTAATAATCATAACTTTTCCTTGACTCCATCATTGACTCTATTCTCCCTTAAATCTTGTGTAAACATTTAAGAGTTAGGATAAGCACAAAAATATCAGTAAGGGACATAAAAATAAAGAAAAACCATTAGTATAGTTAAATCCTGATAACCCATTCAATTTTATTTGAGTAGATGAAAAAAATACATTTTCACATTAATAATACTCATACTTTTTTCTCAATGAAAGACACTAAAACCAATAGCAAGAAAATAAAACTCTTTTAGGTGAATTAGAGAATCATATACCTAAAACCCTTTCAAACATCTTCCATTTGGAATAAACATATGGTTGAATTCAAAATTGGAGATCTATAATGGGGATCACCCTTCGTATAATCTATATCAGGCTCACCTGTGAGATATAATGGGGTTCAACCCTTCATATAAACTCTATCGGGTTCACCCTTGAGCTATAATGGGGCTTAACCCTTCGTATAAGATATATCGGGCACACCTGTAATATATAATGGGGCCCAACCCTTTGTATAAGCTATATCGGGAACACCCATTTCATATAATGCTCATGTACCATTTTATGAATAAAACACGTTCATTAAAAAACCCAATTTTGAAATCTTATTAGAATCCCATATGAAAAAAATTTCTGTATAAAAATAAAATTTTCATTTAAGAAACCATTTTCTATACCAAGATACCCAAATAAAGGAATAAGGTATTTATTTTCATTTTAAAAGATATTAAGACTTATAGAGGAATCCAAATATCAAATAACGGTTATGATGGCAGATTAGTCATTATCACTACATACTTTAAAAAAATTCCTACTAAAATTCTTTGTAGAAAAATATTACCTTTTAATTAAATTAAAATTCAAAGGGGTTTATTATACAGCGTACAAAATACGGTCATGTATAATTCAAAATATGCCTCAATGAATAGAGATTGAGATGAAGTCTCATACCTTGAGTCCAACTTGTCTCGTTCTATAAGGAAACATCCTTAAACATTACATAATCTTGAATTAATTTAATAATTCTTATTGAGGATATTTTTAGGTTTATAGATTTAGAGAATTAGGCCATAAGTTATGACATTACATCTTGAATATTATATGTAGACACTTTTACTTAGTATCCATTTTTTATAAAATAAAAACTCTTTGAAAAAAAGAGTCATGTCTAGTTCCATGTTTTAGATAACATGAGTTTTCCTTGATCCCATCCTTGTCCCTATTCAACTTTATGTCCTATGAAAAAAATTTCAAAAACTTGGGATGAGCATAAAAAGCTCATTAAGGGATACAAAAAGAAGGAAAACTGTTAGTTTTATCAAAATAACAAGTAAACCATGAATACCTTATCATAATTAATAATTTTCACCTTTATGAAGTAGTAAATACTCTTCACTAAATAAAAGATCATTGCTTACCATTTTGTAACCAAAATATTACTATAAAACCCATAGAAATAAAACATAACATATAAAGGTAACATGGGACATAAACATACGTAAATGGAATAACCATACGGTCGACTTCCACACATATCACTAAATGGAATAGCCATACGACCGACTTCCATACCCAATGCATTGGAGGTTATAATGTAACCACCCATCCTGGTTTATCACGACACCACCCGTCATTTGGTTTATCACTTAACCACCCGTTAAATGTCCAAGTACAATTATAAAATCATAACACATAAAATATTGCAAATATAAACATTTCACTAATAACATTTCATTTTAAATCACAAGAATTAATTTCAAGATATTGAAATAATCAATTAATTTCAAAAACCATTTTCCATACCAAAACACCCAAAAATAGAATAAGGGGTTTCCTTTTTCATTAAAAAACATTAAGGCTTATAGAGGAAGCCAAATAACGATTACGGAGGTGAAGAAGTTATTGTCGCCGAAAATGTTAAAAACAATCCTTTTGTCGTTTAGTAAAATGATTCATAAGACCCTTTGAATGAAATTAAAATTCAAAGGGTTTTATTATATGCCATATAAAAGAAAGTTGTGTATAAATCAGAGTATTCCTCAATGAAAGGAGATTGAGACGAAGTCCCTTACCTTGTATCCGACTTGACTCCTTCGTTCTTTAATCTCCTAAATAATAAACTAAAGTAAATTTATATTTTAATTGGAACCTTTTTAAAGTTTATTATTCCTTTTATATCACTTATTACCATGTTATAAATATTATTTAATCATTTAAGTTAATAATGGTTGTTTTGTCGATATTTGGTACTTGAGTCAAAAATGAACTTCTAATATTTACAAGTTGTCCATGTGGTCAAAATTTCATTATATCCAGAAACTATTCATGATTTAGATATCATATATATCATATATATCTTGTATATATTTTTATTTATAATAGTACATAACATTTGGAGGTAAGAAATGAAATGCACTGTTCATGGAGACAGAAAGTCGTACGTATGCATGGACGCTACTTTAATTTCTATTTAATATTTTTAATGAAATGAAAACATAATAATAAATAGTTATATTATAGTTCCATTATAATATCATATATAATTTAATTAACTCCATCCTTTATACGTTCCATGTATGGCATGAATGAGTCATATTATTTTGAGGGGGCGGTAGTCCGCACTTCCTCAAATGAAATATCGCCTTTACCCATTATGGAAACCATAAAGGTATGATATAAATGAAAAATAAAGAAGAATAGAGACAATATAAATATAATATATATCACATATAAATACAGTTCCATCATAATGTCCTCCATTAGAGGTGGTAGGAGAAGATTGAACAATCATCGTTTCGTGAGCCAGTAGTTTGCCGTCTATATAAACAGTATGTTCTTTAGCCATTAGATGGAGGTGTGTGTACGTGTAGTTCAAATAATTCTCATAAAAATAACCTATTATATTGATTATATTGGTGTTGTTATAAAATAAAGTAATAAAAGGAGTTTATGGGGTTGGAGAAGGAAAAATAATGAAAAGAAATTAAAAGAAGACGTTACCTTTAAATCGGGTAACTCCCTTTGGTTTGAACCAAAAGGATTTCTTGAAGTGTCTTATACCTAAGGTAAGGCTTCTAAGAGGAAGAGAGGGATGCAGGGAGATTAATTGGGTAGATTTTGTATAATTCAAGGGGCTTGAGAGGTGTGAGTAATGGGTTAGAGATGAGGGCTTTTTATAAGGGGAGGAGTGTCTCTTTTGGAAAGTTTGAAAATATTATTTTATTTAATAATGATTTTCAGTTTCTAAAGGTCCAAAACTCAGTAAATTCAAATCTAAGATGACTCATGTTCTAAATAAAATCATCCAATAAGAATTGGACTGGTTTTGGATACTGTTTTAATCTTTATAATCTTATTTATTTAAATAATTCATTAAAGAGGTAAACACTACATCATTATTGTGTCATAAATGATTTTATTTATTTGATATCTAAAAATTATAAAAAAATACCATGATGTAGGAAAATTTTTTAGATTTCTAATTAACTTATATTCAACTATATAAATTATATAACCCCAATGTAAAAATTTATTTATTAAAATATATATGTTTATGTCATTTTTGTCTTTACTTTAAATTAATTAATATAAAGTGTCATTATCACTCTTAAGTGACTTCATGGGGTCTCAAAATCAACCCAAGTATTCCCATTGTCTTAAATATATCAACCAATAGGATTAGGACACATGTTAGGGTAAATTAATATTATTATAATATTATTTTTACCTTGAATTACCCTATTTACCTTTAACCGTGGTAAATAAAAGTCAAAAGTTACTATTCAACAAAAATTATTTTCATCTTATTGAACCAAATTTTACTTACTAATAAGAAAAATGAATGTTAGATTTTAGAAATTAAATTCAAAGAGGCAGTAAAATTTAATTTAAATGAAAAAGTCTATTTTTTAACTACTACTCAGTGTTTTCACTATTAATCAAAATTTGAAGTTTTTTAGAAAAATACCAAAAATTCAGCCTAAGCTATATTTGATATTCCGAATTCAAAAATGATGTATATTTTACCAAATTCAAATCATATAATTTTTATTAATTAATTTTAAAATTAATTCCCACTATCAAAACAAAGTGTGTTTTTAAGAAATAATAATTATTAAAAGATTGAAACTTGTTTATGTCCAATTTTAAAGTGAAATTACTTCCAATGACCAATATTAGATTAAATGGTAAAAATAAAATCTAATTAAACTTTAAAACCAATTAGAAAGATAATATAACCATATAAATTAATTATATTAAAAGTTAGTTTTGAATTAAAATACAATATTTTTCACTATTCATTAAAAAAATGAATTTTATCAGAAAAATACCAAAAATTTTCCCAATGTAAATTTTGATGTCCCTAATCTAAAGAAGAATTTTATTTTTGTCAAATAGAACATATAAAAGTGACCAAAACTATATTTAAAGAGGGTTCGCCATTAAAAGACGGTAAATCGACCTTTTAAAGAATATTAGAGTATTTATGCTTAAAATTAGATTCATTCACATTTTAAGCCTTGAAATTTTATTGGATAAATATAAAAACATTTAATAAACATGTATAATAATATTGTAGTTAGTTTTTTTCATTCTCGCTATTACAATGGTTAGATGTTAACTACCATTTAAAATAATATTATATTATTAGTTTATTTTTCTTTATAATTCCACATTGCATGCAACGTAAGATTTCAAAGAAACCCATTGTTATGTATCAGGTACGCCATCGAACATAACATCCATTTTAAAGTAAAATTAATATTTAATTTACAAATATTAATAAATATGAAAATGTATTATTCATTATTTACCTGGGATGTTACACGTTCGTTCTCTATATTCCAGAATAATAAACTTAGGTTAATTTATACTTGATTTAAAACATTTTTTAAGTTAATTATTCATTTTATATTACTTATTATCATGTTATAAAAATTACATAATTATTTAAGTTCATATCGATCATTTTGTCGATATTCGGTACTCGAGTCAAAAAATGAATTTGTTTTGACGTAAATTGTCCATGTGGTCACAAGTCCATAATCTCCAGAATTATATTCATGATTTAAATATCATATATATCCTGTACATATGTATTTATAATAGTCCATAATATATATATATATATATATATATGAAATGAAAAGCACTGTTCATGGAGACGGTAGGCCGTATGTGCACATAAACGCTACATTCATTTCTTTTTCATATTAAGAGAATAAAAACTAAATGATATAAATGTATATTACAATAACGATATTATATTTATCTCATTTATGTCTCATAGGTTTAATAAAACCATGCTTTATACATTCCATGTATGGAATGAATGAGTCATATCACTTCGAGGGGGCGGTAGTCCGCACTTCCTGAAATAAAATTATCACATTTTCACATTATGGAAATCATTAAGGTGTCTTTTAAATAAATATTACAGAAGTATATAGAAAATAAAAATATAATATATATCATATATGAATACAGATCTATCATAATGGCCACCATGAGTGGTAGTAGGAGAAAATTGAATAATCATATTTTCGTGAGGTAGTAGTTCTCTGTACACAGAAACAATATGTTTATATCCATTAAATGAAGGTGTGTGTAAGTGTAGTTAGAATATTTCTCATAAAACATCCTAGAATATTTAGTATATTGGAATTGTTATGTTATCATAGAATCAAAAGAGAATAGGGAGTGTATAAGGAAAATAATAGAAAGAAACTTGAGAGAAGACGTTACCTCTAAATCATGGAACTTATTTTTATTTGAGCCGAAAGGATTTCTTGAATTTCCTTATGACCAAGGTGATCCTTCTAGGAGGAAGGGAGGTATTTTGGGAGATTATTTGAGTAGAATTTGGAAGATCTGATGGGATTGAGAGCTGTGAGTAAGTTTCTAGAGGTGGTGTCCTTTTATAATAGATATGACGTGCACTTTAGAAAAGTCTTGAAATATTAATTTATTATAAATTCAATTTAGATTAAAAATGGTCTGAAACTCATTTAATTATAAGATAATATTATATTGGTTCAAATAACTATCATATAATAATTTTTAGACTAGTTTTGAATATTTTTTTATCCTTATATTTTTGGTTTAAACCTTATTTTACCTTTTTAATCTTACAGTGATGTCATGTTATTTACACATTGTGGGTTTATGTAATTACCATATCTGGTCAAAAGAAAAAAAATTCATTTATGAAATATTTGGACATATTTTAACCATTTTTACAAATCATGTATTTTTAAGAATTTAGTATCATTTAATAAACTATTATATATTTAAGTTATGAATTATGTCAATTTTGGACACTATTCATACACGACTTTTTTTACAAATTCATAAAAAATTGATTCCTTGAAAAAAACCTTAAATAAATCCTAAAATTTCATATTAACCAAGATAATTGTTTGATGATATTAATTATGTCATATAATATTTATAATATCATTTATTTGAATCCTTTATTAATGAAGCAATCACTACATCATCATTATGTCATAATTAAATATATTTATTTAATGTATAAAAATAATAAATAAAATATAATGATGTAGGAAATATTTTTATATTTCTAATTAATATTTATAGTCGAAGATATATCTTATATAACCCCATATAAAAATTGTTTTAGTCTGAAGATACATGTTTATGTTATATTTCTCTTTACTTTAAATTAATTCTTATAACATGTCATCATCACACCCAAGTGGCTCCATAGGGTCCCCAAATCGACCCAAGTATGACCTTGTTTAGAAATATATCATCCAATAGGATTATGACATGTTTTATGGTAGTTTAATATTATTATAATATTATTTTTTACCCTTATTTACCAGATTTACCCTTCAACCACGGTAAATAAAAATAATTACTGAAGTTACTATTCATAATGTCCAAAAATAAAAGGTACATATTTAAAAAATTTGGACCTTATAATTCCAAATATTAAATCCATTTTTCCAAATTCGAAAAAAATAATTGGAAGAAATTAATTTAAAATTAATTCCCATTGTCAAAACCACAAAACGAGATTTTAAGAAGTAAAATCTATCAAAAGATTGACATGTGTTTATGTCTAATTAAAATGTAAAATCACTTCAAATGACCATAATTGGATTAAATTATAAAAACATAATATAATTAAACTTTAAAAAAAATTTAAAGGATAATCTAACTATATAAACAAATTATATGAAATGACAATCTTGAATTAAAATGCAGCATTTTTCACAATTCATTAAAATATTAATTTCATCAGAAAAATACCAATGTTTCTACCAAGGTAAATTTTGATGTACATATTCTAAAACAACTTTTATTTTGTAAAATATAACATATAAAAGTGACAAGAACTATATTTAAAAAGGTTTATCTTTCAAAAGGTGGTAAACCAACCTTTTAAAAATATTAGAGGATTTTATGCTTAGAATTGGATTAATTCTCATTTTAAGCCTCTAAATTTTTTTGGATAAATGTTAAAACAATTAACAAACATGTATACTAATATTTGTGTTAGTTCTATTCATTCCATAAAATATAAAGACTAGGAGTCAACTACTTTTTAAATTAATAATAATATTATAATATTTTTTGGTATAACTCAAAGTTGTGAGCAACGTAATATTTCAAAGAAAACTGTTGTTGTGTGTTGAGTACACTATCATAAAAATAATCCACTTTAATATAAAAATAATATATTTTTAATAAATATTAATATGTATGAAAATTTATTATTCTTTAAATACCTAGTTTGTTACACTTTTGATCCTGCAAAGGACTTCTAGAGAGCCTGCCATATTAGGAGAAGGAGTTTCCACGTATTGAATTCAGCACATGAAACCTAAAAAGGATAATAAATGAAAAAAATTGAGGAATATATGTAATAAAGGAAAAAAATATGTGATCTTTAAATGAAAAATATACATTTATTCTCATGGGAAGGCATCATACAGTTCTCATGGCCTATCTAGATCACACGACATCTCTCTGATGTGTTAGTCCTGATCACGTGACACCCTTGGAAATTACTGCATCAATCACATGAATTCCTAGAGATATGATATCCATGTAACACAAAGGAACCTAAAAATATCATCCAAGTCATGAAAATTCCTCCAAACATTCCATCTAAATCATGCGACATCCCTCTGGCCTGTATACTTCAATCATGCAAAGCACCATATACATGTCAGTCAGATCATGCGATAGCCTTCCTACATGTTAGACAAATTACATGGGATTAGGTATTTCTTACAATAATATCACTCAAATCATAAATTTTCTCCATATAGGGAATCCTCAGTGTTTAATCCCCATTCAATGACATGATATTAATGCTCCCATATAGGGGAATCCACCCCGATGTACGTGTTGAGGCATTCCCATAATGGTAATGCTAGGGGAAATAACCCTTATAGGCATTAATTATCTATCACCACCCATCAACAGGTATATGTAAGATATCACTATAATGAATAAAATTCTAGATATAAGAAGCATACATATGACTCCTTTCTAAGGCTCTATCTCAATACATGGTTCCAAAGTTCCCTCATATATGTCATTTCATCAAGAAATTCAACTATATGGGTCGAGTTTAAATAAACTGCATGGATTTTTATTCCATTAATAATCTAGATATATAATATGACTCATAAAGGTTCAATTCCATTTTTGAGACATTAATAACCTACCTAAATGGAAATAATCTATAGAGTTCCTGGTTATATGGAATCAAAATATTAACAACTACTCATTGCTATGAAATAACAGGAAACAGATAAAGAAACTCATATACATACATATGGTCTCATTAATATAACCCCACTTTAAAAATAGAATGATTCAACACCAGATCATTTGTTAGGGTAAATAAGCATGTATCAGTATTTTTAAGTGATTTTGAAACATATCTAAAACCTATAATAAAGTCCTAGAATAAGAAATAATTCCCCCAAATAATGTGTGTTGGGATTTATCTCCCATACCCTCAACCAATGTGAATTCCTATGTGCCAGTGGGTTTGAATCCTTAATCGACCTCCTACCTTTAGAAAAAAGGACTATACGTAGTTATGGATATTAGAGCTGTTGAGAGTTTCTATAAAAGATTAATATGGTAAACCCACTATTAATGATTGTGAAACCAAAATTAAACCAAAAAATTCAATCCTCGGGGATCATATCTCTCTAAAGGAAACAATAACAATGAACCCAATGTGAAAGCATGTAATGAAAAAAATTACTGAATCATTATAGGAATGAGACTTCATGAATCTAGAATCTTGAGAATAACAATACCATATTTTTAAGGAAACAATTGTGACAAGTTGATCCATGCATTTATATATTTATCATATTTTATGGATAAGTGTTAATCAATTTCAGTTGTCCTGTTAGAACCTAGATATTGATGGTGTTTTATTTTATTTTATTTTCTTATTTTAATATGCTAGTTTTTATTCAACTTGGATGAGAATATTATATATGATAGTACTTTCATATATCAATATATAATAGGTTCATATATGTGGTCGACTACTAGGGTTTATTTATCACCCCCTGTATGTGCACTTCGGTGTGCATGCAGACTATTATGTCTACTTTCAGGTTGTGTACCAGATGCATATGGTTTGGGTAGATGCACATGAATACCTGATTGATAAACAATGATCATATTGAGTTTGAGGTTTAGTCTTTTCTATCTCAACAACATCTGGAGATTGATTATAAGGAACCACTTGTAATTAGAACTAGATCAATGTTTATTTATTTACTATAATTTATTTTGTATATGAGATAGGCATGGTGGTCGATCTTTTATCAAGTTCTAGCCTATTATGAGTTTTTATAACTGTATATCACATTTACTTTTTTATAGAATGATTCAATTTTAGTTATTTATATGGATTATTCTAATGTTTTTAAATATATATGTGTTTTTTTATTTCTATTGTTCTCTTATATAATGGTATTGTATCCATATAGTATCATGTTAGTCTATATCCATTAGTATGCAGACTTTAACATATGAGGAGGAAAACTGGAGGTCTTATAGTGAGATAGATCTTATTACTTGTTAGGTTGATCTGTTCTTGTTCTTTACAAATTGTTATTAGAGGATCTCCTTTATTTTCATATTATTTTGGGGATGGTGGACATGTACTCTAGAACTGAGCCAAATCTTTTTATGAATTACAAATAGGTGTGTTGAAAATCCCTTTCTAATAGTATTTCTAGGATACCATGTTATGGGATTTATTTTATTGGTTTTCTATCTTACATTTCACGATTTCACCCATGGATTCACTCTTGAGTTTTAGATTTATGATTTATGGACTTTTGGCTCTTTCCCTATTGGAAAGAGGCTTGTGTACATACATTAGTTTAGGCATTTAGAATTTACCTGACATTTAGCTATCTGTGTTAACAATATATATGCATCTGTTAAAATTTTATAAAATAAGCTATATGGTGTTGTCCCATATAGCTTCTTGATGTCACTCTACTCAACTAATCATAAAGTATTTTACTATAATGAAATACCATGTATAACTTATGATGATATGTTCTCTGGTGATGGAAATGTAGTCCCTTCTTTGAGGGATTCATGAAGACCCTTGTTAGTGTGGGATCTGGGTTCCTTGTTGGTGGATTATTGTGGGAAATTATGCCTGAGATGCATTTAGATAAAGATAATGTTTTCGTGAGTCAATGTTTGGCCTCTTTGTGGCATGATGGGAGCATGTCTAAGCACTCTTTATTTTTAAATTATTCATATTTGGCGACTGGTCAGGTGTATAACATTGTTTTGAGTGTGAGGTTCCTTGTTTTTTAATAGGATCTTCAAGGGTTCTTGAGTTAGTTGGAAATGTCCTATGAGAGTAGAATGGTTAGTGGCTTAAGCACATTAGTGAAGTTTTTTTGGGGAATGGATCATATGAGCATGATTTTGGTTGTACATAAGCATGAGATCATTGTATTTAAGTGAGTATATATAGGTTGGTGTGCAAGGGAATGTCTACTATTTATGTCTGTATTTTCATTTGGTTCATAGGTTAGTGGTGTATCTGTAGTAGACTAGTCGAGGTCAGTGCTCAAGGAGAAGTTTATGGAAAGCCTTATAGTAGTGAGTGTGTAATGAATATCTTTATATCTTATAAAAATTGGAATATTTTAAGGACTATTTTTAGGGAGTAGATCTGTGTCAGCATGAAATTCCAGGTAATCTTGATGTTGATATAATAAAATTCATAAATATATTATATCACACACATGCATCTTTACATAAATAACTAAATAAATTTTAAATAGAGTATTTGATGGGAAATATAATACCTCCATTAAATCTAAAATGAAAATTTTACCCAAGGAATGATATAAAATTTTTTGGCATTGGGAGTTTTGTTAAAGAGATATCATGGATGGATTAATAAACCAATAAATTAATTAACAAATTTTTTTATTTAATTATCTAAACCTAACCTCCTTTATTTAACCTCCATTACAAAAAATTACTTAGGGTTAGTTGCATAACCCTAGTAATTTAGAGAGGATCCATTAGGAGGAGAGTTTATGGATGAAAAAAATGGATCAAAGGTTGTTGATCAGTGTTCCAAAGAAGTTTATCGTTCTCTATAATGATCGATGATAAGAAACAATTATTAATAGGTGATTGATCCAAACATGTGGTGGGAATTGTTTTTATTAGGATTAATCTCATTTGTTTTATCCCATGTTGAACGTGAATCAATCCTCCTAATTATTGATTCTTGGGTCAAATGTTTATTTATGATTAAATAATTTTATCCCTAGGATTATTTTTTTATTCCTTTTTCATTCATTATTCTAATGGAAACTAATTGATTCCAACCTAATCAATTTCTACAGTTAATTACTAATGATTATTTTATGTGAATTTATCCCATCATTATATGCGTGTACATCGTCGACATTTCCTTCATCCATAGGTTAATAAATAACTGGTAGGTAATGGTTATGCAACCATTTTTGGCACAATGAATCAGTACCATGGGGTTGGGTTTCAGATCGGCGACATGGTTATTGTGCATCGAGAAAGAAGAGGATTTGGATTAGATCAGTAGATTCTCATTTTTTGGTTTTTGTCATTTAGATTATGTAGAATGATGGTGGATGTTTCATGAGTACACAAGGTTGTTATAATTCTACTACTGATGATGTTAAGGTTTGGTTAATCCAAGATATGTGTTTATCAGTTGATTTGGTGGTAGAATCATAGGTGGTAGTGGCACAAGTGAGACGTTGTAAGCTTCCCAGATTTTCTAAAACATACCAACATAAATGATGTTTAGTCCTAAGAGAACATCCCTTGTATCCCCCTGGCTACAATAGTTAGGATTATGTAAAAAATAAAACATCACATGCCTTGTGGGACTTACCACACATCATCTGACCTGTGACTAGTGACTCGTCTTGTACCAATGTGGTTCATGGGAAAAGACATGACAAAGTACATAAGCATGGCCAAAGTACACAAGCATGGACCAGTACCCTAACACGACCAGAGTACCCAAACACAACCAAGTACATGGGAATAACCAGAGTACATGGGCACATCCTAATGTACACAAACACATGTCAGAGGGCACTGGCAGAACTGTAGTAGGGAATACATGTTGTGTACTACTAGTTTATGATATTTTATTTATCAAGGGAAGTTTTAGGATCTCATTCTCTTTAGTGTAGACTATTATATCTTGGGTGTGTCCCTCTTGTCCATATCTATGAGGGTACAATGAGTAATCATTCCTTGAGTATAGGATTTAATCTCTTCTATAAGATTACTCTTAGATAGAGTTATAGAATCCCCTCATGTGGCCTAGATTATGATACTTTATCATTCCATCTTTCCTAAGGTTGGGTTTTAGATATCATCATAACCAATGTAACAAGGAATTAAAACCCCTACTTAGTGATCTATTTAAAATAGGGTTGGAATACCCCAAAAATCCTGTTCTAGACCCCCTATATTTGTATTGATATCTCCTAAGTACCAATGTGTACTTCTTCATGTCAAGGCTTAATGAGTATGACTTTTAGGATGACCGAAATTAGTGTTATCAAACTTGTTGACTCATTTCTCTAGAATGAGTGTTACATTGAAGCCTCTAGCAAGATTGTAGGATGGCTATATGATTGTGGATTTACCTTAAGAAATAGTGTCTTTCTTTATTATATCTGGGTTATCATTGTTATGTATCATGTTTTAATTGGAATTATTTTGTGAGGATTAGCTAAAAAATCTCTTGATTCCTTATGTTTGGTGATTTCTAGGTGTCCAACTGGGTATTTTTTAATCTCTCCTACATGGGATTATTATATTAAGGAATCAAATCCTAATTATAGGATTTGATACCCTATACATGATTAGTCTTGGATTGGGTTATAAAATCCCATTATGTGTCCTTGAGTGCGATCCTCTATCATTCTCTCCATCCACAGTTGGAGTTTTAGAAATTATTGTGACCAATGTACTAGGGTTTTCAATACACTACTTTGTGGGATGCTCCAGAATGGATCTGGTGTACCCTACAGGACTTAGGAAAGATCCCATATTTGTGTATCAATAAATTTTTAGTTCCATCACAAAATTATTCATGGAAAGGTTCCACGATCATTTCTTATTGAATATGAGACAATAGTGTTATCAGACCCATTGAGCGAGTTCACTTGGATGAGTGTTAATTTGAAACCTCGAGTAGGATCTTAGGATGATAGTATGGGTGTGGAATTACCTTTAATCTTAGTTTCTATCTTGATTATATATGGGTTATCATTTTTTTGTATCATGTTCTGATTTACATTTCCTTTTTGATGATGAGATGAACAATACCGTAATACTTTAAGTTTTATCATTTTAGGGGGACCTACTAGTTATTTTTATAATCACCCCTATATGGGATCCTCCCACACATGTCATGTCCTATACAGATGAAAAACATTTTAATGGAGTCCTAGGTGGACTAAGATTAGCAAGATCGTAGTTGAGCTAGATAGACCATGGTATATACTAGGTGTTGTATTTGATATCAGTCACCTTATTCCTAGTAGGTTGGACTATTTTTATAGTTTTGGTGGGATTATATTTGGTCATTATACTTTCTAGTATTGGTTTCATACTCTGATGTGGGATATATATGTGTGCAAGAATTATGATATCAATTGAATGTTTTCTTTTAGCATTGTATGGGTATTTGAATATGTGTGTGCATGTATACAGGTACCTTAGGATAAAGCCTCCCATATTTGAGATATTACTACTAAACACTGGTTATTAGCCCCTATCATATTTGTGGTAAGATTATGATGTCATTATTGTCTTATCGATATCCAGGTGTGCCCTGATGGGTTTGGTCATGATATAATGATATTAGAGGAGGGTAATATCACAACAATAGTTTTGAGATTTTATAGTTTTGAGGTATGGTTTAGGAACTTGGTAAATAGTGTTAAAGTTTTTCAAGATTACCTCTTTGTTTAGGGAATCTAGTGTTTGAGCCATGACCGATGTATCCATTCACTAGGAATCTGATAACTTGTTTGTTGACTTAGTACTTATAGGTACTAGTTATAGGGATGACATTGGTACATGAATCATATAGGAATGGGTCATGGTTTCTATGTACCTCTTCAGTCAGATCCATAGATATACTCATTGATTGTGGTATGTCATGTCCATTTCTATATGCTTCTCTGATAAATACCATATACGGTTTAACAGAAGGTTTTTGATGATGATACAAATAGTGTTGAAGATTCATTATGGGGTCCTGTATAAGAGGTGGTGCCTTCTCGTGGTTTATCAGTCATAACCCCACCTCCCGAGCATCAGGTTTATCTGAATTTACTAGCTGCAGATGTGAATTGGATGATCATGATGCATGATTTTTATATATAGTGACCTTTTAGGTTTTGAGGTGATCCAAAACCCCTTGTTGCTGATGATTGGATTGAATAAGATACATGAGTTTTCACCTTATTAGGACCCATACTGATCAGATAATCCACCAAATAGTGATCCATCTTCATGTATCCAAATGGAGATGGTGGAGTATATTATTTTTTAAGAAAGACTATATGAAAATTTAATAGAATTTTTTTGATATTCTCTTCATAGTGGAATTTTATCCGACTACATTGTTAGCATTTATTATTCAGGAGATTATAGGGAATCAGTATGTCAGCATGAAATTAGTTAAGTAATTATTAAGGTTCACTAACCTCCCATGATACTCCATGGATATGGTTTAATAAGAGTTAATTTGAGTATGTAACTTCAATAATGTCCTATATAGAGATATTTGAGCTAGTACGATTCTTATTTTCATTCCAACATATGTTGGATTGCTCAAACATTCTTTGGTGGTGGAGATATTCTTGGTATAGCAGTACCCCATAGTTGATACTGGAAGTGGGAACCCAAAAGCTAATACTTTTTCATTTGGTAGATGATTTCAGATCCAAGGATCCAATTATGCTATAAAATTCAGAAGACACTCTAAAGACTAAGGGTATATAGTTTTGGGATTGAAATAAGATTCCAGTCATCTGAGGGGGAGGTGGTTCTTCTCTTACTAAATATGGGGTCATCTCAATCAGGGTTGTATGAACCACCATGCATATTATATAGAGATAGATTATTTTCCATGTAGGAAGAGATAATTTCTAGATAATGGTGGTTTGTGGGGTAGAGGACATAGAATAGGATTTGGGAGAGAAGTAGGAGGTGGATGATGGTTTGATCTATTACCACCACCACCCCCAGGTCTTCCATTCCAAACTCAAAGAGTTGGTGTTTAGAGATGATGATAGTTGCAGGCTATGGAGTATTATGACCCTATAAATCCAGGGATAATTTAAGTTATGATCTGTGTCTTTTCTACTTCGGTAGTAGAATTAATAGAAATAGGTGAAATCCATTATTTTATTTCCATATCCATTATTTGAGACCCTGAGATTCTAGTTGAGCCTCTATCTTGATCCTTGTGTTTGGAGACATGCATTGGAGAAGATTCAATGATCACACACTCTTTCTAGAAGCGTGACCTTGTTCTTGGAGGATATAACTTTCTTTGGGATCCTTTCATGGCCACTATAAGGCTTTATGGAATCATCTTAGGTATGGACTAGCTATCCATAGTTCAATCATAGAGTGACTATTTTAGTGGAAGGATGTAGCACATCCACCTAGATGGGGTGAGTTTTTCCTTCATCGATGAGAACAAAATCTATATAGATAAAAACAAGATCATATGTACGAGGATAAAACTGATTTCTCATCACATGGTATGTATTACCCTCAACATAGAAAATATTAGGGGATTTAATCTCCCTGTAGTCATGGATTAGTATGAGGATGTCTTCCCTAATGATGTGTTGGAATTACCTCCCCAATAGGATATCAACTTCTGTAAATACTTATGACTAGGGAGTACAACGATATATTTCCCATAATATCATATGTATCATGTAAGAATTTGCATGTTAAAGGTGAATTTTTATGATTTCTAAAGGAAGGACCTTTTCATACCCAGTGTGTCACCCTAGGTGGCCCTAGTTTTGTTTTCCAAGAATGTGGATGGAATCTTGAGGTTAGGTATAAAATACCATCTCCCGAACCAAGTGTACCTCAAGAATAAGTATCCAATTCAAAGATTCGATGATCTCTTCAGTTAATTTTAGGGGTCAAGGTGGTTCTCAAAGATTGACCTCAAGTCAGGCCATCAACATCTATGTGTTCGAGATAATGATATACCAAATATGGTATTTTGATACTGCTATAGTCACTATGGATACATGGTGGTGGCATTCGGTATGACAAAAACCACAACAATGTTCATCAGACTCATGAACCATACATTTTATACTTTTTTGGACCATTTTTGTGTGGTGTTCATCAATGATACCATTGTGTACACTAAATCAGAGGATGAGCACATGTGATAGAGAAGATGGTCCTAATCCTACTCTGAGAGAACCATATTTATAGGAACCTCTTAAAGAGTCAGTTTTGAATTTTAAAGGTCCAATTCCTAGGGAATTTCATGTCAATAGACGGTTTAATAGTGGAACAAGTCATGGTTAAGGTAGTTTCATCTTGGAATCCACCAAATAGTGTGACTGAAGTGTAGATATTCCTTATTTTGGATTGATATTAATATATATTCATATAAATTTATCTAGTATTGTGAAACCAATAACTACTTTGACCTGAAAGGGGAAGAATTTTGTTTTTATATAGAGGGTCCAATGATCTTTTTAAGAGTTTCATTAAAGGTTTAAAATAATTCACATATTTAGGCTTCTAGAGGAGGGTTTTTAGTATATACTGTTCAATGATTCCACTAAAACTATAAATGGATATATTCTAATTCATAGGTAGGAAAAAATTTTCAATGGGTCCTACAATTTGAGAAACCATAAGTATAAATACATAACCCATGATATGGAGATGGAAACAATAGTTTTCTCCTTGAATGTGTGGAAACAATCCATTATGGGTGAGGAGTTCACCATATTTTCCAACCAGAAGTATCTCAAGTACATCTCATAGAAGGATCTCAACATGAGATAGTGGTTGTGGCTAGAGTTCCAGTAGGACTATGCCTTTGAGATAGTCTACACTAAAAGGAATGGGAAAATTATGGAAGATTATATCAGAAGGAGATTATGTTTATAGTCATTGAGAAATTCATCAAAGTAGTTGGCCTCATTGTATCTATCCTTAGTAGACGAGGATGGTGCATCTTATCTCAAATCAATGGTTATTACCCCTATTATTCTATAACATGTTAATGAGGTTTAGCTTGGATATAATTACTATGAGACCATATGAGTTTGGATTTCCATTGTATTCACTCCTGATGAATTTTCTGATGGTGGGGAGCACTTCAACCTTTTTCGAGGGTGGACCATGTTACTAGTGATGCTAAGGGAGGATGTTTTGAGGTTGTTTCATAAATTCCCTTTTATGGTAAATTTAGGTGTGGAAAATAAATTCCAGGACCTTCAGCATTAGTACTAGTTTATAGGGATGAAGAAGTGTGTTTTTGAGTTTGTATCTTGATGAATCACTTGTCAGTCAGTGAAGGTTGAGCACCTGGTTCCAATCGGTTTTTCTCAACCCCTTGAGGTAAGGTAGTTTATGTGTGATGGTATCTATATTGATTTTGTGATAATAATTCCTATATATTTTGTAGGAAATTATGTAATATGGGTGATCTTAAACCAAGTCCCCAATTTTTCCAACTTTTAAGACATTTGATAGTATAGTTTAGTAGAGATCTTGGGACGATTTTATGAGCATGAGATAGTCTGTATTCAGGGATTTCCCTCAAATTTTAATTCAGAATGTAATGATGTATTCATGTCATGATTACAGAGAGGATTAGAGGAGGAATTTTGGACTTAGTTTCAGTTGATCACAACATTTCCCCCCCAGACAGACTGCTAGACTAAACAAATCATGCAGGTTTTGGAGTAAATTCTTTGAGATTGCATGTTGGACATTGGTTGAAGTTGGAAGGATCACCTACCCTAAGTGGAGTTTTCATAAAACAAAAACTACCACTCCACCATCATTATTGAACTATTAATGGACTTCTATGGGTGACCCTATAGGTCTACATTATATTGGAAAGGTCAATGGAGTCATGACTCATGGGCTTATTGTTGGTGTGAGTGAAAATAGAGAAGGTGTAGATCATCGAAGAGAGAATTATGACTACATAAATCTATTATAAGTCTTATGAAGAACAATGATAAAGGGATTTGGAGTTCATATAGGGAGACAATGTATTCTTAATGGTATCACCTCAGTGAGTATGGTATAGATTTTTTCAGGTCAGAAAGCTATCTATGAGATTCATTATCTATTTACAGATATTGCGTGGGGTTGGCGAGGTGTCACACCACTTGGATCTACCTCTATAGTTAAATTGACTTCATGATGTCTTCTATGTGTCATGGTTGAGTAAGTATATTCATTGACTATCACATGTTATTGATTGGGGTGAGATAGACATCGAGGATGAAGATACTTTAATAGTGTACCAAACATAGATTGAGGATCGTTAGGATATGATCTTTAATGGGTGAATGACTTCCTTGGTGTTTCTATAATGGTAGTACAAGAATCATTAAGAGAGAACCTAGTAGTGTTATAACCATATGTGAGATCATTACCCTCATTTTCATGAGTAGTTTTTCTTTTTTAAGACTAAAATACCTGAGTTATGTATAATTAAATGACTCTTTTTTCCAGGTAAAATATTAGAATATTTTAAGGAATGTTTTTTTTGGAGACATGTGTTGAGTCTGCATGAGATTTTTGTTACCCAAGAGTATTGGTGTTGATATAATAGAAATATTTCAAAAATATACCATGCACACACAATTTTTCTCAAATAATTAAATAACTCCCAAATGGAATTTGAGATGGTAAATCTAAGACCATAATTAAATTTATAATGAAAGTTTTACCTTAGGATTGACATAACCTTTTTTTGGCATCAGGAGTGTTGTTAAAGAGCTGTTGTGGGTAGATTAATAAAGTGATAAATTAATTAATTTAGTATTTATTTTATTTTTCAGATGTAACCTCTATTTAATCCCCATTATAGAAAATACCTATGGTTATCTACATATCTATATGGATTTGGAGAGGATCTATTGGGAGGATAGTACTTGGATGAACAAAAATGGACCAGAGGTTATCGATCTATATTCCAAGGGAGTTCATGGATCTCAGCAATGACAAAAAATGTGGAGCCTTTACTTTTTAGAGATTAATCTAAAAAATGGTAGGAATTTTTTTATTAATCCTTTTTTCTTAATCTCATTTCTAATGCAAGTCAATCCTATTAATAAATGATCAATGGGTTGAATGTTGATTTAAAATATATAAATTTTACCCATGTGATTTTTTTTGTTTATTCATTCTTCATTCATCAATATTACTGAAATTTATTGAATCCAAACAAAAAAATAGATTTTTTTTCATTCCTTAAGTTTATTTTTTATCAATTTATCCCATAATTATTCAAAAGTTCATAATTGGAATTTTCTTTATCTAGTGGTTCAACAAATATCCAATATGTGATCATTAAACAACCATTATTTGGAATAACAAATCGATACTGTAGGTTTGGGTTTGTTATTGATGGAAAAGTTATGGTGTATGGTGATAGAAAATGATTGGGATCAAATCGAGAGATTATTGTTTTATTGTTTTGGGTGTTCTGGTGATGAATCATAATAGAGGATGTTTCCTAAGTGGTATGGTGGTTGGAATCTAGTCACAAGCTATGGTAATGTTCATTAAATCCTAGATCCGTGATTATCAATAAATTTACTGGTGGAATTGAAGGTAGAGGTCATTCCAGAAAGGTTCATAAAGCTTTATGAAGTTTCTAAAAAATCCTAAAATACACAGTGTTTAGTCTGAAGAACATAAGACATGTATCCTAATAGATATAGAGGCTAGGGTTTCAGAGAAATATAATATAATATGTTTTTTTCATCCTACCACATGCCATGTGGCCCATTACTGGATACTCTATGTGTACCCCTAGCGTACATAGGTATGGACAACGCATGGAACATGGGAATGGAATGAGAGAATGGGTATGACATGATACTCGGACATGGCTATAGTATAAGGAAATAGCTAGGTATAAGAGAATTAAGAGAGTACACTAGAACTATCCAAAGTACATGGTCATGATCTATATTACATGGGCAGACCCGAGGTAGCTGAGACAATATTTTTTCTACCAGTACACATCATATAATTTCTCTAGGGAAGTTTTAGGACCACATTCTATTTATTATAGACCAATATATATAGGGTGTGTCCCATCAATCCATCCCTCTGAGGGTACAATGATCCATCATGTCCTATGAATAGGATTTGATCCTCTCTAAGGAATTACTCTTGGATATAGTAACATAATCTCTTTTTGTGTCTCATAGTTTGATCCTCTATCATTATATCCTTCCTAAGATGGTGTTTTAGTAATTTTCATTACTACTATACATGGGTGTCAGATTTACTTTTAATAGTATATTCCAAATAGGGTCTAGTATGCCCACATTCCCTGGGTAAGATACCCTATTTTTGTACCAAAACTTTTGAGTTCCATCATATAATTATTCATGGAAAGTCACAAAAAGATTAACTTCTCTGATGATCACCATTAGTGTTATCCTACCCATGCAGTGAGTTCTCTCATATGAGTGTTTCTTTGAAACCTTGAGAAATATCATAGGATAGAAATATTGTTGTGGATTTACCTTGATAATTATTGTGTATCTTGATTATATTTGAGTTATCATTGATATGCTTCATGTTCTGATTGACATACCTTTGTGATGATGATATGAATAATCTCTTGATTTACATTTAGGGATTTTTTGGTATTCTAATAAGTATTATTATACTCATCCATGAATGAGATCTTCCCAAACATTTAATTTTTTATACAAATGATAGGAATTTTGATAGAGTACTAGGTGGACCAGAAACATGCATATCATATTTGAGCTAGACATACCATAGTATGTACTAGGTGTATCTTTGAAAAGAAGTCCCCCTCTTTCTATCAAGTTAGTATCTTTTTATACTTTCCATGGTCTTATATTTATCCCCTATTCTTTTAGTGTTTTTTTGATACTATGATGTGGGATATAGATGTGTGCATGGAATATGATATTCATTTTATTTTACCTTTCTTCATTGTATCAATATTTGGATATGTGTGTGTCTATATAGATGCCTTAGGATAAGGCCTTCCATTTATGAGATATTCCTACATGGCACTATTCTACAACCCTTAGGCTATTGAATGTGGTTACGGGATGTCACACTTAGCTTATCATTGTACAAGTGTGGCCTAATGGGTTGGGTCATGAGAGAGTGCACCATAGTTTTCTAGAGGACATGATCCTTATTTTAATTGGGGTTTTGAGTTTAGTGGGTGTAGTTCCTGGGGAGTCATGAATATGAGGTGGTCGGTGTTTCTTGTTAGTGTGTAGATGTGATCAATTTTTCTATGTCCATTCATTGGGTTTTTTAGTGTGTGGAGCATGGACTGTAGAGATTGTGCTTTTGTTTTTAGGTGATGTTAAGGGAACTCTAATAGTGGGGAGTATCCTCCAAGTCCCTAGTTGATCATTGTGTATTTAGAAAGTTTATGTGTGGGTGGATCTAAGTATATCTTATTTCATAGTTATTACCAAATTTGGAATTAAAATGTGGAGTTTGATGGTGGTTGGTTTCCAATATCAGGCTTGGTCTGGTGTTTGAATGATAAACATTACAAAAGGTATCAATGGTGAATTGAAAGCTAAGGAAGTAGAATATATTTCAGGATCATTTTTCAGGATGTTGGTGAGGTGGTCTCAAGGTTGGAATGGTGTTTTTTTTGAGGGAAGACAGTATATTTTGTCTTAGTGGTTGTGGTTACACTATGAACATTCATTTGGAATTCATTGATATAATGAAAACATTGGGAGGTGAATTAATGAAAATTATAGTTTGGTATATCTGGATATCACAAAAATGAGGACTCTTGAGGGTGATAAGAATTATTATGGGGAGATTATAATGACTCTTATCATTATGGGTTGTGAAAACCATAGGAAATTTGAATTTTTGCCTCTAGGGAGGGAGTTATTTTGATAACCGTTATTCAGATCAGGAATATGAGTGTTATATTATCTCAAATTAATTTTTATAGTTGGGTATTGAAACTCAAATTGGTGTTTGAGATCTTAGGAGATCATAGGAGAAAGGATGGGGTGGCCCAGAAGCTGATGTTTAAACTATATGCAACCACCATAGTGTAACCCTAAGAGGTGCGTTTTAAGGTCATGAGTCTAAAGAGGCCACAAAATAATCTTTTCAATGGAGGTATTCTTGTGTAGATTTTATCTTGAATAACCCTATATTCCATGAAACATAGTGGGGGGCCCTCTGGTTGGGTGCTCTGACTAGGTGGTTGCGCTACATCTAACACATTGTGATTCTAAACTGAAAACTATGTTCGATAGTGTATACGACACACAAGACCGAGCCTAAACAAACCACAATATATTATTATTTAAATATGAACATTATAATCTAGTCATTAAATTTTTAGGTATTAATATGATTAAATACTTCTAAGATATATATAAATGTCCTCTTCAATATAAATTTATTTACAATTTCTTAGTAAATAATTACTTAATTTTTAGAAAAGTCATTTTATTCATAAAAAATGTGTTTTCATTAAAAATGTGTTTTCATTAAAAATGGGTTTTATTGTATTTTGTGAGAATATATTATAATTAATTTATGTAACTTTTAAAAAAATTAATTTATAAAAGGGATATAATTTTTTATATCATCATATTAAAACTATATTATGGTTAAATTTTGTTATTTTTTAGAAAGGATTGATTTTTCATTGAATAGTGAAAAATACTGCATTCTATTGAAAAATATATTGTAATTTTTAAAATATTTAAAAAATAAAATTATATTTTATATTAGTTTTAAAATTTCATTTTCTCATTTGGATAAAAAAATCCAAATATATTCTTTTGAATGAAATTTATAATTGAATTTTGTATTAAAACATTTTTTATACTCAAAAATCACTTTTATGAAAAAAATAGTTTTTGTTTAATTTTGGGTTTTATTGTTAAATTAATATCTAAAAAATTGAAAAATTGAATATTTAAAAACTCAATCCATATTTTTAATTATGAGGTCAAATTTTTTTAAATATGTCCATTCTTATTTTTAGCCATTATGAATAGTAACCATTATAAATAATTATCACCATAGTAAGGGTAAATAAGATAATTAAGGTTAAAAATAATGTTATAAGAAAAAATGACCCTAACACTTGAATTTATATTATTTTATGATTTTAAATATTTAGTCTTCATCCATGTTTCTAAAATATGGAAATATGGTGCCATATTTCATTGATTTAAACCTTTATAGTATTTTTTTGTAATGTAGTGTCAAAAATGTCATTCTCTTTGTTTTATTATTTCAATTTTTAAAAAGGTATAAGAAGGTGCTATTTTTTTTAAAACGTCCATTTTTAAGATAAATTATTATTTTTACTTTCTAATTTATTTTAAAAATTTAGTGGTAATAGAATTATCTTAAATTCTTACACATCACTAACACGATATTTATTCACTTAATAGAAAAATGAAATAAAAGATATTAAAAATATTAAAAGTCATATAATATGAGTGAATAAATTTTTATATGATTTTTTAGATATAAATAATATATTGTAGAGGTTTTAGTGTATTGTATTATAATTCCATTTTTTCATGTTGTTTTCAAATTAAAATTAAATTAATATTTCCATAAATGAAATTAATTTTATTTATAAAAAATAATATTTTATAAAAGGATTTAAAATTCCTTATAAAAATATCATCATCTAGGTTATTGGGATGTGGTTTCAAATATATTCCTTGTTCTATTTATGGTCCAATTTTCCTTTTATAGTAACTATCTTAACCCCTAAAGAGTAAAACCAATTGTTATCACGGTAATCATAAAAATGGTTATCTAAGGGTTAAAACATAAAAGATAAGTACGAAAACATAACCTAATATAGTAATTTTTTATTAGATGATATTATTGGGACTCTTACACATCCTATATTTAAAATATATAAATTTGGATCCACTTTTACATGATAAATAATTTATATTAATTTCATGCTTTAAAAAACATTAAGAATGTCCTTATCATCTCTTATAAAAGGGAACCCTTCTCCTCTTTTCATCACACTTAAAAACACATTTAGTTCATAAAATACATACCCAAATCCCATAACAACATTATTATACATGTTATATATGCCTTAGTTTTTGTATAATACCATCCTTGAAGTGTCTGAGGTGTAAAAAAAGGAAGTTATCTGAAGAAGAGGTGTTGAATTTAATCAAATGTTTTAGTTATATTTTCTCTTCAACCTCATTTAAATCCAATAAAAACATGATGAAATAATAACACCATTATCTTCCATATATTTATATGTTATAAATTTAATGTAATCACCTACATCTATCTTCTCTTCTCTCAAATTGGAAATGAAATCACCTTTCATATGTATGGAGAACTACCACCTCGTGAACCAATGTAATTCATTTTCCATAACCGCTTATCAAAAATGTTTATAATGAAGGATTTAATGAATAAATATGTTATTAATTGAATTATTAATATTTTTTATAATTGAAATATTATTTACCATTATTTGATTCCATCCATCGAAAATGGAAACAACATTCATGCGTACGTACGACCTATGATCTCCATGAATGATGTAATTTATTTATTTTATATCTACCTTTTATTAATGAATATATATATAAAGAATATATATGATATTAATATCATTTTTAACATTTTTGTGATTATGGAACCATGATCAATGTATAAATATCGATATTATTGAACCAAAACACACATGAAACCTGAAGCATTTGTCACCCAAAACAAAGATTTTAATAAAGAATTGATAATAAATGGGCGGTAACTTGTTATAATAAAATAAAATATGATAAAATATATATTATTATGGTTAATTAATAAAATTATAATAATTATATATTTATTATATATGAATTTATAATGCATATGAAGAATGGAAATACTTAAGGCAAGAGATCTCTCGGAGCCAACCATTTTATTTGGGTTTAAACCTTTTCTATCTAACTCACTTTATCTCTCACATTAATGTTATGAATTTTTTTTATATTCTATATGTATGTATCTCACATATATTTTTATATTATGTTTCCTTAATTTAATGGTATAATACATCCCTTTTGTTCATTTCTAAAATTCATTCCTTATGAAATCTCATTTGATTATGATATGAGGAAAGATTATGAAACCTACTTATTTACACGGGGGTAATTATTATGATTATGACTAATTATTAATTTAATTTTTAATCACACATAATCATAAATATTTTATAATGGGTATGCCTATATTGACATCCAATTAATTGGGTAAATGTTTTGTCTCATGCGATGTTATGTATGGGATAACTGAGTAAACCTAATCCACTATGGGACTTTGTCCACCATGTGATATTATCTTGGTAGTTAGCTGTGACTTATGATTAGTTCATGTTTTTTGTTTATTTTACATTTCCTATGTTTCCATGATATTATGACACCATGTTAATTATGTTATACTCCCATGTGTTTACTCATAAGCATTATTTTTTATGATATCATGTTATACCTTTGACTCACATTTTATACTTCCTTGTCATGTTTATTACCTTACTAAAATTTTCTATTCACTACTTCTGACTATGTATTCCCCAGGCATCACATAAATATTTGGGATCTTAAAGGTATTTGGGAGCTCATTATTAATATTATAATAAAGACATTTTATATTAAAATTTATATATTATATACCTATTCTTATAGAGACACTAGGATTTAGATCCTAATTTTATAATTAATTGATATTTATGTCAAAAATTATGTGATAATATGTGTAAAATGTCATAAGTAACTATACTACAACCTAGATGCCACATCGTCTAATAAACATGGACTGGTCAAGAAGGACTACTATGATAACCCAACTTTTTATTACACATTAATTAAAGATTTATTACATAAAATTACACAAAATACAACTCAGAAGATCGAGAATTTTAGTGTATTTGGGAATTATGTAAATTATATAAAAACTTAAAACCAAAAATACATAATCTTTATTAAAAATTTTTATAACATGATCGTACATAAAATTGCATGGGATAACCTAGGGACATACATAAGAAAGGGGAGAGATATAAAGCCTATTAATAGAATAAACATGGCATAACATGAAGAAAGTAGTACATGTTCAACAATAAGAATAACGGTGGGTCATAAAAGAAGTGATAATCATAAACCTCAACAATGAGGCATGATATAGAATCATAATCATGAAGACAGTATGGGAGATGTGGAAAAAACTTAAAACACCGCATAATAAAAACTGGTCAATGATAACTGCCAAAGAATCATGATTAAAAAAGTCCCATTATGGATTTGGTTCACTCAATAATCCCTTGAATGGTTTCTCATGAGACTAAAACATTACCCATTGCATTGGAGTGTTATATAATTATGGGCGCACCCATCACTTTCATTTCATTCTCATTATTAAGTGTGCCACATAGATCATACAACAAGGATTCATTCATCATCATATTTTATTCCATGACAAATGAGTGTGGAATAAATACATTTAAGTACCAAATCAAAATTTATAAGGGAATAAATGTGTATAACCTTGATAGAAAATGGGTATGTGTATTCACTACACATTTGTTTATCATGGAAAATCATGGTAAATTTTGGCAGCATTACAGGGGCGTATAAATGTTCTTGGGTGGGATTAATGAGAGAAAATGGGTAAATCATTATTTATAAATCATAAGGGTAGTAAGTGGGATATGTAAGATCATATCCCAACATTAGGAAATGAATATAAGAGGCATAAGATATTTAAGATACTTGCATAAAGTGGAGAAGGAAAAGAACCATTACATTGAGAGTGTGACTCCAAATGTTTAGGAGGAGATTCTTGAGATCTTGAGGGACCATAGGATGACTCTATAAAAGGGGGGGGGGGAGAGTAAAGATATGCTATAAGGATTTTTAGTTAAGATAAATAGGATCTTGTATGGGTTTATATAGGAAATGAGTGTGTAATTTTTTATCATTTCTAAAACATTCGTTTTGGACTCTATAAAATAAAAAAAATAAAACCACAAACATTACTATGGGTTTTTACCATGGTTTCAGCCAATTAGGGGTTGATTTTATTATTTTATAAGGTAAATGTCTGAAAATATTAAAATATTACCCTTGATTATGTGGAAGTGATTCGGGTCCTTAAATAAATGATTTTAAAACAACAAAATATATTATAGGTTTTGGAGGATTCAAAAAGGAATTATAAAATTAATAAAATATAATTAAAATTACATTATTTAAAATGGGAATCATATATTTGGTCTTTTATACCGATTACAGTATTTATTACATCATTTTTTGGTCCTTATGATATCATAATATACACTATATATTTATATCGTATTTAATTTTTACTTAAAAATTCCACTCTCTCCATTTTTTTTAAAAACAAAACAATTGGATAATATCCATAAGATAATTCCAAAAATAATATTTATTTTATGAAAATTACTTTCTAAACATATGAATTTTTATGTTTAAAATTGAATTTAAATTTATGGATAAATACTATGTTTTTAACAATAACTATTTGCAAACCCTTATAAAAATTTCACTCAACTTCCTAAAAATTATATGATCGTTTACATTTAATAAAAATAATATAATAATTATATTTTTTAAAAATAAATTTATTTAAAAAATACATTAATTAATAAAAATATATTCCATAATTGAAATTTCATATCACCCAAAAATAAATTTTTATCATATCAAACTATAATTTTTATCTAACTGGTTACTTAATAATTTATAAAGTAAAAACAATAAGGGATAAATATAAAAATTATTTCAATGAAAATTAAATATAAATATTCATACTATAAGGGTTAATTTGTATCTAGTCTTTGATAAATTAATTTTACCCTTAACTAACCTATTCTCCTTTTACCTTTGTAATTACTATTTACTATAGTTACTAGTCATATTGTTCAAGAATTAAGCTGACCTTATAACCTAATATTAATTATGATGATTTAAAATATGAAATTAATTTTTTCAAAATCGATTAAAATAGGTGGAAGAATTTAATTTAATATAAAACCTCCAAGCATGATGGAAATTGGTTTTCCAAAAAATACATTTTTAAAGGAAAAAATGATTTTACATTAACTATATAACATGTAATCTTAATTATTTGAATTTAAATTCATAAATAAATAAATATATATATATATAATCTAAAATTTTCATTTAAATTATTTCTCCTTAGGGTTTATTTTAATTAGTTATAATTGAGAGAAATTATGCATATTAGAATAGTTTTTAGAAAAATGTATTTTTATCTTAAAAAAACTTATATAAAAATTAGGCATAATTATGATTTAAATATAATTAATTGAATTAAATATCACTAATGAATAATTATGTTACCTTGAAATAATATTAAAAGAATATTGTTAATTTTATATTACTTAATTTATTAAAATAAATGAAACTTTTACATTAAAATGGTATTTTTCACTATTCACTAAAAAATCAATATTTTTTGAAAAGTTAAAAAAATAATAGTTGGTTAATTTTAATATGATGATATAAAAAATGGAGCTCATTTTATCAAATGAATTTTCTAATTTTTGTATAAATTAATTATAACATAAATTTACAAAAATAAATAAAAATAATTTTTGAAGAAAACATATTTTGAAGAATGAAATGAAATTACAAAAACTTGAGTGATTATTTACTAAGAATTTATCAAGACATTTTTGAGTAGGATATATATATATAGAGACACATATTTCACAATTTAATTAATAATATTCATATCCAAAATTTAATTTCTATGTTAAAATGGTCATATTTAAATTATCATTGTTTGTTTGGGTTCAGTGTTGCATATCGAATGCGCTATCAAACATAGTTTTCTCTTTTAAAAAAACTCAAGGCATTACATTCTTCCACCCTTTAATCAATTGAGTCTTAAAAATTTTAACTTAATTATGTTTATTTCTATTTCCATCCATTGATTAAAATAATGGAAAAATTCAGGATGAGTAATTTTAAACTATTAAACACATAAAAAAGAATCCAATTACATTAATGGGATAACTTATAAATGACATGTATTTCCATAGATTAAGAATCAATAGTTTTCAATCTATGTAATCCATGAACTATTTCATAACATATACTCATATAGTCATTTTTTTCCTTATTAATTGTTCCTAATGATTTTTTTAATTTACTAAACAATATCCCATGGGAGTGTTAAAGAAAGTGTGCATCAAGACCCATTGTCATGCACTAGTTCATGGTTGAGTCTAGATCAATGCAATGTTTTCAGGTTTTACCCCTATGCACATCTATTCTAGAGACACATCCACTAATAATATCCTAATAGGGATGTATTTCCTTAATAAACCACTTACTCTATATTTACCAAAATTTAAGTATGTTTTCTTATACGTATTCTGATCCTTAAGTATTTCTCTAGTGTTTTATAATAATAATACAAAAAAAACTAAACTTTTCCTTGGTACCATATATTACAACTCAACTCTTTATTACACATAAATTGATGATTTATTATATAAAAGTACACATAGTACAACCCATAAGATAGATAAGTATAATGTCTTTGGGAATTATGCATATTACATAACAACTTAAAACAGAAAATACATCATCTTTATTAAACACATCCTTAACATGATCGTACTTAAAACTACATGGGTTAACCTTGGTACATAATAAGAAATGGGTGAGCTATAAATCCCATTAAGGGAATAAACATGTCATAACATGAAAAAAGAACTACAAGTTAGAAAATAGGCATTTAAATGGGGAATAAAAGGTGTGAGAATCATAAATATGAACAATGATGCATGATATAGTATGATAATAATAAATACAACATGAGAGATGTGGAAACAACTTAAAATAATGCACCATAAACATAGGTCAAGTATAAATAGAAAGAAATCATTATGGAAAAAGTTTCATGATAGATTAGGTTCACTACCTAAACCCTTACATGATATATAATGAGATTAAAACATTATCCAATGCATTAGAGTGCTATATAATTTTGGGTGCACCCATAACTTTCATTTCATTCTAATAATTAAGTGTTTCACATAGATAATACAACATATATTCATTCAACACCATATTTTATTACATGGAAAAGGTGTACAGAATAAAGACATGTAAGTACCCAATTAATACGTATAAGTTAATAAAAGTTAATACCCATGATATGAAATTGGTATGGGTATTCACCAAACAATGTTTTATCATGAAAATCATGTAGAAATTTTAAAATCATAATAGGGGTGTATAAATGTAAATGAGAGGGATTAATGAGAGTGAAAGAGGTCTCCCATTATTTTGAAATCATAAGGGAAAGAAGTAGAATATGGAAGAACATATCCCAAAATTTGGAAATAGATATAAGAGGCATAAGATATTAAAGATACTTGAATAAATAGGAGAAGGAGAAGAACCCTTACCTTGAGAGATCAATTACAATATTAGAGGACTCTATAGAGGATAGGACAGAGTAAGTACATGCTCTAAGTATTTTGATTAAAGATAAATGGGATCATGGGTAGGTTTATATTGTAAATGAGTGTGGAACTCTTTATCATTTATCAAACATAGGTTTTGGACTTTATAAAATAAAATCACCAAAACCAGAAACCTTCCCAGGATTTTTACCATTTGTTTGCCGATAAGGGGTGGTCTTAATTATTTTATCAGGAAAATGGACGAAATTATCAAAATAATACCTTTTTTGATATGGAAGTGGTTCATGTCCTTAAATAAATGATTTTAAAACCTTAAAATTCATTATAGATTTTGGAGAATTCATAAAGGATTTATAAAATTAATCAAGTAAAAATAAAATAAAATTATTTTAAAGGGGAATCATAGATTTGGTCATGGATACAAATTATAGTATTTATTACATCATTTTTTGGTCATTATGGAGTCATAATACACAATGTACATTTATATCATATTTAGTCTTTACCTAAAAATTTGACTATCTTAGAAAATTATGAAATATTCACCATTAGATAATTTTGATGTTTTGATTCCAAAAATAATATTTCTTTTATAATTTTTTTTTCAAATATATGAATTTTCACTTTTGAAATAGCATTTACATTTATTGAGAAATTCTATTTTTTTCCAATAATAGTTTTTGAACCCTTATAAAAATCACATTTGACTTCATAAAAATTATATGACCATTTATATTAAATAAAAATTATTTAATAATATTATTTTAATAAAATATTATTTATTTTAAAAATCCATTAATTCATAAAAATTAAATTCCTTAATTGAAATTTCACATTACTCAAAAGTACAATTTGGGTTTTATCCTATCAAACTATAGTTTTTATCAAACTAATTACTTAATCATTTATAAAGAAACAAATATGGGATAAATAGAATCATTATTTCAATGAAAAGGAAATATAAATATTCATACTATTTGGGTTACTTTGTATCATTTATTTTTAAATAATTTTTACCCTTAATTGACCTATTTTCCTTTTACCATGGAAATTGATATTTATTACAGTTACTAGTCATATTGTTCAAAAATTAAGTTGAAATTTTTACCAAATATTTATTATGATGATTCCAAATATGGAATACATTTTATCTAAATAAATTCAAATAGGTGGAAGAATTTAATATAATATAAAACCTACATGCATGATGGAAAACAATTGTCATAAAAATACATTTTTAAGGAAAATATGATTTTACATTAACTATAAAACTAATAATAATAATTATATGAATTTAAATTTATAAAGATAGATATATAATCTAAAATTTTTATTTAAATAATTTATCATTAGAGGTAATTTTAATTAATTATAATGGTGAAATATTATGAATTTTAGAACAGTTTTATGAAAATTGTGTTTTTAATCCTAAAAATAATATTTTTAGTAAAATTTGGTATAAAGATGATTAAAATATAATTAATTGAATTACATATAACTGAGGAATAATTACGTTACCTTGAAATAAAATTAAAAGAATATAGATACTTTTATATTACTTAATTTATCAAATGAAATGATAATTTTACTTTAAAATGATATTTGTCTTTATTTACTAAAATTTATATATTTTTCAAAAAATCCAAAAATTTCACAATAGGTTAATTTTGATATAATGATATAAAAAATAGAACTTATTTTATCAAATAAATTTTTTAAATGTTATATAAATTAATTATAACATCATTTTACAAAAATAAATAAAAATCGTTTTTGAAGAAAACATATTTTGAAGAATGAAATGACATTACTAAATATTGAGTGATTATTTACTAAGAATTAATCGATACATTTATGTTGAGTAGTATATATATATATTTATCTATTTTAATATGTAATTAATACTATTTATATCTGAAATTTAATGGCGCGATTAAAATGGGCATGTTTAAATAATCATTGTTTGTTTGAGTTCGGTGTTGTGTATCACATGCACTGTAAAATATAGTTTTCTATTTCAAAAAAACTCAAGGAATTACATTATTCATATATTTAATAAATTATATCTTCACAATTTAAACTTAAAATTTAATCTTCTAATTTCCATCCATTTCCTTGAATAATGGGAAAATTAGGGAGGACTAATTTAAAATATTAAATAATTAAACAGAAATCCAATAACATTAATGGGATAACTTATGAATGAGATGAATTTCCAAAACATAAGAATTTATAGGATTCAATATATGATATATGTGTTCTATTTCCTAGCATATAATCTTTTGGGAATTTGGTCCCCTTAATAGTGGTTCATAATGAGATTGTGAATTTACCAAAGAATATCCCCCAGGAGTGTCAAACTAATTGTGTAGCAAGGCCCATTATAATGTACCAGTTCCCAAGTGAGTCCAACTCAATGTGGTGTTTTTGGGTTTTACCCATTTTTACATATATTCCAGAGCCACATCCACTTGTAGTATCCAGACATGAATTAATTTTCTTAATTAACCACTTACTCTAAACTTACCAAAATTTATGGATGTTTTCTTATACTTAGTCTTATCCCTAAGTATATTTCTAAAGTTATCAGATCCTAAACCAAAAAATAACTAAACTTTTCCTTTGAAACTATCTATGAAGGCCCAACACTTTATTATAAATTAATTCATGATTTATTATATAAAAGTAAACATAATACAACCCATAAGATTGAGGAGTCTAGTGTATTCTAGAACTAGGTACATTATATAACAACATAAAACAAGAAATACATCATTTTTATTGACAACTTCCTTAACATGATCATACTTAAAGATATATGGGATAAATTGGGACATACATAAGAAAGGGGTTATCTATAAATCCCCATAAGTGAATAAACATGGAATAACATGAATAATGTAATACATGCTAGATAATAAACATACCAATGGGGAGTATAAGGAGTGAGAATCATAAAAATAGAAAATGAGGCATGATATAACATGATAATCATAAGAAAAACATGGGATATATGATAAGAACTCAAAACACTACATCATAAACATACGTCAAGGCCAAATGACAAGATATCATTATAGACAAATTCCCATGATGGATTAGGTTCACTACCTAAACAATTGAAGGAAGTATAATGAGACTAAAACATTACCCAATGCATTAGAGAAATATATAATTCTGGACATACCAATCACTTTCATTTCATTATTATTCTTAAGTGTGCCACATAGATCATACATCATGGATTCATTCATCATCATATTTTATTACACGATCAAGGAGTGTGGAATACATAAATGTAAGTCCCCAATAAATAAGCATATCTGTATAAAGTAGAATAAATTTGATAGGAAATGGGTATGGGTATTCACTACACAATTTATCATCATGGAAAACTATGGTGAAATTTTGACAGCATAGCGGGGGCATATAAATGTTCACCAGAGAGCTTAATGAGAGCGAAAGGGGTCACTCATTATTTAGAAATCATAAGGGAAGTAATAGGGATATGGAAGAACATATCCCAACATTGGGAAATGGAGATAATAGGCATAAGATATTGAAGAGACTTTAATAAATAGGACAAGGAAAAGAACCGTTACCATGAGAGTGTGACTCCAAATGTTAGGGAGGAGCTTCTTGAGAGCTTAAGGGCACCTTGGGAAGTTTTGGAGAATTCATAAAGGCTTTATAAAATTAATAAAATACACTTAAAATTACATAATTTTAAATTAAAAACATATATTTGGTCGTGGATACCCATTATAGTATTTATTACATCCTTTTAGGGTCACTATGGTGTCATAATACACAATGTATATTTATATTGTATTTAATTTTTACCTAAAAATTTGACTGTCTTAGAAAATTATGAAAAATTCACCATTGGATAATTTTGATGTTATGATTCAAAAAATAAAATTTATTTTATCAAAATTATTTTATAAATATATTTATTTTCAATTTTAAAATAGAATTGACATTTATTAAGAAATACTATGTTTTTTACAATAACAATTTTTGAACCCTTATGAAAATTACTTTTGAATTTAAAAAAATTATAAGATAATTTATATTTAATAAAAAACATTTAATTATAATATTCTAAAAAAATATTATTCATTTCAAAAATCTATTATTTAATCAAAATTATTTACTTAATTGAAATTTCATATTACTCAAAAATACAATTTGTGTTTTATCACATCAAACTATAATTTTTATCAAACCTATTACATCATAATTTATAAACTAAAATCAATAAAGGATAAATATAATAATTATTTAAATTAAAAATAAATATAAATATTCATACTATAAGGGTTACGTTTTATCTATTATTTGTTAAATTATTTTTACCCTTAATTAATATATTTTTCTTTTACCGTGGTAATTAATATTTACTACAGTTACTAGTCATATTATTCAAAAATTATGTTGAAATTATTACCTAATATTAATCATTATGAATCCAAATATGGAATAAATTTTATCAAAATCAATTCAGAGTGGTATAAGTATTTAATTTAATATAAAACCCACAAACATGATGGAAAACTGTTTTATGAAAAATACATTATTTAAGGATAAGATGATTTTACTTTTACTCCATAACAAGTAATATTAATTATATTAATTTAAATTCATAAATATATATATAATATAAAAATCTCATTTAAATTATTTCTCATTAAAAGTTATTTTAATTAATTATAATGGAGAAAAATTATGCATTTTAGAACAGTTTTCAGAAAAATGATTTTTAATCCTAAAAATAAACTTATACTAAAATCCCTTATAAAGATGACTTAAATGTAATTAATTGAAATAAATTTTCATATTTAATACTTATTTTACTTTTAAATAAAATTTAAAGAGCATTAGGTACTTTTATATTACTTAATTTGTCAAAATAAACTATAATTTTACTTAAAAATAACATTTTACACTATGAACTGAAAAATCCATATTTTCTAAAAAATAAAAAAATTTCACAATTGGTTAATTTTAATACATTTATATAAAAAATGGATCTTATTTTATCAAATAAATTTTCTAAATGGTCTATAAATTAATTATAACTTCTTTTTATAAAAATAAATAAAAAGAATTTTTGAAAAAACATATTTTGAAGAATGAAATGACATTACTAAAAATTGGGTGATTATTTACTATAAATTTATCAATAAATTTTTATTAAATAGAAAAAAACACACACACACACAGATATATATATTTCACAGTTTAATTAATACTATTCATATATGAAATTTAATGTCTAGGTTAAAATGGTAATATTAAAATAAACATTGTTTGTTTGGGTTCAGTACGGCGTATCGCATGTGCTATCAAAAATTGTTTTTTATTTTCAAAAAACATAGTGTGTTACAACTATGAAATAACCTAGGGGGGCACACCATAATAAAGTGTTGGGGGGTTTATAGGTATGCCCTGTATCCTCATGGTCATATATGTTGTATTTGGGTGGTTATGCTGTAAGTTGGCCCTATTTAAAGGAGACCGCGACACAACACTAGGGGCACACCATGGTGGCCAACCTCATGAAATTTTTTAATAGGTTTATGATCATAATATTTTGGTTATAACTCTTCATTTTAGGGTGATAGAGTGAAATGGTGAGGGCCTCTCAATTAGCTCTCCCCCTTTATTTTTCCCATTGGACCCCATACTTGTACATGATTCTTGGTGCGATATGATGATGGTTCTAGGTGAGTTATTCAATTCATCTCCTTTAATACTGGTTTCCATCACATCCCTTTAACTTTATAAAAACCAAGAGTGATTTTTAGGTCAAAATTCCACTATAAAATGGTTTAATTGGGAATAATTGTTTGGGATTTCATTTTTGGTGGCTCAAGGAGGTCTCAAGGGGATGAAAACATTCCATTAGAAGAAGTCTCACTTTAGTGAGGATGTGTACTAAGATTTTATGAATTTAATCCCTTGGAATTATATTAATTAAATAATTTTAAATTTTTATAATAAATTATTCATGTTGCGTGGTATGAGATTTGTTCCTAGGATGTGGATGAGTGTAGATATATACTGGAAACTCTGGAAGTCTCATCAAGAGATAGACAAATTGTCTGGTTTTATGTTTTTTAAACATTTAATAATAGATTAATTATGTGTAAATGATTTTTTTTGTTTCTGGTATCCCCTTGAGGGATATTGTGGGTAGGATTTGGGAATAATGGGATTTGGATGCCTCTATGAGGGGTTTTTGTTTAGAAAATCATCTCCTGACTCATAATTTAAGGACACACCCTCTGTGTTATTTTTCGATAGTGAGATATAGAAAATGGGGGAGGAGTATAGATATGGTTATTTACATATGAATGGAATTGGAAATGTGAGGGGTCATATTCCTAGTGATTCCTATATGAAATTTAGTGTTAGATCCTTGTCGTTGTCAGTGTTCTTTCGTGAGATGCTTCATTTTAGTCGAGGTTCCATAGTAGGACCTCCTTGATGTTTTTGATTTAGAATACCCCAGGTGAGTTGTGTGTTCAAGGTTTTCCTATAAGTTTTTGGTTGATATCTCTCCCAAGGGTAATTCAAATTTAGCCCCATGTAAGGGAATTGAGAATATTGTATGACATGGAATGAGGTACATTCAAGGGCTTCTTTGAGGTTTTTAGAATGGTTTTCAGAAGGTGGGATAGAGTATTAAATTAGATAGGATATCTAGTGTCTTATTTTCTTGAGGTTTAGTTTTTTCTAGAGACTTTAAGCTTAGATAAAACTACGAGGTGTCATCTATGGCTAGGTTATAATGAGTAATGATTGAGATAGTTTTAAGGGACCATTGAATATTACCTTATGGGTGACATGATATCTATGGATGTGTTAGGTTCCAGAGTCACAGGATGAGTTCATAGATCATAGGGAAGTTCCCCTCAAGGGTGGCCTATTTGGAAATCAGTGAGAGACATACACGAATTTTGAGCAAACTCTGGAGCTACTCATGCATTCTAATGAAGAAATGGTGGAATATTTTCTTTTGATTAATTACATAGTAGAGGAAGATGATAGGATGATGGGAATGTTGATTGTCATGGATATTAACTATGATTAGTGTGAATGGATTAACAAGAAATATACTATACTCTTAATAGGATTAAAATAAGTGAATATCAAAAAATAAGAGTACATTTAAACTTGGGGAAAGCTGGTATATCACTTTGAAGACCTCATAAATGATGATCCAAAAAAAAGGTAACCTCTGTGTCTGAGAAATTATTACAGGAGAATGAATCCAGTATGCTTAAATTATATTTCAATAACTATGTTATTTCTTTTAGTGTTTTATCTACATGAACCTTGTGTTTTATCACAATTTTCATAAAAGTGTTTTGATAATATAAAAGTTAAATTTTAGTCAATGAGCGGCGGTGCGAGAAATTATGGCTGAGTTGATGATTATGGAATTGGGTTTTTTTACCTATAATTTTATGACATAACTTATGGGTAATTAAAGTTTTTATTTCATATTTATTAGATGTGAGATGATTGTTTTTTTACATTATTGGATTAGAAGTGGGCCGTGAGATTGAATATATTCTCTCCTCTATTGGTTTACTAGAATTACATAGGTAATTGGAGATAATGGATAATCTAGATAAGAGAAAACATCCCTTAGTTTAATATTATATCTAGATATGGGATTAGGTATCATGTGGTTCCAAGGTACTAACATAGTGGGTTATGATTTTCAAGGATTAATATAATCCCTTGGTGGCCCAGTCAGGTTGTGTTCACTGATGGTGGGTTAGATGATTAGGTTGGATAATTATACAGGAGTATCGATACTTTTATTGGACTATTTAGTATTGGTCTAGAATTCATTCCACTAATTCAGATCCTGCTATTGGAGTCTTAGAGCCCTATAGTAATTCACATTTTTATTTTGGATACATGTGAAGATCATAGGTTTTTAGATTCATGCATATTAGTTTGTTAAACATATGAGAGTTTCCTTAAGATAGATCATATGTTTTTTTGTGTGGTGTGTAATGGTAATCCATGTTGGAGTTGGTTCCCTAGAAAAAAATTATTTTTTACGTTATTATAAAATTGTATTCATGGTTTTGAATATTAATAAAATCCTTATCACATCATTATGGTTCTTTTGTATAACATAGTATGGGATAATGTCCTAAGAGTAGCTATCACACTAAAAGGTCAGAGTAGTTCCCCACTATGATGAGAACCCCGAAGTGCTAAGACACTATTCTTGAATATATGGTCTCTTTCTAGATGATATAATTTTAGGGACACAAATGATACAGGTTATCAGGGGTGGAGACTCATAGGACTTTGAGGAACCATCTCATGGTGTATGCCCTTTGTAATATCTTGTATGGATATTATGAGAAAGAGACCCACCAGTAGGAAAATCACTTTTTATGTATGATTGGATGTTACAGTATATGAATATGCGTATTAGTCCATAGAATTTATTATTATTATTAATTATTATTATGAGTTTCACACATAGATGTATTTATAAAAACTGTGATGACATATGTTCACAGCAAGGTAGGATATGTTGGGTGTGTTACAAGTAATATTGAATTAATGAATAATAGGAGAAAGGATATATCCCTTCTATTCATTTATGAATGTTAATATCTTATCCCCTTTGATGGAAATGACATAACTTAAATAAATCCATGGACATGGCATTCTATAGGCAAGTTATATTTCTAAAAATTCAAAGAAATAGATATCGAGCTCCTAGGTTGATGGAACTAGCTTGAAACCTGCTTGATTAGAGATATTGTGATAAAGGAATTATATTACATAGTAAGCACCCATGTGATGTGACATTTTGTTGTATCATTAAACACTTTCTCTATGGGTGCCTTGATGTGTTGCTAGACTCTAACCTTAGACTTTAGGCTGCTTCACCTAATTCCACAGAGAAATAGGCCTAAATGGTCACATGATAAGTGTATCCAGAATATTAGTTAAATAATTTATTATTATTTATTATTTAATAGGTTGAATAAATATTATTCTCATACGTGGTTTAATAATTATTCATGTATGCTTTATGACATTTATTCTATCACTAGTTATTTGAGAGAATATATTTTGAACGAAAAATTTAATAAAAATTTATTTTCTATTTAGTGAATATAATATTTATTTATTTATTGGATAATAATGATGTGTTATTTATTAAATAAATAAATATAAATTATTCAAGGCCAAATAAATATTGTGAAGGAATGCCAGACTGAGTTTAATGGTCAGGTGAGAAATGATAATATTGAATATTATTTAATTAAATAATATTTAATTATAATTTACAAGTTCAGTGCATGTTGAGAAATAATAATATTACTATTATTATTTGAAATGGGATTTTTCTAGGATTAAATAAATAATAAGGTCACTTGTGCAATTATTTTATTTTAACCCTATAAATACAAATACCCAATTATTCTATTTTCTCTTTATCCTATTCAAATATGCACAACAATCTTGGAGAAACCTCTCAAGCCTAGAGAGATCCCTTATCCAAGAATGCTCCTAAGAATAGTGAGCAGTAATCCTCTGCTAGATCAAGGAGAATGCTTTGGAAATGATTCTTGAGTCGATCAAGGCCGACAATGCAAGTGAAAGGATCTTCTGTGCTAGCACCTGTAGACTCCTTCAATGACGTCTGAAGATTCCTATAAAACATGTGGATCACTTATAGAGAAAATCTATTCTTGGTTTCTACAACGCAATGATAGTACACTACAGATATTTCACCAGATTCATTAAAGAAAAAAGAATTCCAAAAAGGTAATTCTTTATCTAATTAAATTATTTATAAAAAATATGTGTTGATCTCATCTTTATCGGTTCTGATCTGATTAATTTTATCTATATTTGATTCAATTCCATTGATCTTAGTGATTAAATATCATATAGATCTTGGATTGATCATCGATCATGGGAAAACTCAATGTTGGGCACTACCCATTGCATGCTTCCGCTTCACCCAGAACCTACAAGAGGTATAAGTGTGGGAACATACTTATTTATTATTATTTATTGAACATTGGTGACTTACACATTTTAATTTTGTATTTCAATTCATGTTTAATCATTATTTTTATCTGAACTATGATATCTATTTCTCCCTCATTTTTTTATCATAGATCTAATCGAGATTTATAATTTTATAATTAAAATAAAATAAAGGAACTCATCCAAGGTTTCCAAGGATTCTGTCTAGATAACACAACAGTACACACGATGTAATCAGAGTTACACACCATGTAGTTGTGTTCAATGCACCATGATTTAATTCAGTAATTACTCAAACCATGTACATTAGTGGCATGTAATGTTATTAATTATTATATCACCTATTGAATAGGATAGACTGGCGTCTGGTCAGCTGGACTATATTCCATGTGACCCATTGGACACGGTGTGTAGTCCCTTTGGGTCAGAAACAAACCATGTATTCTATACACAGCCTACCCAACTGGTGACTGTGTAACACAGAGTCAACACAGTATGTGGCCCATTAGAAACATCGTGTACTCTAATTTTTCAAGGAATAGACAACATGCCAAATCCCTAGGTGTGTGTATCATACAGACGGTGACAGGTGCACACATAGTATAGATCGGATCTACACACCGTGTTCTTATAAAAGGTTATGTAGATTTAAAATTTATTTATTTTACTATGTAAACCTTGATACATGTACTTGAGTGTGCTCATAATGATAGTCCACACCATGTGATAGGTTTTAGTATACATAAATATTTAAATGTTTTTTTTAATATCGACATAATGTTCAGATCTAAATTTCATTTATGAGTTGTATTACAAGTTTTTACTCTATGTGTATTGAAGTACAACACTTGACCAAAAAATCATGTAATTCATGTAATAATCCCTGAATTACACGCTGTGAAAGTATGTGATAAGTCATGTATGCCATATATAATAAGAGTAAAATAGTATATGAGTATAATACATGTTGGGTAGAATCAGACGGTTATTAACCATGTTATTTACAAGGTACAAGTTATGTACACAGTTAATTTTTAATGAATTCACTTAATTTTTTTTAAATTATAATGGATGATAATCTCAAGGAAATTTTGATAAAAATTAAGATAAAAGGATTTATTAATTAAAGATAATAAATAATCGATTCGATCATGATTTATATTAAATAATAATGATTAAATAATTGAATTCTAGTATTATTAAGTGCATAATTTATTTCTTGCATGTGGATGATCATGAGATGGACCAAAAATTTTGTATGTGATTGGTTTCATTTAATTTATTATGAAATTAAATTATTGGCCTACGTTCCTTCTCTCCTCATTATTATGTAGGGCCTACGTGCCCATGGTTTCATTGATGTAAATCCACTTTTCCACTCACCTACATGTGAGTAAAAGGCATTTGTAATGTATGGAGCTCCCAATATAGTGGAGGTAGTTCAATTTCAGAGCTGATGAAAAACCAATCCAAGGAGATACAAAGGTGGACAACTGGAAAGCTATAACCCAAACCTCAATTGCTTCAAGGTGTTTCTCCCCTAGGTCAATAGTTATTTTTTCAACCACTAGATAAACTAACCATAGTATAACCTCATGATCAGACCTTTTATTTTATTTTTGTTAGATTCATGGTTATTTCATCATGTATGTATTTTCATGCTAACATAATTAATGAAATAAAAAGCATGAAAGATAGAACTAAAATAAATCGGATTATGTGTAAATCTTATCTAAGACATTGTAAATCACTTAATTAATCCCACTTAATATTAAAAATCACGTGATAAAAATAATAATTGGATATTTACACACAATAAGATAAAATCCCTTGATAAAATATTAAGTTAGTATAGCCATCCGTTACTTCAGTTATAATCGAACCACAGTTCAAATTGATTGACCAACCTAAGTTGGGATACTTTCATTTATTGAGGAATTATAACATGAGGTTATGGGTTCAATTAACATGGTTCACATCAAGGTTTGACCCCCCAAAGTAGAAATTAGAGTAACTAAGAGGCAAAGGTTGAGGAAATATAAATTAACGATTTCAGGATTGGAGAGTCCACTCAACATATCAAGCAACTATGAGTTAATGCGGTTCGCATTTGGAATGCCTACCTAACCATTCATGTTTCTTGACCAACCAATTTTGGGGTGATGAGAAGGGTAATATGGATCCTTTCCACTTGAATTTCCAAGTAATAGGAAAATCGAAAGCCAATGGTGAGGGCTATTGGGTTTCAATAAAATAAAGGGAGTCTAATAAATATAATTTTTATTTATTTATCTAAATTTATCATATAAAGTACTAAATTTTTTCTTATCTTATTTTGTAGAAATAATAATTAAATGACATCAAAAATATCATTGCGATCCATACTTAAAAAGGAAAACCTTCTCAGAATCACCAATTTCTAGGAGTGAAAAAGGTGTCTATGGGCCATCCTTCGCCATGATAGGATATTGTATGTGATGGATGAACCTTTACTAGTTGCTCATGGAAATATGGTAAGTGATGAAGAAAAATATCTCTATAAGAAACATCTGAATGATTCTATATATTTTTATTGATTCATGATATCATTAATGTCCAATAATCCTTTAAAGAAACATAAGGATTTGGATGCCTATATCCTGATGCCTCACCTTCAGGATCTCTATCAAGAGAAGGTGATACAAGAGAGGTATTGTAGAGACCTGAATCCTGACGTACATGGACATTACATTAATTTTGCGGAATACTTAGTACATAACAAAAACACACACAAGGACCGTAATAGTTTAGTGTCTTTGGAAACTCGGAATATAATCTTCTAATCATGGTGAAAGATCTTCAACATCTCCCATAAAGATCATCTTTTTTTTAAACCTAAATCCTTTCTTTATGTCCTGGGGAAAAGAAAACATAAAAGGGTGAGCTCAAATGCTCAGTAAGGGTAAACAAAAGAAATATCAATCACATCATATTCATAAGAACATATCTTTTGGAAATCTTAACCTGCAAAATAGATCATAATTTCATAACATGGGATAAATCATAGTAGTGAAATATAATCCCAATAATCATAACTTAAAACATGAAACTTTTTGGAATACACACATAATCATAGAGAATCATTTATTGTTAGTCAAGATTCATTTCCAAGACTATCTTAGTGGACAAAGTCCCTTTCTGAACCGAGTTCATTCCTCGTTTCAGTCCTGTTTCACTGAACCGGTATAACCTACCGTTCCAGCCATGTCTATCTCATGAGATATAAAATCTTTACCCAATTAATTGGAGGCATATATAGGTCCCACCCATCTCATAATTATACCATTCTTATGTGTGACACAAAATCATAAATCCTACATCATTGCATAACCCATGTAATAAAAATTGGAATCTTAAACATCGTGACATAATAAAACAATTCATATAAGATAAAAAAATTCATAAAAATAATTCCATCACAATATAATCAATTCAATGTAATAATAGGGATAGAAACAGAAACCTTTATTATCTTATATGGAAAATACTTTTGATAAAACACTTGAACTCCATTCTTGAGGAAAATATCCATTCTTCTTCAAAAACACTTTTCCTTTCATAACATGTCATACAATTCTAAAATAAAAGAAGTTGATTAAAAATAAACTTGAAAACTTGTAAAGTAAGCTTCTTTGAAATAATGTTTTAAAAATCCATTCATGCCGTATAAGTTAAAAAAAACATTCTTCTCGTACTTTTTTTTGGAAAAGTCAAAAAGGTACCTTGTACGAAAAACGACAAAAGATTCCTTTCATATCTTTTACTAAGAACTCACCGAAGGGTAAAATTTAATTTAAACAATTGTAGATGGATGGAAATAACATTAAATATTGAGGAAACATGGATGTGGATAATAAAATACACCCCAGTAAATACCAAAGTATAAACAATCTCGGATAAAAATGAGATTGTGATATTTTCCCTTACCTTAAGTCTGATTTGCTTCGTAAGTGTCCGAACCTCCTGTATAATGATTTAAATAATGTCATTAACTTATTACAGAATCATATTCATTGTTATGATATCATATATGGTTCACTTATGACTTTATATTACCCGTTCTTTTGTAAATTCCATGTTAAAGAAGCGTTTTGGGTAAAATCGTTTCATTTATCATAGGTGTTTGGACTTGTTGTTCTTGATATTATTATTACTTATATCATGATTTACTTACTTCCAGAATATGAAACATTATTTATATATCATATATATTCAGTATATATATATATAATAGATAGATAAATGAAATGAAACACACCGTTCCTGGAGACGGTAGTCCGTACGTACGCATGAATGCTGTTTTCCTTTCCTTATTGTCTTGAATTGAAGTAAGTAGATGAAATACATATATACATAAATCCAGTAGCATTATAATGTCATATATTTCATTATTATTGCTTATATATACTTTATAATCATTCTTAAATGGTTAACATGGAGAATGAATCTCATCGCGTCGTGAAGACAGTAGTCCGTACGTACACATGAGCGATGATATCATTCTCATGATCGTGAACTTGTGTTGAAGTGTATGTATACTATTTAAGTATCAATATCACTTTATAATAATCATATATATTTACTCATTACACCATTATGCCCATCCAATTAAGGTGGTGGCGGAAAATAGATTACACCACGGCGTGGAGACGGTATTCAGTACGTACGCACGCGCGGTGATTTCCTTTTTCCGTAGGATGGATAGAAGGTTAATTAGAGATGTTTCATATTTATAATAACATATCAGTATATAAGAAATAATGATGTTATTACTTTATCATAAAACAACTAAAGAAGAAGAAGTTGAAGAAGAAAGAAATTGAAAAAGACCGGTAATGGATATTACCTCTTTTTGACGCGCCTTTTCTTAACCTCCACTTAAAGAACTAAGGATGGTCTTTGAAGAAGACCAGGACCTCTAGGATGATACTAGGGAAGTGGAGAAGAGAGTTTTGTAGGGTTTGGACGAGCTTGAATGCTCAAATTGGTGTGAGGAGGAGAGGGAGGAGGTGCCCTTTTATAAGGGAGGAGAGGGACACCTTAAGAAAATCTCAAAATATTATTTTATATTAAGGTCAAATTCGGTTTATAATGGTTCCAAAGGGTATTATTTCGAAGATAAAGTGGGGATGGGTCTCAATACTCTCATACAATATGATTTATACAAGTTTAGGTTATTATTTTAACCTTATCAATTAGATTTAACTCTAAGTTAAATAATTTAACTTTTACCGTGTCTTTTTATTTTCTTACACTATATGGTTAATAAACTTACTATATCAAGCCAAACGAACCCCAAGTTGTTTATTATTAATATATATAATATTATCTAAGTCATTTGGCATAACCTTAGAATTTTAGAAATAAAATAACAATTAATAATATAATATTTGTTTTAAAAACTAATTTATGTCAATTTTGACACTATTTGGTACATGATTTTTATTAAATTCATAACAGAATGATAGGTTCGAACCAAGTTACTAAAATCAACAATAACATGTCATATTAACCTATAAAATTAGTGTAAGTCATAAAAAGTCTCAAATTACATTTATTTGGGCATTTATAACATCAATTATGTTAATATTTTCTTAAAAAGGTAATTACTGCATCATCGTTGTGTCATAAATAAATTAAATTATTTAATGTCTAAAAATTACAAATATAATATCATTATGTATTAAATATTTTTATATTTCTAATAAATATTTATAGTCGAATTTATATTATGTATAACCCTATATTAAAAATGATTTACTTATTAAACATTGATTTTAACTATTTTAACCCTTCTTTAAATAAATTAATAATAAATGTCCTAATCTAATCCAAGTGGGCTTAAATGGTCATATTGTATTACTAAGGTTGTTTTTGGTCGAATTAAACTTATCCAATAGAATTAGGACATGTGTTAGGGTAATAATAATATCATTTTTACCCTTAATTACCCTATTTACTTTTAACCGTGGTAAAAAAAAGTCAAAAGTTACAATTCACCAAAAATTATTTTCATCTCATTGAACCACATTTTAGTCCTTGATATTAATTTTGTCTCTCGGAGTTTCGAAATTCCACTCACAGAAGCGGTAAAATTAAGTTTTATGAAAAGTTCAGTTTTTTTAACTACCACTTAGTGGTTTCACTATTCATCAAAAAATGAACGTTTCCAGAAAAATAAAAAAAATTAGGCCAAAGCTATATTTGATATTATGAATTCAAAAATGATGTCTATTTTACCAAATTCAAAACATATCAGTTACATTAATTAATTTAAAAATTAATTCCTGTCGTCAAAACAAATAGCGTGTTTTTGAGAGATAATAACTATCAAAAGATTGGCACTTGTTTATGTCTGGTTTAAATGTGAAATTACATCAAATGAACAAAATTGTATTAAATTGTAAAAATATATTCTAAATATACTTTAAAACCATTCAATATTATAATTTAACCACATAATATATTACGATGAAAAAAGTTGTTTTTAATTAAAATATAACGTGTTTTTACTATTCATTAAAATATGAAAGTTATCGGAAAAATATCAAAACTTTATCTAATGTAAATTTTTATATCCTGATTCAAAAGAAGAATTTTATTTTGTCAAATTTAACATATATACATGTCAAAAACTAGATTTAAAGTGGGTGCACCATCAAAAGGCGGCAAAACTGCATTTTTTGAAAAATACTTATTTTACCCGAAAAATTTATTTTGTTCTTATACCATGTTCTAGAGAATGTGTAAGATGAATAATAATGTTATAAAATTCAAAATTTAGTAAATACTATTCATAACGGCTAGTTCATGACAATATTATAATAATATATCGTTGTTTATTAAAACCCGGTATTGCGTATAACACAGGCTATCGAGGAAGGTCGCGATTGCGTGTAATGCAAGCCAAGTCAGGGTTGCGTGTTGTGAAAGAATACTTCATTGTTTCGTATAACATAATCCAACCATGTTTCATTTATACATTGAATATATATATATATATACTCAATGTTGCGTAGAATAACTATTATCAAAATTGTGTGCAACACGATCCAAGAATAGTGTTGCATATACTGCAAGCTAATACGGTGTTGCGTATAGCGCAAGGTAATCTTGGTGTAGAATAAAACACAAGAAATTAATGAAATTAAAAGAATATTTTTCTTAAAATCTCGGGGTGTTACATTCTACCCCCCTTAAAATGAATTTTGCCCTCGAAATTCGTCGGGGTTATAAATGGTTTACTACTCGAAAGTTTGTTTAATAGAAACCCACATCATAAAAAGGAATACCAAAACATGGCTTTAAAAACTAAAGTATGAAATGTAACAGTTACCCAAATTAACTCATCACTGTGTTTCCACGTAGGAGAACATAGGTGAAAATATGGATATGGAAGAAAAATCTAACCATCAAGTTCTGATGGAGAGTGGTAGAGAACAAGGCTATAAAAAATCCAACAATCGCAAAGCCATAAATTTGTGATGATCTAGGGTACCATCTAATTCATCAGATATAAGATCACTAGGACAACATTTTTGGTTTTCAAGATCATTTCCCTAAAGTTGATGAAATTGGAATTAGAAGAAATACTTTCATGATTTTGGTATAGTCTCACTGTTTGTCGTTCTTTGGACAATTTCCACTTCATCTCTTAAATAAATGAAGTTGAATTTTTCATTCGTGATGTGTTAGCAGATCATGTGATAGAATGATGGGTCATTCCATCTGTCTCAAACAAAAGGTTAGAAAAGTTATCAAAAAATACATAAGTCCATCTATAGTGAGATTCATCATATATGGTTCCTAAAATGGACTTATACTTCATATATCATACTAATTAATATAATAAAACTAGTTTCTACTAAACAGGGACTTCCTGTAGGTCATTGGTAGGCGATAAAGGCCAGTCGCACTTCGGTTGTGGGTTCGATTCCCACAGCCTTGTCCGACGCGATGGGCTGTCGCCCGTCCTGTAGGTTGTCCTTTTTCTAAAGCTACATTACTATAACATCCCATCAACAATATCAAAAAAAGTTTTATCCTTAAACAATACTAACTTATGTCCAACATAATCCATTCCAATCTTTAGGCTTATCTAAAATACTTCGGTCCAAGCTCATAGTATAAAGAAAATGATCACGTGAATGCCATCATTTATCCCCCATATATCATAAGATATATCTTGTTGGTCAAATTACAAATATGTGAATACCTTAATCATGTATTCTCTTGAAGAATGAATATCCATTGAACCTTAGTGAAACCATGAATGCAGTTAAAAGTTAACACTTTCCACATACCAAAATCCTCAAAAATCTATATCCTCAAACCATGATATCACTTAGTCCTCATATCAATCATGAGCTCATGAATACAATCAAACATCTCATTATCTTTTTGTCCCTTCATTATGTGCATATCATCTACTTTCCAAAAATATTGGTACCATTCATCAAATACTTTCAAAACTTAAGGAAAGACAATAGTGTAACAATCCTTAGATGTCTCTTTATTCCATAGTACCATGGGATTACTTATACAACATTACACTTGATAAACATGTAATCATTCCACTACATTCTTAAACCATTGACCGAGCTTCAACAATTCTTTCATCTCACATATCATTTGTAGTCTCATCATCATCATAAACATAAATACTACCCATACGACCATACTAATTCTCTTCATGAGACTTTCCCTTAGGGAATTGGATTGCATAATGCCCGTACATTCCACATTTAAAACATTTAACCATTGTTGATGTCGTAGCAATACCATTATCCTCATCCCTGGTGTTAACTGAACCGTTTCCTTTACACTTACTGGCTTTGTGTCCTTCTTTTCCACACCCAAAGCATCTTCCAGTTCCTTTGAAACATTCTCCTTGATGCCTCTTCCCACATGATTTACATAGGGGAAATTGAACTTTTTTTCCTCTATGATATCATGAAACTCCATCTTTCTCTTATTAGCTGAGTCAGGAAACTTACCAAATTTTACTTTATTGATTATATTATGAGATTGCTGATTCGGCATAATAATGATGTTTGTACTTCCAAATCCCATTTCATTTGGTTGCTCATGAAGAATATCATTCCATTGTCCATCATATCCTCCATTGTCGTGAATCATCTTGTTTCCACCCATTTTCTAAAACCCAAAAAGAATAGTGTGAGAGGCAAAAATAATAATAAAGGGGGAGTAAATTCAATATCTAAAATCTTTGGTTTAATCTAATATTGTTACCATAGTTCTAGGACTATATACTATACGTATACTTATCCTTAGGGACATCCCTAGAAATACCTTAGAAATATCTCTAGGGATCTCACTAACGTTTTCACATCCTAGTTTCCAAAGGTTGACTAAACCTTTCCTCTGATACCAACTGTAGAGACCCAAAGCCTGATGTACATGGACATTGCATTACTTTTGTGGAATACTTATTACATAACAAAAACACACACACAAGGACCGTAATAGTTTAGTGTCTTTGGAAACTCGGAATATAATCTTCTAATCGTGGTGAAAGATCTTCAACATCTCCCATAAAGATCTTCTTCTTTTTAAACCTAAATCCTTTCTTTATGTCCCGGGGAAATGAAAACATAAAAGGGTGAGCTCAAATGCTCAGTAAGGGTAAACAAAATAAATATCAATCACGTCATATTCATAAGAACATATCTTTTGGAAATCTTAACCTGCAAAAGAGATCATAATTTCATAACATGAGATAAATAATAGTAGTGAAATGTAATCCCAATAATCATAACTTAAAACATGAAACTTTGTGGAATACACACATAATCATAGAGAATCATTTCTTTTTAGTCAAGACTCATTGCCAAGACTATCTTAGTGGACAAAGTCCCTTTCTGAACCGAGTTCATTCCTCGTTTCAGTCCTGTTTCACTGAACCAGTATAACCTACCTTTCTAGCCATGTATATCTCATGAGATATAAAATCTTTACCCAATGCATTGGAGGGAGATATAGGTCCCACCCATCTCATAATGATACCATTCTTATGTGTGCCACAAAATCATAAATCATACATCATTACATAACCCATGTAATAAAAATGAGAATCTTAAACATCGTGACATCATAAAACAATTCATATAAGATAAAGGAATTAATAAAAATAATTCCATCAAAATATAATCAAATAAATGTAATAATAGGGATAGAAACAGAACCCTTTATTATCTTAGATGGAAAATAATTTTGATAAAACACTTGAACTCCATTCTTGAGGAAAATATCCTTTCTTCTTCAAAAACACTTTTCCTTTCATAACATGTCATACAATTCTAAACTAAAAGAAGTTGATTAAAAATAAACTTGAAAACTTGTAAAGTAAGCTTCTTGGAAATAATGTTTTAAAAATCCATTCATGCCGTATAAGTTAAAAAAAACATTCTTCTGGTACTTTTGTCGGAAAAGTCAAAAAAGTACCTTGTACGAAAAACGACAAAAGATTCCTTTCATATCTTTTACTAAAAACTCACCGAAGGGTAAAATTGGATTTAAACAATTGTATATGGATGGAAATAACATTAAATATTGAGGAAAAATGGATGTGTATGATAAAATACACCCCAGTAAATACCAAAGTATAAAAAATCTCGGATAAAAATGAGATTGTGATATTTTCCCTTACCTTAAGTCCGATTTGCTTCGTAAGTGTCCGAAACTCCTGTATAATGATTTAAATAAAGTCATTAACTTATTACAGAATCATATTCATTGTTATGATATCATATATGGTTCACTTATGACTTTATATTACCCGTTCTTTTGTAAATTCCATGTTAAAGAAGCGTTTTGGGTAAAATCGTTTCATTTATCATAGGTGTTTGGACTTGTTGTTCTTGACATTATTATTACTTATATCATGATTTAATTACTTCCAGAATATAAAACATGATTTATATATCATATATATTCAGTATATATATATAATAGATAGATAAATTAAATAAAACACACCGTTCATGGAGACGGTAGTCCGTACGTACGCATGAACGTTGTTTTCCTTTCCTTATTGTCTTGAATGGAAGTAAGTAGATGACATACATATATACATAAATCCAGTAGCTTTATAATGTCATATATTTCATTATTATTTCTTATATATAATTTATAATCATTCTTAAATGGTTAACATGGAGAATGAATCTCATCGCGTTGTGGAGACGGTAGTCCGTACGTACGCACGAGCGATGATATCATTCTCATGATCGTGAACTTGTGTTGAAGTGTATGTATACTATTTCAGTATCAATATAACTTTATAATAATCATATATATTTACTCATTACACCATTATACCCATCCAATTAAGGTGGTGGCAGAAAATAGATTACACCACGGCGTGGAGACGGTATTCCGTACGTACGCACGCGCGGTGATTTCCTTTTTCCGTAGGATGGATAGAAGGTTAATTAGAGATGTTTCATATTTATAATAACATATCAGTATATAAGAAATAATTATGTTATTACTTTATCATGAAGCAACTAAATAAGAAGAATTTGAAGAAGAAAGAAATTGAAAAAGATCGGTAATGGATATTACCTCTTTTTGACGCGCCTTTTCTTAACCTCCACTTAGAGAACTAAGGATGGTATTTTAAGAAGACCAGTACCTCTAGGATGATACTAGGGATGTGGAGAAGAGATTTTGGCAGGGTTTGGCCGAGCATGAATGCTCAAATTGGTGTGAGGAGGAGAGGGAGGAGGTGCCCTTTTATAAGGGAGGAGAGGGGAACCTTAGGAAAATCTCAAAATATTATTTTATATTAAGGTAAAATTCGGTTTATAATGGTTAAAAAGGGTATTATTTCGAAGCTAAAGTAGGGATGGGTCGAAAGACTCTCATAAAATAGGATTTAGACAAGTTTAGGTTACTATTTTAACCTTATCAATTAGATTTAACTCTAAGTTAAATAATTTAACTTTTACCGTGTCTTTTTGTTTTCTTACACTATATGGTTAATAAACTTACTATATCAAGCCAAACGAACCCCAAGTTGTTTATTATTAATATATAGAACCTTATCTAAGTCATTTGGCCGAACCTTAGATTTCTAGAAATAAAATAACAATTAATAATATAATATTTGTTTTAAAAACTAATTTATGTCAATTTTGACACTATTTGGTACATGATTTTTATGAAATTCATAACAGAATGATAGGTCCAAACCAAGTTACTTAAATCAACAATAACATGTCATATTAACCTAGAAAATTAGTGTAAATCATAAAAAGTCTCAAATTACATTTATTTGGGCATTTATAACATCAATTATGTTAATATTTTCATAAAAAGGTAATTACTGCATCATCATTGTGTCATAAATAAATTATATTATTTAATGTCTAAAAATTACAAATAAAATATCATTATGTAGTAAATATTTTTATCTTTCTAATAAATATTTATAGTCGAATTTATCTTATGTATAACCCTATATTAAAAATGATTTACTTATTAAACATTGATTTTAACTATTTTGACCCTTCTTTAAATAAATTAATAATAAATGTCCTAATCTAATCCAAGTGGGCTTAAATGGTCATATTGTATTCCTAAGGTTGTTTTTGGTCGAATTACACTTATCCAATAGAATTAGGACATGTGTTAGGGTAATAATAATATCATTTTTACCCTTAATTACCGTATTTACTTTTAACCGTGGTAAAAAAAAGTCAAAAGTTACTATTCACCAAAAATTATTTTCATCTCATTGAACCATATTTTAGTCCTTGATATTAACCGTGTCTCTCGGATTTTCGAAATTCCACTCACAGAAGCGGTAAAATTAAGTTTTATGAAAAATTCAGTTTTTTTAACTACCACTTAGTGGTTTCACTATTCATCAAAAAATGAACGTTTCCAGAAAAATACAAAAAATTAGGCCTAAGCTATATTTGATATTATGAATTCAAAAATGAAATCTATTTTACCAAATTCAAAACATATCAGTTACATTAATTAATTTAAAAATTAATTCCCGTCGTCAAAACAAATAGCGTGTTTTTGAGAGATAATAACTATCAAAAGATTGACACTTGTTTATGTCTGGTTCAAATGTGAAATTACATCCAATGACCAACATTGTATTAAATTGTAAAAATATATTCTAAATATACTTTAAAACCATTCAATATTATAATATAACCACATAAGATATTACGATGAAAAAAGGTGTTTTTAATTAAAATATAGCGTGTTTTTACTATTCATTAAAATCTGAAAGTTATCGGAAAAAGATCAAAACTTTATCTAATGTAAATTTTTATATCCTGATTCAAAATAAGAATTTTATTTTTTCAAATTTAATATATAAGCATGTCAAAAACTAGATTTAAAGTGGGTGCGCCATCAAAAGGCGGCAAAACTGCATTTTTTGAAAAATACTTATTTTACTCAAAAAATTTATTTTGTTCTTATACCATGTTATATAAAATGTGTAAGATGAATAATAATTTTATAAAATTCAAAATTTAGTAAATAATATTCATAACGGCTAGTTCATGACAATATTATAATAATATATCGCTGTTTATTAAAACTCGGTATTGGGTACAACACACGCTATCGAGGAAGGTCGCGATTGCGTGTAATGCAAGCCAAGTCAGGGTTGCGTGTTGTGAAAGAATCCTTCATTGTTTCGTATAACAAAATCCAACCATATTTCACTTATACATTGAATATATATATATATATATATATATATATATATATATATACTTAATGTTGCGTAGAATAACTGTTATCAAAATTGTGTGTAACACGATCCAAGAATAGTGTTGCGTATACTGCAAGCTAATACGGTGTTGCATATAGCGCAAGGTAATCTTGGTGTAGAATACAACACAAGAAATTAATGAAATTAAAAGATTATTTTTCATAAAATATCGGGGTGTTACAGGTATGATATCTCAAATGCTTTGTTCACAACTAATTTTAGTGTGTATACACCAGCTGGCCCATATTTAGTTAAGATTATTGGATACATTAAATGCATGGACATCTTAGGAATTAAATTCCTAGAGGATTTGTGTATAGATATTATACTTTCATCACTTCCCAAGACCTTCTCCAACTTTATTTTTAATTAACATATGAGTAATAGTGAGAAGAGTATTTCATAAATTTTGACCTTGATTTGAAAATTGGATAAGGAAATGTGTCATGATACACCCATGGTATTTATGGTGAATAAGAAAAGGAAGAATAATGAAAAGGGGACCAAGAATTATAAACCGTCTAAGGATCCCGAGCACTATCCTTCCAAGATGAAGAAGATCCAGAGGTAGGGAATGGAAAATGAGGAAGTATATTTTTCATGTGGCAAGCTAGACCACTAGAATAGGAACTACACCCAAAAGAAAATGGAAGTTAAATGTGAATTTGTTATTGAGTGCAATATTTCCATTTCTACACATTGGGTATTAGATACAACTTTTGGTGCTCACATATGTATCCAAATATAGGAACCAAGTAGATTCTAGAAGATTTCCTAAGGAGAGGTGGATCTGCGAGCTGCCAATGGTATGTGGCTGGTTTCCCTAACCATTGGTGACTACCACCTTCCATTTACAATGGGAATGATTTTATTTTTAAGAGATTTTTAATATGTATCTACAGTTACCAAGAGCATTATTTCTTTGTCATGTTTACATATAGGTGGGTTCATTTTCAAATTTGGAAATAAAAGTTGTTTCTTTTATAAGGAAAACATATGTTATGGTATGGAACATCTAAATAAAAGTATTTATGTATTAAATTACGAAATAAAAGTGTTGGAAATTGATAATGAATCTTATTCACATGACTCATATAACACCTAGCTATGGAATCACTATCTTGGTCATGTAAATGAAAAGTGTTTGACTAACCTCTGTCAAGATGGTTATTTAGTCTCTTTTGATATAAAACCACTTGATAGATGTATTTATTGTTTACAAGAAAATATGACCAACCCACTATTTATTGGATAGGGTGAAAAGGACAAAAAACTTCTAGGATTGGTACACAATGATGTGTGTGGACCATTTTCAGTATAAGCTAGAGGTGGATATTATTACTTCATTACTTATACTGATAACTTGAGTGGATATGGCTATATCTACTTGATTAGGCATAAGTCTGAGTCCTTTGAAAAATTCAAGGAATTAAAGAATGAAGTGGAGAATCATCTTGGTAAGAAGATAAATAATCTTTGATCGGACCGAGGTGGTGAATATCTTAACAAATATTTCATCAGATTTCTACAAGAGTTTGGGATTCTATCTCAACTCACTCCACCGTATACACCGCAATGGAGTGGTGTTAATGAAAGGATAAACCACAACTTTTTGGACATGGTAAGGTCGATGATGAGTCATATAGATATTCCATTATTCTTTTGGGTATATTCATAACAAAATATAATATACACATTAAACTGGGTACTAAATAAAGAGGAAAATGGAATTCCCTTCAAGTTATGGAGTGGAAAGAAACCCATTTTTCTGCGTACACGTGTATGAGGTTGTGAGGCATTTGTTAAAGAATTATTAGGAAACAAACTAGCACCTTGGGGAATAAAGTGTATCTTTATAGTGTATACCAAAGAAACAAAGGGATACTACCTATACAACCCCTCAGACAAGAATGTGACTGTCACTAGAAAATCCATCTTTCTTAGGAGGGAGAACATCCCCTAAAAAGGATAGTGGGAGCAAGATTGACTTTCATTAATTTTATGATCAAGATACACATGATTTGGTACAAAAAAAAATTACATAGGTCCATGTGTAAGAGTTAGTTCATGAAACACAAGTTACTACATAGGATCATAAGAGAGGTAAGAGAACCAGAGAGATATGATTTTTTTTGATCACTCAGGATGGTGACTCATTATTGGTTGAAAATGATGAACCTCTATCCAATAAAAATGTAAAGTAAAGCTTAGAAGCTACAATATGGATAGATTCTTTTAATTTTGAAATGTATTCCATATATTAGAACCAAGTTTGGGTTCTAATCGATGTTCCAGATGATGTAAGGCCTATTGGATGAAAATGGGTATTGAATAGGAAACTGTAGATGGAAGGTAAGGTAAGTACCTATAAAGAAAGGATAGTGGATAAAGGGTTTAAACAATGTAATGGAATTGAATATGATGAATCCTTTTATCTAGTTCTCTTTCCTAAATCCATCAGAACTATACTTTCTTTAGCAGCTTACCATGAATATGAGATTTGGCAGATGGATGTCCAAATTGAATTCCTTAATGGGATCCTTCAAGAAGATGTCTTTATTAGAAAACCCTAAGGGTTTGTTGCTCAAGGTGATTCTAAAAGAATTTTCAATTTGTATAGATCCATTTATGGATTGAATCAAGCATCCAGGTCATGGAACATTCGATTCGATGAATCCATAAAAGAGTTTTGTTTCATTAATAATGAATGTGAGCCATGTGTTTACAAGAGGTTTAATGGGAATGTGGTCATTCTCCTAGTAGTATATGTTGATGACATATTACTTATTTGAAATGACATAACAGTCTTATAATATATTAAAGATTTGTTGAATAAGTGTTTGTCCATAAATGACTTAGGAGAATCAGCCTACATTCTAGGGATGAAGATAATTCGTGATAGACCCAAGAGACTGCTTGGACTAAGTCAAAGTATATATATTGATTGGAAAATTAAGAGATTCAGTATGAAACAATCTAAGAGGGTATGAGTTCCAGTGTCACATAGTTTACATATTTCTAAGAAAATGTGTCCCCATACACAACAAGAGAAAGAGAGAATGAGTAAGATCCCATATGCTTCAGTGATAGGAACAATCATGTATGCCATGTTAAGTACTAGGATTGATGTTTCATATGCATTGAACATGGTTGGAAGATATCAAGAAGATCCAGGAGAATATCATTGGAAATTTATTAAGGATATCCTTAAGTATCTGATAAGAACTAAGGATATGTTCATAGTGTATGGAGGAGATGAGGAGATGGTCATAAAGGGTAATACTGATGCTGGTTTTCAGACAGATCAAAATGATCTGAAGTCACAATCAAGATATGTTTTCTATCTCAACGGAGGTTTTGGGAGCTCGAAGAGTTCAAAGCAGCCAGTTGTCGCTAATTCTACAGTGGATTATGAGTATATAGCGACTTCTGATACAACCAAGGAATCCATTTGGATTTAGAACGTTTTCCAGGATCATGAGGTGGTACCTAATAGTAAATACCCTATCAAATTTTATTGTGATAATAATATAGTAGTGGATTTTGAAAAAGAGACAAGGTCACACCAAAGGACAAAGCATATACTCAGGAAGTATCACCTCATGAGAGATTTCTATCATAGGGGTGAAGTTAAAATGAGAAAAGTACCCACAAAAGAGAACATGGAAGACCCCTTGACTAAAGGCCTATCTTAGTAGAAGCATGGGAATCATGCGAGAGATAGAGGACTAAAGGTTGTTAATAGTTGGATCTAGTGAAAGTGGGAGTATATTGGAGTTGGTTCCCTAGAACCAACTTCATTTTACTTTATAATAAACTTGTATTCATGGTTTTTAATATTAATAAACTTCATATCACATCATGATTGTTCCTTTTCATAACATAGTATGTGACAATGTCCTAAGAGTAACTGTCACACTAGAAGGTCATAGAAGTTACCCACTATGAGGAGAACCCGGAAGTTCTATGAAACTATTATTAAATATATGTTCTATAATCAGATGATATCATTTGTGGGATAAAAATGATACATGATATCAGTGATGGAGACTCACTGGACTTTGAGGAACCTTCTCATGGTTTATGACCTTGGTAATATCCAGTATGGATATTATGAGAACGAGACCTGCAATTAGGAAATTGACAGTTCAATGTGTCATTGGATGTTCCTATCTACTGATGTGTGTATTGGTCCTTAGACTTTAATATTATTATTAATGGGTATTATGAGTCACCCTCTTAGATGTATTGGTAAAAACTATGACAATAGATGTTCATGGTGAGGTATGATACATTGGGTGAGTCACAAGTAATATTTTATTAATGAATAATACAAGAAATGATTTATCCATTTTGTTCATTAACATAAGACAATATCTTAGGACCTATGATGAAAATGATATAGCCTAAATAAATCCATGGCCATTGTGTTTTATAGGAATGTTATATTTCTGGAAACTCCAAAAAAGACATATCGAGAAAATAGTTTGATGGTAATGGATTGAAACCTACTCTATTAGAGATATTGTGATAAAATGATTATATTACACAGTAAGCGTCCATGTGAGTTGACATGTCATTGTGATATTAACTTCTTTCTCTATGGGTGCCTTGGTGTGTTTCAAGATTCTAACCTTAGACTTTGGGCTGCTTCGCCTAATTCCATTGAGAAATATTCTTAGAGGGACATACACTAAGTGTATCCATAATCTCAGTTAAATAATTTATAATTATTTATTATTTAATAGGTTGAATAAATATTATTCATGTATGTGGGTTAATAATTATTCATGTACGCTTGATCACATTTATTTTGTCGCTAGTTATTCGAGAGAACATATTGTGAGAAAAATATTTAATAAATATTTATTTTCTCTTTAGTGAATATAATATTTATTTATTTATTTGAGAATAATGTAGTAATATTTATTCAATAAATAATTAGAAATTATTCAAGGCCCGATAAATGTTGTGGAGGAATGGTGGATCCAGTTTAATGGTCCGATGAGAAATGATAATATCAAATATTATTTAATTAAATAATATTTAATTATAATTTTAAAGTTCAGTGCATGTTGGGAAATAATGATACTACTATTAATATTCTGACATGGTGTTTTCATAGGATTAAATTAATAATAATGATACTAGTTCCATTATTTTATTATAACCCTTGAAAAACACATACCTAATTATGTTTTTCTCTTATTAGTCTATTTAGTTGTGCACAATAATCTTGGTGAATCCTATCAATCTTAGAGATCTCCCTTCTCCAAGAATGATCCAAATAACAAAGAGCAATCCTCCTACACCAGATCAAGGATAACACTTTGGAAGTGATTCTTATGGCGATCAAGGCGGACGACACAAGCATAAGGATCTTCCGTGCTAGCACCCTGAGACTCTTTCAGTGATGTATGGAGATTCCTAGAACACATGTGGATCACCTCTAGAGGAAATCTATGTTTTGTTTCTACAATTCAATGACAGTTCACCAAAAATTTATCTCCAAATTTATCAATGAATAAAAAATTCATTAAAGGTAATTCTTTATCTAATTAAATTAATTATAAATAATATTTGTTGATCTCCTCTCTCTTAGTTCCAACATAATTAATGTTGTCTATATATTATTCAATTCCATTGATCATAGTGATTAAACATCATATTGTTATTATATTGACCATCCATCATTGGAAAAAAATGTTGGGCACCGCCCATCGAACACTTCAATTGCGCCTGAAACCTAAAATCCATGCATTAATTTTTTTTGGGATTGGTCAAAGAAGGTTTTGTTAACCTTGGTTTTACTTTTACAAACAAAATATTGGAAATGTTTTGTTTTATGTTTTGTTTTTATTTAATTATGCCACCAGTTATTCAACTAGGCAAGGAATATCATGTGTGCATGCACATTCATATGACATTAGATGATAGGTTCAATATTTGGGTGGAATACATATATTTATTTCTCACCCCTTATACATGATATTTTGTGTGTGTGTGTGTAAAAAATTATGTCTTCTTTAATGATTGTCATAGGGTTGATAGTGGATTAGGCATAGGCCCAACATTTTATGATCAAGCAAGACTACTTGTATAGAGTCTGGAGACCAAGCTTGAGAAGCTCAACTATGTATGAAGACTATGTATATGGTATGGATTAGAGTTTGTGTTGGAGTTGGTTTCTTATAAAAAATTATTTATACACTATGATTACATGTATTTTTTTAATATGAACAATCATATTATCACATCATGGTCATTCTTCTTCATGATATATTATGTGATAATGTCTCAAGGGTAATTGTTTCACTTAAATATCATAACAATTCTACGTTATTAAGAGAACCTCGAAGTACCATGGTATTATTATTAATATATATATATATATATATATATATATATATCATATTTATAGATGATATCATTTAGTGGGACAAAAATGATATAGGATATTAGGGGTGGATACTCGTAGGACCCAAAGGAACTTTCTCAGGGTGTATTCCCTTAGTAATTTCCAATGTAAGAAATTATTAGAACATGACATGCTAGTAGGAAATTTATATTTATTTTTTATTTGTTTTTACTATCTATGGACATGTGTATTGGTCCTTAGACATTATGATTATTATTAATGGATATTATTAGTTTCTTACATTGATGTATTAATGAACATTATGATCACATTTGACCATAGGGAATTAAGATACATTAGGTCCACCATGAGTGATATTTAATTAATGAATAATTTGATAACTTATTTATCCTTTATATTATTTAATGAAAGATGATATCTTGGGCCTGTTAATTGTAATTAAAGATCCTTAATAAATCCATATCCATGGGTTTCTATGTGAATGTTTATGTCTAGAAATCCAAATAAAGATACATCAAGATGATAGGTTGATGACACCATCATGCTACATGATTGATTATAGATATCATGATAATGGGATTATAATATAGAGTAATATTTTTTTGAGTTTTTATATCATTTTTACAATAATATAATTTTCTATAGGTTCTTGGAATGCTTCTAGATGTCAACCATGGAATTTAGGTGGATTTACCTAATGCCACTGAGGAAGAGGCCTTGAGGGACACACAATAAAATGTATCCAAAACCTAGGATAAATATTAAATATTATTTAACATATTGAATAAATATTATTCTCATATGTGGTTTAGTAATTATTCACGTCTTATTGATCACATGTATTCAAAAACTAGTTTTTTAAGAGAATATTAGTAGGTATAATATTTGATAAATATTTATTTCCTATTTAGTGAATATAATATTTATTTATTTATTGGATAATGATGTATTGATATTTATTTATAAAATAAAAAATTATAATTCAAGGCCTAATAAATATCATAGAGTAATGGCGGGCCGAGTTTAAAGTTTTGATGAGAAATACTATATATTTAATATTATTTGAATAAGTTTTGGACAATTTATTCATGAAATAACATTTAATCATGTCATTACTTTTGATAATTTAAAGAAATATTATTATTTTTATTATATACTTGGGGTTCTGTGAATATTAAATAAATAATAATGGTGATTCTATAATTATTATTTTCTAACCCTAGAACTATTTAAACCCAATAATATTATTTTTAACCCAAACAGTATCCATTTTTTTTGGTTGTGAACAATGAAATATAGAGAATACTTTCAAGCCTAAGAGAGGTCCTCTCTATAGACACATTCTTTAATGAAGAGTGATCCCCCTCCTCTACCCCTGCTAATTTGAGAGAGATCAAGGTGAGTCATTCATTACAGGGATTCTCATTAAGATCAAAGATGAATGGTGAAAGATTTAGTATCTTCTATGCTAGTACTCATACATTTCTATGGCACCACTTAGAGGATCATGGTGTAGTGTGGATCACCACTAGAATGAATAGACACATTATTCCTATGAATCAATTATGGTATGTCATAGATACATCAGATTTAATAATGAAGAATGATTTCATCACAAGGTAACTATTTTACAGTTTAAATTAATTATAAATCATTATATAACGATCTTATGCTTGGTTTTGACATTCTTATTTTAATTAATATTTTATTCAATTCAATTGGTTACAAAATTCTTCATTATATACATCTTAGATTAATCACTGATTATGGTAAATATCTGAGTTGGGCATGCTCTATTGACGCTTCCACTACTCTAGGAACTTTATGTTGGTATTAGATACTTGTGTATTTATTTTATATTTTTTATTCTGTATATGTGATCAACCTAATAGATGACCGATTTTTGTTTTCTAGCATATTGTGAGACTGTATAACTGTATACCACATTTCTTTTATTATAGAATACCTTTGTTTCAATTATTTAAATATTGTACTTTTATTTTTTTGGATGTGGATATGTTGGCTTATTTTTTATTATTTTTTCAATCTAATACGAGTGTATAGTTTCCCCAAGATAATTATTCAGACCCTCACCCCTAGTCGAAATCCTCTTTCATATAGGGAGATGCACTTGAGGGATTATGGCGATCCCAATCGGGTGTTGTGTCAGGAGGACATGGGCCAATTCATTACTTTTAAGTTGAGATAAAAGACAATAAACATCCCATATATATTATTTAAAATGATTTTTATGACAAATCACATTCAATATCCGGAGGAAATATTATGAATATATATCATCATGCAAAAAAAATTATCCCACCTTGTAAAATTCACACTAATCGTAAAGTACATATGTGCGGTATATGTCATATATGGAAGAGAGGAGAATTATTTTCATGGAAAAGAGATAATCTTATGACTAAAAAATAATTTGAAACTCATAGGATTTATTTTAATACTGTCGCCTGACTTGTTTTTGGGACCACATCATTTGTGCCCCCCATCTTCTTTTATCCGCACACCCTCATTTTAGAAGTCAGAATAATAACCCTATGAGGTAGCATACTAATGTTATGTGGTGACAGTTCTGTATTTATTGGGGTAATGGTGACATGGTTTAACCTATATATACACCATAGAAACTCATTTTTATATAGATTAGTAACACAGAGATTTTTAGTTTTGAGTTCAAGAGATATTTCATCATTTAAGAAAAATTTATTTGAAAGAGAATTTTTTGAGATGAATTCACTTATATCCCAAATCAAATATTTTAGAATGTTTGGGGTCTCGATATAAAAGTTTCACAACCACTTCTTCTCTATATAAATACTTAATCAAATCCTCCCCATAAGGTCTTTTATATTATAGGTGGCTTAAACCCTTCATGATCCACCACATAATTATTTTAGGGAAAATATTGTCCATCATGAATTTCTTATGGTGGATTGTTACTCTTTAAATATCATGTAGTAATTTGTTTTTAAATACCATGTTCAATTTTAGAATATGAACTTCAATATAAACTTAATCTTATATGGTACATAGGATTACATAAGTGTGTGTAGCCCTTTTTCAAATGGCCTATCTATATATAATATTTTACTAAGGTTAACCTCCTTTGTAAAATATCCATTTTGGGTATTATTTAATTGAACTCATTCTACATGAAAATAGAGTTTTTATCATCCTTCGAGACTACATCTAGATATTTTATTCCCCTTAGTCTCTTACCTTATCTTAATTAAAATCTTTGCATCATTTTTTTAAAAAAGATTCACCACCCTATATGTAAATACCTAGAGTTTCCATGTATTTTTTTAATTAAATGGGAATTTTACAAGTTCGTGAAAATTGACGGCACGTGATTCGGAGGCCCGGAGTGCCCGGAATGAATTTCTGAACTTTTGTTTGGGTACGTTCCGTAAACGTGCGAGTGGGTTTTTCTAACTCTTGATCTGATGCTCAGAACTGAAATCTGAGGGCACCGTTGAACTCGCAACACCGGTATTCTATCAGGGAGACTTTGACCTCGATGACAGATGGATGAAGGAAAAAGTTAGTTTTTGGGTTTTTTGTGGAAATAATAAAATAAAATAAACTTTATTTTATTTTATTTTGAGCTTTAATGTGGATATTTCAGGTGGGTTCCACTGGAACAGAACCTCCATGTGGAAGTTGGAAGTGGGGACCACCAGACCTTAACCTCCCATGAGAGGTTAAGGAGGTGAGGACCACTCGAACCATAACCTCCCATGAAAGGTTATGGTGGTGGGGACCACCCGGGATTAAACCCTCTTGAACCCCCCCTTTAATTGGGAGAAACCCTAAACTACCAAAAATTAATTAGGGAGAGCCTCTTGACCTCCTCCACCTTAATTGTGCCAATGCACATACCATTAATCTTTCCAACACACCACTTAATTGAGCCAATTTAATTTAATCCAATTTGAATTGTGCCTATGATTAAATTGGGGAAACACTTTTTATTATTGGATATCTCTTTTATTTGGTGGAATTGGGGAGAGGAGGAACTTGGGAGAAAGCTCCCAACAAAGAACGCTCCACCGATGAAGAACGCCGACGAGGAACGCATTCGACTACGAAGAATGACCTCGACCTTGACTTTCTTTCTCGGAACTTCCTCCGACGTAGGACGTGTTCGTCTACAACGAATCGACGTCCGCCTTCTCCTGACAATGTCAACCAACATCGAACAAGGTAGGAGTTTTAATTAAGTATGATTTTATTCCCTTCATTATTTCCTTTTAAAAACAAAAAACATGGATCAACTTATTATCAAGTTGATCCACAAAGGTTTTCCTTGCGGGTTGGGAATAAATTGTTGTGGGAAGTTGTAGGGATGGTTATTAAATTCGTGAATCTTCTCAATTAATATTCTCATTCTTAATTCATGATTAAAGTTTATCCACTTGCTACCACTCTAAACGTGGATGATGTGGGCCAAACTAACATGGCCTGACCCCCTCCACCGTTCTTCTTTGTGGTGTTCATCAGAATGAAGAAAGACGACAGAGGTGACAAAGGCAACGGCGCAGCCAATCGCGGCCACCGTGACCCGCGCTGCCCCTCGCGGCATCCCGACCGAATCGACTGAGCCACCCCGGTCACGCCACCCATCGGATGTGCCCCCCACTGGCCACGCCACCCACCGGCCGAACCGGTCGCGCCGCCGCTAGCCCTCCGAGCCACCTCGCCCCGCGCCGCCACCGACTTCCCGAAGCCGCGCCGCGCCCAGACCACGCTGCACCCCGGCCGCGCCACGCCCTGGCCGCACCGCACCCCGGCCTCCCAGCCGAACCGGCCTTGGCCGGCCTGGTTGTGCTGCACCCCGGCCGCACCGCGCCCCGGCCTCTCGGTCGAACCGGCCCCGGCCGCGCCGCACCCCGGCCGCACCACCCAGGCCCCTGGGCTGAGTCGCCCCAAGCCGCATCACTGTGGCCCTCCGAGCCGAACCAACCCTGCTCCCAGGGCCGAGCCTCCCATGCGGCGTCCTCTAGGCCAAACTGCCCTCGCACCGACCTGCGGTCGGTCTGCACCCTCTTGGCCCTCCGTGGCCCCTTGCAGCCTGCTGGGCTGGGCCCAGTGGGGCGAGCCAAACCCAATGGGCTGGCCCGCCCAACGGGCCATGCCAGACCCAATGGGTCAGGCCGAGTCAACCCGAACCGGGTCGGCCCATGCTGGTGTGGGCCAGGTCGGTCCGACCGGGTCAGACCGGACCCGAGCCCACTATGACCCTTTACTTTCTTTTGGCCATATCTTTGGCACCGAACGTCCGGTTGAAGAACTGTCAGCAGCACTGGTAATCTTGGAGCATGAAGGTCCCTTTGAGTATACCCCACTAGAGTTTGGGGTATAGTTGAGATACAACCAGGTTGGATCGTGCACGAATCCAACCGGGCCCCCAGGACTAAAAGGCTAATAACTCACAGACCATGCGTCCGATTGATGCGCCGTCTATTGTGTTGAGACCCCTATGACTTGGAGGAACTTCAAGATACTTTTTCATGGGACTTCATGATAGTTGGTGTATCGACTAGTAGCTCGTGGTGTGTATCCTCCTAGAGACGAGCGAGCATATTGCGGTGACCTAGTAGCTGGATGAGACCTGATGACTGCTAACCGTTTGACTCAGAGTGACTCTACTAGCCTAGTGGGGAGTGTCTTGGTGTCACGACAGAACCAAGATGGAGGAGCGCGCTTGGTGACGTGGCAGACCCACGATACTCGACAGGAGGAGTACATCAGTAGGCTACGAAGGGAAGTGCGCTTGGTGACACGATAGACCAACGGTGGGGAGCGCCTCTGTGTGACGCGGCATACCCACGATACTCAACAGGAGGAGTACCTTAGTAGTCCAAGGTTAGTGGGAAGGGCGCTTGGTGTCGCGACATGCCCACTGTACTCGATTGAGTAGGAGTTCTCCAGTGGCTGAGGTTTCTAAAATGTGACTGGGGATGTTACTTGATACTACCCATAAAATAAAATCCTAGTTGAGCTGAGTCAGTACTTTTGTGTTTTCCTCATGATTGAGATGCATTACTTAATAACTTAGGTATATGTATGAGAATATACCTAAGTAGGGTTATCTGTTTATTTATTACTTTATGGTTTATCCTTGATGGATTTTGTGAGACCTTGAGGGTCTTGGGGTCCCTACTGAGTATCGTTATACTCACCCCTGCATAGGCTATGCCTGCACTTCATTGTGTTGGATACATACGACGGACAACACTGACGGAGGCTGAGAGTACCAAGACTGGACGGTACCTAGAGGTGGACAATACGGCGTGTCGGTACCCGGAGGAGACAGACGGACGTGGAGTGCTGAGGAGGCGATATGTACCTACCCTTCAAGTAGGATCCTCAAAGGACGATCTAGTAGATGCTTTTATTTCTTTTTCTTTAGTTGTATTGTTTTCAGTTGTACTTGTACCTTTACTGTTGGTATTGTATTCCGGCCCCGTTTACTTTCAGAACTCTTTTGTTTATACAGTTTACTCGTTTTTGTGTCTTTCTGTGTGTGTTTACAGGTTATAAAGGAAATTCCTTCCTAGTTTTATGGAATTACAACTTTGGTGCTAGTCACCAGCCCCTAGCCTATGGAAGGCAGACTAAGGGTTGTCACGACATGGGTCCCGAGGGATGGGTCGTGACAAATTGGTATCATAGGAGTCGGATCTTCTGTAGAAATTAGGACTCTAATCTTTCTTTTCTATGAAGAAATAGTTTTAAGGGTAGTGAGTGTGGTTCTCAGTTTAGGGAGTCCAGTTTTGGTGTGTCGGCCGACGTATCCATACACCAGGATCATGACTTCTGATTTCTGACTCAGTGCATGAAAACATTGATTGTGTGTGTGTTTTCAAAAGTTTTCTTTAAATCTAGCTCACCAGGTCAGCTCACTAGGTATAACTTTTAATCGTAGCACACCTGTTTCTTTTCGTGATGCCTCTATATAGACAGCCGTATAGAGTTCCGAGAGTTGTACGCACTGATTGCCCACTGAGTGATGAGGCTTCAGTGCAGGGCCCTTTTCCAGCAGAGGCACCAACAGTACCTCTCCCCATTGGGCCACCGATGCCACCAGCCCCAACAACAGACAGTGCACACCACTTGAGCGCGTTTCATGAGTTCCAACACTAGAGGCCACCAAGGTTTAGGGGAGAGATATATCTGCAGGCGGTTGAGGATTGGCTGGATTCCATGGTGAGAGTTTTCCGACTAGTTGGGACACCAATAGACCTCATTGTGATTCTTTCTTCCAGCCTTCTATAGGCACCAGCGGGCAGATGGTGGAGCTTGATTCTCTAGATCCATAACGAGGTGACGCTTCTCTAGACAGACTTTGAGAGACTGTTTTGGGCAGAGTTTATTCCAGCGAATCTTCGCGTAGTACACATTCAGGAGCTACTTCATCTACAGCAGGGCAGCATGACTGTAGCTCAGTACTTAGTGAGGTTCACATACCTCTAATGCTACTCCACCGATATGGCGCGAGACCCATTCTTCAGGGATCGGACCTTCGAGCAGGGGCTCAGGAAGGAGATCAGGGATTCGGTGATCTCACTTAGCATCCCAACACAGGCGGGGGGTTAGAGAGAGCCCTCTTGGTGGAGAGTATCCTTGCTGATCAGACACCAGCAGGGAGACCCACTACCAGTCATCACGTAGCGGAGTCTTCTGCATCTGGAAGCAGACAGATGTAAGAAAGGTCCAAGAGGACTATACCTAAAATTGGATGACCGCATGCCTCAGGATCGGTTGTACAGGGCACCCGAAGTGCAGACAGACATGCCAGGAGCGGGCAATGTTACGCATGCGGCGGGCAGGGTCACATGGCTCATGACTGTCCGACCCACCGTTTGGATGATCAGAAGATGGTCAAAGGACCGTCTAATCAGAGATAAAGATTTTATTGAGGTGGTCTATAGGGAGAAGGCAGACATGGCAGAGGAGTTGGTCATACAACTAGCGGTGGGCGACGATTCAAGTTTTTATGGCCACCATCACCAAGAGGTCTACCCTGACCGCATGGAGATGGAGGAAAGGGGAGAACTCTGCTTCAGGAAGCCGAGGCTTATAATCGTGATGCTTCAGAGATGATACGAGGTACGATTTGTGTCTACTCCACCATAACTATAGTACTTATAGACATAGGTGCCAATCATTCTTTAATTTCCACTGCCCTTGTTCGGAGCTCGGAGATTCCGACAGAGTCATTGGCTCAATCCTTATGGCTAGAGACTCCTACGGGAGCTGATTTAATGATTAAACATTGGTGATGGCAGTGCGAGCTTACTCTAGGAGGCGATATCTTCAGTTGGGATCTCCTATTAGCGACGTCGAGGCCTTAGGACGACATCTTGGGTATGGACTGTTTATCTACAGTCCATGCTCAGATTGACTGTATTAGGCGCAAAGTGCGGTGTGTCCACACGGATGGGACAAGGTTTACATTCACCGACGAGAAGGGAGCCTTTACAACACATGATAGACTTATCTAGAGGCGAGTGTAACCGATCACTCATCAGTTGGCTAGCCTTACCATTGGATCAGTTGATGTGGGCAGTCCGAGCTATCCTGTAGTGGTGGACCAGTACACGGATGTTTTACCTGATGATGTCTCAGGTCTACCTTCTCACAGAGAGGTAGACTTTTACGTCGATTTGTACCCTTGGACGACAATGATATCTACACCATCATATCAGATATCTTCTGCGAATCTTCGTGAGCTGTGGGTACAACTAGAGGACTTGTAGGGGAAGGAATTCATCCAGCCTAGTATTTTTCTCTGGGAAGCCCTGATTCTGTTTTCCAAGAAGGCGGATGGGATCTTGAGGATTTGTGTTGACTATCAGTGCCTGAACCAGGTGACCATGAAGAATAAGTACCCACTGTCGAGGATTGATGAACTCTTTGATCAGTTGAAGGGAGCACAATGGTTCTCGAATATAGGCCCCAAATTAGGCTATCACCAGCTTAGAGTTCGAGAAGAGGATATGCAGAAGACAAATTTCAGATGTCGGTATGGCCACTACGAGTTCTTGGTTATGAAATTCAGCGTAACCAACGCTCCAGCAGTGTTCATGGGACTCATGAATAGGGTCTTTCCATCATACCTTGATCACTTTGTAGTGGTCTTCATCGACGACATTCTGATATACTCGACCACTGAGGAGGAGCATGCCTACTATTTGCGGGTAGTAGTGGACACACTCAGAGAGAACCAGCTTTATGGTAAGCTCTCGAAGTGCCAGTTATAAATCCAAGAGGTTCACTTTCTAGGACATGTCATCTCGGAGGCTGGAGTTGCAGTGGATACAGCAAAGATTGAGGCGGTACTTTCTTGGGAGCCACCCAGGAGTGTGACAAAAGTAAGAAGTTTCTTGGGCTTGGTTGGATACTACCAGAGATTTGTGTCCGATTTCTCTAGAGTTGCACCACCACTATCAGCCTTGATGAAGAAGGGGAAACCCTTTTTGTGGTCGAAGAGATGAAAACATAGTTTTCAAGAGCTGAGGCAGAGGCTGACTAGTGCCCCCATCCTGAGGCTTCTAGAGGAAGGCGTAGGGTATGTAGTCTACTATGACGCATCAGGGACCGAACTCGGATGTGTCCTGATGTAGGAGCAAGCAGTGATCGCATATGGTTCTAGGCAGCTAAGACATCACAAGTAGAACTATGCTACCCATGACTTGGAGTTAGTAGCAGTGGTCTTCACCTTGAATATGTGGCGACACTATTTGATGGGAAAACTTTTTATCGTGTACTTTGATCACAAAAGTCTTAGGTATATATTTTCCCAGAAGGACCTAAACCTGAGACATCGATGTTGGCTTGAGTTCCTCTAGGACTATGACTTTGAGATAGTCTATACTCCTGGGAAGGGGAAAGTTGTTGCAGATGCACTTAGTAGGAGATCTGGTATACAGCTGCTAGGTGAGGTGACGAAGCAGCTGGCCACTTTACAGATATCCATTATGGATAGAGATGGAGAAACTTTTCTATAGTCTCCTACAGTCACTACCCCACTTCTTCAATGATTTTGGGAGGCGCATCATGGGGACGCTGGCTGCGAGACATGACATGCTCAGATATCCACAGGACAGGCACCTGATGGATTTTCTGAAGGTGGGGAGCACGTCATCCTCTTCAGAGGACATACCATGATACCGGTGTCACTTCAGGAGGAAGTGTTGAGGGATTTCCACACATCCCCTCTAGCGGTACATCCAAGAGTGGTGAAGATGTATCAGGACCACCAACGACAACACTGGTGGCTGGGAATGAAGAAAGAAGTTGCAGAATTTGTCTCTCGATGCCTCACTTGTCAGAAAGTGAAGGCGGAGCAACAGGTACCAGCAGGCATGGTTCAGCCTTTAGAGGTCCCATAGTGGTAGTGGGATGAGATATATATGGACTTCATGATGGGTATTCCACATACATCTAGGGGACATGACTTGATTTGGGTGATCGTCGACCGACTCACAAAGTCGGCCGACTTCCTATCGATGAGAGAGCAGGGTTCAGTAGAGAGCTTGGGATGCCTCGATTTGCAGGAGATTGTGAAGCTACATGGAATACCCATGACGATTGTCTCTGATCTTGATACACATTTTACTTCCCGGCTATGGAAGGGGTTGAAGGAGGCTTTTGGGATGAAGCTTCATTTGTGCACCGCCTTCCATCCTCAGACGAATGGTCAGACTGATCGGACCATTCATACCCTCAAGGATATGCTACATGATTGTGTCCTTGAATTCGGTCACAACTGGGAGGATCACTTACCTTTGGTAGAGTTTTCATATAACAAAAACTATCACTCCACCATTAGGAGGGAACCTTTCGAGGCATTTTACGAGCGACCTTGCAGATCGCCTTTGTGCTGGACTGACCAAGGGGATTCAGCACTAGTGGGACTAGAGAAGGTACGAGCTACCACAGAGAAGGTGTAGGTCATCCAAGAGTGGATGAAGACTTCACAAAGTAGGCAGAAGCTGTATGCCGACAGGAGATGGAGACCTCTAGAGTTTGAGGATGGCAACCACGTCTTTCTATGGGTCTCACCCTGATGAGGTCTATGGAGATTTGGCCGAGGCAACAAGATATCTCTGAGGTTCATCAGACCTTTTCAGGTCCTTAGATGGGTTGGCGAGGTGGCATACCGTTTAGCTCTTCCACCTCAATTGCACTAGGTGCACAACATCTTCCACGTATCCTATCTGAGGAGATACGTCCACAACCATTTTCACATCATTGACCATGGAATGATGGGCATCGAGTATATGGTGACTTTTATGGAGGTTCCATTAGAGATTGAGGATCAACAGAAGTGGGTCCTTTGGGGATGGTCGATACCTTTGGTGCGCATTCACTGATAGCACGTGAATCTCGAGGAGAGCACATGGGAGCGGGAGGCTCAGATGTGTGCTCATTACCCTCACTTGTTCCCTTAGTTTGAGTTGTGGCTTACAGGGAAATAAAGCCTGAGGTGGGGAGAATTTAAAGACCTAGAGTTTCCATGTAATTTTTTTAAATAAATGGGACTTTTATGAGTCCGCAAAAATTGATGGTGCGTGATTCTGAGGCCTGGAGTTCCCGGAATGAATTTCAGAACTTTTTTCCAGTACATTCAGTTAACGTGCAAGCGGTTTTTTCTAATTTTTGAACCAGTACTCGGAACTGAAATCTGAGGGCACCGTTGAACTCGCAGCGCTGATATTCGCTTAGGGAGACTTTCACCTCGATGACAGATGGACGAGGGTGAAAGTTAGATTTTGGGTTTTTCGTGGAAATAATAAAATAAAATAAACTTTATATTATTTTATTTTGAGTTTCCATGTGGATATTTTAGGTGGGGTCCACTAGAACTAAACCTTAATGTGAAAGTTGTAAGTAGGGACCACCAAACCTTAACCTCTAATAAGAGGTTAAGGAGGTGGGGACCACCCGAACCATAACCTCCCATGAGAGGTTATGGTGGTGGGGACTACCCGAGATTAAACCCCCTTGAAACCCCCCTTTAATTGGGAGAAATCCTCAACTCCCATAATTAATGAGGGAGAGCCTCTTGACCTCCTCCACCATAATTGTGCCAACACACATACCATTAATCTTTCCAACACACCACTTAATTGTGCCAGTTTAATTTAATCCAATTTAAATTGTGCCTACGATTAAATTGGGGAAACACTTTTTATTATTAGCTATCCATTTTATTTGATGGAATTGGGAAGAGGAGGATCTTGGGAGAAAGATCCCAACGAAGAATGCTCCACCGACGAAGAACGCCGACGAGGAACGCCTTCGACTACGAAGAACGACCTCGACCTCGACTTTCTTTCTCGGAACTTCCTTTGACGTAGGATGTGTTCGTATACAACGAATCGACGTCTGCCTTCTCACGCCAAAGTTAACCAACATCAAACAAGGTAGGGTTTCTAATTAGTTATGATTTTATTCCCTTGATTATTTCCTTCTAAAAACAAAGAATGTGGATCAATTTATTATCAAATTGATCTGTGGATGTTTCCTTACGGGTTGGGAATAAATTGTTGCGGGAAGTTGTAGTGATGGTTATTAAATTCGTGAATATTCTCGATTAATATTCTCGTTTTTGACTCATGATTAAAGTTTAGCCACTTTCTACCACTCTAAACGCAGAGGGTGCGAGCCAAACTAACATGACCCAACCCCCTCCGTCGTTCTTCTTTGTGGTGTTCATCAGAATGAAGGAAGACGGCGGAGGCGACGAAGGAAACAGCGCCGCCACCAGGGGCCACCATGACCCGCGCCGCCCGTCGCGGTGTCCCAGTCGAACCGGCTGAGCCACCTGCCGGTCGCGCCCCTCACCGGCCGCGCCACCCACCGGCTGAACTGGCTACGCAGCCGCCATCCCTCTTAGCTGCCCGACCCACGCCGCTGATAGCCTACCGAAGCCGCACCACACCCCACCCACGTCGCGCCTCGGCCGTGCCGCACCCCAACCATGCCGCGCTCCGGTCGTGCTGCACCCCGGACGAACCGGCCCCGTCCGTGCTGCACCCTAGCGGCGCCACCCCCCGGTTGTGCCGCACCCCGGCCTCCCAGACGAACCGGCCCCAGCCACCTTGGCCGCACCACGCACCAGCCAGACCACCCCGGCCCTCGGGTCAATCCCAACAGGCTGGCCAGCCCAAAGGACCGGGCCAGACCCAATGGGTCAGGCCGAGTCGACCCGAACCGGGTCGGCCCAGGCTGGTTCGGGCTGGACCCAGTTCCACTACAACCCTTTAATTTCTTTTGCCCATATCTTTGGCACCAGACATCCGTTTGACGAACTGTTAGCAACACTGGTAATCTTGGAGCATGAAGGTCCCTTTGAGTATACCCCACTGGAGTTTGGGGTATAGTTGAGATATGACCAGGTTGGATCGTGTGCGAATCCAACTGGGCCCCCAGGACTAAAAGAATAAAAACTCACAGACCGAGCATTCGATTGATGCACTGTCTATTGAGTTGAGACCCCTATGACATGGCGTACCTTTGAGATATTTCTTCATGGGACTTCTTGAAATTTGGAGTATTGACCAGTAGCTCATGGAGCAGATCCTCCTGGAGACGAGTGAGCATAGTGCATAGACCTAGTAGCTGCCTGAGACCTGACAACTGCTGACCGTTTGACTTAGAGTTACTCTACTAGCCTAGTGGGGAGCGCTTTGGTGTCATAGAAGACCTGCAGTGGAGGAGAGCACTTGGTGACGCGGTAGACCCATGATACTCGACAAGAGGAGTACCTCAATAGGCTACGAGGGGGAGCACGCTTGGTGACACAACAGATCCATTGTAGGGAGTGCCTTTGTGTGACGCGGCAGACCCACGGTACTCGACAGGAGAAGTACCTCAGTAGTCCAAGGTTTTTGGGAAGCACGCTTGGTGTCGCCGCAGGCCCACTGTACTCGATTGAGAAGAAGTTCTCCAGCAGCCGAGGTTTCGATAATGTGACTAGGGATGTTACTTGATACTACCCCTAAAATAAAATCCTGGTTGAGCTGAGTTAGTAATTTTGTGTTTTCCTCATGATTGAGATGGATTACTTAATAACTTAGGTATATGTATGGGAATATACCTAAGTAGGGTTATCTGTTTATATCTTACTTTGTGGTTTATACTTGATGGATTTTCTGAGACCTTGAGGGTATCGGGGTCCCTACTAAGTATCGTTATACTCACCCCTGCATGGGCTATGTCCGCACTTCATTGTGTTGGATGCAGACGACAGACAATGCTGACGGAGGCAGAGAGTACTAGGACTAGACGGTACCCAGAGGTGGACCATACAACGTGTTGGTACTCGGAGGAGATGGACATACATGGAGTGCTGAGGAGGCGATATGTACCTACCCTTCAGGTAGGAACCTCGGAGGACGATTCAGTACCTGCTTTTATTTCTTTTTCTTCAGTTGTATTGTTTTTAGTTGTACTTGTACCTTTACTGTTGGGCTTGTATTATAGACCCTTTTACTTTCAGCACTCTTTTGGTTATACAGTTTACTCGTGTTCATATCTTTCTATGTGTGTTTACCGGTTATAAAAGCAATGCCTTCCCAGTTTTAGGGAATTACGCCTTTGGTGCTAGTCGCCAGCCCCTTCCCTATGGAAGGAGGGTTTGGGGTTGTCACGACACGGGCCCCAGGGGACAGGTCGTGACACTATATCCAAAATCACAACTGAGACATGACTACAATGAAAAGGCATCCTCCAACTCAACTAGTAAAAACATATTTTGTGTCAGGGATTTAATTAGCATTATTATATAAATTATGTAAATTTATTTATCACCACTAATATAATAATTATTCTTAATACCCAGATTAATAGAATTTTAATCTTGGAAATTAAAACAACCATCATTATTACCCTAAAAAAGGGATTTATCATTATTTGTTAGTATATCAATAATTAACACCCCTACTAAAGGGTTTTAAATATATTTTATACTAATTAATTGTTTTAATGCCCTATTGGTTGGTATTTCAACATCTATATTACTAATCGTGTTAAAACCACACATTTTTTTAAATTGGTTATACTATAACCAATATTAAATTTCTCTTTTAATATCAATATTTATATAACTAGCATTAAAAATATTTTTAAGAATTAAAAGACACAAAATATTATTTTCTATTCATTATATACACACCCAATTTTCTAAAACCCTAAGTTCCCCAAGTCTCAACCTCCCTCCTTCTTCTCCCTTCGCCTCCATTCCTCATCCATTAAAAATGTTTCCTCTTTCAACGAAATTTCACTTAGATCATTCTGATTCCACCCCTTCACTATCCTCCATCATCCTCAACTATTTTCTATATCTCTCTATTGAGTTCCACCATCATTAATCGCCAATATCCTTTTTAATTGGGTTCATCCTTCATTACATGAAATTTGACATTTCCCTACAATTTTTTCCTCTCTTTTTTATGAGTCAAATTTCTGCATCTACATTCTTTAGCTGTTAATTTTTTATTTTATTTTTTTAGATGATTTATTACAAGTTTTTGACTTTTAAATTTTATTCATTTAAGAATTTTATTTAGGTTTGTGATGTATAATTGTTTGTTTTGATTAAAATTTTATAATTTTATATTATATTCATTTTTATATGTGAGTCAATGATTAAATATTTATATAAATGTCTAAAAAGTTATATTGTTTATAAATTTACAATATTATATATTTATATACATGTTAGTAGGTTTATAATTTATTATGTTATATCTGGGATGAATGGTTTACTGGATGATTGTTTGTTTATATAAATGTTTATGAATACATGATTAGTTGATTGTCTATTTTCATTACATTTTTATATAATTATTTATAAGTTTTTTGTTTACATTTTTGTATATATTAATCATGTTCAATGTGTGATTTACATATTTTTGGTTTTTTTGTGTCCTTCAATTATTTTGTATATATTATTTATTTATTTATATATGTTATATTAATAAGTTTAGAAGATTATATATTTTATTTTTATATGTGTAAATATAATTTTAATGCATATGTTTTAAATTTATATATGTTTATATGTTTTAAATTTTTTAGGTTTATTTATAATTTAAAATTTTTACATATTTGAATATACTCTAATATAATATTGTGATTTTAGGTAATTAAAGCATAAAAATTGGATAAATGTTCTATTAACTAAATATGAAAATGATAAAGTGATTAATTATTTTTTTTAAATTTTCTAATGGAAATATTTTGAAATAAAAAGATGTTTTTTGAAAATAAACTAATATTCCTATGTTTCATGAAATTTAAAATTTTACCGGTAGTATTGAGACTAGGTAACAAAAAATAATGAAATGGTCGGAGAAATCCAAGTTTCATTGGATTTAATAAACCTCTGAACATTTTACTTATAGATGGAAATATGCTTCCATATTCCAATTATAATGTGAAAAAAACATTATTTTCCATGGGACTATAGTATAAAAAATAATTGATTTCCCCCAATGAATTTGTGATGTATGAAGTGGAATATGGCCATTTATCAAAATTTCTAAATGGGGGGCATCATGATATAAAATAGATGGGAGATCCAACTATGACACATTCTCAAGGAAAAGTTGTAAACTTCATGCTAAGGAAATGTGGTATCTTCCTATAATTACTTATTCGAATTGTTTATTTTAAAATTATAATAATTCAAAGATGCTGAGATGAAATAAAAATTAGTGTCTCTCTGACGGTAACCTATTTTACACTTCCGATTCAGAAAAATGGAAGAGATTTTGTAAAAAATATTCTGATTTTGGAAACTAAGTTTTAAATCTTAGAATAAGATTGTGTATAGATAGGATGAATCCATATAAGAGCCTCAAAAACCAATATAGTGTATAGCCTATTATGTAGGTGGTTTAAATTTTATCCCTAGAGTTATGTATGAAAAATAAATATATTATGGTGTGTGTGATGATTTATAGACCAAAATAACTTATAAATGATATTGATATTTATTTTTCACTATTGATTGTTGACTTTTAACTTTTTTTCAGAAGCAAATGTTAACATTTTTGATTCATACAAAAAATAGTATTTTATTTTTGGTGTTATATTAATGTTCACTATAATGGTAATTCTTGTATATGGATTGTTATCTAGATATAATGTTAATCTATATAAATATGACTAAATTTTCAAATAAGGGGCTTCATATATTTTATTTTTGAATGAGATAAATATAGTGTGCATGGGTTATCGATGATTTTTGCAAGTGGATGACCTTGATTAAAGATTCAAAAATAAATTTAATGGTTTTATGGAGTATAATGTTGTTCCAAAACATCTATCAACTAATGAATATTAAAAAAATGTGTAAAACATCAATGTTACATTTAGGAGGAAAATAAGTTCACTTCATCAAAAAAACATTGAACAAATGTTCCATCTTATTCAATATACATTATTAGAGATTTGTATATATAAAACCTAGCATTGATGTTATGAATACCGAGAAACAAATATGTTACTATTTGATTATAATTTTTTTTAAATATAAAGGGATGAAAAAATATGAATTTAATGCATGATTGGGATTGATATATATGGGAATTAATTTTTTTTGTAAAAAAAAATCCAATGGCCACTTGATAGTGCCCTGATATGAGAAAATATTTAATCTAATGAATGTTTTCATGTATGATAGAAATTTTTATTTAGAATTAAGGTATTAATCTATATAATGGGGAGAATATTCCCTTTAATCATAGTGAAATAACAAAAAATAGGAAATAAATAAAAATAAAATATCTATCACAATAATATAGTTTTCAAAATCTAGTAAAAAATGCTATAAAAAATATACCATAGAGAAACATACAGTCATATATCCCAACTATTACCCACTTGGAAAACTGAACAAACAAATAAAAAAAGAAATAAAATATATCAGTATTTGTACTACCATCCCCTCACCTCACCTCATCCTAGTCCCTAATACTGGTCAAGATTCCCCATCCCTGTTTTTGGTGAATCTTGTGCTCAACCTATAATATAAACATCTATACACACCAAATTAAACATGTGGTGTGTAATAAAAATATCCTTGTAGGTTCTCACCATGTTCCACTGTTATACCCCCTCATTTTTTTGTATTAATAAGGAAATAAACATTTTAAGGGAGAATATTGGATGCCAGGTGATAACCAGGACACCACAAATCCTTATGCATTAGGTCATATTGTGATAACAATGCCATCATGAATCCCGATAATAGATGATTGGTGAAATGATGGAATATAATCTTTTCCCCATTCCACTTAACCTATAACCTAGCCAATCTCATCCTGATATTTCTCTTTAAAATGTATATATTATTATTTTTTCCATTCCATTGGGTTTTCCCAATTGTTTTTATTATTTAAGGGTTCAAATGGATATTTAGAATTAAAGTGGAGGAATATACCTAAACCTTAAGCATGTAAAGTTACAGGTGGCCCACTAGCTCATTAGTGAGATCCATCGGCTAACTGGCGGGCTTATCATTGGAAAAATACTGTCATTATAACCATGGTCTCATTGGTGGTTTCATTAGACATGAGTTTAATAGGGGTTATTTGTGTCTATTTGAATTGAAACAACCATTTTATTTATCCTTCCTCCCCTATTGATGGTAGATCAACCCATATGAACCTTGGGAGTCATCTTTATTGATTTTGGTACTCCCAACATCAATTATTATTGGATTGAAGTTTCATTTATTATGGTGGATTATGATTGCTAATTTTAAATCCCCTTAGACATAAATCTCCCTTATTCCTCTTGATTCATTATTCTTAGAGACTATAATAACCTATGTATTTTTTAAATATGAGATATGTTAACATGTGTTCATCATTATAAGATCTTATATTTCTTTACTTGAGTTCTCTATTTATTTTTGGCGTGTTATCCAATGGGGGTGACATGTTTCAATTGTGTTGTAGTTTGATTCCAAGTATTATGAGGTAGGTGTTTCTATACTGTTACTATATTTTTTGATTCTTTTGTTTCTTAAAATCAATGAATTTATTTTGTACCTTAAATTTAATGAATGTTATTCCTTAAAGGAGTCAACATATTTACACATGAAATTAAATTTTTTCATATTTTGTATAATTGTTTTTATTATTTTGAAAGTATTAATTCCAGAAAATATGAATCATAAATGATTTAAATAATATATTCCAAAGGAATACTTAATTTATCAACCATTTCGAACCCATTTGGGTTGGGTAACATGTTAGAGTTGGTTTTAATGTTTTGGTTCAAATGAAATTCTTGGTTCATAAATTTTTTAGACCCCCTTTGGGTTGCGTAAAACATTGGGAAGGGACATTTGGTTCAGGTGGACCATTATAATGACAAAAAATGTTTATAATCCAAATTTAGAACATTGTTTCATGAAATGTTCATAAATGAATGTTTTTTAATTTTTTTTAACATATATAGATAGGTTTTTATTCTTATAATTTCCTTCAAGAATTCTATTTTAAATATTTAAAGGCCTTAATGTGTTTGATCTTGTTTTTTCAAGGCCTTATCTACACATTACAACATCTTATCATGACATGGTGGATGGAAATCATCTTGAGTACTTTTATTCTAGATGTTGATATGTATAATGAACCCTGGATGGGGTTTTAATTGTTATTATTTTGTGATTGATCTATATTTGGGTTGTTCCATATAAAGGAGTTAGAGGAAACAGAGAGAAGTGGATGGTATTAGATGATGAATCTTGAATTGAATATATGATGACGATGCTTTTTTTGATCCCTAGTGGGATATTTTATATGATTTAATCTAATGCTATCTCTTACATTTCCCAGGGGAACTTGGGTAGCTAGATAAGATACATAGAATTATGATGCCCTTGTTGGATCACACCATGACTGGTGTGCCCCTATAGGTTAAGGTTCTTGTCTAGGGGATGTTCCACAAGTGAGTGGGTGTTCCTGGAATCATTTATCTTGATATTTTTAGACATTAAATATGCTAGTATTCATTCATGATGAATGCTTAGAATGTGTGGGGTCATCACACAAACTTAGGTAGGAACTACCAATGAAACATAATATTTGATCACTAACTACACACAAGTGCTAATGTATTATCATGTATAATTATTATATCCACTTATTCCATAAATACACCACTTTTAAATAATATTTTTGATATCTAAAATTTTATGTTGGATTATATTATTCTAATTATATATGCTTGTTTTCTCGATGCACCATTTGAAAATTCATTCAATTATCATTGATATGTTTTTTAATCTCATTTGTCATTAATCTCCATTGATTTTATCTTGGGAAATTATTTTCAATTATTTTAAAATTAATAAATGGTATTTTTTAAAGGTTATTTTATAATGTTTTTAAATAAAATTTCATGTGTTGTTCTCAAAATGAAAAGAGTTGTTTGAATTATATGTTTTCAAAAAACGTGATATTACCAATTCTTTCACAGAAACATTTGAATTTTTTTTATCTATACCATGTTAAAGAACTAAAACTATATGAATTCTATTTTTTATATTTTTTATTATAGAATATATTAATTTCTTAATGGAAGGAAATTCAATGACTTCTCGGTTATGACAACCCTACTATTTATTTCACACGTAAACATAATATATTACATAAAATCTTCACTTGATACAACATAGACTATTGAGAGTGTTATTGTATTTGGGGATTAGGAATATTACATAACAACTTAAAACATTAAATACACATATTTATTGAAAACTTATTTTACATGACCACACACATGCCTTCGTACTTAGCATTGCATGAGACAACCTGAGGACATGTATAAGAAAAGGGTGAGATATAAAGCCTAGTAAGGGAGTAAAAAAGGAATAAAATGAATAATACAGTACATGTTAGGAAATAGAAATATCAATGGATCATAATAGTAACATGAACATAAAGTCATGATATAGCATGATTATCATAACATGGAATTGTGGCATCAACATTTAACCTGCTATTAGCATGAGCTGAGGCTCATTGCAAATGGATCATGAGTAAACCCTCATTGAGATATAATTAGCATGAGTAAACCCTCATTTCACTTAACCTATCATGATACTAATCTTTACCCAATGCACTGGAGCACTATCCGGGCACACCCTTCTTAATCATTTCACTTCATGCATAAGTGTGCCGCATGGATCATATAACATGGATTCATTAAACAAAATAATTTTTTCAATGATAAAATAATATGGAATTCATACATGAAACACTATAATAAATAAGTAAATGTGCATAAAGGTGAATTCCCTTGATAGATAAATGGGTATGGTATTCACTACACAATGACTTTGGCTTGGAAAATCACGATGCAATTTTGACAGCATGACATCGTGACATACGAATTCATAAAAATATTTTATGAGGGATAAAGGGGTGTCTCATTATATTTACATGAAATTTAAAGTAATTGGGTCATATATATACATGTCACAACATATTTAATGTAATTTAGATTCATAATACAAAAGACTTTCTTGAATGTAAATGAGGAGAGAGAAATCCCATACTAAATTTTGGCATGACAACAAGTGTACATGGGAGGCATTAATGAGTGAGAAAAGGGTATCTCATAATTAAAAATAAGGAGGGAAGTATATGGGAGGATAAAAATCATACACCAACATTTTTAATTTAAAATACAAGGGTAGAGAAACATAAAGAAACTTGGACAAAAATGAGAGAGGAAGAAATCCCTTACAGAATTTTGGCATGGTAATGGGTGTACATGGGAGGAATTAATGAGAGAGAAAGGGGTATATAATCATTAAAAAATAACTATGGAATTATATGGGAGGTGTGAAATCATACCCCAACATTTTTAATTGAAAATAAAATTCAATAACAACATAAAGAAATTTGGACAAAAATGAGAAATAAAGAAATCCCAGACTTGGAAGTGTGATCCCAAAGGCTTGGGAGAGGCTTCTTGGGAGCTTGGGGCATATTGGGAGGATTCTAGATAAAGGAGGGAAGAGTATGGATTTTATACAAGGATATTTAGTGAAGATAAGTTGGATATTAGGTGGGTTTATATAGGAAAAGAGAGGGGTATTCTTTAATATTTCACAAACTTAGGTTTTGGAATCTATATAATTAAATATTTAAAACCACAAACCAAACCATATCTTTTCTCATCGTTTTTGACAAAGGGGAGTGGAAAAAATTATTTAATAAGTCCAATGGCCAAACCTCTTAAAATATCATGCTTGCTTATGTGGAGGCGAGTCACACTCTCAAAGAAATCATTTTAAAATATTAGAATGTTTTATTAATCTTGGAGGGTCCACTAAGGCTTTGTAAAATAAATCAAAACAACCTAAAATCATATTATTTTAAAGGTAAAACATATATTTTCTGAACATATCATTTATAGTATTTTATTAAATCAGTATTGGTTCATTACGATGATATAAAACACATTATATAATTGAATGATATTTAATTTTCACCCAAAATATTTTACTGTCTCATAAAATTATGAAAAATTTACCGTTAGATAATTTCGAAATCCTAAATCCAAAAATATATTCATTTTATCTAAATAATTTTAAAAATATGTTATTTTTTAATTTTAAAATAAAAACCGACCTTTATTTAAAATTCACGGGTTTTGAAAAAAATTGCTTTCAAAAATTAATAAAAATTACAATTGTATTCATAAAAATTATACAACCATTTATATTTAATAAAAATTGATTTATTAATAATATTTTATTAAATTAAAAAATCCATTAATTCATCAAAAAATATTTCTTAAATAAATATTAACTAAAAATACTATTTTTTTATTTATAAACCATTTACAAAGTAATAATAATAAAATGAAAGCATATTATTTATTATATAAAAAAATAATTCACATAATAATAGTGCTAGGGTCTTGTTACATAGACCCTTATAACACCTACATAAGACCTAAGGGTAAGGTGTGTGATGGTGGGAGACACTTGGGTGGCTCAGATAACATCACTCAAGTGGTAATCTCTATTAACTTCCATTTCTCCCATTGGCGGTTCTGTTCAAGATTAACATGTTGAAGATTGGATTGGACTTTGTCAAGGGATAATCCCAGTGATTAAAACACCTTTTCAAGCTCCAAAAATGGGATTCGTATGGAGAAATTCTACTAAATGGGGCAATCACTTCCTTTTTATGAGTAAATTTGATTTCTTAAAGCCCTTTATTTATTCTAATCACGTGATCACTATTCAACAGATATATTAGAAATGGTAAAAATTCTCAATGGTATTGTAAAATAAAAAAAACATAAAACCAAATAATTTCATAAGTTTTATATAACCATTTTACATAATAATACATTTAATTAGAATAAGAGCAATTTTCATTAATAAAAGTCCGGGTCATTATAATCTTCACCGCTTAAGAAATTTCACCCTAGAAATTTCCTTTTCCCAGACTAAAATAGATGAGGATAACTCTATTTCATCAATTCCTCTGATTCCCATGTTTTTTCTTCAAACTTGTGGTTTCACCACAACACCTTAATGAGGGGCATTGCATAATTTGGTATAAATTTTTTTCCTATGATCTAAGATCTTCACTGAATTATTTTCATATGAGAGGTCATTCTCTAATGGTACCACCTCTGGATTGAGTACATGTGATGGTTTAGGTATGTACTTCCTTAAGAGTGATACATGGAATACATCATATAATTGAGATAGGTTCGGTGGGAGTGATAGTCAATAGGCCATCGCTCCAATGTGATCAAGGATATCAAAAGGGACGATGTACCTTGGACTAAGCTTTCCCTTCTTCCCAAATCTCATAACTCTCTTAAATGGTGATATGCAGAGGAATACCATGTACCCAACATCAAACTCTATGTCTCGTTGACGATTTACAACATAGCTCTTTTGTCGACTCTGACCGGATTTAATGTGCTGCTGTATGGTCTTAACCTTCTCCACTATTTCATCGACCATTTATGGACCAAGGAGTTTTCGCTCCCCAACTTCATCCCAACATGCCAGTGTTTTTCACCTCTTCCCATAAAGGGCTTCATAAGGAGCCATTTGGATTCTTATGTGGAAACTGTTATTATAATAGAACTCAACCAATGGAATATATTGACCCCATCCTCCTTTGATGTCCATTGAGAATTCTCTCAACATTTCCTCAAGTGTTTAGATAGTCTGCTCAGATTGGCCATCAGTTTTAGGACCATAAGCCGTACTGAAGTTCAGCTTAGTATTCAGATCATGTTGAAGACTCTTCCAGAGCTTAGAGGTGAATCTTGGATCTCGATCAGATAAAATAGATAGTGGTACTCCATGCAGCCTTACAACATCTATGATATATATCTGTGCTAGTTGATCCAATGAGAAATCCTCCTGAATTTTTATGAAGTGTGCAGTCTTTGTAAGAAGATCTACAACAACCCAGATAGTATTCTTTCCTTTGAATGTCTTTAGAAGTCTAGTGACAAAGTCCATGGGGATGTTCTCACATTTCCATGTTGGTATGGGTAATGGTTTCATCATCCCCTTAAACTTCCACCTCTCAACCTTCACTTGCTGACATACTAGGATCATTGATGTATACTCAAGAATCTCTTTCTTCATATTATCCCACCAAAAATTCTCTCAGATATCTCGATACATATTTTTGTTTCCTGAGTGAATGGAGAAATTTAAACTATGTGCATCATCCAAAATTTATTTCTTTAACTCCTAACTTGATGGAACACATAGTCTTGACACAAATCTCAAAGTTCCTTCTTCATTAACATTGAACTCTAATGATTTCCATTTTCTGATAGTTTCCACTCTCTTCTGAATCCCCACATCATCATTTTGAGAATCATTTAACCTTTTGAAAATAGATAGTTGAGCAATCATTTGTGAAAGGATTGATTATGTTCCCTTATTTATGATTCCCATGTACATCTTCATCAAATATAAGAAGATTGGATCATTTTAAATTCCCATCAATGATATAATTACCGGGTCCATTCTACTTAGAGAATCCACCACATTGTTCGCTTTCTCAGGGTGGTAATGGATAGAGCAGTCATAGTCTTTGATCAGCTCTAACCATCTTCATTGGAGCATATTCCTATCTTTCTGTGTGAATATATACTTGACTATTTTGTGATTAGTATATATTTCATACTTCTCTCCAAAAAGGTAATGCTGCCAAATTTTTAAAGTGAAGATCACTACAACCAGTTCTAGATAATGTGTTGGATAATATTTCTCATGTGCTTTAAATTACCCAGAAGCACAGGAAATGAATTTTTCATTTTGCATCAACACACATCCCAATAACTTCTTCAAATAATCACTAAATACCACAAAAAGTTCTCCACTTATGGGTAATGTGAACACATACATTGTGATAAGCCTCTTTTTCAACTCTATTAAGCTCTCTTTACATTCATCACTCCAAGATAACTTGACTCCCTTATGAGGTAGCATGGTAAGAGGGTTTGACAATTGGGAGAAATTTCTCACAAATTGATGATAATATCCAGCTAACCCTAAGAAGCTACTGATATCCGTCATCGATGTTGGAATTAGTCATCCCTCAATTGCAGTTGTCTTGGAGGGATCCATATATATCCCATTTCTTGTGATGATATAACCCAAGAATGATACCTCCTTCAACCAGAACTCACACTTGCTGTACTTTGCATAAATCTTCTCCTTTCTCAAGGTCTCTAGTACATTTCTTAGATGCCCCTCATGATCCTCCTTGGTTTTGGAGTATACTAGAGTGTCATCTATAAAGACTACCACAAATTTTTCGAGGTAATCTCTAAAGACTCTATTCATAAAGTCCATGAAGATTTATAAAGAATTAGTGAGTACAAAATGTATTACTATGAATTCATAGTGCCTGTACCTTGTTAAAAAAGTAGTCTTGGAGAAATCCTCCTTATTCACCCTTACTTGGAAATATCCTGACCGAAAATCCACTTAGGAGAAGTATTTTGATCTATGTAGCTGATTGACAAGTCATCAATTTGGGGAAAATGATACTTTTTCTTTATTGTGATGTTTTTGAGATCACGATAATCAATGCAAAGGCGCATTGACCCATCCTTTTTCTTGAAGAAGAGGACTAGTGCACACCATGGTAAAGCACTTGGGCATATAAATCCTTTTTCCAGATTCTCCTGTAGTTTTTTCTTTAGCTCCTCAAAACCCACAACCACTATTATATATGGAGTCTTGGATATTGGAAATTCCCTAGGTATAAGATCAATCAGGAATTAAAAATCTATTCTAAGAGGAAGACCAGGAAATTCCTTGGGAAACACTTCCGTGAATTCCCTTACAGTAGGGATGTCTTCAAGGATGGTTTCTTCCTTAGACTCAATAATCTGAGTAAGATACACATTCTAATAGGGTAGTAATATCCACACTTGAGATGATGGTTCTAAAGAAGATTCATCCTACTCCTTTCATTTGTACAGAATCAGGGGTCGATTTTCTATACGGAGAGTGATTTCCTTCTCATGAAAATTTATGTTGGATCTATATAAGGAAAGACAATACAAGCCAATAAATGCATAAAATTCCATGAGAGGGAGTATAAAGAGGTTCACCGAGAAGTTCAATAAAAAAATTATGATAGGGGAGGAGTTATATTCATGGGTTGCAATGATTTCACCATTTACTGTTCTCATTGACATTTCTACTTCGATGATTTGTGGTGATGTTGAGATTGTTCTACTAAACATATGGGATATAAAAGAATTTGTAGAACCAGAATAAAAAAGTAAGTTCTCTATTCCTAAATGAATAACTAGAATACCTGTCACCACTTCATTTTTAGGGTTCTCTTTAGTGGTAGTGATGGAAAAAGCTCACCCTTGCTTCCTTAGAGGTTGTTGGTTACCTCCGAAAACCCCTGGCTTAGGGAACTAGTTTTCAAAGTTCTCTAGTTCTTTATAGTTGATGAAATGAACAATGTATTTAAGTTCGAATGGAGTGTTCCTATCCTATTTTATAGTAGCATGTTTTTCTTTCCCATAGTTAATGGCCAGGTGCCCTTCTCTTCCACACATAAACAATTTCCTTTTCCCCTTCAGGTGATTTCTGATGTGCTTCTTTCTGCACCTCTTCCAAGTACAGTGCTGCATTTTCTCATCACAAATGGATTTATCCATCAGACCACTAGAATTAATGTCCTCTTTTTTTCTTATTATACCCATGATACCTATGAGATTCTTCGATATCCATTTTTACTTTGAGGTCACATCGAACAATTTACTCATAGCTATAGATGCCACAGATCGCTAGGGCATTCCATAGGCCAGGTTTTATCCCACCAAAGTGGTAGTCAACCTTGCATTTGGAGGTAACGACAAATCCAGAGGCATATCATTCAAGCCTTGTGAAGTTTTCCCCACAAACTCTGATGGATTATTCATCTTTTTTCTTGATGTTAAGGATGTCCCTTTCCATATTAAGTCGGAGGGTGCGGGGAAAATATTTGTCAATTTTTTTTGAAAATCCTTCCATTCCAACACCTCAATCTCTTCCTTAGGATTTTTATTTTTGATCAATGTCCACCATTGATCATTTTCACCCTATATATGATAAGAATCCAAAATAACCTTCTCTTGTTCGGAACATTGAAGGATGGATAATATCTTTTCAATGGAGTTGATGTACTGTTCGACAATTAAGGGATCAGATGATTGATTAAAAGTGGGAGGAATTTATCTCATGAATCTCTCGATTGAGACTTATTCTCACTTAGGAGGGGTTGAACGTTCATCTTCCCCCATTTTTCTTTTAAAAACTTTAGTTAACTGAGAGAGTATCATAACAAAGTTTGCGATTCCTACTCCTATCAGATTGGGAATCTCATTAGAACAGTCATCACATTGATCTTCACATAATTTTTTAGCCCGAGTCCTCCTTTTACTAGCCATTGGATGGAATAAAATGAAAGTGGGTAACACATAAAGGGGAATCTAAAGAAAAAAGGGATAAATTATAAATTACATTCATTTCATTAACTTATGAATTTATAGGCTTCAATCTATGTTATCCATGATCTACTTCCCAACATATATTCTTAGGGTAATTTTTTTTACCTTAATAATGGTTCATAATAATATTATTAATTTACCAAAGCATATACCCCAAGAGTTTCATAACCAAGAGTGTAAAAAGTCCCATTTTTGTGCACCAGTTCCCATTCGAGTCTAGCTCAAATCAGTGTTTTCGGGTTTTACCCCTAGATACATCTGTGCCAGATCCGCCTCTACATTCTAGTAACCAAACAAGAAGTATTTTCTTGATAAACCACTTACTCAATACTCCCCAAAATTTAGGTATGTTTTTTATTATACTTAGTCTTATACCTAAGGCTTTTACTAGGGTTTTCTAATATTGATCCCAAAAATAACTAAACCTATCCTCTGATACCAACTATGAAAACCCTTCTATTTATTTCACACTTAAAAATAATTTATTACATAAAATTTTCACTTGATACAACATAGAATATTGAGAGGTATAATGTTTTTGGGGAATATGAATATTACAAAACAACTTAAAACATGGAATACACATCTTTATTGAAAACTTATTTTACTTGTCCACACACATTCCTTCGTACTTAGAATTGCATGGGATAACCTAAAGACATGAATAAGAAAAGGGTGAGCTATAAATACCAATAAGGGATTAAACAAGGCATAACAAGAATAATAAATTACATGTTTGGAAATAGACATATCAATGGAGCATAAGAGAAACATGAACATAAAGGCATGATATTTCATGATTATCATAACATGGAAATGTGGAATCCATATTTAACATGATATTAGAATATTACAAGGATCATTGCACATGGAGAATTAGTAAGCCCTCATTTCACTTTAATTAAAATGATTAAAACATCATTTCACTTGAATAATCATGACACTAATCTTTATCCAATTCATTGGAGCGCTATCATGGTGAACCCTTCTTAACCATTTCATTCCATGCATAAGTGTGCCACATTAATCATATAACATGGGTTCATTAAACATAATAATTTATTACACAATAAAGGGATGTGGAATTAATACAAAAAAATATATAACTATTAAGTAAATCTTCATAAAGGTGAATACCCTTGATAGAGAAATGGACATGATATTCACTACACAATGACTTTGGATCGGAAAACCGCTGTGCAATTTCAGCAGCATGACGACGTGACCTAAGAATTTATAAAAATGGTTGATGAGAGAGAAATTTATGTCTCATAATATTTACATGAAATGGAAATTACGGGGGTCATATAGATACATGTACAAACAAATTTAATGGAATTTATATTCATAATACAAAATAATTTCTTTAATGTAAATAAAGAGATAGAAATACCTTACGGAATTTCTGCATGGTAACAGGTGTACACAGGAGGAATTAATGATAGATAAATGGGTATATAATAATTAAAACATAATTATAGAAGTACAGGGGAGGTGAAAAATCATAACCCAACATTTTTAATTGAAAATAAAAGGGTATAGTAACATAAAAAAACTTGGAAAAAAATAAGAGAGGAATAAATCCGTTACAGAATTTCGGAATAGTAAAATGTGGAAATGGGAGGCATTAATGAGAGATAAAGGAGCCTATAATAATTAAAAATTAATTAGGGTAGTATAGGTGAGGTTATAAATCATACCCAAAAATTTTTAATTGAAAATAAAAGGGCATAACAACATAAAGAAACTTGGAAAAAAATGAGAAAGGAAGAAACCCCTTACTTTGAAGTGTGATCCCAAAGGCTTGGGAGAGGTTTGATAGATGATTATAGGGAGATTGGGGCACCATGGGAGGATTATATAGAGATGAGGGAGGATTAGGGATGTGATCCAAGGGTTTTGAGTGAATATAAGTGGAATCTTGGGTGGATTTATATAGGAAAAGATAGGGGAATTATTTAATATTTCACAAACTTAGGTTTTGGAATCTATATAATTAAATATTTAAAACCACAAACCAAACCATGGTTTTTGACCATGTTTTTTGCCAAAGGGGAGTGGAAAAAATTATTTTATAATTCCAATGGCTTTACTTCTGAAAAATATTAGGCTTGCTTATGTGGAGGTGAGTAACACTCTCAAGGAAATCATTTTAAAATGTTAAAATGTTTTATAAGTGTTGGAGGGTCCACTAAGGCTTTGTAAAATAAATCAAACAAACCTAATATCACATTGTTTTAAAGGTAAAACATATATTGGACTAAAATCCCATTTATATTGTTTTATTACTTCACTATTGGGTCATTATGTTGTCATAAAACACATTGTATAATTAAATAGTATTTAATTTTTACCCATAAAATTCGACTGTCTCAGAAAATTATAAAAAATGCTCCATTAGATAATTTAGACATCTGAAATCCAAAAATAATATTCATTTTAACCAAATAATTTTCTAAATATTTTAATTTTTTATTTTAAAATAAAAACCAACATTTATCGAAAATTCACAGGTTTTGACCAAAACAGCTTTCAAACCATAATAAAAATTACAATTTTATTCATAAAAATTATATGATAATTTATATTTAATAAAAAGTGATTTAGTAATAAAATTTTATTTAATTAAAAAATCCATTAATTCATTAAAATATATTTCTTAATTTATTATTAACTAAAAATACTATTTGTGCTTTAAAAACCATTTACAAAGTAATAATAATAAAATGAATGCATATTATTTATTATATAAAAAACTAATGCACATAATAACAGTTCTAGGGTCTTATTACATAACCCCTTATAACACCCTCTTAAGACTTAAGGGTAAGTTGTGCGATGGTGACAACCTCTTGGGTGGATCGGATAACATTTCTCAAGTGGTAATATCTGTTAACTTCCACTTCTTCCGTAGGTGGTTTTGTTCAATCTTAACATGTTAAAGATCATCTTGGGATTAGTTAAGAGCGAAGACCAATGATAAAACCTCCTTTCTGAGCTCCAACAAAGGGGCTTCGTATAGAGAAATTCTACTGTATGAGGCCATCTCTTCCTTTTTCTGAGTAAATTGGATTTGTTAAAGCCCAATATTTATACTAATCATGTGATCACTATTCAATGGCCATATTATCAATGATAACAATTATTAATGGTATTTTAAAATAAAAAAACCAAAGAATTGTATAAGTTTTAAAAAACCAATTTACATAATAAGACATTTAATTAGATCAAGATTAATTTTCATTAATAATAGTTTGGGTCATTACATCGATGGTATCCAACTGGGCATAATTTTTCTCACATACTACATATAATGACTGGTGTATGTAGAATTATTGGTTTATTTTAGGTTTTAAGGCCTTATACCGTTATTTTATGGGTTTTTTCTTGGGATATATGAGGGTACGTGTCTTGGGTATAGTGAGTGGTCTTGTACCACTATGATATGGGAGGTGATAGTTCTTTTCTTTATTTTTAATTCATAGAAGTAATGATTTTTATTGTAACTTGATTTTTTTTATTGTCCAAACATTATGTATTACTGGTTATGATTCTATTTTATAATGTTGATTCATAATGTTTATCATTAAGTTATGGTGAATTTTTTCCAAGCTGTGATCTCATATTCCAAGGTTCTTGTTTTAAGACTATGGTTATTAGGAACACACTTCAGGTTACGTTGTGAGTTTGTTCGGGTGCCTAGAGTAATGGGTTATGAAGGTTGGTTTGTGACATATCCCATGCCTAAAAATCAATGTATGGAATACAATAATACTCAAAAAATACTAAATGGAACAAGTTAGGGTCCAACATCTATGTCATAGACTCACCTTCTTACTCAAGGAAGTCCTCCCAACACCTTCTCACTCAAGGTGAGGTTTCCTATGTATCAACTACTAACTCATTTCTCAATGAAGGGTCCACCATCCACATATCACATCACATCACACATCGACTAGGAACTTTATCTTAGGGAGGTCACATATCACATCCACTAGTATCTCATATCGTTCATGGGAATAGACTAACTTTTCACCTATTACAAGGTGGGTCACACATGCACTAGTGGAGCAATACCTCTCACTTAGGGCGATTCCTCGAAATACCCTATCACTTAGGGAATTTTCATACAACACAATCATTAAACTATCACATATTATAGGGACTTCCATGTCATCCAATGTCCTCTCATTCATGATGGGTAACAACCTAACCACTAATCTCTCAATCAAGGTGATATCTAATCCATGTCTCTGTCCCCTCACTATCGATGAGGGTCACAACCAATAGACACATGAAATAGAAAATAGGACATGAATCCCATTAGTCACGATCACCAAATTTTTACTAGGGTTACTATCATTGAGTACCTATCAACTCATCTAATCATACCTTATTATCCATGCATCACATTCTGATCCCCTCAAAATTCCCATCTCACCCATTAGGGAATCCATTAGGTGTATGAACTTGTCTTTTACTTGAGGTATGAAACCTTTTATTTTTAGTTGGTTTCCTTGATTTTATCCTTGTAAGTATGCCTAATATTACTATAGAGGAAACAAGGGTGTTCAAGGGTTGTTCGAAACCTAGATCCCCAATTTTAGAAGGAAACAAATGGGTCGTACTGTTTCTATAGATCGTGAAACCCTATCTAAATTGTTAGATAAAACATGTGGGGTGTCACAAGGTTCAACATAGGGTAGAAAAAAACCTACAAATGATTTTTCTAATTGAGAATTGCAGGCTATGCGGGGTGTGTTTGCTGGGTAGAGGGGGACATACAGGTAGGGAATGATTAGATTAATTGTTCCCCACAGCAGTATGGTCTACTATCCTTGGAGAGTATATAGTGCATGGTTGCCACATGGTTTGACCAATAATGCATCCAAACCATGATCCTCTTTGAATTTTTGAAAAATGACCATTTTTTCCTTAATTTATTTATATTTACTCACCCATTTTCCCCTCTAATTTCCAATATGAATCGGTTCCTTCTCTTTGAGATATCCATGGATTCCATAACATAGGATTTGTGTTATCTTCTTTATCCAACCTCATATTCATGATGTATTTTTATACAGAATTGAAACTAGTAAGTTCTATATTACATTAGATCCTTTCATCATTTTTATTCATCTCGATGAAGTTATTTTGGCGTGAGATCTTATACCCTCTTTTCAGGTCTTTCATATATTTTTCCATTTTCTTTGGATCTTAGACAAACCAAAGGCTGATACATGATGAGTGTTATTATACATGCATAAGTTAGGTGGTCTATACCTTTCCCCCCTAATGTTTGATATCAATTTGATTATATCCATTTTTGTAAATTCCATAACTTCTAGTTATTTCTTCTAAAATAAATGATAACCCTTAAATTAATCATTTCACCTAGTTTGGGTCACCCTTGTAGTGAATAATCATGGTTGGAGGTTTTCAACCTCAAAATGAGCCACCCATGAGGTGTACTCTTTTACCTTCCCTATGTTACACCACCCCTTTGGGTGTATCATCTCACCACCCATATAGTGGGAGCCTCTATAAATTAAATGAATTAGATTTAGATGATCAATCCTCATTTTACATGTTATTTAATACTATTAAAATGGTTTAACAGTTAATAAAATGATAATTGTAAATGGGGTATGAACACTAAAATATACCTCATCTTTTATTATATTATATGCTTGATGTGGACATCTTGGTATGGAACCTATGATTATTAAGGTATGGAAACTATTAATTTTTAAGGTATGGAACCTATTATTAAGATATAGAACCTATGATTATTATGGTATAGAACCTATGATTTTTAAGGTATGAAACTTGTTTTTAATGTACGAAACCTATGATTAATAACTTATAGAACGTATGATTTTTAAGGTATGGAATATATTCTTATTAAGTCATATAACCTATTAATTATAATGGTATGTAATTGGATATAGAACTTGTAGACCCTAGATATGATCATTTATGGTATGGAACCATTGAGAAGGATCGAGGTATGACACCTATGAGTTCTGTATAAATTTACACCTCTATATATAGATCTCCCTAGTTATACGCCTTGAGATCTAGACCATGTTGGTCTATTACTCTTATCACATGTGTCTTAAACTAAGATGGTTATTAAATATTATTGGTACTTTATATATATTGATGCTCATCTATTATAGACTTCTCTTATTACATCTTGTGCTCATGGACTTATCATATCTATTTAATTTACATCTTTTTGTGTTATTCCTACACATGGTTATTGTTAATATGCATATGTTGTATTTTTTAAATAATCCTATAGTGGTGGCATACTATGTATATATCAAACTTTATTTGGGCCAACGATTGGTACCTAAATAGACTTCATGGATGTAGGTTGGGACAGGGGAAAACATCCGATTACCGATGATTGATTGGTTGTATCATGGGAGTGGGAGAGGATAGGACCTAGCTATAGCTCATGATGCTTCTTGAGATATTATTTTGGTTCTTTTGGTATACCTATATGTATATGTGCCTACTTCCCTGTATTATTGTTTTTTGGTTTAGATACATGAAATTACATCATATTGTTTATGGTATTTTATGTGGCTATTGATTGCTTATTTATTTTTATAATATGGATGTTTACTTCTATTGTTCTTGTTATCATTTATTATCATGCATATATTTTTTTATCCATTTATTATGATACCATGTGAATATAATTATGAGGGTATAATATCTACACTTTACCACCTTATACCTCTATTTCTAGTTGGTAGCCTTTGGCATATGGGGAGGCACACTGTGGCCATGCGACCTATCGACTCAAGTCACCGTTTAGTGGCTCCCAATGAGGGATGCTAAAAATTATTTTCACCACACTATTTTATTGAAATAATATTTTGGGATAGTATAAATAAGGCTATGACATGTTATAATTTTTTAATGAATCTGTTCTTAGGATTAGCTAACCCACATATGGGGAAAAAATTTCCAAGGAAAGGGATATGATGTTCTAGTTTATGCCTATTTCAGTTGATTTTATTCTACCATTGGGTGACACAGAAGGTATGTGATGTTATTATTATTATGATGTTGGATTACATTTTATAATTGACCTGATACAATAAGGAATCATTGATCATGCATCATTTTAGGATCCTTATATAATTAACATGACATGTAAAATTCCATTCCATGTAGGTGGCATTTCCTAACTCCATGATACATGTTTCATGATCCTTGAGTGATGTATATATTATACAACTAAAATTTCTACCAGAAAATAGGATTTAATAATTATTTATTAAAGTTTATGCATCAACCTAAATTTTTTTTTCATGTATAGGTTGATGATGAAACCTTAATTAATAAATAATCATAGATTTGAGTGATGTAACTGAGGTTACATAGACTGGAATTTTAGTTTATTTTGAATACATGAATTTCATTTTAATCTAAAGAGTGCATGGGACTCTATATATTGGCCATGATGATTCTTTTAGTAAAATCATATTACATTACCTATTATATTCTACTATTGTATGTAAAGGTATGGATAAAATTAAATGAAATAAAATTTCAATTTATAAATCAAGTACATGTATAAGTTTATAAGGGTAATTTAGTTAACTAGTATGTTATGTAATTAAATAATTATTAAATCATTAATTTAAATATGGTTGTTATTAAATGGGAATTCCAATGGAAAATTAAATGGTGTTTTCCTTAATTATTTTAATTGGATGTCTATATATCGAGACCCTTACATTGAAATATATAGCTTTAACTAGACCCAAACTTAGTGGTGGGATAAGCAGTGTCTCTCATGTTCTTTATGATAATTCATACTAACCATACCTAGATTTTAGAGTAGGTTGAGGGGTGTGAATTTTCTATAGGAAGGATTGTACCAATTATACTATTATATCTATAATATTAATATTATAAACTCTAATTTGAGACATGCTATTGGAATTATAGAGCTATTCCACCATGACATCCTCATGTTGTGCACCCGGAGGGTGGTTAGGACCATGCTATGGCGGTGGTTGGCACTGATCCACCACTATTACCTTCAGTTTTGAAACCTATGGAAACACCTGCTATCCCTGATATAGGTGATGATACCCAATTTAGAGGGTTGTTTATATGGCTTATGATGACTATATAAGGTTCTCCACAACTCTCCCCTTATATGGGAGAGTTGATGCATGTTTTTTAGAAACAATATATACCTTTTTTTGTGGGATGGTTCCCCCCAAGCTACAAAGCTACACATTGAAACAATATTATCTATCTATGAGCACTATGAGACATCTATTGAGAATAGAGTGAATATCACTATGTATATTCTTATAGAATCCACCAAATATTGGGGGGATATTCTGATCTAGGTAGGTCGATACTGGGAAGTTACCTGGTGGGATTTCCTATCTAGAATCAATAAACAATGTTTCCCTAATACCTTGATGGATGATCGTGATAGTGATTTCAAGAATATGTAATAAAGTTATAACCTTGTTATGGATTACAGAGCTCATTTTTCAGAGCTTCAAAGATTTGTTCTTATTTATTCTGAAAATGATCTATTGAAAGAGAGACATTTTGAAGATGTGATCAGACATCCTATTCAATCTCAAATGGAAATTTCTTAGTTTAATACTGTGTCTAATATAGTAAATCATTCTATTTTTACTAAACATAAAATTAGGTATGTTGGAGGTCCGAATCAATGCGTATCAGCTTATTGACTAAGTAGTGTAGTATCCGGTGGAAGGAAGTATTGTTTAAGGACCTATCATTAGGGTAGTATCAGTTAGAGTTCAGATACTAGCAATTCTGTAGTCTGTCATCAGTGTAGGAAAAATGGGTGACAAGAAACCTCAATGTAAGAGGGTCCTATATGATTTCTGATCTTATGGAAGGATGGGAAATTTACAATAATTTTGTAGAATCTTCCCTTAAGTGGATAGTGAGAGAGGATCAACACCAATTACGGGTTTTGGAGTAGGATCAGTTGCTCTATATTAGGTAGAGAGATGGATTACTACTGTCTAATTAGAATAAGGGGTGATCAAGGATAGGGAAGAAAAACACCAGTTATACAACATCTGTAGAGCAGGACCGCTAAAGGAAGTCATATTGTATCTCAAGGCCATGGAATAGGAAAAGTTTATGCAGTGCATTATGTGTTGGGAGAAGAGTCCCAGACCTTCTATAGTTTGAGGTGCAATTTTAGTACCATCTACATTGATATCTATTTTTTTACATATGGTCTTTGAATTATTTTATCTCTATAGATATCACAGAAATATTTGTGCTATAAATTAACAATTTCTATTGTCTGATGACCATGGGAACTTTATTAGGAATACATTTATAGAGTTTATTCAAATGTAAGGAGTGCCCCCTTGAGATTTTGGAATATCATTTTCTATGGAACTTCTTTGTCCTTGAGATGTTTGGTTTCAACCTAATTCTCATGATGGATTTATTGGTTCCTTATCATCCCTACATGGATTACTATTATCATAAGTTATAGTTTACATAACTATAGGGTGGTACTTATATTCAAAAGGGTGAATGGAGGGTTCCACAATGTATAGCTAGACCAAAGCATCATGGGTTGGGTGGAATAATATCCAAGATTTCTATCCTTTATATGGATGGCCAGGGAATATGTCATGATAAATTCCCTCCTATAGTAGATATTTTTAGGGATGTTTTCCTGGATGAATTTTCTATATTACCTCCTAAGTGAGAGGTGAATTTCTCTATTAAGGTGGTTCCTATAGCTTCATGAGTGAGCATTACTCCCTATAGGACAATCACTTCTGAGTTACTACTGCTCAAGTGATAACCAAAGGACATAAAAGATAATGGTATTTTAAGGCCCATGACTTCAACTTGGTGTTAAATATTCTTTTTTTTCAAAAAGGAATACATAACCTTCAGGTTTTTTATTAATTAACAAAATTTGAATTAGATTACTATAAAGAACTAGTATTATTTTCCTCATATAGATGGCCTATTTGACCAGCTTAAAGGACCTAAAGTTTTACCGAATATTGATTTTTGGTCAGGTTATCACCAGGTATGTGTTAGACCTTTGAATATCCCTCATGCAGTGTTTTGTAGAAGGTTTTGTCTTTATGAGTATCTGGTGATTTCATTGGGTCTCACAAACGTGAGATCCATTTTCATGGATATAATGAATTGAGTTTTCCTCCGATTTTTGGATTCTTTTGCGATATTATTTATAGATGAAATCATGGGGTATACTCATAAATGACACATGTATGAAAAACATAATGATATCTTCATAGATACACTGATAGAGAACCATATTGATGACAAGCTCACTAAATTCCAATTTTGGATTGATAAACTCCAATTCTTAGGTTAAATTATCTCATAGGTAGGACTATCAGTTGATCCAAAGAAGGTGAGAGATGTGGTCACCTAGGATCCTCCAAAGAATGTTTTTGACATACATAGTTTCATGGGGATAACTAGTTATTATTAGAACACTATATAGGAATTTTAATGCCTAGTATCACAGTAACACCCTGAGATTTTGTGAAAAAAATAAAATATATTTAATATTTTGAAATTTTAAGTTAGATGAAACAATGAGTTTAGAAATATTTAAACACAATACTAATTTTTGCTTATGTACACACAATTTTGAGTTTATCATGTGTTACACAAAGCACTGAGTTTAAAACAAACATGACACACTATGTTAATATTATTACTTAATATGATAGTCATAAAGTAGAATTTGGAAAGTAGGGTATGAATATGATTAAATAACATGTTTATATAATTTTTTGGTGAACAGTTAATGATAAATTAAAATAAAACCCTTTTGAAAATAAAAAAAGAAATCTTTTCCAAAAAAACTATTTTTATACATAAAAGTGTGTTTTATATTAGTAAATCAACCAAATCACTTTTGGATAATAATTTTAATGAAATTTATATATTATATATTCGATAAATTTTTTGACATTAATTTTATATATTTTTTATATAGTAGATAATAATAAACCCAATGTTATGCTTAAAAAATGTATTCTTCTAAAAAGTAGTTTTGTCATATATTTATGGAACACATATTTTAAATATATATTATTACAGTTTTTAAAAAATAATTTTATAAAATATAATTAATTTTTGAATTCATAAAGTCAAAATTATCTTTAGTTGAATTTTTAGTATTTTTTTTGAAAACATTTATTTTTTTGATGTATAGTGAAAATACTGAATTTTAATTAAAAATTTGTTTTCATGTAATTTATTTATAAAGATAATGTATATTTAAATTTAGTTTTAAAATAAAATTATTTAATTTTTATTTCAATTAATAAAATTTAGTACATTGGAATCAATTTCATGTTGAATTTTTTAAAAAACAATATAAACTTTTGATCATTTTCTTGTTAAAACATGACATTCACGTCACCTCTGTGAGATTAATTTTAAATTAATTTTTTTAAATTATATAAATTAAAATTGGAAAAATGGATTCCATATTTGGAATAATAATAATTTATAATTTATAATTTGGTTAATTTAATTTTGGACCAAAATGAATAGTGCTTGTAATAAAAATTATTTACCAAGGTTAAAGTAAAAATGGGTTTTGCGGGGGTTAAATTAGAATGATAAGAGTTATAATAATGTAATTTTTTTTAAATTTTATATTAAGAGTTTATTTATACCTTAAAACTAATATTATATAAAATATGGAAATTTCATTCCATTTTCCTTTGAATAGGACCCATATAATAAGTTATGCAAAGGAAAAAAACCAAAAAAGTTATTTTTCTTACTTTTAAAATCTATATTTCATTGGGAAAGGGGAAACATTGGTTTGGTTATACATATTATTTTAAAATATAAACTATTTTTCTATCATAATAATTTATATTCCATTATTGTATTGTTATTTTAAAAATAAAATCATATGAATAATGTCATCACTTACATTAATGTTATTTTATAATAAATGATATGTTATTAAATAATTTAAAATTACTAAAAATCTATTAATCTTACAAGTGTTTTTTAAATGTTAATAAATACAAAATATGAACCTTTCATGGACCAAATTTTCTATTATAATGAATATAATATCCCTTAACTAGTAAAAAAATCTATTAGCATGGTTATGGTTAAAGTAGTGTTTTTGCACGTTACATGTGCTTTTGTTAAAATTAATTTCCAAAAAACATTGAATTTTTATTTTATAAATTTGATTTACTATTTAGAATCATTAGTTCTAAATTAAATATTAATTATTTTTTTATTTTAGTCTAAAGGATAATCTACATAGATTAGAAAACAAGTTAACATAATGAAAAACAAAAATGGTAAAAATAAGGAATCTTAGAAGTTAAGGAATGAAATACTTAATACATTTATTGAAATGTGTTGTGGAGGTTTTTATATACCATATAATACCACCACACTTTTAATTATCATATTTTTAGGAACTTGAGGTAATATCGACCTCCCAGGAGTGTATACTTTTGAGTATTTACAAGAATGTCACTCCTCCTCACCTATAAAAGGTCACTCACTCCCCCAACTTCTTCACACATATCAAGCCATTTGGATCAACCAATATCTGAAAAAATCACTTCCTAACTTTCCTAAACTCATCCTAGAAACATTATTTTCTACATAAATCCATCAAATCAAGGCTTTAGTGCAAACCTAAGGAGGATACCTGAAGAAGAAGAAATGTTTATCAAAAAATGTTTTTTATTTCTTCCTCAAACCCCTTAAATTAATTTCATATAATGACTGTATAATAACATAAGAATCTATCATATATCATTAGGTTTTTATGTTAAGGTTATGATTTAAAAACAGACACACTTCCATCAAATGGGTTATTAAATCATTGTTTGTGTGTATGACAAACTACAACCTCACGAACCGATGCCATTTGTTTTTCCATTAACACTTTAATGGTTTGGAATAATGAGGAACACACTATTTATATATTATATTTATGATTTTATTATTCTTCTGTAACTATTATATCAGTCTTAAATTCTATATTTCCATTTTTTGAGAATATGATAATGATGCTTGTGTGTATGACATACTAACACCTCGCGAAGCATGGTGATTTGTTTACACATTACATGGAATGTATTAAGGATGATTTTTATAATAATATATGATATATAAGAAATACAAATTATAATAAAATGATAATATATATATATATATATCATTAACTTTTATTTCATTCAATATGACATGAAAATGGAAACAACGTTCATGCATAAGTACGACCTACCATCTCCAAGAATGGTGTATTTTATTTCCTGTAACTAAATTGTATGTATTAATCTTGTTACATAAATAATTAATACATATGATATTTATGTCATGGTTTATATTATGTATATGATTATATAATAATATAAGAAAGGGGACCAAGAATATAACAAATCAAAACTTATAAGAAAACAAAGTTATTATTACATGAAACGTAACATTAACATGGAATTTTTAATAAATGGGAAATAATAGGTCATTTTAAAATCATATATGGTATGATGTATATGAATAATGGTTTTTAATAAATGTATAATAAAGTTATATTTATAATATACGAAGTTTAGACAAACACACCTATATTCTTTCATGAGGTGAATATACATACCATTTTACATGTAATATCATGAAATTATTTATCCCCATGACATCTTATGTTTCAATTAATATTATTTTATTCATGGGGATTATGGTTAAATGTTACCAAAGTGATGAATATTTTATGTTAACATTTCATCAATCATCGGGATTGTTTATGATTAAGTCTCAAATGTCGAAATCTCATTATCCACCTCTCAATATTTCTTATTAATGTTCTTATTCTATGTTTACTCATTATATATTCAATTAAAGGTACCATTTTTTACTATTTAGTACTTAATATACTTCAAAAAACGTTTTTAGTAAAATTCAAATTTATTTCTCTCTTCGGTCAAATATTTTCTTTTATTTCAAAATAAGGTTTTCTAAAAATGTTTTAAAAATGTTTTAAAAGATATTTTAAGCTCATTTTCAAGGAAAAGGATTTATAAAATGTCTTATGTTTAAAAAAAATTTAAAATTATTTTCAAACATTCCTTTATATTTTTTCAAGGATATTTTCAATGAATAAGGATTTCAAAATTTTTATGTTTTAAAAAGTATTTTTTAGTGAAAAAGATACTTTCCAAAAGAGTTTTTTAAATTATTTTAAAAATATTACATTATATGTTTTCAATGTTATTTAAAAAAAGGTTTTCAAAATTATTTATGTTTTTAAAATTTATTTTCAAATAGAAAAGGATATTTTCTTCAAGGCATGTTTTAAATGATCTTTCAAAATTATTTTACATTTATGATGACATTTGTTAGTGTTAACTATAACTTACTGGAGATATGATCCACATATACAATTAATTCTTTTAATGGTTAATTTTTTTATGGTATTATGTTTATGAAACCCATTTCTCATCCATGAGTTATTACATGATAAAATGATTATAAAACTTGATTATTTTCAGGGTTTATTCTATGATGAAATAATTATTAACACTATATCTTTTTAATAGGTTATGATATGATGAAATTTTTATGTCACCCATTTCAATTAAAGGGTTCTGATATAATGAATATTTATGATCTTTTCGCACACATATATAAGATTTAATTATTTGACAGGTGGTACCTATTCCTCCCTCTAGTGAATTGGGAAAATATTTATATATCTCATGAGATAGACATGTATAGAATGGGGAGTAATCCAGGTAAAGTAAGGGACTATGTCCATTATTATAGTTTGGGGAGTGAATCCATTCCACTATAAAGAAATTACTACCACTTGGGATGGTTGTGTGTTCCTACCAGTAATTATATCTTTCAAGAAGAGACCTAACAAGTTCTTACAATGGGCCTTGAATTCTATGGAATGATTTTATATGATTATGTGAATGCCACAAATCTATTTATTCTACCAATGTTATGCTCTCAGGGATCATGTTGTTTGATTATATTGTCATTAAAATCTTATGACCTACTAATATTTATTCCATGAATCATGATTATGATATTTGATATGCATGGTACTATTTTAAAATATTATGATCATGTTGTCATACCATTATGTTCATGTTATTCTTATATTTCTATTTTATTTACCCTTAATAAGAATCTAACCTCACCTTTTCTTATTTTTCCCTTCCCAAAGTTATAAATAAAAGTTTTAATTAGTATAAATAATGGGGAAAGAAATTTATAGGATACATTGAATATCTTTCAACAAGTTAGAATATTATGTTTCGAAGATTCCAAAGGTACTAAACTATTATGGTTCTTAGGCATGTATTTGTGTAATGTAATGAATATTAATCTCAAAGGATGTAATATACATGTATGATAATCATGAGTCACTATTTTTGGTAGCCAATGGAATGTTTAGTTAACCATTAGAAACTATAACGAGAAACATTTATTGATATCCCTAGGGATATTTCTAAGGATATGTATAGAGATATCTCTAAGGATATGTCAAATGATGAGTCAAAGTATAAGAAAATTTTCTAGAATTTTTTATTGGTTATAGAGAGTGGTTTTTTATAAATACGTCCCTTCATGGATACTATATGTGGATTAAGATCAGGAAAAAATGTACCTAGGGATAAAAACCCAAAATAAACTATATTGATCAAGACTCGATTATGAAGTGATGTATAACAATGGGCCTTGCAGCACAACTGGTTTGACACTCCTGGGGTATATGATTTGTAAATTAACAAACTATTTATGAACTATCATAAAGGATTTAAATATATGATGACTAGTAATAACATATGATAAGACTAAGGTGTCATAGATTATAAATGAGGTGTTGTGATTTAGACATCATATAAGTGATTTTTCATGATTATGTGGTCTTCCAATTTTATTAGTGTTTCTCACACTATGTATTTGGTTAGGGTAAATATCTAGAACCAAAATGAACAATGTTAATATTTAATCTGATAGAAAATTCATTGACTATGATAATTCAAATTTTATGATGACCGGAGAGAAATATATTATGATTATACCTAATAAACTACCATGATATATGATTAACAATGCGAACTTGAGTGATATTAATAAAACATATAATAAGATAAAGATTGATTTTTATAAAATATAATGTATTAATGGAAATAGAGGGAAAATACTTGACTTCTTAAAATTCAATAAGGTGTTAAGAAAAACCTAAAGAAATATCTCAAATAGAGGGGAAGATGTTATCTTTAATAACCTATATTTTCATGCAGGCATGGAAAATTTGGTTTATAGTATAAATCCATTGTTTTATCTTTGGAAACATGGGTTATGCCCTATAGAAAGTTCCAGGAGTGTTTGGAGATTTTTTGGAGCCTGGAGCTCTGAGAAATGGGAAAACAAGGTAGGATACATGGTTTTAACTAACCAAGTGGGGTAACCGTGTGGGGAATATTTTGAGAAGTAAGAGTCTTCATGGATTTTCTATAAACATATGAGCCTAAGAAAAATACCATGTAGGCTAAAAGGGATTTTGGGATAGTGATATTTAGATTTATTGCACACGGTTAGCCAAACTTTGCACCTAGCCCATGTAAAAGATCACCTAAGATAACAAAGTGTGCACGGTTGGCCCACGGTTTGGCCAACCTTTCTTCAAAATAGTGTGACTATATCCGTGTGAGTGAAATTGCATTTCCTCCCATGAAATATATTTTTACCCATTTACTCTCTTCCTATATTTTTTTCAGTGAGTGAGCACTCAAGTTCCTCACAATGATCTCTTCCTCAAGATCTCCTAGGAAATTTGATATATCCTAGAACTGAACTCCAAATCAAACATCATCAGAAACATTGGATCTGCATCGATAAGATCCCCAATCCTCTTGAATCCTTTCATGGTTTATCTTCCAAAATCTTTCACTATTTTGGTGTGAGTTTATTTTCCCTATTTTCAGTGCATTAGACTGTTATTCTAAATTATTCTAATATTATTTAAATATGAATCTCATATTGGAAAAGGATTCATATACGACCCTAAGGTAGGTGGTATACTGTTTTCCCTAAAATCTTTGTTGTTTTCATAACTCCTTCATTATGCCGCATGCTGGAAATTGTTGCCTGTTTCCTTACATTGAGTTCATCATATATAAAAGACTATTATCATGATATAATACTCCCATTTATCTTTACAAGGTGGTTATGGTAAGTCGACCATAACCATAGACACCCATTTGGATGTGTCATCTTGAAATTAACCTTTCTATTAAATGATCAAATGATTGAAACACCTTCTATGTGTTTGGATTAGATCGTAAATGAATTTTCCTACCCAAAAATATATTTATAAATGTCCAAAGAACCATCTATGTTATTTCCATATATGAAATGGAGTTTTCCATGACATTATTAATTGAATGGATTGTGTATATATAATTACTTAGCTTCAATATATTTTTAGTTGATTAAATTAATTAATTAAATTAGTTAAATGAAAGATAATGGGTGGAAAGACCATGATAATTAATGCATGTTTTCTTATACTATTTATAAGAAATTTGAAACACATTTATATATGTATTGGGTTGATGATTATTATTCCAAAGTCCCCATCCCATGATATTTTTCAATTATTAAGATTACTCCATTGGTATTAGTTATGGAATGATGATTGAGGGTTCTTTTGAGGACAAAAATTCACTCTCCCTTACATCAGATACTAAGAAATCCATCTCTCATTGTTTTGCATGTATTTAGATGATGGGAATGACATTCCATATTCCTTGTTTCTAGTGATGGGAAATACGTCTCACCCCACCTATCTCAAATGTTGTGCATAACGACTCACATCAACTATGAGATTCAGGTCATGCACCATTTTCTCGATCTTGCTAGCTCGTTAGACTGGTTATGGACACTTGTGTTTTTCCCCAAGTTAAGCCATCACTTAGTATAAATTTATATGGCTATATAAATCCTCACATACTTATTATATATATGTGGATACAATATATAACTATACTATATATATTATTTATATATATATGGTTACTGATCATACTCACAAAAGCCTATGACAAAGTAGTTAGAGCCACCAGGTGTCTTATAGAAACCAGAGATGTATTTTATATATTAGTTTCATGAATTTATTATTATTCATTTATACATGCACAATTCCTAGCAATGTACACATCTTGGATTACTTCTAGAAACTATTGGTGGTCGCCTATTAGGTTAAAATATCACAACCTAATCGGGATTCCATTGATATCTGAGTAGATTACATGTCTATGGGTATGGATAAGGTAAATACACCTGCTACAGTTGATTGATTTTTTATATTATAGTATAGAGTTTGGGAGTAGAGGATCAAATATATGCATGAGATACTAGTGGAGTAGTCTTTTTTCCTTTTTTTATTTTTGTATAGCATGTGGTATGTCTTCCCCCTATTTCTCCTTTTTATATCAATATTCCATGAAAATAAATTATATATGACTTATCATATTGGATTTTATTATTATTTAGTTTCTTAGTTATTTAAGCTTCTTCACTTGTTTATTATGTCTGTTATATTCTACCTTCCACAATGGCAGGTTACTGGTCTAGTTTTATCTAGTCTGTTTCAACATATCTGCATTATACATTGTCATTTTATATATTATATCAACTATAACACTTTGATATGAGGTTATAGTCTCCCCACAATACCACCTTGTACCCTTACTATTAGTCATCACCCTTTGGCGTAAGGGGAGGCACTCTTAAGGTTATTTTACCCACCGTCTTAGGGAAATAGTTAAGTGGATCCTAGGTTAGGATGATAAAAATTATTATTATAACATCTATTTTCCTTTTTTATTACTATTTGGGTATTATAAAGGATACTTTGAGTTAATGGGTTTTAGAAATGAGTGTGTGTATGGGTGTAGATAACCCATGAATAGGGGAAACCTAAATTACTTTTTATGGGTAATTATTATTATTGATTATGCCTGTTATAGTTAATACAATATCATCGTTGGATGAAACCCTTATTTTTTGATTCTATTACTATTTTTATTATTGTAATGAGATTTATTTTACCTAGGCCTAATGAAATGAGGGCGTTTCATTACATACATAATTATAGGGAAAATAGGACTGATACGACATGTTTTTTTCCTTACCATATCTATTTTCTATGTGCATTTTCTTGTTTCTTATGGTTATTTCCTGACTTTTTATATAGAAATGAACTAAAAGTTATTGTAGGGAATGGAAAATTAAACTATTTAAAGTTCCTACATCAATCTAAATGGTGTTTTCTAGCATAGATTACTGATGACACCAAAATTATTCAATTTTTCCATATTATGGATTATAGACCTACTATTTATAGACATAGATATATGTATATATTTATATCAGAATATGAATAATAAGGAACATAAATATTTTAAACAAAATGGTTTGTGATAAATGTAGTTCCAATTGTAAAGTAAAGGGTGTTTTCCTCTATGCCATGAAATTGAAATTCTATATAATAGACACCATATCGATTGATATGAAACCTAGACCCAAATCCATCCTTAGTAGTGGGTAGTGGGAGTCTCTTACATTCTTATGGAGTGTTATGGTTTTTTTATCACCTTGACCTAGGTTTTGTAGCATGAAGAGAGGTGTGATCATTTTAAAGTAAGGATATGTACCTGTCCTTGTAATCTATTTGAAGTTCCTTAAACTGTTAAAATATCTTCTAAGGTGCACATTTTCCATTATAGCATCATTCCTCCATGAATTCCTCCAGTTGTACACCTTGAAGGTTATGTCGATCGTGCATGGGAGGTGGTGAGTACTGAGCCACAAGTGGTCCCTCTTATAGTTCTGCCTATGGAACCTATTCCTATTACTGATATAGGCATCAATACCTAGTTTAAGAGGGTTTTTTAGTATGATGAAAAATTTAAAAGGTATCACTCAACCTTACCTGAGTATGGAAGAGTTGGCTCAGAAGTTCTAGATGCGACATCCTCCCACCTTTTAGGGGATGAAAGACCACATGCTGCTAAGTCATGGATCAAAGCTACTATTTCTATATTTGAGCATCTAGAGACACCTCTAGAGTAGAGGGTAAATATCAATTCATATATTCTATGTGATTTTACCATGAAATGGGGGATGTTATTACCTTGGAAGATCAACATAGAGATATGGTTTGGTTATAATGGAAGATTATCTTTAATTTTCACAAACTATGAGTGCTGACTAGGCTTGAGAGTTCATGAACCTCCCTTAGGGATCCATGTTTGTCCTGGAATATTCTACTTATTTCACCTAGCTGTAGTGTATTTATCCTACCTTATCTAGATATGATCTTATAACTCCGAGGTGATTCTAGGATGGGATGATATACTCCATCCGATCGCAGGTTAACACCGTTAGGCTGATGACTATATCTGAGATCATTAAACTATCAATCATTATATAGAGGAACATGAGAGAATATGATGGTGTGAACCACATCGATTCAGCAACTAGATCTTTTAGTGGTTCTTCTTGTGGAAGAAATTATCATTTTCTGGTTTCTCACAAGGGTAGTAGTAGTTTGTTAGCACATACTGATAGATTTATTATCTTTCACAAGTATAAGATGTCAGGACATATGAATCCTTAGTGCTTACGAGATCTAGTGAAATATAGAGGTTCCAAAAAGATAGGGAATATATAGCGCTTTTGTAGGACCTTTAAATTATTTCCTAGAAAGTGGGGATCTACACCTATCCCACTTTCCAATGCAGGGCTAGTAGAAACTTTCCAGATAGGAAACTGGAATACCACCGACTGCTCAGGTTAAGGCGGTGGTCAAGGAAAAGGTAATTAGACTTAGGATTCTCACTTCCTATAGAGAGGGCTTTCTCAGGGTAGTCAATATATGACTTAGGGCCATGGTACATGCCAGTTACTTGTAGTAAAACATATTCCAGAGGATTAGAGTGTCAGACCTTCTATTGTTTGAGGTACTATTCTGGTAGCCTCTACATTACTATATTCTTTATTTTACATAGGTATGTCTCATTATATTATTTTAGGGGAAATAATAGAGTGTATGGGAATTAATATTGAACACATATGTGGCATGATTATGCTCATTACCCCATTTGGTATCCAATCCGAAATCATTTGACATTGTAAAGATTGTCCTCTTTATATAAGAAACCATCTCTTTGTATGGAATAGATTCATCCTTTACCTTACAGAATTTGATGTAATTTTTAGAATGGATTGTTTTGTTCCCTATCGATCCCTTATTGAATTCTATCATCAGAGGGTAATGCTTACATCACCATAAGGAGGTAGGTATGTGCATAAGGGAGAATGTGATATCCATGATACGTGATCAGGACCTGAGTAGCAAAGATGGGTAGTGTGATAACCTATATTTCAAGTATCTTATTGGATGATCTGGTGTTATGAACTGCTATTTTCCCTCTTGTTGTATACTATTTCTATGAAATCTATTTTGATGAATTTCTAGGATACCACAAGTGAAAGAGTTAAGAGTTACCATTGATATTATTCTAGGAGTAGAACTAGTGACCATTCCTCCTTATAGGATAGCTCCTATAGAACTTATGGAGCATAAGAAACAGTTTGGGGATCTAGATACTAAAGGATTTATGTGCCCTAAAGCTTATCCTAGGGGCCCACCGGTTTTTTCCATGAAGGAGGATGATACCCTTATGAATTTCATAGAATATCATCGATTGAAATAGATAACAGTAAAAAATGGTATCCATTTCCTTGAATAGATGACCTCTTTGACCAGCTTCAAGGAGTGAGAGTGTTTTCAAATATTTATTTGAGGTACAGATATCATTTGGTGCATGTCAGGTCTTCATACATAGCTCATAAAACATTCAAGAGAAGGTATAGTCTATATGAGTACCTGGTCATGTCACTCAGTCTCATGAACAAACCTGTAGTATTTATGGATCTAATGAATTAGATTTTCCACCCATATCTAGATTCATTTGTGGTAGTATTTATTAATGATATATTATTGTATTCTCATTTTCGATACGACCACACCAACCATCTTGAAATTGTACTAAATACATTGATAGAGCACCAAATCTATGCTAAGATTAGTAAACTCCACTTTTGGATAATAAAATTCCACTTCCTAGGTCATATTATCTTAGAGTCAGGAGTTTTAGTAGACCTAAAGAATGTGAGAGATATAGTTTCCTAAGAGAAACCCATGAACCTCATTGACATCCATAGTTTCTTAGTCCTAACTGTGTATTACAGATGCTTCATCAAGGATTTCTCTTTCATTTCATACCTCTTCCCACTCTAATTAAAAAGAGTATAAAATTTATATGGAAAGAATCTTGTGAAGCATATTTTTAGGAGTTGAAGGGATATTTGACTTCAGCACTAATACCGATTCTTATGGAGCTAGGAAGGACCTATATAGTCTACTTTGATGCATCAAGTATTTGCTTGGGAGTAGTTTTGATGTAGGATGCGTGAGTTGTCACATATGTGTCTCATCATTTAATGCCTCAAGAGTGGAATTACAGGATAAATGACCTCTAGTTATAAAATTTCATTCATGTTCTTTTCTGATGGAGTCACTATTTACTTGGGGAGAATTATGTGTTATTAACTAATCAAAGAAATCCAATAGTATATATTTACACAGAGAGATCTGATTCTTTGATAATGCCAATGGGTTGAATAGTTATAGTCATTTGATTTTGATCTTACCTACATGCCTAGGAAAGTTAATCTAGTAGATGATGCTCTAATCTAGAATACTCAAACAAATGCAGTTTAAGAGGCCAGTGGGTAGTGGAATCTCATGGATTTGCTTTCAAAGATGCATGTTGATGTGTAGGAGAATCATGGGAAGAAAATAATATTAGCCTTATAAATTTTCTATACCCTTCCGGAATGGGTGAGAATGGGGAAGCTATCTGATATAGAGGGAATAATCCTAATGGAATGGATCTTAGATGAAGATTCATCTATTGGTTGGACCTTGGATAGGGATGATACTTTACACTTTCATGGTTTTTTATGGGTCCCAACAAACATAAAAGAGGAGAAGGTGTAGGAATTTCATGCCATAACATGGGAAATATATTTTGGTGTCACCAAGATTTACCAATACTTACATTTCCAGTATTGTTGTCCTGGTATGAAATTGGAAATTGCTGGCTTCATTACTCGGTCTTCCTCGTGTCAGTAGGTGAAGACAGAACATCAGTGACCAACATGGATTTTATAGATTTTTTCCATTACTATGTGGAAATAGGATGGTATTTCTATGGATTTTGTGATTGGTTTACCAATATAACCTTGTGGCAATGATACAATTTAGGTTATTGTTGACCATTTAACAAAGGTCACACACTTCGTACCTTTTTGAGAGACCTTTTCGATAGAAAAGCTAGAGAGGATATACATCAGGAAGGTCATACATCTCCATGTAACTTCATGTTATATCATATCTAAGAGGGATTATTTCTTCACATCTCTTTTCTGGAAAGGTTTTTAGACGTCCATGGCTACATAGGTGCTTCTAATCATGAACTATCATACTCAGACCAACGTATAGACATAGTGTACAATTATAGTGTTAGAGGAAATGATTCTTGCATGTGTCCTTGGCTTCAGGGGTTATTAGGAGAAAGACATAACCATTTTTCAGTTTTATTATATTAATATCTTTTAGGACACAATTCATTTGTATACTTATGAAGCCTAATATGGCAGGACTTTCTGATAACTTCTATAATTAACAAAGGTAAGGAAGACCTATTTTCTTGGACTATGTCTCATTTAGGAGACTATAGAGCATGTGCAATTGATTAAAAAGTGCATGATGATAGCTTAGTATAGATATCATTCATATGACAACTGATGTTGATGACATGTTGAGTTTATGTTTGGAGATCAGTTCTTCTAGTGAGTTTTCCTATGTTGGTCCATTGACATATTCAGAGGCTAGGTAAGCTTTCACCTCAATTTTTTGGAACCTTTGAGGTTTTGAAATGAATCAGACCAGTGGCTTACCGGGTATCACTTCCTTTGAAATACCTATCTATTCATGATGTCTTTGACTCATGTCATCTTCCTCAATATTATCTAAACCCATATCACATATTCTAACTTGATGAGGTTGAGTTATATGGGGATTATTATTTTAAGGATTACCGAGTGCATATTATGGATCAGAGCATGAAGAAATTATGTGGTTGGGTAGTCTCTTTAGTATGGGTTATATGGAAGCAAAGACGAGGACAAGATGATACATGTGAGTAGGAGGCCGATATACAATCTCAATGGCTAGAGATTTTCTCTAGTGATACCACTTTTCCCTCATAAAGTCAACTCGTGGAAGAGTTGATTCACGGAGGGGAGTTTTTAATGAACTGCCTTTCCATAAAGGTGTGTATCATTTTATTTTTAATTTAAATCCCTTTTTTGATGTTATTAAATATTTCTTACTGCTTAAGAAAAAGATCTAGGAGTTTTCAGGGATTATTAAGAACCCAGATCTTTGAGAATTGGGAAGACCAGGTTGCCCGCATGGTTACCACATGGTTAGTACTAACTGTGTGGGATAACCATGCAAGTAACCTTTTGACTAGCAGGGGTCTACACTATTTGTATGAAACCATGTGATCCCCAGTTCACAACTATGTAGGTTTTAGAGGATTTTGGGACAATGATCTTCACACGGCTTGCACATGGTTAGCCAAACCATGATCCTAGCTCATGTGAGGTCCCTCCATAGATAGTTATATGCACATATTTTGTGCATGTTTTGGAAAAACGTGTGACCCTCTCAGTGTGGGTGAAATTAAATTTCCTCCCCTGATTTTTTTTAACACATTTCCCGTATTCTTTCCTTTTTCCCAATTGGTGTTCCCTCCTTATCCACGCATTGATCTCTCCCTCAATCTCTATATTTTGATATCTCATAGATCCAGACTCCAAATCAAACATCATCGAAAGCATTGGATCTGTATCAATAAGATATCCAATGCTATTACTTACTTTCAGGTTTTTTATTCTAATTTCTTGTGCTATTTTGGTGATAGATCAGTTATCCAATTTTTAGGGTGTTGGATTGTTCTTATGATTGCATCCAATCTGATTCAAATCTGAAGCTGATATTGGATGAGTATTCTCTATGAACCTAAGGTAGGTGGTCTAGTTGTTTTCCTAAATGGTAAAAAGTTTTCATAGCTCCTCTGTCGTGCTGCACACTGGCCATTGATGTATTTGTCCTTAAATTGTGTTCTTCAAATCTAAATGATTATTCACATGATGTTATAATAATGTTGATCCTTTCTAGGTTGTTATGGAGCTCAACCATATCCACCACATTGGATGTGCCTGCTTGAAATTCCCCATTATATTAAATTATCAAATGAATAAAACACTTTATATGTGTTTGGCTTGGATAGTAAATGGATTTTATCACTTTAACATATATATCTAGATGTCCAAATAACCTTATATGTTCTTGGATTATATGAAATAGAATTTTCCATGCCTTGGTTAATTGAATGTTATGTGAATAGATAATGTATTAGATTTAAGATAGTTTTATTTTCTTAAATGAATTAAATGATTTTTTTAAATGAATGATAATGGGTGGAAAGACCACACCAATTAATACATGTATCCTTATATTGTTTATATGAATTATGACTTGAATTTATATATGTATTGGGTTGATGATTATTGTGTTAAAATGGTGATCCAAAAATATTTTACTATTATTTTGATTATTCCATTGGTATTGGTTCTAGAATGATGGCTAAGGGTTTTATTGAGCATGATGTTTCATGATCCCTTACATCGGGTGTTAGTCATGATGTCTCTAACCATTATATGTGTATTTGGATGATGGTTATGAAGTTATATGTTCCTTGTTTCGGGTGTTGGGAAAGGAATATCACCCCAAATTTCTAGAATGTTGAGCATAATGACTCACATACACTATGATATTCAGGGCATGTACAATTTTCATAGTCTTACCAGCTCATTAAACTGGTTATGGATGCATGTGTTATGCCTCGGGTATAGCCAACAATTTGTATCATGGTATATAACTAAATACATACTCTTGTACTTAGTGCATATAAGTATATAAATATACAATATAAATATATATATATATATATATATATATATATATATATGTTAATAATATATATATATGGTCGCTGATTAGAATCATATCGGCCTATTACGAAGCAGGTAGATCCTCTAGGAGTCTTATAGGATGATGATCTAGTTGTTATTTATTTATTTCTAGAATTTATCACTCTTCAGTTTTACCTGTACACAACATAGCTATGTACACTACTTGGACTAATTCTAGGCATAGTTGGTGGTGTCCTAGTAGGATTTTATCTCATACCCTACTCAAACCTCCATTGTTATCTGAGTAGATTACATGTCTATATGTATGGATAAGGGAGAGATCACTATTATAGACGCTTGCTTTTTTTATATTATAGTGTAGAGCATGTGAGAATAGGAATGATCATATACTCAAGATGCTAGTGGAGAATTATTTTTTCCTTATTTTATTTTGGTATTGCATGTTGTATATGCCTACCCAATGTTTACCCTTTTTTATATCATCATGCCATGAAATTAAATTTTATATGACTTAGCCTATTGAATTTTATTATTATTTAGTTTCTCAGTTATTTATGCTTTCACACTTGTTTATTATGTCTGTTATATTCTCCATTATTATATAGAGGGTTACCGGTCCAGTGTAATCTTTTATGTTTTTATTTATAATCTTACTCCATTTTTAGTTTATCTATTATATATGTTGTTCTACTATGATATGAGGGTTTAGTATCCCCACTGTATCAGCTTAGACGCTTACTGATAGTCGATAGCCTCTGGCGTATGAAAAGCCATGCTGGGGGCCATGCGATGCACCGACTTAGGGAATGGCTTAAGTGGATCCTAGTTTGGGATGTTATGTTATATATGTGGAAAAAGTGTCTATAGAGTGAAAAATTTTCAAGGAGTTCAATTTATTATATATGGAGAACATTGAAATTACCCAACTCAATACCCCCGAACCAATAATGTACTTTGAGACCATGGAAGGAATTATTCCATGTCAATAATTAAAGCGGAAGAATTGAAGTATTAATGTATTTGGACTCATGAATTTTGAATTATATAATTATTGTTTAGTATAAGTTTTTCATTAAGGATTTGAAAGAATATTTTGAATGATTCTGATGACTTAGAAACTTTATTTAATTCAAATTTTATATATTATGGAAAAACCATGATTAATACAAGGAAAACCTTAATATATTCTTAATGTTGAGAAAATTGTGTTAATTTTTTATTAATAGATATTGGATAAGAATAATTTAAATTGGATAGTATTGATTTCCTTGGAAACAAATTAATGATTTTTTGAAAAAGTTGCTTTTTCTATCATGGATGGAGTTTAGAAAATTTTTCCTATTTAAGGAATATATAAAATAATATTTGTTTTATTTAAGTAATAATGAAGAATGTATATTTTCAATAAGATTTTATGGCAATTTAGGTTATTACCATGTTTAATGAGAATACATGATGAAGTTATTCACTCATTTGGTATGTGACAATCAAGATCTACATTTTGATATATGGTAGGTTTATGTTAAGCTGATTTAGAGAAATTTTGTGAACTTATTTATAATGTTTTGAATTTTCATATTTTTTAAGGGTCAGAAAGTTAACAATTTATGAAATGGTTTATGTTGATCATTGAATGAGGTTTTAGAGATTAATGTAATAATTTACCATATGAAGATATATGCAAATTGTATAATATATGCTAACTATTTTTTTGATGATAGATTTAATGGATTGTCATTTTATTTATGTATATTATGATATGTTAGTAATTTAGGCATAAAAAACGCACCTTCATTTTTTATAGAAGGGATTGAAGTAGATATTGTTTAAGGCATAACCCAAGGGTGAGATTGTTCTTATAAAATGGATTGGAATTATGTAAGTAAAATTTCTCATGAAAATTATTCAACTTTAGGAAAAGGATCTTGGAATAAGATGTTGTCACGTTGTAATAATTTTTGCTGATATCAATGACATTTTTCATGGATCTTGGGTATATGTTTTTTAGATTCTTAACCTTATCTAGATAACCCACTTTCACATGATCAGTGATCTTTATCACTCTTAATAATTATTTACACTTTTCTCCAATATCCAAACATTCAAATCCCACATATGTTCTCCTATGTGGAAACCTAGTTATGAGTTACATTGGGTAACCACTTTGATTCCTAATTTAAAATTTTAAGTTATGTTTTATTATTCATTTTTACGATGTGGGTTTCTATATAGTAACTTTCAAATGTTAATCCATTTATGACTGAGATGAATTACAAGGGAAATATTCATTTTAAGGGGGGTAGAATGTAACACCCAAAGATGTTTTAAAACATATTTTCAAATATATTTAATCTTTTGATATTTTATGTTACATTAAATAATTATTTTATCATTTATTACATGAAATTATATGTTTCTAGTGTATATCAAACAATTCCATGTTTATCTTGCATTACACGAAACACCAAGTTTAATTCAAACATGACATACTATTCAAATATTATTATTATTTAATATGATAGTTATCAACTACTAGTTAGAATAATGTGTGTGAATATGATTAAATAATTATAAAAATATTGTTTACACATGTTTATATAATTATTTGGTGACCAGTTAATTAGAAATTCAAATTAAACACTTTTTAAAATAAAAGTAAATATTTTCTGAAAAACTATTTTTATGCGCACAACTGTGTTCAATATCAGTAATTTAAAAAAAATCACTTCTGGTTAATTATTTTAATGAAATTTATATATTATATTTTCAATATAATTTTTAATATTAATTTTAAATGTAATCTAGAAAATAGATAAAAACAAATTCAATATTATTCCTAAAAACTGCATTTTTCTAAGAAGTAGTTTTTTCACCTTTTTATGACACAATTATTTTAAAAGTAAAATTTTACACTTTTATAAAATGAATTTGATAAAATAAACTTCATTTTTAATTCATAATTTTTAAATTATCTTCAGATAAATTTTTTGTCACACCCGTCCTTTTTTTTTATTTTATTATTTATGTTGGGTATCAGATGATTCGGGTCAAGGTCGAACTTAAAATTTCTGAGTTTTATTTTGAAATGCAGTTTTTGGCCTTTGCGACGTTCAACGCGCTGCTGTTAAAGCCACGCGACCTTGCTTCGGTCACCGTGTGGCCTCGCTCCGTTCCCCGCTCGCCTGCCCTTTGTGCATCTAATTAAATAAAAAGAATTCATATTAAATAAATAAAATTAAATGAGTTTTTTTGGGCTTTTCATCATGCGACGCACGAGCGAAGCACGATTGCGAAGCCGTGCAGCTTTTCCAAGTCCGTCGTACGACCCTGCTGGATGGTCAACTAATTAAATAAATGAATTAATAAAATTAATGTGTGGAAAGGAATGAGGGTAATGTGTTGATTTAATAAACTATGTTTTAATGTTAAAAATATTATTATTCTCATGATTTTAGTTTGAGAATATTAATAATAATAATATTATTATTATTTATGGGTTTTAGTTTTGGTTTTTCTTTTATTTCATATTTATTCTTTTTTATTTTATTATTTATAATTTTCTTTTTCCTTCTTTTTTTTGGGTTAACAGATTTTTATTTATTTTTTTTATTTTTTTTCTTTTCCTTACCTCTCCCTCCCCCTTGGCCCGTCGCACCCCAACCCCCCAAACCCTACCCCTTCGCGCAGCCGCCCACCAGGTGCGCCCCTCATGCTCGCACCTCTCCCCTCCGGCGACCTGCCGTCGCCCCGCCTCCCTTGCTTCGCCTCGCATCGCACCCACGAGCCACAACCAGCCCCCCCGGCCCTATCCGCTACAGCCCCCCCCCCATCATCTCCCAGGTGCGCTGCTCCCCTGGCCGCCGAAGCCCTACGCCTCCACTCTCCTTCGCGACGCCCCATGCTCCTCCGGCCAGCCTGCTCCCTCTCCCGGTTGCGCCGCACCCACGATCTCCCCTCACCCGCGCCGTCCGACGGAGCCTCGCCGGATCTCCACTGGCGCAGCACCACCATCCGGCAAAAACCACAATGTTTGTGCATTTGAGTTTTTCTTTTATTTATTTATCTATTTATTTATTTATTTCATTCATTTACTTTTCTATATTTGAAGTTTGGTTCTACAATGGGTTTTGATTCTGGATTTGAGGTTTAATGGTTTGTTTTGGGGCCTTAATTTGAGGGCTTTGGGTTTGGATTCATGTTTTTTTTGGGTTCGTGTTAGGTTCAATGTGGTGCAAACGGCACGCGATTAAAGTTGTGCGCTGCCATATGAAGTTTTCACTCCAATTTTGAGGATTTATACATACCGGTAGGTGGTTCCATGCCCTTGCATCATCTAGATAACTTAATTTGTTTGTTTAGTTAAACTTGATAAGTTCTATGATTTAATTGCATGGTGCTGTCTTTGTTTATAATGCTTTGCCATGATTGTTTGATAAAAATTGGATTTCCGAAATGGTATGATTTTGTGTTTTATATGTGTTGTTGTATAAATGAATGGGTGTGTTTTATAAGTTGCACGGAATGCGGTTTAAAAATTGTTTGACATGCGTGCGTGGTAAAAATTGCACTCTCTTTAGAAATGGGTATGTTTTTGTTTATTTATTTATTTCGACCTTGTTGTGGTAAATTTTTAAAGTGTCTAATTAATTGTGCAAATGGTGTAAATGAGGTTTTAGAAAAGTTGAGTGTTTAATTGATTTTTAAAATGTTCTTTTCATGGAAAGATTTGTGTGTTTTGAAGTGAGGTTTTATGGTATACATGTGATATGTTTTTTTTAACTAAGCGATTGTCCATTTGAGTGGTATTTGGGATTCCAAACAAGGTTGAAAGGTTCTGAAGGTTGTTTGGTAGTGTGAGATGTGTTTTTAAGTCGCTTTAGGTGTTTGTTTATTTAAATAGACATTTTCAAGTATGTGAATCACTTTTGGTGTGTTTTCCTTGTTCTGAACTTGTGAAATTGAAAATGAATTTTTTTAATGGAAAACAAGTTTTGATATGGTCACCTCATGTATCAAGTGTTAAAGTGACGCATCTATATAGAACCAAGTGGTCTTTGGTGTAAAGTCTTCTTGGGTTTTCTTGAAACAATTTCATTAATAGTTCAAATGGTTCTTTGGTACATTTTTATGATGTGAAAATGGTATTTTGAAGGAGTTGAATACGCATTCATTTTTAAAGTGGTGTATTTTTATAAAATGAGACATGTCCTTTGTGTGCGTGTCTTTGAAATAGTGTTTTGGTATGAAAGTGGTGACTTTTGTGTAATGTCAAGCTTGGTTTGTGAAATGTGGAAGTGGTGAATTATGTGAATGTGAAACTTGATTGAGCACAAGGGAGACCCTTGGTATCTAGGTGGGCAGACTAGAACTAGTGTGCTAGTGAACCGGATGGGTATCGTCCCTGTTTCACTCAGCTGGATTGACGATTGCAACACTAACTAAACATATGATATCTGAGGGTCGTGGCCTTCTAAGCCACGTGTTCTGAGGGTCGTGGCCTTCTAAGCCATTTTTTCTGAGGGTCGTGGCCTTCTAAGCCACGTTTCACCGAGACACGAGGTTTCTAGGGTCCCACTCGAGCTAGATGATCCTTAGGGGTTTTACCTATAGTGCTCTACCATCTGTGGCATGGTGCCTTCCATCGGCATATGGAGGACCATGCGGGTTAGCGTGTGTGTGTGTATGGGTGTGTGAGTGTGTGTGTGTGTGTGTGCCCATATTAAACTTTTCCCTTCCTTTCAAAAATCATATTTGTGAAATGCATTCTTTTTAGTGTTTTCCTTTAGCATTTGGCTTGTAAACGTTTTCTTTAAAACCATCTTGAAAGTATAATTTTGAATAAACACATTAAATTGCCTTTTTGATGTTGTGGCATGGAACCTTTTTATTGGGTGACGTCCTATTGGGCTTTTGGCTCACACCCTACATACACCTTTGGGTGTATGTAGACTTTGTTTCTTGTGTATTCCAGGTTGTGACTTTGTGCTCAGGGATGGTGGTTCAGGTTGCAGTTGGTCTTCTCATGCAGAATGGTGTTGATGTGGTCTCACTTATGCCCGGAGGTCGGGTATGAGTTTTAGTTTCCGCTGTCGTCTTTTCTTTTTAGTTATTGCTTCAAGTTGTAGACTTTAAACTTGTTCATAGTTTAAAGGCACGTTTTGTTGTCTATTTCTAATTTCAGTTTATCCATCTTGTTAGTTGGTTTTTCTTTTCTGTCTTGTATTTCGGGTAAAACCGTTCCCACCTGTTAAACTTGATACCCGGGCACTTGTGCCAGCCCGTGGGGATTGGGAACGCCCTTCGGGCCTTGCCGCGGACCGGGTCGGGCGCCGGGTCGGATGGCGACCCGGCCTGGTTCGTGACAAAATGGTATCAGAGGGCAAGGTTTGCTCTCTTGGGTCGTTTGCTTTTGAGATGGAGTCAGAGTCGACCAAGTTTAAGGTTGTTGGAACTCAACGTTCTAGCTACGAGCAATGTGCCTGGCCAGCACACCTCGTGATGGGACTCGAGTTACCAAAGTAAGTTGGGTTTGTCCGAGCCATTGTTCCGTGTGGTTAATCTTGCTTAAGGGAAATGAAAAGAGAGTGGGGCCAGTGGTCTTAGTGAGCTCGCAGGGTCTGGAAAACCTTGTGGAGCCGGGGACACTGTCCTAAAATACTCTCCGTGGCCAGTGGCATGATTGGCGTATGGCCGCCAACCATATGCTTCAATCACCCGCTGACACTAGTTTTCTCTTGCGTCGTTTCTCGTCTTATTGTTTTGGATTTTTGGAAAGTTGGTTTTTAAGTTAAAATGTTTTGGTCTTAGAAAATGTTTTCAAATGAAGCACATTAAAAATGAAATGATGTGGAAGGTTTGAAAAATTTGGGTTGGATGTTTTGGTTCTGGAAAAATGGAAAGGTTTGGTTTTGGTACTTGGTGTTCTCGTGGGCGACCACATGCATAAGTGTATATGGAAAGAGAAAGGGTTAATGGCACGAGCGGATGAGTGCCTGGATGAATTTGAGGTGGGTGCCAGTGCGGCACGGGAACATGCATGTGCGAAGCTCACGGGACGCCATTGGTGTTTGTGCAACCCACTGGGTTTGCTTATTTTCAAAAAGTTTTGTTAAATGAAATTTTTTTTGGTGCTTTAGTAACTAATGGTTGCATGGTGTATCCTTGTGTTTTGAAAATGTTGCGTGTTAAGCGTTTCGAGGCGAGGATCCTTTTGAACTGACTTGTGTTTTGATTTTGAATTCTTATTTGTAAGTTGGTCAGTTGGTGTGAAAGCACGTGGTTAATGGTCTCTTTTGAAAAGTGCTTTAGTAAGTCCTTGCAGTGGTTTCCCCTGCATGTGTAGCGTTCACTTGTGGTACGTCTCGACCATTGGACCAGTTCGGTTGGGTCCATGGTTTTCTTTATTGGCTAGTGTACGCCCCCAATAAAGAGTTAATGTGCGAATGACGTGCGACCACAGATGGTTCGCCATTGGCCGACCCTCCAGTTGACTAAAGTAAGGACTCTTTCTTTTATTGACAATGCTAAGTCTATTCCTTTTTCTTTCAGTTAAGCGGATCCTCTCGCAGCAGAATGACGGATGCGAGGGGAGTTGAAGGGAGTTTCGGTCTTTTTGAGTTGTCTAAGTCGTCGGGTATGATGTTTGACGTCGTCGCGTCTGAAGGTTTCCCCCTTGAAACGGTGAAAGGAATCCCAATGGGGAAGGCTGAAGGCGGTTCAGAATTATCCGTGCTGACCAATGTCTTGAAAGGTTTGTAGTGTTGCCCTCGGCTGTAAGGGTCATGTTTGTGGCGTCTTGCAGTATGAGTTTTCTTAGATAGTAGAGGGTGAAGTTTGACCACTTTAACATGAATGTTGTGTTTGGAAATGGTGAAGGAGATTCCAGTGGGAAACGGTGGAGGCAACCTAGAATGGTTGGTGCGGGCCATTATTCTATGTCACTTTTGGTCCTTTGATGGTTTCGTTTAAGAGGTCTGCGTTAGGCCACTAGTGTGGAAGACCTAGTCACATGGGGATGCTACGATCAATTGCAGGAGTCACGTGTTGTTTAAGACTCAGTTTGAAGTCCCTCTCCATATAATGTTCCTCTCAACGGCAATGGTCATGTTCGGGTGACGATTGGCGGTGTCGTATTCTCATTCAGTATGATAAAGGGTGATGCACATGCACCATTTCAACTCTGGTGTTGGTGAATATTCCGCGTATGATCAGTCAGATGCTGTAATGTGTTATGTTTGATGGTGTTGCCTCGGGTGCAATATGATTGCATGTGACACCAAAAAGGAGAAGCTCTGTTCGGGAGTTTTCCATTCCTGACTACGAGGCAGAAGATGCTTCAAACATCAGGGCTCCAGCCATAGGCCTCGGAGTGAAGCTGGCGCGTGGTCAGGAACCCCGAGAGTATATGAGACCCCGACTTTATTTCTGTCATCGGTGTTGAAAGTGAATGCAGCTCAAATTGATTCCTACGGTTGTTCTGCTCCAAATGAACCATCTGGTTGCATAAAGTTTTCATGATCATGTGGAGGCTTGTTCGTCTCGTTGACTTAAAGTCTTTGGGGTTGTGTCCCATTGGATGCAATCACTTTTAGTGATCCTTGAGAGTCTGTTGGGGAAAAATCAGTCCCAAAATTTTATAATGCTTATCCCGGGATGTGGATGTGTTGGTCAGGTCTTAAGTCATAGTTCTGACGCCCGGGTGGTTAGGCCCCTCCCTCCCCGCCCCTTGTGGTGGGGTGTTTGGTCACCATTGAGAAGTTTTTCAAAGTTCTATGCATTTCGTTAGTTCAAATAGTGGGGAGTCCTCATGGACCTCCCCATGTTGGTTTTCTAGTCTCGCCTTTGGCGTTGGCTGGTTCCTAATGGTGGGGAGACCCACATTGGGTCTCGCACGAATGTCTCGAGGATGAATCAGTGCTGGACTTTTCTTTAATGGCGGGTAGTCCGCTCGATCCTTCCCCATCGGTTGTCCACTCTCATTCCGAGCATCAGTGACTTCTTAATGGTGGGGAGCCCCTCGAGATTCCCCATGTTGATCTATAGCTTCTGTTTTCCAAGATAGTTTGTTGATAGTGATAGTAGTGTTCCGAGGACGTGGTTTGACCTCTTTTGTTCATATTAGCCAAGTGGTGTGGTTTCGGTTTCAGAGTGCTTGAGGTGTTTTGGCGTGTGAAGTTGGCCCTTGTGGGTTCAGGAGTTCGTTTTCTAAAACAATCGGCTGGAGGCGTTCTAGCTTTTGGGGTGGGCGACACATATCGGAAAGTCTTTTTATGCATTACTTGATGTTGTCTTTGAGTCACTTTCTCTGAGCACGATGTTTATCTCTCTCTTTTGTTAATGTTTGTGGGGATCATATTTGATCCTTAGTGGGGTGCCGTTTCCTACTTTGGGTCTCAGCCTTAGTTGCGGCTTTCCGGGGGCGGAAAGCTTTATGGTGGGGAGAATTGTCACACCCATCCTTTTTATTTTTTTTTATTTTATTATTTATGTTGGGTATCAGATGATTCGGGTCAAGGTCGAACTTAAAATTTCTGAGTTTTATTTTGAAATGCAGTTTTTGGCCTTTGCGACGTTCAACGCACTGCTGTTAAAGCCACGCGACCTTGCTTGGGTCACCGTGTGGCCTCGCTCCGTTCCCCGCTCGCCTGCCCTTTGTGCATCTAATTAAATAAAAAGAATTCATATTAAATAAATAAAATTAAATGAGTTTTTTTGGGCTTTTCATCATGCGACGCACGAGCGAAGCACGATTGCGAAGCCGTGCGGCTTTGCCAAGTCCGTCGTACGACCCTGCTCGATGGTCAACTAATTAAATAAATGAATTAATAATAATGATGAAATAAAATTAATGTGTGGAAAGGAATGAGGGTAATGTGTTGATTTAATAAACTATGTTTTAATGTTAAAAATATTATTATTCTCATGATTTTAGTTTGAGAATATTAATAATAATAATAATATTATTATTTATGGGTTTTAGTTTTGGTTTTTCTTTTATTTCATATTTATTCTTTTTTATTTTATTATTTATAATTTTCTTTTTCCTTCTTTTTTTTGGGTTAACAGATTTTTATTTATTTATTTTATTTTTTTTTCTTTTCCTTACCTCTCCCTCCCCCTTGGCCCGTCGCACCCCAACCCCCCAAACCCTACCCCTTCGCGTAGCCGCCCACCAGGTGCGCCCCTCATGCTCGCACCTCTCCCCTCCGGCGACCTGTCTTCGCCCCGCCTCCCTTGCTTCGCCTCGCATCGCACCCACGAGCCACCGCCAGCCCCCCGGCCCTATCCGCTACAGCCCCCCCCCCCCCATCATCTCCCAGGTGCGCTGCTCCCCTGGCCGCCGAAGCCCTGTGCCTCCACTCTCCTTCGCGACGCCCCATGCTCCTCCGGCCAGCCTGCTCCCTCTCCCGGTTGCGCCGCACCCACGATCTCCCCTCACCCGCGCCGTCCGACGGAGCCTCGCCGGACCTCCACTGGCGCAGCACCACCATCCGGCAAAAACCACAATGTTTGTGCATTTGAGTTTTTCTTTTATTTATTTATCTATTTATTTATTTATTTCATTCATTTACTTTTCTATATTTGAAGTTTGGTTCTACAATGGGTTTTGATTCTGGATTTGAGGTTTAATGGTTTGTTTTGGGGCCTTAATTTGAGGGCTTTGGGTTTGGATTCATGTTTTTTTTGGGTTCGTGTTAGGTTCAATGTGGTGCAAACGGCACGCGATTAAAGTTGTGCGCTGCCATATGAAGTTTTCACTCCAATTTTGAGGATTTATACATACCGGTAGGTGGTTCCATGCCCTTGCATCATCTAGATAACTTAATTTGTTTGTTTAGTTAAACTTGATAAGTTCTATGATTTAATTGCATGGTGCTGTCTTTGTTTATAATGCTTTGCCATGCTTGTTTGATAAAAATTGGATTTCCGAAATGGTATGCTTTTGTGTATTATATGTGTTGTTGTATAAATGAATGGGTGTGTTTTATAAGTTGCACGGAATGCGGTTTAAAAATTGTTTGACATGCGTGCGTGGTAAAAATTGAACTCTCTTTAGAAATGGGTATGTTTTTGTTTATTTATTTATTTCGACCTTGTTGTGGTAAATTTTTAAAGTGTCTAATTAATTGTGCAAATGGTGTAAATGAGGTTTTAGAAAAGTTGAGTGTTTAATTGATTTTTAAAATGTTCTTTTCATGGAAAGATTTGTGTGTTTTGAAGTGAGGTTTTATGGTATACATGTGATATGTTTTTTTAACTAAGAGATTGTCCATTTGAGTGGTATTTGGGATTCCAAACAAGGTTGAAAGGTTCTGAAGGTTGTTTGGTAGTGTGAGATGTGTTTTTAAGTCGCTTTAGGTGTTTGTTTATTTAAATAGACATTTTCAAGTATGTGAATCACTTTTGGTGTGTTTTCCTTATTCTGCACTTGTGAAATTGAAAATGAATTTTTTTTAATGGAAAACAAGTTTTGATATGGTCACCTCATTTATCAAGTGTTAAAGTGACGCATCTATATAGAACCAAGTGGTCTTTGGTGTAAAGTCTTCTTGGGTTTTCTTGAAACAATTTCATTAATAGTTCAAATGGTTCTTTGGTACATTTTTATGATGTGAAAATGGTATTTTGAAGGAGTTGAATACGCATTCATTTTTAAAGTGGTGTATTTTTATAAAATGAGACATTTCCTTTGTGTGCGTGTCTTTGAAATAGTGTTTTGGTATGAAAGTGGTGACTTTTGTGTAATGTCAAGCTTGGTTTGTGAAATGTGGAAGTGGTGAATTATGTGAATGTGAAACTTGATTGAGCACAAGGGAGACCCTGGGTATCTAGGTGGGCAGACTAGAACTAGTGTGCTAGTGAACCGGATGGGTATCGTCCCTGTTTCACTCAGCTGGATTGACGATTGCAACACTAACTAAACATATGATATCTGAGGGTCGTGGCCTTCTAAGCCACGTGTTCTGAGGGTCGTGGCCTTCTAAGCCACGTTTTCTGAGGGTCGTGGCCTTCTAAGCCACGTTTCACCGAGACACGAGGTTTCTAGGGTCCCACTCGAGCTAGATGATCCTTAGGGGTTTTACCTATAGTGCTCTACCATCTGTGGCATGGTGCCTTCCATCGGCATATGGAGGACCATGTGGGTTAGCGTGTGTGTGTGTATGGGTGTGTGAGTGTGTGTGTGTGTGTGTGCCCATATTAAACTTTTCCGTTCCTTTCAAAAATCATATTTGTGAAATGCATTCTTTTTAGTGTTTCCTTTAGCATTTGGCTTGTAAACGTTTTCTTTAAAACCATCTTGAAAGTATAATTTTGAATAAACACATTAAATTGTCTTTTTGATGTTGTGGCATGGAACCTTTTTATTGGGTGACGTCCTATTGGGCTTTTGTCTCACACCCTACATACACCTTTGGGTGTATGTAGACTTTGTTTCTTGTGTATTCCAGGTTGTGACTTTGTGCTCAGGGATGGTGGTTCAGGTTGCAGTTGGTCTTCTCATGCAGAATGGTGTTGATGTGGTCTCACTTATGCCCGGAGGTCGGGTATGAGTTTTAGTTTCCGCTGTCATCTTTTCTTTTTAGTTATTGCTTCAAGTTGTAGACTTTAAACTTGTTCATAGTTTAAAGGCACGTTTTGTTGTCTATTTCTAATTTCAGTTTATCCATCTTGTTAGTTGGTTTTTCTTTTCTGTCTTGTATTTCGGGTAAAACCGTTCCCACCTGTTAAACTTGATACCCGGGCACTTGTGCCAGCCCGTGGGGATTGGGAACGCCCTTCGGGCCTTGCCGAGGACCGGGTCGGGCGCCGGGTCGGATGGCGACCCGGCCTGGTTCGTGACATTTTTGGATTTTTTCTGAAAAGTTTCATTCTTTGATGAATAATGAAAAATGATAAATTCTAAGTAAAAAGTGTCTTTTAATTTAATTTATTTATAAATATAAATTATATTTTTAATTTTTAAGTAAAATTAGTTCAATTTTACATCAATTACTAAAATTTAGGTCACTGGAATCAATTTCATGTTAAAAATGGATTGAAAAACATTATAAACTATTGAACATCTTCTCATTTAAAACCAACTTTCACGTTTCATTTGTATGATTAATTTTAAATTATTATTTTTAATTATATCAATTTAATTTGAAAAAAATTATTCTATATTTAGAATCATAATATTTTATAATTTATAATATGGTCAAATTATTATTTTTCCAAAATGAAGAGTGAATGTAGTAAAAAATATTAACAATATTTTAATTAAAAATATTTTTACTGAGGGATAAACTAGATTGATAATATTTAAAATTACCTAAAAAAATTATTTTAATGTTTTTATATGAGTTTATTTAGACATTTTCTATAAAATTTTCTAAAATATGGAAATTTCTTTCCACTTACCTTTTAATACGAACAATACAATAAGTTAGTAAACAAAAAAGACAAAAAATATACTTTTCTTAATTTTAATATCTATAATACTTTGGGATATGGAAAAAAATAAAATTGGTTCCATTATACATATTATTATTAAAAGAAAATGAGTTTTTATTATCAAAATATCTTTAAAGTTTTGAGATGAAATAATAACTTTAAATTCTTATGAAAATTCAACATAGTAACTATTTATTTAATAATAAAATAAAATAAATAATACTAAAAATATTAAAAGTGAAGTAAATTAAACTAATTATTATGTTCCATTATTTTTAAATATAACGTTAAAAAAGTGTGAAAATAGTATATTAGAATTATATCATTGTATTTATATTTTTAAAATGAAATTTAAATTAATAATGTCCAAATTTACATTAATGTTATTTTATAATAAATTACATATTATTAAATGATTTGAAATTAATAAAATCCTATCTTCTACAATGTGTTTTTTTAAATTTTAATAAATACAAAATATGGTACATTAATGGAACAATTGATCTTTTATAATGAATATATTGACCCATAAATAATAATAAAAATATGTTAGCATAGTTAAGGTTACAAAGGTGTTTTTTTACGTTACATGCACTTAGGTTAAAAATAATTTCCCACAAAAATTGGATTTTAATTTTAAAAATTTTATTTAATATTTAGAATCATTACTTCAAAATTTTAAATTAAGGATCATTTTATTTTAGTCTTAAAGGATAATCTACTTGGATTATAAACCTAATTACCATAATAAAAAAACAAATCGGTAAAATTAAGGAAACATGGATGTTAATTAATTAAATGATTAGAACATGTGTTTAAATGTGTGGTGGAGATTTTTATTGAACATATAATCCATAAAAACCTCTAATTATAAATTTTTTAATCCATTTGAGGTAATATTGACCCCCCCAATAGTGAATAATTTTTAGTTTTGACAAGATTGCCACTCTTCATCAACTGTAAAAGGGAACTCACTCTATACACTTTTTCACACCCCCGCGACATTTGGCTTGACCATGATCTTAAAAAATAACCTCCTAAATTACACGCCCTAATCCTATAAGCCTTATTGTGTACATAAATCCTACCAAGCAATGATTTAGTGCAAACCTATGTAGGATACCCAATATAGAGGTAACATTCATCAACATAAATTTCTGTTTTATTTCTTCATCAAACCCCTTACATTATTTTTTCATAATTATGATATAATAACCTAAGTATATTAAATATATTGAGATATTTTTATTTTTTTGTTACTACCGACAACCATGAACACTTCCATCAACTGGGTTATGAAATCATCGTTCGTGTGTACGAAGGACTACCGCCTCGCAAACCAATGTCATTCATTTTTCCATTACCACATTTCAAGGTCTAGAATAATGAGGGAATTAATATTAATATATGAAATTTATTATATTTATTATTTTATTAATATTATTATATAACTATTATAGAACACATACATTCTTTCTTTCTGTTTTTTGGGAATACTATAATTTCACTCGTGCATAGGAAGAACTACCACCTTGCGAAGTGATGTGATTCGTTCATGATTTAAATGGAATTTATTAAGGATTGGTTTAATAAAAAATATATGATATATACTTAATAAAAAATTATAGTGTAATGATAATATATATATTTATATCATTTACTTTTCTTTCTTTCAATATGATAGGAAAATGGAAACACCATTCATGCGTACGTATGGCCTACTGTCTCCAAGAACAGTGTATTTCATTTCCCAACACTAAAAATAATGTATTACTATAAATTAATATATATTAAATTTAAATTATATTTTTATAATTTTTTACATTATAGGGATGATTAAGTTATTATCCAATTAATAGGACCAAAAAATAGAACAAATCAAAACTTATATGAAAAACAAAGCGGTTATTACCCAAAACGTAACATTAACATAGAATTATAAATAAATGGGAAATAAAAGGTTATAATAAAATAATATATTATATGATATATATGAATATAGTTATTTAAAATATTCATAATGAACTTATATTTTTTATACCATAATTTTTAATGAGTACAAATGAAGTCAAGACATCAAGTAAGGGGTTTCATCTCACTTTTTACTTCCATGAGACAAATTTCATGTTCACCAACTATTTTTATGTGGTGTGTATACTTCCTAGGAATTTATATTATGACGTGTATACTGAAAAATATTGGGTTTTACATATCCATTTTAATATCTCTAATTCATGGTTGTTTTAGTTCAAAATTTAACAAATAGGTATGTTATTTTTGTCTCAATTTTTCATCTTTGAGACGTAAACACCTATATTATTTTATGAGGTGAATATACAACCCCTTTGACTCGTAATAGCATGATTTTTTTCATCCTCCGGATATTTTTTGTTTTATTTAATGTTATTTTTTTTCATGGGGCTTATGGATCCATATTTCCAAAGTGGTAAAGCTTTAATGTAACAATCTCATCATTCACTAGGATTGTTTATGATTAAATCTTAAATATTTAAATATAATAATCTACCTATCAATATTTATAATCAATTTTATTATCATATTGTTATTAATGACATCTAAAATTAATGGTACCATTATTCCACTCTTTTGTACTTAAGATACTTAGGAATATATTTTTAAGAAAAACCGACTTTATTTCTCTCTTTATTCCAAAATACGTGTTCTTTCAAAAAAATTCATTCTAAAAATATTTTTAAAATGTTTAAATGATCATTTAATATCATATATAAGTAAATGGATATTGAAAATTTATTATTCTTTAAAAATTTCTTAAAAATATTCTCAAATATTCCTTTATAAGTTTTCATGGTCATTTTCAATGAAAGAGGTTTTCAAAATATTTTGTGTTTTTGAAAAGAAATTTTTAAGAAGAAAGGATATTCTCTTAAAGAAATGTGTTAATTGATTTTAAAAGGTTACTTTATATTTTTTCAACATTATTTTTAAATAATTTTTCTTCAAAATTATTTATGTTTTAAAAAACATTTTTTCCAATATGAAAAGTATATTTTTCTCAAGAAATGTTTTAAACTAACATTAAAATTTATTTTCCATTTAAGAGGATATTCATTGGTGTTAGGGGATATGATATAAAGAAACCATTCATATTATTTATTTGAATTTTTTATGTTTTGAAGGAATTATATTCATGAAACTTGTTTCCCTCCCATAGGTTATACCATGATAAAATGATTACGAAACCCACTTCTTTTCATGGGTTATGCTATGATGAAATGATTATGAAACATCCCTATTTTCCATAATCTAAGATATGATGAAATTTTTATGATACCCTTTTCATTTTATACTTTATGATATAGTGAATCTTTATGATCTTTTTTCACATGTATGTATGATTTCATTATGTGATGGGTGGGACCTATGATTCCCTTGAATGCATTGGGTAAATATTTATATATCTCATGAAATATATAGGGTTGGAATAGGGAGTGAACCTGAAACAATATGGAAATTTTATCATTATGAAGGGTTGGGGAGTGGACCAATTCCACTATAAGGAAAGGTCTTCCAGTGGGGATGGTGTTGTGTCCCGCCCAGTAGATGTAGCCTCCACAAAGTTCCCAAACAAGTTTTAGAAAAGAGGATTGACTTATATGGAATGATTTTATATTCTTATGTGTATTCAAAAAAATCTATGTCATATGCCAATTTTATTCTCTCATGGATAATGTTCTTTGATAATCATACCATTCAAGTATTATAAACATCCAATCTTTATTCCATGACTCGTGATTATAATATTTGATATACAGGGTAGGGTTTTTAAATGTTATTATCAGGTTATTATACCCTTATGTTCATGTTATACTTACATATCTTAGTTATTTACACTTTCTGAGTATCTGAGATCAACCTTTCTTATGTTTTATTTTCCCATGCTACAGACAAAGGTTTTACTAGGATTTCAAAAAGGGTATGATCTTTATGGGAGACATTGAAGATCTTTCACCAAGTTATAAGATTATGTTTCAAGGTTTCAAAAGGAACTAAAATATTATTCTCCTCTCATGTGTATTTATGTAATGTAATGAATATTCATCTCAAAAAATGTATTGTACATGTATGAGAAGCCAGAGTTACTATTAGAAAACCATACAGGCTAGACTAAGAATGGTGTGAAATTTATATGGTTAGACCCCTACAAGACATACTTTTAGGAGATGAAAGGTAGAATGACATCCACACCGACCTTGATTCTATCAGATCTAGGAGAAAGTTATATAATATATTTTAATGCATCATATTTTCATCTTGTAGAAGTTACAATGAAGTAATATTGAGTCATTTGATATGGTTCATGACATCTGAGGCCTCATGATCATAATTACCCAAGACATGATCTCAAGTTGGTAGCCGTAGTTCATGCTTTGAGTTATTAATGGAATTACTTTATGGGAGATAATTTTATGGTATTTACAAAAATTAAAATCCTTATGAATATTTTCACTCATAATGACCTAAGGGAGAGTGTTTTAGGAGAGGATCTTCCACCATGTTGGATCATTCATGATGATGAGGTCTTACACCTTCACAAACGCATCCAGTTTCCTGAAGACATCCGAGATGAATTTATAAGGTCCCAGCCCTAAACATTACTTAATCTTGAGTTATTTCAAGAATAAACTTTGATGATATTTTCAGGTTTAGAGTTTTATAGAATTAGATCATAAATCATTCATTACATTCCACATTTAAACAAGGCATTTCCATAAAAGACAATATTCATTTTTCCCATCAAATGAGAAATATCTAAAATAAAACATGGATTCTTTCATGACACTTCCTTGACACTATCGTCACATCATGTACCTTTCCCTTGACCTGTGAAAAACATTTCAAAAACTTGGGATGAGCATAAAAATCTCAGTAAGGGATATAAAAGTACGAAATGAAAACATTAGTCCATGTATACATAAGAATTAATGAAATCATAATTTACTCATAAAACATAAGCTCTTTAACATACCTCATAAAATCATGAATAAATCATAGAAATCATAAGACATAAAGGTAACTTGAGGCATTCATAACATTCTTACGTAGGGAGTAACCCTCATGGTTACATTTGGAATACCCATCACAGTATATTCCCTAAATCTCTTCGGAGAAACCTTAGAGTTTAACCCCTTCACATTACCCAATGGATTGGAGAGCTATATTGGGCTCACCTGCCCTTAGTTTATCACAGAACCACCCGTCTTCATAAACAATTCCCAATAACCATAACATAATCGTATCACATAAAACATGCATAAAGAAAACATAACATTTCCACATTTCAATCAAAAGATATCAATAACACATTGATATAATAAAAACATTATCAAAACCATTTTTAATACCAAAATAAAAGAAAAGTAAAACATGGTATTTATTTTTCATTTATAAAAAAGTTATGGCTTGTAGAGGAAGCTGAAACTTAATTAATGGTCACGGTGGCGGAGAAGTCGTTGTCGCCGCACACGTACGACAAAAACATTCCCTTTTTTCGTTTAGTAAAATGTTTTGTATAGAAAATATTCCTTTGAATAAACATAAAAGTCAAAGGGTTTTATACACCATATAAAAGAAAGTTGTGTATAAAACAAAATATGCTTCAATGAAAGGAGATTGAGACGAAGTCCCTTACCTCGTGTCCGACTTGTCTCGATCGTTCTTTAATATCCTGGATAATAAACTAGAGTTAATTTCTACTTGCTTAAGAACCTTTTTCAAGTTCATTATTCCTTTTATATCACTTATTACCATGTTATGAACATTATGTAATTATTTAAGTTAATAACGGTTGTTTTGTCGATCTTTGGTACTTGAGCCAAAAATGGACTTCTTATAATTACATGTTGTTCATGTGGTCAAAGGTTCATTATATGCAGAATTATATTCATGATGTAGATATCATATATATGATATATATTCAGTATATACATGCATTTATAATATTACATAACATTTAGAGGTAAGAAATGAAATGCACCGTTCCTGGAGACGGTAAGCCGTACGTACGCATGAACGCTACTTTCATTTCTATTTCTTACTTAATGGAGTGAAATCATAATGGTATAAAGGTATATTATAATTCCAGTATAATATCATATATAATATCATTAACTCCATCCGTTATACATCCCACATATGGCATTAACGAATCAAATCACTTTGAGGGGGCGGTAGTCCGCACTTCCTAAAATGAAGATATCGCGTTTACCCATAATGGGAACCATAAGGTATGCCATAAATGAAAAATACAGAAGCATAAGAAAAACATAAACATATTATATATCATATATAAATATAGTGACATCTTAATGGCCACCTTTAAATGTGTTAAAATAATATTGAACAATCATCGTTTTGTGAGGTAGTAATTCGCCATCCACAGAAACAGTATGTTCTTTAACCATTAGACGGAGGTGTGTGTAAGTGTATCTTGAATACTTATTTTAAAAACATCCTAGTATATTTAAGATACTGGTGTTGTTACAAAATAAAGGAATGAAAAGAGTTTAGGGGGATTGGAGAAGCAAAATAAAACAAATGAACATTAGAGAAGACTTTACCTTTACATCGGGTAACTCCTCTTGGTTTGAACCAAAAGTGTTTCTTGAAGAGCTTCTTGACTAAGGTAAGGATTATATGATGAAGAGAGGGATGTTGAGATATGAAATGAGTAGAGTTTGGCCGAGCCAATGTCTTTAGTGGTGTGGGTAAAGAGGTAGAGGTGGGGGCCTTTTATAAGAGGGAGGAGGGGCACTCTTGGAAAGTCAAGAAATGTTACTTTATATTAAAATGAGTTTCGGATTTTAAAGGTACCACATTGATAAATTTCGTGGATAAGGTTATAAGGGTTCTAAATATACTCATCCAATAGGTTTTTTACAAGTTTAATCTTATATTTTACATTATCTTTTCATTTTATTTAAATTGTTCATTAATGAGGTAATCGCTGCATCATCATGGTGTCATAAAAAATTCAATTTATTTAATGTATAAAGAATATATAAAAAATACTATGATGTAGGAAATATTTTTAGTTTTAAAATGAATGTTTATAGTCCAAGATATCATTTATGTATACAAAATTAAAATTGTTTTACTTAGGTGTTACATACTTTTGTGATATTCTCCTTCCCTTAAAAAAATAAAAAGATAAAGTGTCACTATCACCCATAAGTGATTCCATGGGGTCCCTAAGTTTGGCACAAGAAATCCCATGGTCGGCCATGACACAACAAGTAGCATTAAGACACATTTTGGGGTCATTTTTTATTATTATGATATTATTTTATTATCCTTAACTACACGATAACTAATTAATCACGATAATTAAAGATAATTACCGTAGTTACTATTCATAATGTCAAAAAAAGTGTCTTAATTACATAATTTGGACCTTATGATTCCAAATATGGAATCAATTTTACCAAATTCCAAACACAGAAATTTTAGTAATTAATTTAAAAAATAATTCCCGTAGTCAAAACAAATAGCGGGTTTTTTAGAAACAATATCTATCAAAAGTTTGGCACTTATTTATGCCCAATTTCAAAGTGAAATTAATTCAAATGACCACCATTGGATTAAATGGTAAAACTATATTCTAATTAAACTTTAAAACTAATTAAAAATATAATCTAACTATATAATTAAATTAGATTAAAAAGTAGTTTTGAAGTAAAATGCAGTATTTTTCACTATTCATTAAAAAATGAACATTGTCAGAAAAATACCAAAAATTTATCCAATGTAAATTTCAATGTCCCAATACTAAATAATAAGTTTATTTTGACAAATAGAGCTTATAAAATTTTCAAAAGATAGATTTAAAAAAGGTTTACTGTCAAAAGGCGGTAAAACAATCTTTTAAAAATATTAGAGAATTCTATGCTTAAGATTGGATTTATTCTCATTTTAAGACTCTAAAACACTATATAATTTATAAATAGACATAGATATGAAAACCCATAATTATTTACTTACTTGAGATGTTACATCCTTCCCCCCTTTAGAAAATTGCGTCCCTGCAATTTATTTACTTATCGAATAATGAGGGTATTTATCCCTCATTGCATTTTCAGATTCCCATGTTGCCTCTTAAATCTTGTGGTTTTTTCAAAAAACCTTTACTTGATGAATCACCTTATTATACAATAAATGATCCCTATGGTCAAGAATCTGGACAGGTTTTTCCTCATATGATAGGTTCTCTTCCAACTGAACTACCTCTGGACTCAAAACATGAGATGGATCTGGCATGTACTTCCTTAACATTGAAACATGAAAAACATTGTGTACCTGAGATAAAATCGGAGGTAAAGCCACTCGGTATGCCACTGATCCAACTCTATACATAATTTAATATGGTCTAATGAACCTTGGACTCAACTTTCCTTTCTTACCAAATCACATCACACTTTTCCATGGTGAAACTTTGAGGAAGACATGATCACCTACCTCAAAAGAGAGATCCTTCCTCCTGTTGTCCGTATAACTTTTCTGCCTGCTATGAGCTGTTCTCATGTGTTTTTGTATCATCTAAACTTTTTCTTCCAACTCTTCTACCAATTCTAGTCCCATCAAATTCCTTTCACCCACTTCATCCCAAAAATCTGGAGTTCGACACCGCTTCCCATATAATTCCTCAAATGGTTCCATCTGTATACTGGAATGAAAACTGTTATTATAAGGAAAATAAACCAAAGAAAGATGTTGGTCCCAACTTCCCTGATAATCCATCGAACAAGCACGTAGCATATCCTCCAAATTCTGAATTGTTCGTTCTGACTGCCCATCTGATTGAGGATGAAAAGCTGTACTAAAATTTAATTCAGTACCCAACGATTTCTGAAGGACTTTCCAAAAGTTAGAAGTAAACCTGGGATCACGATCAGATACAATGGAGAGGGGAACTCCATGTAACCTAACTATCTCTCTAGGATACAAACGAGAAAGTTGATCTAGGGAAAAATTATCTCGTATAGCAAGGAAATGAGAAGATTTAGTCAAGCGATCAACAATAACCCAGATTGCATTATTACCTCGAGGTGTCTTCGGCAATCCCAAAATGAAGTCCATGGATATATTCTCCCATTTCCACTCTGGTACTGGTAAAGGTTGAAGCATACCTTTCGGTAACTACCACTCTGCTTTAACCAATTGACAAGTAAAACACTTCACAATAAAATCAGCAATATCTCTTTTCATTCCATCCCACCGGTAGTACTCCCGAAGATCTCTATACATCTTAGTACTGCTAGGATGAACTGAAAATGGAGAACTATGAGCTTCACATAACAACTCTCTCTTCAACTATGAATCACACAGCACACACAATCTATTCCCAAATCTCAAAACACAATCATTATCAATGTTTAATTCAGGCAACTTACCCTTCTGAACCAGCTCTACCTTTTTCTGCAACTCACTGTCTTGCTTCTGTGATTGCTTAATTCTGTCTGATAGAGAAGATTTCACTGATACGTGAAACAAAATAGAAGAACATCCTGCACCAAAAACTTCTATGCCACATTTCATAAAATACTTAACCAAAGGATCACGCTGCAAACGTAACATGGTTAATGAAGCATTACTTTTTCGACTCAAAGCATCAGCCACTTTATTTGATTTTCCTGGATTGTAATGAATTGTACAATCATAATCCTTGATTAATTCTAGCCAGCTTCTCTGTCTCATGTTCAATTCCTTCTAAGTGAATATATACTTTAAACTTTTGTGATTAGTATATATTTCACACTTTACACCATACAAATGATGCCTCAAATTTTTTAAAGTGAAAACAATAACAACTAATTCCAAATCACATGTAGGGTAATTTAACTCATGAGTTTCAACTGACATCAAGCATAAGCAATTACCTGATCATTCTGCATTCGGACGCAACCAAGTCCTTTCAATGAAGCATCACTATAGATAACAAACTCACCATTCCTGGAAGGTAGTGCCAAAACTAGAGCATTCATCAATCTTGTTTTCAATTCTTGAAAACAATCATCACATTCTTTTGTCGAGATAAACTTAACACCCTTCTGAGTTATCTTAATCATTGGACTAGATAATCGTGAAAAATTTCTAACAAACCTTCGGTAATATCCTGCCAAACCAAGGAAGCTACGAATCTCAGTTAGATTTGTGGGTCTTGGAAATTCTTCAACAACTTTTGTTTTTTCAGGATCAACAGTTAGTCCATCTTTAGAAACAATGTGACCAAGGAAAGAAATTTGTTGCAACCAAAACTCACACTTTCTGAATTTCCCATACAATTTCTCTTCTTTTAAGGTTTTAAAAATAACCCTTAAATGCCTTTCATGCTCCTCTTTACTTTTATAAAACACCAAAATATCATCAATGAAAAAAACCACAAACTTATCCAAGAACTCATGGAAAATTCTATTCATAAGGTCCATGAATACAGTAGGTGCATTTGTTATCCCAAAAGAAATTACTACAAATTCATAATGGCCATATCTTGTACGAAACACGGTTTTCGGAACATATGCTTTCTTTACCTTCAACTGATGGAACCCCGATCTCAAGTCAATCTTTGAAAAATATCGAGCTCCCTAGAGCTGATCAAACAAATCATCGATATCAGGCAAAGGATATTTGTTCTTAATAGTGATGTTATTCAAGGATCTATAATCAATGTAAAGTCTCATAGAACCATCTTTATTTTTAACAAATAATATAGGAGCACCCCATGTTGATGTGCTAGTTCGAATGAAACCTTTCTCTAATAAATCATGCAATTGATCCTTCAACTCTAAAAGTTCAATTTGAGCCATTCAAGAAGGGGGTTTTGAAATTGTCTTAGCATCAGGAACTAAGTCAACAGTAAATTCAACTTCCTGATCTGGTATTATTCCAGGCAACTCATCAGGAAAAACATCAGGATACTCATTTACCACTGGCATATCATTAATCTGAATGGTTCCTTTGTTTTCAACAATATGTGCATGGTAACATTCGTTTCCATCTTTTAAAAGTTTCTCAGCCTCTTGATATGTTATCAAGAGTAAGGGTTCATTATTGTACACAAACTGAAAGTATTTCTGAAAAGAAACTTCTTTAGCTCTACAATCAATCTTATCATGGTAAACAGAGAGCCAATCCATACCCAGGATAACATCAAACTCTACTAGAGGTAAAACAATAAGGTTTTCAAGTAGGTTCTTTCCACGGATAAAGATAGGAAGATTCTTATAAATTTGTTTTGCCTCAACATTTCCCCCAGGTGTTTTTACCACAAGTTCTTGAGTCATTTCTTGAGATGCTATTCCCAATTTACTAGAAAATTTTTCAGAGATGAAAGAATGTGTAGAACCTGAATCAAACAACACACTGGCATAATCTAAAAAAAACAAAAAATGTACCTGATACCACTTCATTTGATAGCCCAACATCTGCTGAAGTAGTTGCAAAGGATTTCACCACCCCTTTCTACTTGTAGTCTGAATGCTTCCCATAACTCAATCTCTTTTTCGGAAACTCGTTTGAATAATGACCCATCTCATTGCACTTGAAACATTTCAATAAATATAAATCAAGTTTGGTCTTACCATCAGAACTTTTTGAAGAATTATTCCCTCTTTCCTGCCACCTCGGTCTCTTCTTCTATTGGCTGTTATGGAACACTTGATCATCAGCAAACTCCATTTCCACCTTCTCAGCACATCGAACAAGATTTTCATAACTTTTTAACTCACGAGAAGCTAATGTCCTTTGATATTTTGGCTTTAATCCTGAGTAAAAACGATTGATTTTACTATCAAGGTCTCGGATAAAATTTGGATCATACCTTTCCAATCGAGTGAACCTTTCTTCATAAGCATCCACTGAGTCGTCCTCTTGCCTCAATTCCAAGAATTGTCTTTCCATACTAAGTCGAACAGCCTTAGAAAAATATTTCTCAAGAAACATACCTTTGAATTCATCCCAGTCAAAAGAATCAATCTTATCAGTGTCCCTGCTATTTTTAACCATCGACCACCACTAATCTGCTTCACCATCCAAATGGTAAATAGCAAGACTATGCTTTAGATTTTCTGAACACCCCATGACATTGAAAATATTCTCCAATGCTTTAATCCACCCTTAAGCTAGCACAAGGTCAGATGATCCTCTGAATGATGGGGGATGTTGCCTCATGAAATGTTACACCACTGACATGTTCCTCTGCGGTTGATCTGGCTGATCTCGTGCATGGATACCACCACCATTTATCTCTTGAGTCAACTGCGCCATTACTACAACAAACTATTCAGTTCCAATTCCGACCATCTCAGGATGCTGATTTGGAAGGTCATTTACTTCTGTATTCCTTCCTAGAACTACTTCCCTGTTTCCTCTGCAGAAAACCATTCTGAACAAACATGTCTTAGATGAAGCAACATGGTAATATTCAAATGCTATATTATTTCAATTTGACCATAAAAAAATATTTTTGGATAATCATTTAATAGAATTCTAACTCCTAAAGTCATCTAAACTAACCTCTGATACCAACTATAAGGCCCCAGCCTTAAAAATTACTTAATCATGAGTTATTTAAAGAATACACATTAAGGATCTTTTCAGGTTTAGAGTTTTAGAGAATTAGATTATAAATCATGCATTACATTCCACATTTAAACAAGGCGGTTACATAAAAGAAAATATTCATTTTTCCAATCAAATGAGACACATCTAAAATAAAACATGGATTTCTTTCATGACACTTCCTTGACACTATCATCACATCATGTACCTTTCCCTTGACCTGTGAAAAATATTTCAAAAACTTGGGATGAGCATAAAAAGCTCAGTAAGGGATATAAAAGTACGAAATGAAAACATTAGTCCATGTATACATAAAAATTAATGAAATAATACTTTACTAATAAAATATAATAACTTTAACATACCTCATCAAATCATGAATAAATCATAGAAATCAAAATACATAAAGGTAATTTGAGGCATTCATAACATTCTTACGTAGGGAATAACACTCACGGCTATGTTTTGAATACCAATCACAATATATTCCCTAAATATCTTCAGAGAAACCTTAGTGTTTAACCCCTTCATGTTACCCAATGCATTGGAGATCTATATTGGGCTCACCCACCCTTAGTCTATCACGGAACCACCCATCTTCATAAACAATTCCCAAGAACCATAACATAATCGTATCACATAAAACATGCATAAAGGAAACGTAACATTTCCACATTTCAATCACAAGATATCAATAACACATTGATATAATAAAAACATTATCAAAACCATTTTCAATACCACAATAAATGAAAAGTAAAACATGGTATTTATTTTTCATTTAAAAAAAGTTATGGCTTGTAGAGGAAGCTGAAACTCAATTAATGGTCCCGGCGGCAGAGAAGTCGTTGTCTCCGCATAAGTACGACAAAAACATTCCCTCTTGTCGTTTAGTAAAACAATTAGAATAAAAAAGATTCCTTTTGAATAAACGTAAAAGTAAAAGGGGTTTATACACCGTATAAAATAAAGTTGTGTATAAAACAAAATATGCCTCAATGAAAGGAGATTGAGACGAAGTCCCTTACCTCATGTCCGACTTGAATTGATCATTATTTAATCTCATGGATAATAAATGAGAGTTAATTTATACTTGCTGAAGAACCTTTTTCAAGTTAATTATTCCTTTTATATCACTTATTACCACGTTATGAACATTATTTAATTATTTAAGTTAATAACGGTCGTTTTGTCGATCTTTGGTACTTGAGCCAAAAATGGACTTCTTATAATTACATGTTGTTCATGTGGTCAAAGGTTCATTATATCCAGAATTATATTAATGATATAGATATCATATATATCATATATATTCAGTATATACATGCATTTATAATATTACATAACATTTAGAGGTAAGAAATGAAATGCACCATTCATGGAGACGGTAAGCCGTGCGTACGCATGAATGCTACTTTCAATTATATTTCTTACTTAATGGAGCGAAATCATAATGATATAAAGGTATATTATAATTCCAGTATAATATCATATATAATATCATTAACTCCATCCCTTATATGTCCCACATATGGCATTAACGAATCAAATCACTTTGAGGGGGCGGTAGTCCGCACTTCCTAAAATGAAGATATCGTGTTTACCCATAATGGAAACCATAAGGTATGCCATAAATAAAAAATACAGAAGCATAAGGAAAACATAAAGATATTATATATCATATATAAATATAGTGACATCTTAATGGACACCTTTAAATGTGTTAAAATAATATTGAACAATCATCGTTTCGTGAGGCAGTGATTCTCCATCCACAGAAACAATATGTTCTTTAACCATTAGATGGAGGTGTGTGTAAATGTATCTGGAATAATTTTTGTAACAAAATCCGATTATATTGAATATACTGGTGTTGTTACAAAATAAAGGAATAAAAATATTTTATGGGGTTGGAGAAGCAAAATAAAACAAAAGAACATTATAGAATACTTTACCTTTAAATCAGGTAACTCCTCTTGGTTTGAACCAAAAGTGTTTCTTGAAGAACTTCCTGCCTAAGGTAAGGCTTATATGATGAATAGAGGAATGTGGTGAGATTAAATGAGCAGAGTTTGGCCAATCCAATGGCTTGAGAGGTTTGGGTAGGGAGGTAGAGGTGGGGGCCTTTTATAAGAGGGAGGAGGGGCACTCTTGGAAATTCAAGAAAAGTTACATTATATTGAAATGAGTTTCGTATTTTAAAGGTCCCAAATTGATAAATTTATAGTATAAGGTGATAAGGGTTCTAAATATACTCATCAAATATGTTTTTGACAAGTATAAGACTTATATTTTACATTATCGTTTCATTTTATTTAAATCGTTCATTAATGAGGCAATCGCTGCATCATCATGGTGTCATAAAAAATTTAATTTATTTAATGTCTAAAAATATAAAAAAACTAATATGATGTAGGAAATCTTTTTATCTTTCCAATTAATATTTATAGTCCAAGTGAACATTTATGTAGACAAAATTAAAATTGTTTTACTTAGGTATTACATACTTTTGTGATATTCTCCTTTCTTTAAAAAAATAAAAAGATAAGGTGTCACTATCACCCAAAAGTGATTCCATGGGGTCCCTAAGTTTGGAACAAGGCATCCCATGGTCGTAAATGACACAAAATTTAGCATTATGACACATGTTGTGATCATTAGTTATTAATATGATATTATTTTATTATCCTTAACTACCTGATTACAAATTTATCACGATAAATAAAAATAATTACCATTGTTACTATTCATAATGTTCAAAAACAAAAGTGTCTTAATGACATAATTTGGAACTTATGATTTCAAATATGGAATCCATTTTTCCAAATTCAAAACATATAAATTGTAGTAATTAATTTAAAAAATAATTCTCGTTGTCAATACAAATAGAGGGTTTTTTAGAAACAATATCTATCAAAAGTTTGGCACTTGTTTATGCCCGATTTCAAAGTGAAATTAATTCCAATGACCACCATTGGATTAAATGGTAAAAATATATTCTAATTAAACAATAAAACCAATTAAAAAGATAATCTAACTATATAATTAAATTATATTAAAAAGTAGTTTTGAAGTAAAATGCAGTATTTTTCACTATTCATTAAAAAATGAACATTGTCAGAAAAATACCAAAACTTTATCCAATGTAAAATTCAATGTCCCAATACTAAAGAATAAGTTAATTTTGACAAATAGAGCTTATAAAATTGTCAAAAGATAGATTTAAAAAAGGTTCGCCGTCAAAAGGCGGTAAAACAATCTTTTAAAAATATTAGAGAATTCTATGCTTAAGATTGGATTTATTCTCATTTTAAGCCTCTAAAACACTATATAATTTATAAATATACATAGATATGAAAACCCATAATTCTTTACTTACTTGGGATGTTACATAATTGATATGAGAGTCTCACACTTCTTCTTATGTAGTACATACCAGTATTACTATGATTTATTATAACCTATGATGCAAATATTGGTGGCCTAGTATGAAAAAAGATATAGATTTTTTTGTTACTTAGTGTTCTGCCTCATAGAAGGTGAATAGAAAACACTCTAGAACAATATGGATTTTATTGCATTTCACCATTCTTAAGTGGGAAAGGGATGATGTTGCTATAAATTTAATGATTGTATTAACAATATCCCATTGAAGAAATGATGTGGTATGGGTGATCATCAATAGGATTGTGAAGGTATTTTACTTATTACCTATTAGGGATACCTTCTCAATGGATGAGTGTGGATAACTATATGTTAGATAGATTTTATGCTTACACAGGGTCCCTTATATTATTTTTTCAGATATAGATGCTCATTTCTTGTTGAGGTTATGATAGGTTATAAAGAAATCTTTGGGTAATAAGGTTCATTTAATTATATCCTTTCCCCTTCTAACAGACGGTTAGGTGGAATGGACTATAGAGGTTTTAGAGGACATTCATCAAGAACGTGTCCTTAATTTTGGAGGTTCTTGGAAGAAAAATTTACCTCTTGTCGATTTCACCTACAATAATAACTTTCAAGAGATGATATTGATGGCTCCCTGTGAGAACTTATATGGTAGAACATTTTGTTCACCTTTTTTCCAATTAGAAGTAGGAGATACACCACTACTTGGACCTTATCCCATTCAGGATACTTTAGAGTTAGTTTAGTTGATTAGGAAGAGAATGCATATAGCTCAGTCTAGGAAGAAGTCCTACATTGATTGTCACTATAAACAACTAAATGTTGAGGTGGGGGTTAAAAGTTTCTTACATGTATTGACTAGAATGGGGAATCAGTGGTTTATACAGTAAGGGAATCTTTCACCTCAGTTTGTTGGACCTTTTGAGGTCATGGAGAGAGTTTTTCTGATAGCCTATTGGTTATTATTTCATTATAGGTACCAAGATATTCCTAAAGTATTTAATGTTTCACATCTTCACCAGAATTATTCATATTTTTGTCAAATCATTCATCATGATATGGTTGAGTTGGAGGTAGATGATTCCTTTAAGGATCATCTTATTTGTATTATGGACCAGAGCATGAATGCTCTCTGAGGCTAGTCTATCCCTTTACTAAGGGTGTTATGGAATAATGTCCATGTAAAAGAATAATACTTGGGTTAGTGAGACCTAAATACATGATCATTGGCCAAAGTTATTCCAAATTGTGGTTTACCACCCTTGTAAGGGTAAATAGGGGATGAGTTAATTTGAGGGAGAATACTGTATGAACCCATTTTTAGTTGAGGTACATAAACATTTATTTTCAGTTGGATTACTTTATTTTATACTCATTAGTATGACTAATGAGGTTACGAATGAAACAAAAATGTCTGGGGATTGTTCAGAGCCCAAATCCTTGACTTTTGGAGGAAACAACTAGGCCACACAGTTAGAATAAAATGTGTCACCCAGTCCGAATGGTTAGATAAACCATCTGGGGTGCTGTAGGGATCCAAAAAGGGGAGAGCAGAGACTAGAAATGAATTTTCTAACCATGTGTTGTAGGCCATGCAGGGTGTGGTCCATGGGTAGAGGGGGACACACAGGTACAACATGGTTATTCAAACCATGCCACCATGTTGACCACTGTCCTTATATAGTATCTGGTTCATGGTTGGCACATAGTTTGTCCAACTATGCATCCAAACTGTGTTCCTCTTTAAAGTTGGGTAAAATAGAATTTTTCCCATAAAACCTTATCTTTTCTCACCCTATTTTACACTCTCATTTTATAATGTGTGGTGCCTCATCCTCTTTCAAAACTCTATGGATTACCTAACCTAGGATTTGGGCTATCCTCTTCATATGACCTATGATTTAAGATTCATCTATAGAGGTAGATAGACACCATTATGTTCTCTATTCCTTTAGATCAATTTTTATTTTTTATTCCTCTCGAGGAATTTATTTTGGGGAGAGGTCTTATGACCTATTCCAAGGTGTGATTCTATATTTACATTTTATTCTGATCTAGACCAAACTAAAGACTGATATTGAATTAGTGTTCTTCCACATGCATAAGGTAGGTAGTTTATAACCTTTCACCTAAGGTTGGTTTTCTATTGGACTATCGCCATTGTGTCTCACTCCAGAAATTCAGGTTGTTGCTTCTAAATAAAATGAAAACCCTTAAGTTAATTATTTCACCTCACTTGGGTAACCCTTATAGCACCTATTATTGGTTTAAGTTTTTCAATCTCATCCTGAGCCAACCATGAGTTGTGTTCTTTTACCAATCATATGTTACACCACCCCTTTGGGTGTGTGATATTTCCACCCTTGTAGTAGGTGCCTCTATAAATTAAATGAATTAGTTGGAGAGGATAATGCCTCATTTTCTATGTTATTAAATGGTATTTGAATGAATAAAGATTTTATGAAATGATAATTGTAAATTTTTATAGACACTAATATAACCCTCATCCTTTATTATATTAGATTATTTATGTGGGACATCTAGGTATGGAACCTGTTATTATTAAGGTATGTCATCAATGAATTATTAGGGCATGGAACCTATTATTAATGTATGGAACCTATGATTATTAAGGTATGGAACCTATGATTAATATGGTTTGAAAACAATTTTTAAGGTATGGAACCTATGATTATTAACAAATTGATCCTATGATTTCTATGGTATGGAACATAAGATTATTGAAGGGTGGAATATACAAATTATTATGTCATGTAACTATCCAGGGTATCAAGGTATGGCATGTGAGATCCCTAGATATATCATTTACAAAATGGAACTTTTGAGAAGAATCGAGGTATGCCTTTGACAACTACTGTATACAATTACATCTTTGGATATAGGTCACCCAGGTTATACACCTTGGTATATGGACCTTGTTGGTCTGTTACTCTTATCACATGTGGCTTATTACAAGATAGTTACTACATGTTATATTTGTATAATATATATTGATTCTCACCTATTATAGCCCACTCTAATTAAATCTTATGCTCTTAGGTTTTCCATATATGTTCACTTTGCATATTTTCCCACTATAAATGCACACAATTATGGTTTATATGCATATGATGGATTTTTTATGGACACTATTGGTGGTGTATTACTAGTTATATCTCACACCCCATTCAGGATTTCGATTAGTACCTGAATAGATTTCATGGATGCAGGTAGGGACATGGGAAAGTTCCTAGTTAACATTATTTTATTGGTTATAGTATGGGAGTGGGGGAGAATAGTAATGAGCTATGACTCATTATGCTATCTGGAGATACTATTTTTTTTCTTTTCGTATACCTGTATGTATGTGTGCATGCTTCAATGTATGACTATTAATTTTTGGTTTGGAAAAATGAAATTAAATCATATTGAATATTGTATTGGATGTGAATATTGATGTCTTGTTTATTAGTGTCATCTAGATGTTTACTTCTACTATTATTGCTTCCATTTATTATCATGATCCCATTATTCTATTATCTATTTATTAAACTGATGTTTGAATTATATTATAATGGTATATTTCTCACATTGTACCATCGTATATCCTCACTAGTAGTCAGAAGGGTCTAGAATACATGGAGACGCTCTTGAATCCATGTGTCCCACTATACCAGGGCATCATTTAGTGGCTCCCAGGTCAGGATGTTACCTTAGTCTCCTCCATACTTGTCCCAGTATTTACTCACTCACACAATGTAATATAAAAAACTATAAGGGTATTACCATAGCTCATAGTATCTTCATAACCCTGACCTCTAGCCCAGTCCCAAACCTTATCAAAACCCCACTTCACAATCCTGTTGGGTTCCATCATACATCACTCTTGGAAGAGATATCAACCCCAAAAATAATGGAAAACCATCTCTCCCACACCTTAACAAGTCCAAGAGGAATCATCCTACTCACACTTTTTTTTAATCCACAATACACCCTCAAGAGTGTGTCATTGAACATGTGTGAGATGTATTATCATTTCACAGTTTACTACTAGTCCTAGGCCCCTAATGCCTTCCCATATTTCCCTAAGAACCCAATATATGCTACCCTATGTTATATATCACAACCTGAGGATGAAAATGTTCTCTCATTGACTCAACCAACACCACTACACCTTGAAATCATCAAGTGATCCTAAAATACTCAAAGGCCTAATGAGTACATGTTTTGCCTCTAATATGCATATGGTAATCCTGCCTATTTATCTATGGTTATCATAGTAACTATCAATATACTTGGACCCATAAAATATGAAAAATAGAAATAAATCATGCATAAGAAGTCCTATGGGTTTGTATTAAAGGTAATACCTACCACTAAATAATATTTTCCAACCAATCCATTATTTTACCACCGTCATCTAAGCCCATCCACACCTATTCTATAATCATCCCACTATTTCATCTCCTATATCATTCTATATGCTAAAATAAATAATTAAAAATATTAAATATTAAATATTAAATATAAATAAAATAGAAACATTCATCCAAAATCTTAGTGAGCTCATCGCATCACTGATACCACATGAAATCCCAACTAACCACCCATGGATGGTCCGTGGAACAGGCCTGACAAAATCATAAGAAAAAGCCCTATCAATTTTCACCTGGTTAATCCCTAATTAAACTAATTCAATAAAAAGAAAAAAATAAATTATTTTATCTACATACCCCAACGAAAATAGTGAAATATGGAATGTAATCGAACTTCTGGGATCTCCTCTGTCCATGACACATGAAAACAACACCATTCATTCCTGATTTCAACTTGAACTGGTGTAATCAAAACCGAAAGCCTATATGAAATTGCCAAAATCAATAACTAATTAATGGAGACCAAAATATAATTCAATTTAGTGAGATAATTATCTAGCATAACTAAAAAATTAAAATAAATCTACCCATCACATGGTGGATCGAATGAAGGATCAATAGGAGGTGATATGGATGAAAATGGAAATCCATTCATTCCATGTACCATTAATATGAAAGCATCTTGTTTTAGAAAATATATTTTTAACCACATTAAAAGAAGTTGAGTAGGTAACCCTTTTGGCATGAACATAGAGGCCGTTTCCCAACCCCTCTTCCCAATCTCTGTCTATGGCATGGAGGAAGGCTCCATAACACAATCCACCTTGAGAGAATCCTTAGACCCTAACTTTAGAGATCCCACTATGAAACAACCCCAAGGAATTTCGTGTGGCCCTCCTAGATACAACTCATATTGAACCCAAAAGGAATGTGTCAATCCTATTAGACCTATTGTGATGGAATCCACCTAAAGTACTAATCTCCTGAGAATATGGTAAAACAACATATACTTCCTCTCTTTTTGCATAGTAGAAAAATGAAACACCAAATCTTTGATTCCCATTTGACAAATAGTATTGGAAGTAGTAATTAAATTCACTATATCCATCACGCTAAATTTACCTCACACACACCTAAACACATAATATTAAGAAACAAAAAAAATCATGGAATGGTATTGCATACAACATAAGTACATAAAGTAGTAAATGAAAATAAGAGATTAACATGATTCATAATTTTGTGTTATGTACATAGAAGGAACCACTTTGACTTAATTATAATAATGAATTATAAATATTACATGAAATTAGAAATTCTATAGTAAGATTTATTATAGAAAGATTATCAGTTTTTTAAAACTTGATGAATTGTATATTCAACTGGTATACTGTGCATGTGTCAGATTTAGTATACCATGCTTATATGAATTATTCAGGATCAAAACCCAAATCCTTTTATAGAAAACTATGGTTGTTTTTATAGTCACACATCCCACCCATACTCATAGAGTATCCTCAAAATAGAATGTTACTATTAGCCACCTATAATGTTGTTTCCCTAAACCGCTTTCCCTGGTAAACACTTATAGATTCTTCTTTACAAAAAATTCCTTCTAGAGAATTCACTAAAATTATATACCTCTCTTGAGGTCATTAGAAGATATAAAATTTTCAATATACTACTATTAATAAAAAGAATAATGGTTTCTATCATCATATCAAGCTCAAACACTGTCATTGATGAAAATTATGATAAACATAAATCTGATGCTTGAACTACTAGTTCCCTAAACATACGGTAGTCTAAACAAGGATTCACATCACAAAAATATCCCAATTAAATAATTATTTTAGGGAACACCCTAACAACCCTCCCCATAAAAAACCCCCCTTCCTCTACTAGAAGGGTTCTTCCACCTATATTTTCATCTTTTGTTCAACAAGTCCCTAATGGGGAATGCTGCTACCTTTGGATTTGTTTTGAGCTAATGGCTTAGTGAACATGTTTTCCTGATTTTGGATACCAATGATATTCTATATATCAAACACCTTATCCTATAGTATATTTCTAATGACAGTGTACTTCTAGTCAATGTTCTTTTTCGTTATATGGGAAATAAGTTTTTTAGCCAAGTGTATTTCACTTTGGCTATCATGGAAAAGAACTCCTATTTCTAGACATATTCCTAATTCCTTAAATAATTTCTTAAACAAAACCATCTCCTTCCACTCTTCCATTCCCACTATATATTATACTTCCATTGTACTTAATATAAAATTTTTATACATTTGTGATATCAAATGGATTGTAGTTCCACCATAACTAAAAAATATTGTTTCTCTATTCTAATATTCTAAATCTTCAACAAAGTCAAAATCAACAAAACCATGAAATGGATCTCCCCCTAAAAAAATAACATGATCTTATATTTTATTAAAATACCAAAGGATCCATTTAATGAATTTCCAAAGTTATTTTCAAGGTCAAACATAAATCTTCTTACAACTCACACTATAAATTAAATACCTTGTTGAGTACAAATTATTTTATACATTAAACATTTGAAAGATAATGTATAAGGCCCTTTCTCCATGAAGTGATGCTCATCTTCAATTTTAGGTTCTTATTCCATGGAATGATATAAGTGTGCATCAAAAGGATTAGTAACTAGTTTTCATTCAACTATGACAAACCATTCAATTATTTGGTATATATACTCCTTCTAATATAGAACCTTGTTTTTAGGATTCGCTTATCTTCCTATCATCATTCAGAGTATCATCATTTCCTGCCCAAGATCATTCATATTAAAACATCCAAACAACTTATTTTTATTTTTATGATTATTTTGAACATCCAATCGGACCAACAACATGTCACAGACATAAAAAACAAGATGGTTAAAGTTACATCATCTCATTACATTGGGTAACAAAAATGATTATCATAACAACTACCAAATCATTCTTATAAAATAAATTAGTCAAATATACGGTTCCATTTCCATGGTGATCGTTTCAAATGACACATGATTTTCTTCAATCTAGAAACTAAATTCTGGTCCTCAACAACTGGTATTGGATACTTCATATAGATTTAATCCTCTAAATAAGAATGAAGGAGAGTTTTATTAATATCCATTTTTTTAGATATACATATTGTATTTCCACCATACTTAGCACCGATCAGACAATAGAATATTTATCTACGATTGAAAATTTTTATAATAAATATACATCTTTATTCTATAGAAAACCCATAACTACTTGCCATGATTTATACATTTTCTTTCAATCAAATTCTTCCTTAATCTTTTTAATCACTTATTTTCAAGTTCCTTTTCACCATCCATAAGTTTATCCATCTCCAAAGTTTTATTGAACTTCAATAAATACATATGTTCTTTCATGGATTTATCCCAATATTTTGAGTCATTGATTAAAGATAGTTCATTCTTATTTTTAGGTTATTTTTCATTCATTAAATGTATAATGTTTAAATCATACCCAAATCTCTACACTAGTATTTTGATTCTATATAATATTCTCAACTAAATTTGTTTCTCTAAGCCTATTATATATTTTATTTCTGTCAGTATCGATACATCCAAAATTTTTACTTCTAAAGCCCATAAATCCAGTTCTCAGAAGCAATATTGAGCTTCCCTAGAATTTTCAGGTGATTTTGAGTGAATTACTTCTAGACTTTCATTTATTCTAGCACCCACATATGGGATATATGGTTTTTATAAATTAATAGTACACTAATCAGCCTAGACATCAGTAGTTTATTTATACTTAACATCACTCCATGCCAAAATATGGTCTATCTATATAATTTTCTCATTGGAGAAAATATCCCTTATTCTGTTGATTTGTTTTCATAAACCATCTCACAATCGATATAAAAACAATTCATTGTGATATCTATGGGGAAAAATATTTTATATTTTGATTCAAGTTTATCACAGGCTTATAATTTAAAATTTCATATTCTAAACTACCAAAAAAATTATAATTTTGAACATCCTACCATTTTCATGTACATAACTCCTCTGGATGTTCTTACCCAATTATTGATTCTATACTTTTGTTGATGATATTTATCATCATATTGAGTACCTATTAACAAAATTCATTAGGCATTCCCAAGTGAAAATTCATACATATATTGTTATTCATGAAATCATAATTCATCTTTTTAAATAATCTATTATAATGTGGAGTTTCAAACACTATATTTTCATAAATTATTCCTTACTTATGGAAGATGTTCCAGATTGTGAAACTGGTGTAATAACAGTCATTGTCCATCTGTATGCACTTAAACTTATAGTCTAATTCCATTTCTACCAGATCTTTCCACTGATCAAACATCTGAAAATCATTAGAATTATGATTCAAAGATTAAATCCATAATTTATTGGTAGCATCATTAGGAAATGTGAGAAAGTAGAGACCACAATCATAGGAAAAAAATGGGAAGGTCCCCCAAACATCCTAGTATAAAAGATCTAACATCTAATTCATGGGAATCGAATAATCTAAGTTAAATGAAATTATTTTATGTTTTCACATCACACAAACTTCACACTTTTAAATTTATATAAGATCAAGATTCATTATACCCTTGGAATTTAGAGCCTTAATGTTATTTTTATTGAGATGACTAAACCTACAGTTCCATACTTCCATATCATCATATATTATACTTCTGGAAACCACCATTCCATATGAATTTCTGGTCATTTAAAGGGACCAATCCATTACCCCACATGCAACTATTATTGATCCTTGGGTAACTTCCCATATCCCCATTAACATTGGTAGTGATATAGAATTCATCATCATGTTGTTCAATTAAATTTAGATTTATTATAAGGATAAGGATATGATGATCTTATACTAACTTCTCAGATCCCTCATTCTTTATTTGGATGTTTATCTCTCATTTTCCAATAACATTTAAGGCCTCAGCATCCACATGATTGAATTTACCAAACTCCCCAGATTCATAATTCACTATAATTATTTGATCACACATTGAATTATAGGATACTATAGAGTAAATCACCCATGATTTTCCTAGATTATTCAAACCTATCAAATAAACTTTTCTTATTTTTGTTTTTCAATTGGAATCTAAATTGAAAAATTTCAATGCCATCCTGATATTTTCCTTATGACTCTTACTATTATTATTAATATTTATTTTCATCCAAAATTTCTAGTAGTTTAGAATATGACTAGGCTATTTACTTTAAATCCATTCACGAGAATTTTTTCAATGGTTTCCTCTAGAAGAGTTTATACTAGGTTGACCTACCCCTTCCATTGGTGTCAAGTGAGCTACCAATTGGAACCAAAATATACCACCATCATAGTTGTTCATTAAAGTCCAATTTCCCTATATTATGAAATATAATAATAATTTTTCAAATTTGGTTTCTAACTAAAATAACTATAGAATTCTGGCTCTCTAAAAGAGATGATGACAATAGATACTCAAACACATCATCATAAAAAGTTACCTTTATTTATTGGGGATATAAAAGACTCATAATTAAATTATTAATATTATCTAATTCTATTATTAATTATGAGTAAATTAAAATGAAAAATCATAAAAACATTAATTATTTTTTATGGTCTTTTAGGTTTCCATACATATATGTTATTTTCTTGCAACATTCATGGTTGTATTCTTCTCTCAAATATTGAAATAAATATTTAATTCCCTAAATATCCTTAACAGATCCAATTATTTCCAATAAAAGTGTTCCCATTCATCATTTTCCATTAATACCATATTCACTCAGGATAATGGGACTTACATGTTCCTATGAAATTGATGATCTTCAATATGCAGTAACCAAAATCTAAAATCTATTTCATCAAATTTCATGATTTGGATTTTCCTTTATTTGATGTTATGCATATGTAGCTGCTGGTGTTATAAAATTATAAAAACTAAACTAGCTATTTGATACCACTTGTTTGGAAGGAATCCAAATGAAGTACCAATCACCATAATTTAGATTAAAACCTCCAAAACATCAGCTTTATCGATTCTTAATAAGTTCGTTACATGGATTGGTGTCATGAAAAACGGGACCTCCTGAAATTTTATTCCCCTTTGACTAAGTGTACTAAAAGTAGGAAGTCAATACACCCTACCCACCACACTATGTCAACCTCACACAAACCTCAGAACACAATATAAAGCAATAAAAATTTAGTAAATGAGAATACAAGAAATACAAGTACATAATTCAATAAAAGAATGTATAACATTATTATGATTCATAATTATTTCCTACATGAATAGGAGGAACCAATAAAAATTATACATATTACCTAAAGTATATATATTACATGAAATATGTAAATCCATTAGTAATATTTATTACAGAGTGATAAAAACATTGTAAAACTCTTATGCATTGTATATTCCAATGGTAAAATGTGTATGCATCAGATTCATTATTATATTATTATATTCTCTATCTGAGTTTGTCCCTACTTGAGATTATAGGAAATTCTAGTAGGTTGTTCTAGTAACACTATATTTCCATATTCATGGATTTTTCTCCAAATTTAATGTTATTGTTGATCATTCATAACACTATTGGCCACAACTACATTCCCTAGTAAACCCTTTTAGATTATTATTTCTATAAAATTCCATCTAGAGGGTTTTCAAAAATTTTAGGACACCCTTATTATCATCATTCGATAGTAAATTCCATCAATCCTAATTCTACTAAAGTGATGAAAGATTTATACCCTCACATCAATTTCATCCACCTATTTCAGATCAATATTCTGGTAAATGTAAATATAATGCCCAGACTTATGATGTTCTAAACATATGATAGTATGAACAAGTCTATAGAGCCTAACAATTCCCCCTCCATGATGTGCCCCCTCATAGATGTTTCAAGGTATACTCCATCGTATCACCACCACATCATAACTATCACACCCTGTGTCATTGAATCTATTATTATGTTAATTAATTTTTGGAAATTCTCATATTTATAATTTCTGGACTTGAGTGTATTGGTTTTGTAATTTTTTCCTTTGTGCACATCTTCTGCATGGTCACCACATGGTTAAAGTAAACAATGAAGATGACCCTTACCTAGGGGTTTTATTCTTTTCTTGGTTTTCATTTCATATATTAGTAAAAAATACCTGATGAAACCTACGTAGACATATACATAGTGTATTCCAAAATTCATTTTGATTTTTTATTATTTGTCCTACATGGGTAGCTAATTGGTTATGTGTATCTCATGGGATACATTGTGGACCTACACCTTTGTTAGGGTTTTTTGGTTCATGGGTATCAAATGGATAAGAAAAACCATGAAGTAACCATGATAAATGGTTTAAATTTTGACAGATCCTTTCAGAATGGTTTATGCATGGTTTTCAAAACCACGTTGAAACTATGTTGGATGCCTAGATCATTAAAAAAATGATTTTACATTTCTGACCAAAATAACTTTTAAATAGGTTTCCCCTTTCATTACCAAACTAATTTTTAGGTCGATCAAGGTTCACTAGAGGGAGATCCCTCTGACCATAATCCTTTATATCTGGGCTCACCAAACCCATTTTCAAGAAATTGTATCAAGGTTGAACCATAGTTTCCTCCTCTTTGGTTCCCTATTTCCCCTATGATTTTTTTCCATCACTCCCATGAACCATAAGGGTTTTTGGGTTTGGTTTTAGGTTACAAGGTGGTTTATTCAAGGAGGTTCGAGTTTCTATTACATGTGGAGAACCCCTTGATTCTTTCTTGAGAATTATCCATTGATGGTGATTACATATGGATCAATAACCATTAAATTGAGGTAGGTGTTCTTGTTTATTTTATTTAAATATAATTTCATGGTGTTCTAAGTTGTATAAAATTCATTGTTTTTTAAATTTTAGTTATGGGTGATAATTATATTGAGATTCTTAACTGTTTCAAAGTCAGGATCCACTTGGAATAGAGGTTGTATCATGGGTTTTCAATGGGATTTGGCTTCTAAAAATGGTTTTTTATTCCAAGTGGTTTTGAAATAGTTTCAATATCTTTTTTAATTTTAATTATGATTTTAAAGATATTTGACACTATTTCATTCTTGTGTTTAACTAAATTTTTTTGTTTTTAATCGTTAGTGGTATTTAATGAAAAAGTAAGTTTTTTTCAGGGTATTATTTCAAATTCCTTTTAACAAATTGTTTTAGAGGATGCTGTAAAAATGATGTGACTTTAAAGATTAATTTGAAATGAAATTTAAAATGACTAGAAATGACTTGGCATCCCAAGTCCTTTTTAATAAAGCCTAATTCTCACTTTTAAATGGTTTTTAAATGACATGGGTGTGTGAGACCCTCTTGAACCCCCTTATCTATTTTTTATGATATGAAATATATACCAATGGGAATATTATACTTTATTTCATTTGATGTGGTTGATGTAATAAGGGGAACGCCTTATACTTTTTGTAATATGGATGATATGTTAAAGGGATTGTTTCTTGCAAGGGTTCCATAGGTGAGGTGAGATTTATTATTTATGATTTATTGATCGATATGATTCCTCAACACCTACTATTTGAATTAAATTGGAATATTAATCATCTTTGTGTGGGATTAAGAGTCTTTTATATCTAGTATCTATGTGAAAAACTAGATCTAGTATGGTATTGGTGTTCATAGGAGAGTTTCACTATTGAGATTGGTTTATAGCAATTGGGTGGTTATAAACTAAGGAATACCTTAATTGGATGTTTTATAATATGTCTTTTTTATTAACAAAGGGTTCAATAAAACCAATTATTTATGTTCAAATACCTTGGAACTAGTTTCTATTATGGGGTGATTGGTAAGGGGCCTCAGGTATATCATCAGTGGAATCAGGTGCTCACTCTAGGGGTACTGTGGGTCATTTCACAAAAATATGGAATCATAGAAAATCCTATTCATATTTTTGGATTTTCTAGCTACTATATAGAGTGGGATCATTATTGGAACTCAATAAGTATATGAAGGTAGTGTGTTATGAGATCTTTCTCACCTTGATCCTAGATATTACATGGGTGTTAATGATTTGAGTCTTGATTTTGAGTTTTATTTTAAACATAATTCATAGAATATGACGTGGCATGATGATAAATTGGTATCTGATGAGCGTGTCAATGATTTTAGGGGTCACTTTGAGTTTATAGTTGAAATTGGTGAATGAAAAAAGGAATCATGATTATCCCACATAGTTTGGTAAACCATGTAGATCATATTAATAATATGTAACACCAAAATCTTGAAAAAATGACCCCTAAAATCATTAACACGCTCATCAGGGAGAAAATGACATTAGGTGGCGTCCCCATAACACCAAAATCTTGAAAAAAAATTCCAATTTCATACTAGATCATTGGGGGATGATTTTCCCTAGAATAAGAATAATCTACTAAATAAAAAGAGAGACACAAAATGCTATTTTATTCTTGTAATGTAACATAATAAAAATCAATAAAAAAATAAATATTAGAGTATAAGTGTCATGACCCATCCCCCGGGGCCCGTGCCGTGACTACCCCAAGCCCGCCTTCTATAGGCCAGGGGCTGGCGACTAGCACCAAAGGTGTAATTCCCTAAAACTGGGAAGAAATTGCCTTTATAACCTATAACAAACACACAAGAAAGCACACAACTAGAAGGAACACCAATTAAACTGTATAACAAAATAGTACTGATAGTAAAAGGGGTCAGAATACAAGCCCAACTGGAAAGTACAAGTACAATTGATATGCAATACAACTGAAGAAAATGAAAAGACAGCTACTGGATCATCCTCCAAGGTTCCTACATGAAGGTAAAGTGAATATCATCTCCTCAGCACTCCATGTCCTTCCGTCTCCTCCATGTACCGAAAAGCTGTATGGTCCATCTCTAGGTACCATCCAGTCCTGGTACTCTCAGCCTCAGTCAGCACTGTCCGTCGTCTACATTCAACACAACAAGGTGTGGGCATAACCCGTGCATGGGTGAGTATAACGATACATAGTAGGGACCCTGAGACCCTCAAGGTCTCACAAAATCCAACAAGGATAAAACAAAAAGTATAAAATAAATAGATAACCCTACTTAGGTATATTACCATTCATATACCTAAGTTATTAAGTAATCCATCTCAATAATGAGGAAGACACAAAAGTACTGACTCAGCTCCACTAGGATTTTATTTTAGGGGTAGTATCAAGTAACATCCCCAGCCACATTATCGAAACCTCGACTGCTGGAGAACTCCTCCTCAATCGAGTACAGTGGGCACGCCGCGACACCAAGCGCGCTTCCCACTAACTTTGGACTGCTGAGGTACTGCTCCTGTCAAGTACCTTGGGTCTCCCGCATCACACAGAGGCTCTCCCCACCGTGGGTCTGCCGCATCACCAAGTGAGCTCCCCCTCATAGCCTGCTGAGGTACTCCTCCTGTCGAGTATCGTGGATCTTCCGCGAAACCAAGGTGCTCCCCATTGGGCTAGTAGAGTCACTCCAAGTCAAACGGTCAGCAGTCGTCAGGTCTCAGCTAGCTACTAGGTCTCTCCACTATGCTCACTCGTCTCAGGGAGGATCCTCTCCACGAGCTACTGGTCGATATTCCAAATTTCATGAAGTCTCATGAAGAATCATCTCAAAGGTTCGCCATGTCATAGGGGTCTCAATGAAACAGACGACGCATCAATCAGACGCCAGGCCTGTGAGTTATTAGCCTTTTAGTCCCGGGGGCCCGGTTGGATTCGTGCAGGATCCAACCTGGTTATATCTCAACTATACCCCAAAATCTAGTTGCGTATACTCAAAGGGAACGTCATGCTCTAAGATTACCAACACCACTGATGGTTCATCAAATAGACGTCCGGTGCCAAAGATATGGCCAAACGAAAGTAAAGGGTCGTAGTGGGCCCGGGTCTGGTCCGACCCGGTCGGATAGACCCGACCTGACCCAGTCTAGGCCGAACCGGCCTACTAGGCCCAGCCCAGCTGGCCGTGAGGGGACCCAAAGGGCGTGGACTGGCCGCAAGGGTGCAGACCGGCCGCAGGTCAGTGCGAGGGAGGTTCAACCTGGAGGGCGCCACATGGGCGGCTCAGCCCAGAGGGCATCGCGACGGCAGCTCGGCCTGGGGTGCGGGGCCGGTTCTGCCGGGGCGCTGCGAGGGGTGCGGGAAGCTTGGGAGGTCGGGGCACCACGAGGGGCGCAGGCGGCTCTGGAGGCCAGGGTGCCATGAGGGGCGCGTGCGTTGGCACGGTTGGGGTGTCGTGAGGGGTGCGGGTGGCGGGGCGGCCTGGGCGCCGCGAGGGGCGTGGGCGGTGGCGTGGCCTTTGGGTGGTGCGATCGGTGTGGGGCGCGGCCGGCGGGTTTTGACGGGGGCGACGTGGGGCCAGTTCAGCCCGGAGGCCGGGGCACAGTGGGCTCGACACGGGTCACGGTGGCCACAGGTGGTGGCACCGTTGCCTTCTTCGTCTTCGCCATCTTCGTCGTCTTCCATCATTCCGAAGAAAACCTCAAAGAAAAACGGCAGAGGGGTCAGTCAATGTTGGTTTGGCCCGCACCCTTCGAGTTTAGGGTTGTAGCATTTGGCTCAATCAACGATTCTTTCCCACAACGCAAAAGAAAAACAAGGTAAGTATTATCATGCAAATAAACCCCCTACCTTGTTCGTTGACATTGGCACAGGAAGAAGTACAGACGTCGGTTCTACATGGATGCATATGTACGACTTCAGAAGTATTCCTGAGGAAGAAGGTCAAAGGAGGTCAGCGTTCTTCATTGTCGGAGCGCGTTCTTCATTGGAGAACACATTCTTCGTTGGAGAGCGTAATCCTCCAAGTGTTGGGCATCGCGTCACTTTACCAGTGATTCGTCGCTTGGTGAAACCGTCTCAAATCCTCCTCCTAAGCTCCATATATATAAAATAGGGGGAAAGATAGGTAATTATCATGGAATTTATGACGGTTCATTTATTAGGAACCTTCCTAAATTCCAACGACGTTGTTACTTAAATTAAAAAGGGGGCAAACCAATTACTTAACGTTGGAATAATTGGTGCATTGGCACAATTTAATATGGAGGAAGGTTGGCACAAATTAATGTGGAGGAAGTCAAGAGGCTCTCCCTCATTAATTGTGGTTGTTGAGGGTTTCTCCCAATTAAAGGGGGGTTTCAAGGGGGTTTAATCCCAGGTGGTACTGACCACCATAATTGCTCATGGGATGTTATGGTTTGGGTGGTCCCCACTACCTTAACCTCTCATGGGAGGTTAAGGTCTAGTGGTCCCCACATCCAAATTCCACATGGAGGTTTAGTTACAGTGGACCCCACATGAAATATCCACATGGTAGCTCAAAATAAAATAAAATAAAGTTTATTTTATTTTATTATTTTCATGAAAAACCCAAAAAATAACTTTTCCCCTCATCCATATACCGTCGAGGTGAATGTCTCCTTAAGTGAATACCAGTGCTGCGAGTTCAACGGTGCCCTCGGATTTCAATTTCATGCACTGATTTAAATGTTATTAAAATCCGCTCGTATGTTTACTGAACATACCCAAACAAAACTTCAAAAATTGATTCCGGGCACGCCGGGCCTCAGAATCATGTGCCGTAAATTTTCACAGACTCGTAAAATTGATATTTAATTAAAAAATATTACATGGAAATTCTAGGTCTTTACATTCTCCCCACCTCAGGGATCTACATCCCCATAATCCACAACTCAACTTGGTAAAAAAGTGGGGTACTGAGCACGCATCTGAGCCTCTCGCTCCCATGTGCTCTCCTAGAGGTTCCCGTGCTGCCAGCGAACGTGCACGAGAGGTATCGACCATCCATGAAGGACCACTCCCATAGATCCTCAATCTATACTGGAACCTTTATAAAAGTCACCCCATCATCGACATCTAGATCACCATGGTCGATTATGTGAGAAGGGTCGTGCACGTATCTCCTCAGCTGAGATACGTGGAAGACGTTGTGCACCCGGTGCAACTGAGGTGGAATAGACACTACTGGAAATCGCACCTATACCCACGGTTTAAAACCGTGGGTATAGCCCTTGAAACCGTGGGTATAGGGTATACCCACGGTTTCAGTAACCGCGGGCTGGAGTGCCGTCGCAATAGGCCTATACCCACGGTTTTCAGAGAACCGTGGGTATAGACCCGGAAAATTTTATATTACCCACGGTTCATTGAACCGTAGGTATAGATGTCCGGATATAGATGTATACCCACGGTTTTATAACCGTGGGTATACTGTTTGCAGGTCCAGAAATTTCCCACGGTTTTATAACCGTGGGTATACTGTTTGCAGGTCCAGAAATTTCCCACGGTTCATTTGAACCGTGGGTATACATGTTTCCAGTGCCAAACATTTCGTACGGTTCATTTGAACTGTGGGTATTGGCAGATCCCCTGCAGCAAAGCAGGCCTGGCTGTACAATTCTGCACCTTAACATTCTGCACCTAAAAACAGAATATAAGATTATACATGGATGATGAGAAACCTCAGCATGCTATGGTCCGGGCTGTAGACATCAGCCCTGTAAACATAGTACATGGGGATTTTCAGATGAAAGTGAAAACTGCACAGCATGTGGGCTCAACTGTCTATGAATTGGAGGCAGCAGACGCTTGTGCTGAACAGATACAAGGGCGGGCGGATGTTGCTGAAGCAATGCTTATCACGGTTCCCACTAGTAACCATTTTCTTGCCGTTTTCTTGAATTGGATGTGGAGACCTCTCATGTAACCCAGCCCTCCCCCCCCCACTGCCCATCCCTCCCCCTCCCTCTCCACTTTAGCTGTTCCATAAAGGAGTAGATTCGATTGGACTACTGAGAAAAGGAAGATTGCCCCTAGGCAGAGGTGAGTTCGGAATCTTTCCAGATCTGAGTACGAGGAATGACGAGCAAAGAGACTTTTTTATTCTTGTGGATCAAAGTTTGGACCAGCACTGAGGTGTTCCTAGCCCCCCCTGCTTGTCCCCCTGCCAGCCCCCCCTGCCCCCTGCTTGCCCCCCTGCCAGCCCCCCCCCCCCTTCCCCCTGCCCCTGCCAGCCCCCCCTGCCCCCTGCTTGCCCCCCTGCCAGCCCCCCCCCTCCCCCTGCTTGTCCCCCTGCCAGCCCCCCCTGCCCCCTGCTTGCCCCCCTGCCAGCCCCCCCTTCCCCCTGCTAGCCTCCCCCTGCCCCTGCCAGCCCCCCCTGCCCCCTGCTTGCCCCCCTGCCAGCCCCCCCCCCCTTCCCCCTGCTTGTCCCCCTGCCAGCCCCCCTGCCCCCTGCTTGCCCCCCTGCCACCCCCCCTTCCCCCTGCCAGCCCCCCTGCCCCTGCCAGCCCCCACCCCCAGCCCCCCCTGCCCCCTGCCAGCCCCCCCCCCTGGAAAGACACAAAAAAGGGCTTGGAAGCATGAGAAGAACTCACATGATCCTAAAACTAGAAGGATTCATGTGAAAGGGGTGCCCCAAGGCAAGGTATGTACTGAAAATGCTTGCAGGGACAATCCAAGCAGCAAGGTGATTTGGAGAAAGAAAAATCAACCTATAGTGAAAAGAAAAATCCTTGGTGGTAAAGCTGTCCAAGGAAAAACAGGTTGTGTTTTGGGTTGTGAAGAAGAGAACAAACCTAAAGAAGGGGAGACACAATCCATGGGGTAAGTGTGCTCACAAAGCATATATTTTAGAGCTGAAAACAGATCTGGTTTAGAGCTGGAAGTTGCATGCAGCAATGGTATCAATTCATGCTAAAAGTGGTATGTCACACACCCTTTGTGCTTTACAGTTTATATACTAACAATTTGGTGTGAGTTTGGTTTAGATCACAAGATTGTTGAGAAAAAGGAAAGGTGAAGCGGCCTTGGAGAGCCCTCTTGCACCCCCACTGGACCCCCATGCCCCCCCTGGACAGCCCCCTTGCAACCCCCTTGCAACCCCCTGGACAACCCCCTTGAACAGACCCATTGAACACCCCCCCTTCCCCCTGCCAGCCTCCCCCTGCCCCTGCCAGCCCCCCCTGCCCCCTGCTTGCCCCCCTGCCAGCCCCCCCCCCTCCCCCTGCTTGTCCCCCTGCCAGCCCCCCCTGCCCCCTGCTTGCCCCCCTGCCAGCCCCCCCCTTCCCCCTGCCAGCCTCCCCCTGCCCCTTCCAGCCCCCCTGCCCCCCCTTCCCCCTGCCAGCCCCCCTGCCCCCTGCTTGCCCCCCTGCCAGCCCCCCCTGCTTGTCCCCCTGCCAGCCCCCCCCCCACTGCTTGCCCCCCTGCCAGCCCCCCCTTCCCCCTGACAGCCTCCCCCTGCCCCTGCCAGCCCCCCCTGCCCCCCTGCCAGCCCCCCCCCTTCCCCCTGCTTGTCCCCCTGCCAGCCCCCCTGCCCCCTGCTTTCCCCCCTACCACCCCCCCCTTCCCCCTGCCAGCCCCCCTACCCCTGCCAGCCCCCACCCCCAGCCCCCCCTGCCCCCTGCCAGCCCCCCCCCCCTGGAAAGACACAAAAAAGGTCTTGGAAGCATGAGAAGAACTCACATGATCCTAAAACTAGAAGGATTCATGTGAAAGGGGTGCCCCAAGGCAAGGTATGTACTGAAAATGCTTGCAGGGACAGTCCAAGCAGCAAGGTGATTTGGAGAAAGAAAAATCAACCTATAGTGAAAAGAAAAATCCTTGGTGGTAAAGCTGTCCAAGGAAAAACAGGTTGTGTTTTGGGTTGTGAAGAAGAGAACAAACCTAAAGAAGGGGAGACAAAATCCATGGGGTAAGTGTGCTCACAAAGCATATATTTTAGAGCTGAAAACAGATCTGGTTTAGAGCTGGAAGTTGCATGCAGCAATGGTATCAGCAGCTGGGTACTTCACTGGGGCAGCCTCAGTATGGGTCTCAGCAGCATGAACCAATGGTTCAACCTTCTCAGATCCAGGAAGAGATCAATCGGCAAATGGAGCTTAATAATATAGGGGGAAGTTGGGCCGGAATAGAAAATGATGATTATGCCCATAGAAGTGATCCATGTAAGGATATTTTAAGCAAGGGAAAGTTTCCTTCAGTTGATAAAGAGGGATTTCAAATTGTCTATTCAAGGAAATCAAGGAAGAAGAAAGACTGCTCTCAATGGAGAACAACGATGGTGACTAGGTCTCATAGCTCATCTACCTACAACTTGGAATGGGATGATGATGTCGGGGAGGGGGGTTATGAAAACGAAATGCTTTATTATGAAGGCAGTTTTATCAATGTCTAGCCCCATCTCCTCTCTTATGTCATCTTTTGTTTTTAATAAAATGGCTTTAGAGCCTTTCGGCTCGAAGCTTCTTTCTGTTTCGATGGATTTGGGGAGTTTGAACATCTCACATAATCGTTTAATTTAAATGTTAAACGATTACTAATGGGATTGAGCCGTACGCTTCAAATGAGCTGAAACATTTGGGACATTTGTGTAACGTACCATGAATAGGCTGAACATTTTGAGGTTCTCGAAGGCCTATATGAATTGGTTCAATTCCTATGCAAGTGGTTGCACTTGATGGATGAGATCATGTGATCGTTAGAACTCCTCAAAGCCGATTCTCTCTAGCTCTTGTTTCTCTCCCACCTTTAAACAAGGTTCTAACAGACTGTGGTGTTGAGAGAGACCCTACCTAAGCATCGGGTGATTCCCATGAACCTTGGATACCTCAGAAGGAGTCTTTCGGTGACTTCTCGGAGATCTCGATCAAACGCTTGTGAAAACTTCGACAAGCAGGAAGGACTGGTATTGAGAGAGGTCCTACTAAGTGTCGGGTGATTCCATGATTTGTGGATACCTCTGAAGGAGTCTTTCAGCGACTTCTAAGTGATCACAATCAAACACTTGTGAAAAGCTTCGAAAGACTGGATCGAATGGTGTAAGGTACACCATTCTCATTCTTTGTTTAGATTGATTACAAACGTATAGATATATTTCGGCGTGACAGCGGCGTGACCGCGGACACCCCTCCCCCCCGCTGGACACCCCTCCCCCCTGCTGGATGTGGCTGGAGCAGGGCCACATCACGGCGTGACCGCGGCGTGACCGCGGCGTGACCGCGGCGTGACCGCGGCGTGACCGCGGCGTGACCGCGGCGTGACCGCGGCGTGACCGCGGCGTGACCGCGGCGTGACCGCGGCGTGACCGCGGCGTGACCACGGCGTGACCGCAGCGTGACCACAGCGTGTTGGCCCGATCCAGCGACATCCGCGGGGCAGCATCTTCCGACCAGGAGCGAAGGGAGCGGGAGGAGGCTGGAATGCGGGTGAAAGGGGGGTCCTACTAAGTGTCGGGTGATTCCCATGATTTGTGGATACCTCTGAAGGAGTCTTTCAGCGACTTCTAAGTGATCACAATCAAACACTTGTGAAAAGCTTCGAAAGACTGGATCGAATGGTGTAAGGTACACCATTCTTATTCTTTGTTTAGATTGATTACAAACGTATAGATATATTTCGGCGTGACTGCGGCGTGACCGCGGACACCCCTCCCCCCCGCTGGACACCCCTCCCCCCTGCTGGATGTGGCTGGAGCAGGGCCACATCACGGCGTGACCGCGGCGTGACCGCGGCGTGACCGCGGCGTGACCGCGGCGTGACCGCAGCGTGTTGGCCCGATCCAGCGACATCCGCGGGGCAGCATCTTCCGACCAGGAGCGAAGGGAGCGGGAGGAGGCTGGAATGCGGGTGAAAGGGGGGTCCTACTAAGTGTCAGGTGATTCCCATGATTTGTGGATACCTCTGAAGGAGTCTTTCAGCGACTTCTAAGTGATCACAATCAAACCCTTGTGAAAAGCTTCGAAAGACTGGATCGAATGGTGTAAGGTACACCATTCTTATTCTTTGTTTAGATTGATTACAAACGTATAGATATATTTCGGCGTGACTGCGGCGTGACCGCGGACACCCCTCCCCCCCGCTGGACACCCCTCTCCCCTGCTGGATGTGGCTGGAGCAGGGCCACATCACGGCGTGACCGCGGCGTGACCGCGGCGTGACCACGGCGTGACCGCGGCGTGACCGCGGCGTGACCGCGGCGTGACCGCCGCGTGTTGGCCCGATCCAGCGACATCCGCGGGGCAGCATCTTCCGACCAAGAGCGAAGGGAGCGGGAGGAGGCTGGAATGCGGGTGAAAGGGGGCAACATCTTGTCCAGGCGACACAGAGTGTATGGCTTTTTTGGAATTATGGTTTCTGTTGCTGTTCACAGCCCCACTCCCTTCCTAGCCGTTGGCTCTACAATAGGGTGGCTTCACTTATTTCTTCTATTTCATCTTCTCTAGGCGAAACACAAAGTGTAAGAATTTTCTGGAAATCTGGTTTCTATTGCAGTTCACAGACCCACTCCCGCCCCAGCCGCTGTTGGCTCTGCCCCCCACTGCCCCTCCCCCCTCCCCCCTCAAACAGAACGTATCGAGACACACCCACATACTACATACAGAACCATTCAAACAGTTTCAACTGTTCAAACAATAGATGGAAAACATATTCAGCACAAAAGTGATGGGAAATGCCAACCAAATGAAAGAAGCTAGATTAAAACCAATGACCGAGCAGGAAAAAAAAATTGGACATTCAGAATGCATGTGTGTTCAATGATTCCAATATCTAAAGTGCGTTTCAGCTAGACTCATAACTCAAAGAAGAATTCACATTGATGAGTCATGCATGAATAAGCTCAAATGTCGTGTCAGATTGGCACATAGATTTGTCAGCTCACCTTGATAAAGATCGAATGGAAAACCACTGATTTCTAATCATACTTTAATTTGCTACAATCTGTACATGCAACAAATAAAACCATGAATTATTATTAATGAATATATAAGACTCATAATCAATGAAATGTCATATAGAACTAAAACAAATGCTGAAAAAGTAGAAAAAATGAAAGAAGAAATTGCATAAAGAAATTTTGTTATTAGTAGCAGTAGATCAAAACATGTATGTATACATCCTTGCACACTAAACTAGTTGAGAATAAATAAGAATGTGATTTGATCGTGGTCAAACAGATCCAGAAATATCACCAGATAAAGTGTGATATTCAAAACAATTAGTGCATTTGGAATTTGAATTTAAAATACTACTAAAAATCATACCTTCTCTTAGAAATATGAATGACTTTATTCATTGATTAAAATTATTTTAATTGGTTATTAAATGACTTATAATGAGATATTTATTACAAAAAACCATTGTTGAAATCTCAAGAAATATCTTGAACTCAAATTCCATAGAGAACTACTTCAAACATCAGGTTGATCTATGTACGTCATCTTTAAACCTATTTTTCCACCTCCCCAGCCCGCCCACTGGCCAGCCCCCCACTGCCCCTCCCCCCTCCCCCCCTGCCCAGCCCTCCCACTGCCCAGCCCCCCCCTCCCCCCTGCCCAGCCCTCCCCCCCTCCCCCCCCCTCCTCCCCTGCCCAGCCTCCCCCCCTCCCCCCCTGCCCAGCCACCCCCTCCCCTCCCCACTGCCCAGCACCCCCCCTCCCCCACTGCCCAGCCACCCCCTCCCCCCTCCCCCTCCCCCTCCCCCCTGCCCAGCCCTCCCCCCCACTGCCCAGCCCCCCACTGCCCATCCCCCCACTACCCCTCCCCCCTCCCCCTCCCCCTCCCCTCCCCCCTGCCCAGCCCTCCCACTGCCCAGCCCCCCTCCCCCTCCCCCCCTGCCCACCCCCCCCACCTCCCCCTGCAGAAAGTTCATGAAAAAACAATTTTATTATTAAATCAATCAAAGCATATTAGTAGCTAGCAAAACATATTTAATGACAAGTATTTAATGACAAGAGGAGTTCATGATTGAATAAGTAGGGAAAAAGAGAAAAAGGTCTTCCTTGAGATGTAAACTAAAGAAAAAAGTTAAAAAAGACACTCCACATGGAAAGTAGTGCAGGGGGGAGGGAGAGGGTTGGTTGGTGCAGCAGGGAAAGGGGGAGGGGCCAGTGCAGCAGGGAAAGTGGGAGGGGGAGTGGCTGGTGGTGGGGCTGGGGAAGCATGGGGTAAGGGGCTGGTGGGGGTGCAGTGTGGGGGGGGAGGGGCTGATGTAAGGGAAGGGGGGAGGGGGAGGGGATGGCTGGTGTAGTGGGGGGGGGGGGGTAGGGGCTGGTGGGGGGGATGGGCTGGTGCATGGTAGGGGGAGGGGCTGGTGCAAGAGGGGGGAGGGGGAGGGGCTGGTGCAGGGGGAGGGGATGTTGCAGCAGGGGGTTAAGGGAGGGGCTGGTGCAAGGGAAGGGGGAGGGGGAGGGACTGGTGCAGTAGAGGGAGGGGGAGAGGTTGTGTAGGGCAGGGGGGCTGGTGAGTCTCCCCATACGTTAGAGGTTTTTGACTTGTAGTGAGGGTCTCGAGAGGTGATAGTGGGGACTATACCCTCTTATCACATATACACAGTGGTAAAATTGAATAAATAACAATCAACAATGAAAGAGGTAGTAAATAAATGACAAAGCAACATAAGATAAATATTATTATAACTGAATTAAAGTGGTCAATGGTAGTTTAAACAACAGATGAATGCATGACATGGTAATGATACATATCTAAAAGTAGTAAACATTACATAATTATTTTCAATAAAATAAAAAAATAATAAAGTCACATCAAAACCCCATGGGCGATCTCCTTGAGCATCCCGAGATCCAACTCAGTCCTTTTCTCCTAACTCTAGTTACAAGCATACATTGAAAAGCAAGGTCCAAGGTCCTGAGAAAATGAAAGTATACTCGAGTATCCCAATGTAATCCTATAATTTTAAACGAGGGGTTATATAGTGTCATATCAGACATTTATTATTATATGAGGACCGGGTTCAATGGTGACTATAGCCGAGGAAACAAACATCCTTGAATCGAAATGGTATCCTTGAGTGCTCATTGAATTACCATAGGAATCCAAATTCTAACTCAGGTCAGGCACTTTCTATGGATATGTTAAGGACTATATAAAAATGAAAAAATTAAAATTTATTCATGTAATTGTTCAGGACATATGATACTCTATCCATTTAATATGCCATATGGTTCATTCTGATTTTTCATTGATGTGAAAAGCTTTTGAAGACATGAAATCCATTAGTCAAATAATTTATGTCATAATTATTTAGTTAATTCAATGTTTTAAATCAAGAAACCATCTCATTAAAATCCATTTAATAATAAATTTAATGGTCATATAATTTCAAAAGTCAATATTTATGAAATTTCATTTGATTATTGTGATAAGGAAAAAGGTACACCCAACCATTTAAGAGATTTCATATTTAGCTACCTAGTTTTATCCTTTACCTTTAATACCATGACAATTATAGACTAAGAACAAGAAACCACGTGCATTTTATTTAACATAACTAATCTGTTTCATATTAATTTACAATTCATTAATCATCTTCAGGCATTGAACATTGGAGGGTCTAGTGGAAGGTGATGGTAGTGACTTCGCTAATCAATTCATAATTCAATAGGTAGCTTATACATGGAGGCTTATCATTCGAGTTATAAATATAAAACACAATATAATGATGTCTCTATAGTTTCAAAACACTAAAAACCATATATGGCATATAATCCTTCATGAGTTTGTTGTATTTCTAGATGAAACCACCACCAACAATTTACGTATGTAGAAATTTTCATTTAACACAGTCCTAAGTAATATAATCAAGAAATATTAATTCAATAAATTATACCCTATTAAATCAGCATGACAACACGAAAATTTCCAAAATGATGGAAACCATGAAAATATTTATAAAACGCATACCATAAGGAGATGTTGTTCATATGGAATACAGGGTTTATAAAGAAGATAAATGATGGAATACATAAAAAAATCATGTTTGATGACCCCATGCCCTTCATGCGATCTATCAAGAAAGCTATAGCATAAGGAGATGCTGTTCATATGGACATTTTAGAGTAGACACCACTGTTCCCCTGGGTATGACACTTTAGTTCTAGATTCCCTCCTTCCCAATACTTTTATGTCCTTCAAATAGAACTCATCACTAGTATATCATCCTAAATTAGTAGTCTTTGTTAGTTATATCCAATGAAAAAAATGTAGTAATATAAAACATTGTAAATGAAAACAGATTCTTTCAATAACAATCAGAGGAAGTAAAAATTATCTCTAAGATGAATTTTTTTTGAAGAAGGTGATGGATTGGTAGACCATGAAACCACAAAACCAGGGGTTTAGTCAAACCCAAATCCAGAAGCCAAAATTCAGTCTAGTAAAGCAGGCAGATCGGCTCCCAAATAGACTAAACAACAGAAATGAATTCAAAAAAATACCCAAAGATTCATACCCAGATTTCCACTTATGATGACTGATTATTGACTAAATAAACAATGCAGAAGATAATTTGTGTAGTGATATAAGAATAAGTGATTAGTTTCAAAAAAATAAAAAATTAAGGAGAAGAAATTCTATACCTATATAGAATGACTTGGCCGGGAAATTGTCTGAGGAGAGGTAGCTGCGAGGGAGAAGCGAGGACGCCGCTGGAGCTTGGGGAAGTGTAGCGAAGGCTAGGATGTTGAGGCGGAGGAGAAGGGCCGGAATTCCAGGTCGGGAGCGGAGGAGAAGGCGGGAGGCGAAAGCTGTAAAGGGGATGAGATGGCCGGGAATCGGTGGTCGGATGTCCGGGAGGCGGAGGTCAGAGAGGGGAGTAGAGGGTTGGGAGGCGAAGGTCGGATAACCGGGAGGCAGTGGTCGGGGAGGGGAGGAGAGGGCCGGAGGCGGAGGTCGGGAACCTAGGGTTCGAGCGGGGAAGCGCGAGAGTGAGGAGGAGAAGTTCCGATTGGGGAGCGCGAGAGTGAGGAGGAGAACCCGATATTCGGGTAAAATTGTGAATTGAATACCCACGGTTTTAATAAAACCGTGGGTATTGATAAACAAAAAAGGCCTATTCCCACGGTTTGATAAACCGTGGGAATAGATGCGTGGGGATAGACCAGTATTCCAGTAGTGAGATAAGCGGTATTCCACCTCACAAGCTCTGATGAGGACTTGAAAAGGTCTGATGAAATTCAGAGATAACTTGCCGCATTGGACAAATCTCTACAAACCTCATCGAGTTGAGACCCATAGAAAGATGTGGTTTCCATCCTCGAACTCTAGAGGTCTCCGTCTCCTTTCAGCATACAACTTCTACCTGTTCTGTGCAGTCTTCATCTGCTCCTGGATGATCTGCACTTTTTCTGTGGTATCCCATACCATCTCTGGTCCCACTACTGCTAACCCCCCTGTGTTAGTCTAGTACAAAGGTGATCTATAAGGTCGCCCGTACAATGCCTCGAAAGGTGTCATCCCTATGGTGGAGTGATAACTATTGTTGTACGCAAACTCCAAAAAGTTAATTGATCCTCCCAACTGATACTAAAGTTGAGTACAAAAGAATGCAGCATGTCCTTGAGGGTTTGAATGGTCCACTTAGTCTAATCGTCAGTATGAGGATGGAAGGTGGTGATCAAACGAAGCTGTGTCCTGAAAGCCTCCTGCAACCCCTTCCATAGCCGGGAAGTAAAACATGTATCATGATCAAAGACAATATTCGTGGGTACTCCTTGTAGCCGCACAATCTCATTCACATAGATGCATCCCAAGCTCTCTACTGAACCCTGCTCTCTGATCGCTAGGAAGTGGGCCGACTTGGTGAGTCAGTCAACGATCACCCAAATCGAGTCATGTCCCCTGGATGTACGTGAAAGTACTGTCACGAAGTCCATGGATATCCCATCCCACTTCCACTCTGTAACCTCTAAAGGCTGAACCAAGCCTGCTGGTACCTGATGCTCCTCCTTCACTTACTGACAAGTGAGGCATCGAGAGACAAACTTTGATGCTAGATTCTTCTTTCCCGGCCACCAGTGCTATCGTCAAAGGTCCTGGTACATCTTCTCCACTCCTGGATATACCTCTAGAGGGGATGTGTGGAACTCCCTCAACACTTCCTCATGAAGTGACATTGGTACTATGGTACGTCCTCTGAAGAGGATGACATGCTTTCCACCTTCAGAAAATCCATCAGGTACCTGTCCTGTGGAAATCTGAGCACGTCGTGTCCCACAGTTAGTGTCCCCATTCTTTGCCTCCCTGACTCGCTGAAGAATTGGGGGAGTGAATGTAAGAGACTGAAGAAAATCTACTCCATCTCTATCCACAAAGGATATCTGCAATGTGGGTAGCTGCTCCATCGCTTTGCCTAGCAGTTGTATACCAGATCTCCTACTGAGTGCATCTGCAACAATGTTTCCTTTCCCAAGAGTATAAGATATCTCGAAGTCATAGTTCTGGAGGAAATCAAGCTAATGTCGTTGTCTCAGGTTTAGGTCCTTATGAGAGAATATATACCTAAGACTATTGTGATCAGAGTACATAGTAAAACGATCTCCCATCAGATAATGTCACCACATCTTCAAGGCGAAGACCACAACTGCTAACTCCAGGTCATGGGTAGTGTAGTTTTTGTCATCTTGTCTCACCTGTCGAGAGCCATATGCAATCACTGCTCACTCCTCCCTTATGAAACATATGAGTCTGGTACCTAATGCGTCGTAGTAGACTACGTACCATAATCCTTCCTCTGGAAGCCTCAAGTTGGGGGCACTAGTCAGCTTCTGACTCAGCTCCTGAAAGCTTTGCTGGCATCTCTCCGATCACACAAAGGGTTTCACCTTCTTCGTTAAGGTTGATAGTAGTGCTACAACTCTGGAGAAATCTGGCACAAATCTCTGGTAGTATCCGGCCAAACCCAGGAATCTCTGTACCTCCGTCACACTCCTAGGTGGCTCCCAAGAAAGTACCGCCTCAATATTCTCTATATCTACTGCAACTCCAGCCTCTGATATAATATTTCCTAGAAAGTGAACCTCTCAGATCCAGAACTGGCACTTCAAGAGGTTACCATAAATTTGGTGCTCTTGGAGTGTGTCAAGTACTATCTATAAATGATAGGCATGCTCCTACTCAGTAGTGGAGTATATCAGAATGTCGTTGATGAAGACTACAACAAAGCAATCAAGGTATGGCCGAAAGACCCTGTTCATGAGTCCCATGAACACTGTTGGAGTGTTGGTTACACTAAATAGAATAACCAAGAACTCATAGTGAATGTACCGTCACCTGAAGGACGTCTTCTTCACATCCTCATCTTGTACTCTGAGCTGGTGATAGCCTGATCTAAGGTCTATCTTCGATACCAACCGTGCTCCCTTAATCTGGTCAAATAGGTTATCAATACTTAGAAGTGGGTGCTTGTTCTTCATGGTCACCTGGTTCAGGCGACGGTAGTCGACACAAATCATCAAGCTTCTATCCACCTTCTTGGTAAATAGAATCGGGGCTGCCCAAGGTGAAACACTGGGGCGGATGAATCCCTTCCCCTACAAGTCCTTTAGTTTTACCCGCAGCTCGTGAAGCTCCACGAGAGCCATCTGATATGCTGGTGTAGATATCAGTGCCATACCAGGGTATAAGATAATATAAAAGTCCATCTCTCTGTGATGAGATAGACTTGGAACATCATCAGGGAAAACATCCACGTACTGGTCCACCACTATAGGATAGCTCAGACTCTCCACATCAATAGCTCTGAGGGTAATAATATCCAACTGATGTGTAATCGGCTGCACCCTCCTCTAGGTAAGTCTATCCCACACTGAAAAGGCTTTCTTCTCACCGGTGAAGGTAAACCTAGTCCCATCTGTGTGGAAACACCGCACTTTGTGCCTAATATAGTCAATCTGAGCATGGAATGTAGATAACCAGTCCATACCCAAGATGACGTCGTAAGGCCTCAATGCTGCTACTTGGATATCCCAGCTGAAGCTCTCACCTCCTAGAGTAAGCTCACACTACTAGAACCAGTGTGTAATCGTCGAATATACTCCCGTAGGAATATCTAGCCATAAGGATCGAGCCAACAGATCCATTGGAATCTCCGAGCTCCGAATGAGGGTGGTGGCAATAAAAGAGTGACTGGAACCTATGTCTATAAGTGCTACAAATAAGGTGCAGTAGACATAGATTGTACCTTAAATCATCTTCGGAGCACCATGATCACATGCCTCAGCTGCCTGGAGCTGAGCTCTCTCTTTTCCACCTGCCCCCTCCAGTCAGGTTAGACCTCCTGGTGGTGGTGGTAGTGATATCTCGAATCGTCACCCACTGCCAGCTGCACGACCAGCTCCTCTTCCACGTCCGCCTGCTCCCTGTGGACCACCTAGATCGAACCTCTGTCTCTACCTGGGCGGTCCTTCGAGCATCTGCAGATCATCCAAATGGCGGGTCGGGCAGTCACGAGCCATGTGACCCTGCCCGCCGCATGCATAACACTGCCCACTCCTGGCATGTCTGTCTCTGTCTCTGGTGCCCCGCACAACCGATCCCGAGTCATGCGGTCGTACACCTATAGGTATGGTCCTCTTGGAACTCTATGACATCTGTCTGCTTCCATCTGCGGAAGACTCCTCTATGTGATGAATGGTAGTGGGTCTCACTGCTGGTGACTACTAAGCAAGAAAACTCTCAACCAAGGGGGCTCTCTCTAACACCCCTGCCTGCATCGGGATGCTGAGTGAGGTCATCGAAACCCTGATCTCCCACCTGATCCCCTGCTCGAAGGTCCGGACCCTAAAGAATGGGTCCCACACCATATTTGTGGAGTATCATGAGAGGTTAGTAAACCTCGTTGAGTACTGAGCGACAGTCATACTGACCTGCTATAGATGAAGTAGCTCCTGAATGCGCACTGTGCGAAGAGTCACTGGAATAAACTCTGCCCGAAACAGGCTCTCGAAGTCTGCCCAGAGAAGCGTCACCTCGTCATGAACCTAGAGCATCCAGCTCCACCATCTTCCTGCTACTGCCTGTAGTAGGCTGGTAGCAAGGATCACCATGAGGTCTGCTGGTGTCCCTACCAGTTGGAATACTCTCACCACAGCCTCCAGCCAATCCTTAGCCACTAGTGGGTTCGTCTGACCCCTGAACCTGGGTGGCCTCTGGCACTAGAACTCATGAAATGCGCTGAAGTGGCATGCACCATCTGCTGCTGGGGCTGGTGGCATCAGTGGCCCAATGGGGAGTGGTACCACTAGTGCCTCTGCTAGAAAATGGACCTGCACCAAGGCCTTGTCGCTCGATGGGATATCAGTGCGTACAACTCTCGGAACTCTAGCCGGCTGTCTACATGGATGCATCCTGAAAAAAAAAACAGGTGCGCTTTGGTTAAAAGTTATACCTGGTGAGCTAACCTGGTTGAGCTGGCTTAAAGAAAAATTTTGAAAACACACACACAATTAGTGTTTTCATGCACTTAGTAGGAAATCAGAAGTCAGGGTCCAGGTGTATGGATACGGTGGCCACCACACCAACACTGGACTCCCTAAACTGAGAACAACACTCACTATCCTTAAAACTATTTCTTCATAGAAAATAAAGATCAGATTCCTTAGTTCTGCAGTAGAACCGACTCCTATGATACCAGTTTATCACGGCCCATCCCCTAAGGCATGTGCCATGAGTACCCCAAACTCGCCTTCTATAGGCCATGGGATGGGGACTAGCACCAAAGGTGTAATTCCCTAAAACCGGGAAGACATTGCCTTTATAACATGTAACACACACACAGGCAAGCACACAGTTGGACGGAACACCAAGTAAACTATATAACAAAAGAGTACTGAAAGTAAAAGGGGCCAGGATACAAGCCCTACTGAAAATTACAAGTACAACTGATATGCAATACAACTTAAGAAAAAGAAAAGATAACTACAGGATTGTACTTCGAGGTTCCTACCTGAAGGGTAGGTGCAGATCATCTCCTCATCACTCCACGTCCGTCCATCTCCTCAATGTACAGAAAATCCGTATGGTCCAGCTCCAGGTACCGTCCAGTCCTGGTACTCTCAGCCTTAGTCAGTGTTGTTCGTTGTCTACATCCAACACAACATGGTGCGGGCATAGCCAGTGTAGGGGTGAGTATAAAAATACTCATTAGGGACCCCAAGACCCTCATGGTCTCACAAAATCCAACAAGGATAAACCAAAAAGTATGAAATCAATAGATAACCCTACTTAGGTATATGACCATACATATACCTAAGTTCTTAAGTAATCCATCTCAATCATGAGGAAAACACAAAAGTACTGACTCAGCTCAAACATTATTTTATTTTAGGGGTATAATCAATTAATATCCCCAACCACATTATCGAAACCTCAGCTGCTAGAGAACTCCTGCTCAATTGAGTACAGTGGGCCTGCCGCGACACCAAGCACACTTCCCACTAACTTTGGACTGCTGGGGTACACCTCCTATCGAGTACCGTGGGTCTGTCACATCACACACAGGTGCTCCCCACCGTGGGTCTGCCGCGTCACCAAGCGTGCTACCCCTCATAGCCTGCTGAGGTACTCCTCCTGTCGAGTACCGTGGGTATACCGCTTCACCAAGAATGATCCTCCACCATGGGTCTGCTGTGACACCAAGGCGCTCCCCACTGGGCTAGTAGAGTCACTCCAAGTCAAATGGTCAGCAGTTGTCAGGTCTCAGCCAACTACTAGGTCTCTGCACTACACTCGCTCGTCTCCAAGAGGATCCGCTCCATGAGCTACTGTTCAATACTCCAACTATCACAAAGACCCACGAAGAAGTATCTCAAAGGTTCACCACGTCATAGGGGTCTCAACGCAACAGACGACGCGTCAATCAGACACCCGGTCTGTGAGTAATTAACCTTTTAGTCCCGGGGGCCCGGTTGGATTCGTGCACGATCTAACCTGGTCGTATCCCAACTATACCCCAAACTCGAGTGGGGTATACTCAATGGGACTGTCATCCTACAAGATTACTAGCGCCACTGACGGTTCGTCAAACGGACGTTCGGTGCCAAAGATATGGCCAAAAGAAAGTAAAGGGTCTTAGTGGGCCCGGGTCTGGTCCGACCCAGTCGGACCGACCCGGCCTGACCCAGTCTAGGCCGACCCTGTTTGGGTCGACCCAACCTGACCTGTGGGGCAGACCAGCCCGTTGGGTTCGGCCCGGCCCACTAGGCCCTGCGCAGCATGCCGCGGAGGGCCGAGAGGGCGCGGACCGACCGCAAGGGCACAGACCGGCTGTGAGGGCGTGGACCGGCCGTTGGTCGGCGCGAGGGATGTTCGGCCCGGAGGGCGCCACATTGGCGGCTCAGCCCGGAGGGTGCCGTGAGGGCGGCTCGGCCTGGGGAACGGGGCTGGTTCGTCCGGGGCGCCGCGAGGCGTGCGGGTGGCTCAGGAGGCCGGGGCGCCGTGAGGGGCACATGCGGATCAGGAGGCCGTGGCGCTGTGAGGGGCGCAAGAGGATCGGGAAGTAGGGGCACTATGAGGGGCGTGGGCGGCGACGCAGCCAGGGCGCCGTGAGGGCCGTGGGCGGGGGCGCAGCCGGGGCGCCATGAGGGGCGCGGGCAGCGGCGCGACCGATTCGGACAGCGGGGGGATCGAACTTCGGGGTGTGCGGCTGTAAGATTCGATCGGCGGTGGCGCGAGGCCAGTTTGGCCTAGAGGCCGGGGCACCGTGGGGGCGGCGCGAGTCGCTGTGACCATGGGAAGCAGCGCCATTTCTTTCGTTTCCTTCGTCGTCTTCGTCGCATTCCTTCATTCCGAAGAACACCTCAAAGAAAAACAACAGAGGGGTCGGGCCATGTTGGTTTGGCCCGCACCCTCCGTGTTTAGGGTGGTAGCATTTGGCTCAAGAAACGATTCTTTCCCAAACCACAAAAGAAAAACAAGGTAAGTATTATCACGCAAATAAACCCCCTACCTTGTTCGTTGATGTTGGTGTTGGAAGAATTATGAACGTCAGTTCACCATGGATGAGTACATCCCACGTCGGAAGTAGTCCTGAGAAAGAAGGTCAAAGGAGGTAAACGTTCTTCGTTGGTGGAGCGCGTTCTTCATTGGATAACACATTCTTCGTTGGAGAGTGTAATCCTCCAAGTTTTGGGTGTCACATCACATTACCAGTGCTTCGTCCCTTAGTGACGCCATCCCAAATCCTCCTCCCAAGCTATATATATATATATATGAGAGGGGGAAAGGTAGGTAACAATTGTTTAATTTATGAGGGTTCATTTATTAGGAACCTTCCTAAATTTCAACGACGCTGTTACTTAAATTAAAAAGGGGGCAAGCTAATTAATTAATGTTGGCATAATTGGTGTTTTGGCACAATTTAATTTGGAGGAAGGTTGGCATAAATTAATGTGGAGGAAGTCAAGAGGCTCTCCCTCATTAATTATGGGAGTTGGGGGTTTCTCCCAATTAAAGGGGGGGGGGGGGTTTCAAGGGGTTTTAATCCTGGGTAGTCCCCATGACCATAACCTCTCATGGGAGGTTATGGTTCGGGTGGTCCCCACCACCTTTACATCTCATGGGAGGTTAAGGTCTAGTGGTCTCCACTTTCAACTTCCACATGGAGGTTTAGTTCTGGTGGACCCACCTAAAATATTCACATCGTAGCTCAAAATAAAATAAAATGAAGTTTATTTTATTTTATTATTTCCACGAAAAATATAAAAACTAACTATCGCCCTTGTCCATATGTCGTCGAGGTGAAAGTCTTCTTAAGCGAATACCGGCGCTACGTGTTCAACGGTGCCCTCAGATTTCAATTCCGAGCATCGGTTCAAAAGTTATAAAAACCCACTTGTACATTTACTAAAAGTCCCTAAACAAAACTTCAGAAATTGATTATGGGCACACCGGGCATCAGAATCACGTTCCATAAATTTTCGTGGACTCGTAAATTCCCATTTAATGAAAAAAAATTACATGGAAATTCTAGGTCATTACAATAATACATAATTAAAAGGTAAAACATTGACATAATAAAGGAAAGAAGAACTCAATTAAACCCTTTTGGAATCAAATTGAGCATCTCCTGAAATAAATCTTCATGCACCGAGTCTATATTCCAATCCCAATACATCATGATGAATCACTAGAGAAGTACAAAAACTTACATTTACTTGTGTATCGATACACAACACCTGAAATTTAACCATAGTTCCCATGTAGGGGTGAGTATAAAACTTAGTAGGTAATCCACACAGACCTCCTAACACACGAACTATGAACAAGAAAACTTCACCTCACACACACACAGAGGGAGATATATATATATAATAATCATAGGGAGTTTTAAACATTTACATAATAATATAATTAAATATATTTCAAAAAAATAACCACTAGGTGTCATCATTCCACAACTCACACACCCATGAATGCCCAATGATAGTCCCAATACTCATGAGTGGGGACCTATGCAATCATCAAGTCATCATTGGATGGAAAATACCATGTTCCACATTAGAACTGGCCCTAGATCAAACCCATTAATTCACCATATTTATTTTTCGAACACATCCTAACCACACATATTAGGTTCACAAAAAAAATAATTTCTTTCAAAAACCATTTTCTCTCATGAAATTTATCAAACACATTTTCTATATTTTTTTTAAAACCAATGCATTACATACCAAAACCAAGAAATATTTCCTAATTAATAATATATTGTTATTTAGAAATTAATACCTCATATTATAGAATATGTAGTGTTAGAGAGAAGTGACAACATCACAATGATTAATGAAAATGAAGAGCAATAAAAAAACCTCTAGATCTTGCCTTGAAACATATTACCTTCATTAGATCATAAAAGGATGTTGTTAAAATACCTCATGGATCATAGATATATCCATAATATATTAGATCTAACATTCCATGTGTAAGAATATGAGGATATATAAAGAAAAACATAGAAAATAATAACTAACTATTTCTTTTGTAGATCCAATGTTTTATTTTCCAAAATTATCTTCCAAATAAAAATGAATTTTCAAAATAACCTAGGATAGGACAGAAGTTTCAGATCTGGGGGGAATAGGAAAAAATTAATGTTTTGATGGTAAAAACCATGTAAAAATATAAGTTTTGGAGTATTTAATTAATGTTACATTGCTAGGTTACATGATTTAATAAAATAAGTTCTAAGAATGATCATGATACCATAAATCACTATGGGATTCACAAAACTATTCCACATGGTTTGGTAAATTGTGTTTTTCTACTACATAAATACTCTGATATAGAATGTTTAGTCACATGTTTTTTCCACACCCTACATTAACACTATGCCTTCCCAGGAAATCCTCATACCTCATGCAAAAATTTCCAATAGAAGTTAAGTGGATTCTACTAATAGTTCTAAAACCATGCACTTCCAAAATCACTTCCAAAACAGTACAAAACCATCCAGAAACTCCGAAAACACAACCCAAATATCATATAACTTCAAAACACATAAGACAAGGGTAAAGTATCCGAAAAAATGGGTGTTAAATTCTCTATACCATTGATTTTTTTCCTTGTAAAGTTGGTTATTTCTATTGATTGGAGAATTTTGGTCCATTACTCCAAAATAATATCTTATCATTCGAATTCATCTTCTAGAATCTTACCTTAAAACCATAAGTCTAGTACAAAACCAATAATTTTACCATGTAAGATATTCTCATGTCTGTCCAAAATATGTATTGACATATCAATGAACATAACATATAGATAAAGATCAATTTGGTTAAATCAAATTACTTTTTCAAGATCATTTTGTTACAGCTTCAGTTGAGAAACATGAAATACATTACGCACATAATAAAATCATCGAAATAAATTCAACTGATAATCCACATCACAAATTAATTCAAAGATCTCAAAAGGGATAATGTAATGAGTAGATAGTTTATGTTTTTAAAAAAAATTAAAATTCCCTATCCATAAATAGGCTCCTAATAAAACAACATCTCCCAAATAAAAAAATAACGGCCATTTAATAGGATCCTCATATGAAATATAATGTCTCAGAGTTGTCTCCACCCTATTCAAGATCATATGAATCTTATCCATCATCTAATTCACAAGTCTAGGTCCGATAAGAGAAGTATCACCTATTTCCACCAAACAAAGTGGATAACAGCAAATATGGATATACAAAAAATAAAAAAGGAACAATATGTATTTAGTCCCATTAACTATTATTTTATGAGAACTACACTAATGGTATACGATCCTCCCATAAGCCTCAAAAATCAAAAATGAAATTTCTAATAATTTTTTTCATCAGTTGGATTATCCATTCATACTATCTTTCCATTTTAGGACGATAATTTATGATAATGGTAAATTGGGTTATGAGGGATTGCTACTAAGATATCAAAGATATAAACCTATCATCTCGATTATATACAATTTATACCAGAACATCATGAAAATGTATTTCTTCTAGAATTTATAGTTTTGTAAAGTCTTACATCATATTAAATTACTGAATTTGGATGATGTTATATATCTTTATTGGAATATCCACAATCACCCATATGGAATCATTTTTTCAAATCATTCTTGGTAGACATTTTCCCATATCAATAGCCATTTTTTACATTTCCACATGGGTATAGGTAAAAATTGAAACATCCCATTTGATCATTGGTGTACGAACTTGACCTTCTAATAAGTGTGGCATCTCAAAAAATACTCCATGACCATTTTTCCATGTAATCCCACAAAAAATATGTTCTCATCCCCTTATACATTTTATAAATGATGGGATGGATAACCAAACTTGAGTGGTGGTTACTGGAAATAAGTTATTCCTCATAGGTCAGAGTAACTCAACCTTGTCTCTAAATCAAAACCAAAATATCCCATCTAGAATATATCCCACAGTGGTCTCCCCACCATTATATTTTGAACTCATGGTTAGATATTTTTGATTGGATGTTTGATCATATTTAACCTACTTTATCACAATTATAAAAAAACTAGAAAGGAAAACACAACATCACCATACTCATTTTAATCTAATTGCACATAAACTTTGACTATCAGTATCTTCCATTGATCTAAATCCTCTTTAGTGAACTAACTACATGACATTCTTACTCAATTAATTATCCACATACTTTTCTTTAAACAGTGTGTACATCAAGACAATTTTAAACATCTGATAGTATTCAATCCATCTCAGATTACTTAGATTAAAATATCTATATGATAAGATAGGTTTCAAGATTTTATGATCAGTGAACATTGTGAACTTATCATGAATGAGATAATGAATTTTTTTTTCAAGGAACTTACTACAATAGATAACTCCAAATTATGTGTCAGGTAATTCCCATACACTAATAACTACCATTACCATAATCTATAATAAGATCTACCTCCATGATTACATGTTATAAAACCAATCCTTATACATCACAATAGAACAAATAGCCTAATATTGACTGTGAAAATGTAAGGATGGGTGTTGATATAATAAAAAAATTAATCTATTGAAAATATTTCTATCATTCACAACTACGTTAGAATGGAATGATTTTTATCATAAAAGATGTCATCATAGAGGCATGTCAGGAAGAATCATGAAAAAATCATTGTTAATAACTTGAAAATATGTGGAAAGTGTGAATCTCAAATACATTCTTCAATTATTTCCAAGAGAAAATATCTTACACATTTTAAGGATATATTAGGACTCCTCTTTTAGAAATGGTCTGGCGATGGGAAAAAAAATCTCATTTCCCTAAATCACACTTTCAATGTTTAGAAAAAATGTAATATTCCTAAAATATACCGCACACTATATCAACGTGTTGTTCATGGTATGCCTTAGTATTAGAATAAAACAAAATATTATCAATGAATACCACCAAATATGATTCAATATACTATTGAATGATCATATTCATGAGATCTATAAAAAATTATAATATATTCATAAGACCAAAGGGAATAACCACATATTGGTAATGAATATAAAAACTCTTGAAAAAAAACTTATGAATATCCACCTACAAAAATCAATGTTAGTGATACCCTAATCATAAATCAATCCTAGAGAACAATTTATATTTCCTAAATTGATTAAAAAATCATAAATTTGTTGAATAGTATATCAATTATTTATCTTGACTTAGTTTAGCTTATGATAATCCAAAACATTTCTAGAGTTCCATCCACATTCTTGACAAAATGAAATGGTGTTTCCCATGGATATCTACAAGGTTGAATGAATAATTTTATTTCAGAATCTTTAATACTAAACTTACATTACCTTATTTTTTTTGGTTTTGTCCTATATGATGGAAGTGAAATAGGAATGGTCCTTGGTAGGAGATCAATAGTAAGTTCTAATTCTCTTTTAGGTGGAAACCATGAGATATATTCGAGGATAACATATGGAAATTGGTGCGTGATGGATGGAAAATATCTATGATTGATTGAATAAATAGTTTCCAAAGTAACTTTTGATAACATATAGGAGATAAACCCATCCCCCAGTACCAAATTTCCTTCTCTAAATTCATTCAAATCCCTATACCTATTAAATATATTCTTAAAACTATCCAAATATGGGAAAATGTAGTTCTAGACATAATAATTAACATGATATTTGGAATATTTTAACCAATACAATCCCAAAATAATGTCAAAGATGTACATCTGAATAATTGAGAAATATAAAACAAAATTCATCCTCATAAATAGTTATAAAACACATTTTAAACTTAATGTATTGAAACTCTCATTTGATAATAGGTTTATAATGTTTCAAGACATGAAGAATCATTTCCCCTATCTAGATCTTGAAATTTCGAGACTACACTTTAGATAAGTTATTTATTTACTATTGGTTCAGGTTGAAAAATATTCTAAAATTCATCCACTGATGGGTTCCCCGATTGTCAAACTAGTTCAATTCATTCTAAATATAAAATGAAAAACCACTCAGTCATTACTCAATTTAAACCAATGGTTTAGAATATTCCAAATCTTCCAAAGGAATAATAATAATAAAAATTTCCAAAAAAACATAATTAATAATATGAAAAATGATTTAATTTTGGGATGTCTCATTACTAATGCATGATATGATAAACTCAATAGCTAAACCCACGATGATGAGGTGAAAACACCCCAAGAAGTGTTTTATAGAATATTTTGTACTAGGATAACCTTGGTAACTTTATGTTTAGCATAAAGATGTCAACTATGATTTTCTATTCTATATGTTTCATGTTCCAACATTAGTATCTCCCTACTAATATCTCAATATGGTGGACATACCAATACTAATACCAATTGTAACATCCTTTCCCAAATGAGTGGTTTTTTTAAGGGTATAGCTTCTACCGACCATAGGTGACATCCCTAAGACACTAAAAGGATGGAAAAAATTTCAAAGGGCATACTAGATTGTCAGTGATTATTTTCCATGGAATGAGACCATCCTAATGAAGAAAAAATAGGGAAAAACTGTTATATGATGCATGTAATTTAATACATTAAAACTCAAACTAGAAATAAAAAATATAGTAGAAGATGTAATAAGAAGGTATTGAATTAGCAAAGGAAAGAATAACTCAATGAAAATGATGTGACATTAGCATGAGAATCTCCCCAAAACTAAATACAAGAACCATGTCTATATTCCATGTCTAATTCATCATGATACATCACTAGAGAAGTATGACACCTTTAATTTTCTTGTTCCTTGATAAACAATATCTTGAAATGCACCCAAGTTCCCAGGAAGTAGGTGAGTATAAAAAATAATAAGAAATCCCAAAAATAATCTCAATACACAACACTAAGAACAATAATAAGCTATATATCATTGATTTTTATATCCAAAATAATTAGATGTGGTTTTAAACATTTCCCTAAAAAAACTAAATAGTTTCTAAAACCAAAACCACTTAGCGTCATCATTCCAAAACATACATTTCCATTCACACCCAATAACAGTCCCATTACTCATGAGAAGTGACCCATCCCATCACTAAGTTTCAACCTAATGGAATCTTATATGTGTCAATTTTCAACCACCAACATTTCTAAATCAAACAAGTCCCATAAATCAATTTCATATAATCACTCCAAACACACATGTTGAAGTCTCAACAAAAGTCATTTATTTTGAAAACCATTTTATTTAAAGAAATTTATCAAAAAACTTGTGTATATAATTAAAAAACCAAATATATAGATACCAAATACAATAATATTTTTCTAATAAACATGAGAGTGTTATTTACACCTCAATCATTTATGTTCAAGATTAAGTACTATGGGAGAGAGTCCACATACCACACAATGGTAAAAGAAAAAACAAATAAAAGAAAAATAAACCTCTAGACCGGACCTTAAAACTTATATACTTAATTATATTTTAATAACAACTCATTAAAAAACTCCATGGATCTTAAATCTAATAATATTGGATAAGATATAACATTATTTGAGAGAGAAATTATGATATTTAAGAATAATGAAAGAAAATGGATACTAACCCATGGTTCTATAGATACATCACAATTTGATTTTCCAAAACCATTATCCATATCAAAATTAATCACCAAGAGAGACTAAGAAGGAGTGGTGTTTGAGAAACCATGAGAATATAAGAAAAAAATAATTGTATGGGTAAAAAAAGAGGTAAACTCTAATTTTATTTGTATTTAATTCATGTCAAATAGTCAGGCTGAAAATTTTAACAAACCATGATACGGTCTTATGAATACTACTGGAAATCACCAAGGGATCCACATTGTTGTTCAACATAGTTTGGAACATCATTTTCCAACCATGTTATAATACTATACAAATACTCCCATTTTCCTTGGATAGTCACATGGTTTCTACAAAATATGAACCAAATATGTTCCTAGTCAATGACTCCCAAAACCTCCATGAACTGTTTCCATGAGAAGTTTCACAGTTTACCCTAATCGTTCTCAAACTATGCACTCAAAGAAATACTCCAAAAACATCCATAAACTCTTGAAACTCAACCCTAGTATCATATAACTAAAAAAATAAATAATTTAATTCTATAATAAAAAAATCTAGTGGTGTTATATAATGGTTATACAACCAACACACACTATGTTTCATAGTTGGAACATAGTTTATAAGTCTGCGTGGCCAAACCATGAATACTGTTGTTTCACCTTTAAATGCATTTTTTTACACCCTTATATTTTAGATTCACCCAAACAGTGTTCACCATTAGTGTGATATAAATTATAAGAGTTTATTTTTGTGAATTAATGTGATTGAATGTGTTTTTTATATTTATTCTTGAATAAAAGTTTTTTTCCCATTAAGGGTATTGTGTTTTGTGTTTAGAAAGTGGTTTTTGGGATGGAAAAAGGAATTTGATAAGGTATTTTTTTTATAAAAACATTTTATAATGGTTGTAGAAGTATTATTGATTTTTTTATTAATGATTGTTTTCTAGTTTAAGTTTTGTTGAATAATTTGAATGGTATTTTGTTTGAAATGTGGTTAAGATATTTGTTTTAGTTAAAAAAAGTGTTTTATTTTAAAAAGAGGAAATTATGAATGATTAAATTGGAAAACGGGATGTTTTAAAATTTGATATCTATGGTTTTTTCAAAGATAATTTATTTCAAATTGTAATTTGTATTATTGTTTGGGATGAAAGTAGATTGGAAACTCAGGGGAACTTTTGGTTTTCTCTATTATTGATCATCAAATGATTCAAATGTGATTTTATATTGGAATGAGTTTTAGAAGGTGTTTTTGAAGGACAATGAGTTTTTATGAATTGTTTTGGTTTTATTTTGAAAAATATATTTGATCATTTTGTTTTGAAAGGGAGTTCTTTCAAGATTTTATAATTGGATAATATTTTTCAGAAGGTGGTTTAATTTAATGTCTGTGGGTTTTGTCAAATGTGAATTTTAGTAATGTGTATGTTTTAGTATGTGGGTTTTTTGAACCTTTAGTTATGGGACCATTTTATTTCTTTGAGGAGCATGAGAATTTTTATTCATGTTTAGTGTTAGTTGTTATATGCGTCCTAGAAAGGTCATTAAGAAGAATAGAGTGGTGATCTTTATTTTTCAGATGTGGTTATTTGGGTGTAAACTCAACCTAGAATTAGTATCAAGTTGTTGATAAAAATTATTTTTACTACATAGAATCTTCCTGGGGATTCTTGATTCATGGGGACCTTTATTAATAACACTATTGAGATCACTTAGACCTCAATGGCGGGTAATTGCATCGCTGCCAGTCTTTATAGGTATGGTAACCATAATAAAATCTTATTGTGTATCATACCACTGGAGAACTTCCCAAGGATAGTGATTTTATTATTAGAGATAATACCTTAGGATTAAATCATTTTAGACTACCTTGATATATGTTTTATTTATAATTAAATATTTAGTTTTGAGTAAAAGTTATTGAGTTTTTGGATTTTGTTCATTTTTATTATTTTTGGTTTCCTTATCTCTAGGATTCAAGTTTTTTATAGTGTTTTAGATATTTTGAGTTCAATTTATTAATTTTTTGATAAAAAATTACCTTTGGATCAGTGATTCAGTAACTAGAATTGGTATTTCCTTCGAGTTGTTGAGCGCTTGATAGAAGTAGATTTTTCACATTCACCGTGCGATGTGTTTTTCATATTAATGTCCTGAATTACCTATAGAGTTGTGTTACTCAGGGTCTATATCCCATGTTGATTCTTGATTAATCCGTGGTTGTGAGATTTTCCTTGTGAGTTTTTTTGATATGTGTATTGATCCTGGTTATGGTTTTTATTTTTGGATATTCAGTTATCAATGGGGTTTTTTCTCCTTTAGGATTTGGAAGTTGGTATTTCGATAGTAGTTGGTTATGGTAGGGGTGTGAATTATTTAATAGTTTTTTGTAATTATTTGATATTTTTTCCTATGGTTGATATATGGTCTTGTGGTGTTTCCTCTTATTTTCATTTCATTTGTAGATTTTTTTCACCCTCAGTTTTTAGTAATGAACCCTTTATTTATGTATATTATGTATATAATGTTATTGGGTTTTGTTTGGGGAGGTTTAATGGAGTTTTAATTTTTTTTGATCTTTTTTGGATTTTCATAGTTTGTGAACCATTAGTAGAAACCGTTAAACAACTCCAATAAACTATGCCCGAGAAAACATGGTTCACTAGTATGTTTCATGGTTGTCACACATTTTTTCCAAACCAAGTGGTCACCCACGAGAAAACATGAAAAGTGGATCAAAGGGGCATAGCCTAGATGGGGCATGTTTTTTCTAAACATCTTATCCAACCGTGAAAGGTCTTTTTGTGGGTAGTGGATGGTGCATGATTTGCGCATAGTTTACCAAACTGTGCACCAAAATTTTGTAGCATTAAAATCTTGATCTGGATTTTTTTGGATCTCATCCAAATAACCTCCTCAATCCATGGTTTTCTACCAAAAAGACCATAACACAAAATAATCTCCCTCCCAAGGCTGAGGAGACCTTTCCCTTTTATCTGGTAGTGATCCGTTAGAAAATCATGGTGTGTTAGATGCCATATTCTTTGGTAAGTTCCCATTCAGGATGGTTTCCCTTAGTTTTCATTTCATCCCTATCTTGAATTCATGGATCTAGTCTGTTGGGGATAGATCCATGTTGTGTGATGTAAATAAAGTTGATATATGATTCTTTGGATGATAGGGAACAGGAAGTACACTACTAAAAAACAGGCATTTAATAGCGATGATATTTATCAGTGGTAGAAAAAAGCACTGATAAATGGAATCTTTATCAGTGATTAAGAAAGACCTGATACATTTTACCCTTTATCAGTTCTTTTTTAGTGCAGATAAACCTACCATTTTTCAGTGCTTTATTTTTAGCCTTGATAAAGGGTACTCTTTGTGAGTGTTATTTTTTTTGCGCTCATAAAGGAGTTCTTTATCATCACTTTTTTAATGATGATGAAGACCAGCCTTTATAAGAATTAAAAAAGACCTAATAAATATTAATTTTAGCAAATCATAAATAATAAGTGATGATAAAATGAATCTTTATCAGAACTTTTTTTTAAAACACTAATAAAAGTGTCCTAATCTAATTAATAAAACCAAAACTATTGCAAACCCATTGCGATATTTGATGATTTTTGTGTAATACACCCATTGTCAGTGCCCCTCCAAGGTAAATTGAATCTCAAATCACACCAACCCACCTGAATCACACAAACCCACTACCTATAATTTGTCGAACAATATTTGACATCCAGTGTTCGATAGTAGTTAGGTTTTCTGATGAAAACATCTAGATTTAGATCTGAGGCTCTCAGACGTTCTTCATCCTAGTGAAGTATGTATGTTTTTTCCTTTGTAGGTTCCAATTTTCATTTTGTATTTTTGTTTCGAGATCTAGATCCTAGGGTTTGAAATTTTTCTTTTTAGGTTATGATATTCTTTCTATATTTGTGCTCTAGTTGTTTTATAATGTTTTAATTTTGTTTAAAATCCTTTGTTTTCATGAATACAGTTTTGATATTTTTTTGGTGTTTTTAAATTGTTTTTTTGAATAAATTTTCTTTGTTGTCTATATCTATTCTCTATCTTTCTCTTCAAGCTTAATTTTGTCACAGTATTGAAATCTTAGTGAATCAACTGTTGTCTACAGATAAACCAATTAAATAAATATTAGTTCCACTATATAAATAGTAGAGGTTTTGGCTATAAAAAATTAAACGAACAAAAAAATTGATTTAGAAAACCAATTCTCAATATGATGATGGTGTGAAGTAGCAATAGAAGATGATTTTATGCACTTTATGTAAGGTAATTTATTTATTTAAATTATGTTTTAATATTTTGGTGTAAGGGTTTTTTCTTAAAAATTTATTTTCACTGAATTGTGTTGTTTTATTTTAATAGAAATCTCAGTAAGGATGATACCATATTTATTTATTTTCAATGGCTCTCTATTTTCAAAATTTTTATGGGATTATATTTATTTTTCTAGGATTTGATATTCTATTGTAAGGGTTACATATATTGCTCAAAATTATGTATTTTTATTGACTTACGCAAAATTATTTATAGGACTCCCTAAAATCTCAAGGATGGGTCAACACATATTATATTTCCTCCGTAGAATCCTTAGGTTGCTACATCATTTTTTCCAAAAAATATATTGGAAGTTATAAAATTCTATATATTAGAAATCATTATTAGGTATACATCATTTTAGTTGTATATATACATTATAGGTCTATATATAAATTTAATTAACAATAATATAATTTAAACTTAAATAACTAATAAAATATTTTAAACTCATGTTACTTTCAAAATTATAAAATTAGGTAACTATATATATATATTTTTAAATAATTAAACTTCCCAAAATTTAAAGAATAATATTTTAAACATGATTACCTAGAATAATAATTATTTATAATTAATATATATATATATATTTTAATTATTCAGTTTCATTAGAAATAATAATATTATATATATATATATATCAAATAATATATTGTATATTTAAAAAAATTTAAATGTGATAAATAATATATATATATATATATATATTTATTGATTGAGAACAAAGTAGAACCAGAATTTTATTACCACGATTCCCTTGATTTACATTCGATACACTCTTTCTCTCTCTAGGGGAACTTCTCTCACCAAGAGCCTCAGTCCTCAACCACGAGAATAATACTTTTCAGACCCTCATCCAGTACTCTATCTTAGTACTTATACCCTCACCCTAACTATAACCAACACAACAATTACATATCTACCCTTAGGCAGTTATCCAAACCCAATAATATGTAACCACCTCTACATTTAAATAAATACACTCAGGTAGTTATACCCATCCAAATAGAAACAATTATAAGGATAAGGCCTCCCTTTCCCCCTTCTTTTATAAGTGTACAATAGATGTGGTCAGAACCCTGGCAGGTTGCCTGGTCTCCTTTCCATATCGAATAAATTCAAAACAAGTTACTAATATAATTAATATATATATAACATATATATTTATATATAATATTTAGGTAGATTCACTTTATTTATCTATGTATTGAATAAGGAATGACCTCTACTTTATAGTTTTTAATGGTGGAATGCGTAAACCATGACCAGGTTCATTTCCTATTGAGCTAAGTGTGAACGAAGTACATGCAACCATCAACCTCTTTTTCCAATAATATAAAACCATTTTATTTTTTTAATAAAATAATACTTATTAAAAAACCATGTTTTATAAAAAAACATTATAAAAAAAATCTTCAACCAATTATTTTATTAAAGTTTTATTTAGATCCTTGTGGATAAATTCAAGGATAAAAATTAATGTAATTCATCATTAACTCTACCTCCATGTCAAATCAAATAAATTAATTTTAGTAACATACACTCATCAACTAAATTTACATTGTAGAAACCCAAGACCCCAGGTTGTACAACACTATAGTTGTGTATTCTGATTCATCTATCTCTACCCTATCCATTTCTCTCCGTCCCTTAACTCTATCATTTATCTAGTTGTGTGAAGATTGTATCTGGAAGGAGTTTATGGTAATGGAGGCATCAAGTTAATAACTAGTTTGAATGGTGTAATTCACACAAATGGGAGGCATTTACCCTTTTAGATAATACAATGAAGTATAATTTTCATTCTCATTAGTTTCATCTCCTGAATAGTTATTACTTCATTTTTTTTCCTTGAGACTCATCTTCCTTCTATTTTATGTTTATTTTACTAATCTAATCATTAGTATTCCCATGGATGACTACTACTTATATTATTTCAAGAAACATAGGTGCATGCCCACAAGAGATGGAGGATGTGTGTCAAACAAAAATATTCAAAGATAAATGTTCAAGAGATGAGCTAATGAGGATGATAGTTGTCTGTAACTTTCACCTTTGAATGAATTCATAGGATAACACTGATAGTGGAGAAATTATCCTCATCCTCCTGACTCATTGATTGATTGTTTAGAGAGATCTATTTAATTTTTATCATTATTCTTGCTTTTCTATTAGCATATCGTTGTTGTTAACAATGATTTCACAGTAAAATTATTATCTTTAGAATTAATGTATTGTTTCATATTTATGTTTAATTTATTTCTTTTTATTATTACTCATATAATTATTTTTTTTCTTGTACAAGTGTGTTCTTTTGTTCGAGCCTATAATTAAGATAATGATAACAAGGAAATGCATCAAGAATGCATACAACCATCATGAAAAGGTAAATTCTTACTACTTATTTAATTAACATTGACATCATTTTATCTACTATTTTTAATTTATTTAGTTTTTTTTCACAGTTCTTTTGGAAAGTCATATTTTTCTTTAAACTATCTGTAATAAGACAAAAAAGTGTTAAAATGATTTTTTCTTGTAGATTTTCCACACATTATATTTTCATTGAATTTTTTTGAACTTCCAACACTTTATATTGAGTTAATGTTCTTAGATGAAAAACCTTTCTCATTGTTGAAATCCGTTTCTCTTCAGACTTTCAACAATGAGAAAGGTTTTTCTATTAAGAACACAAGGTCAATATGCAGAGTTGGAAGTTTGACATATAAAGACAATAAAAGTGTGGAAAATTTTGAATTTATGATTTTTTTGAGACTTTGGGACATGTATGAATTAGCCACACCTCAATCTGACACACCATGTTACTCGCAGGACTCTAAGTGCTTTTTTAATTTAAAATTAAAATTTATTTTATTATAAAGTAAAACTCACATAATCAAAAACCAATAAATCATATTCATATTGATTTTATACATTATAGAAATGATCCATACAAGAATTTTAGATATGTAAGAATATTCTGCACCTCAATTCGATGCATGGTGTGACTGCTATGACTCAATGAATCCGTTATGAGTCTAAAATCGAGAGTTTAGTTCATCAAATGTCACTTACTAAAAAAATAAAAAACAAAATTGGTTTTTATTGATGGTATGTGAAATCGATTCATATGTAATTTTTGATATTTAGGAATCATTCTCACATCAAAATGATCCCTGATGTGATCTGTATAGATCAATGTGCGTGTTTTCAGTTTAAAATGACATTTTAGTAAAAAAAAGTGACATATTCAAAACTGAGAAAACACATTTGAATTGTTTTGATACTTTATAAAAACGATCCATATGACATTTTCAACTTTTATGAATCAATCTTACCTCAATATGACACATGGTGTGACTGATATGACTCTATGTGCAACCTTATTTAAAAATGGCATCAATTTTAATGAAAAGAAAAACTAAACTACTCAAAACTAACCAAACTCATTCGAATTGATTTTGATAATATAGTGAAATGATCCATAATTAATTTTAAATGTGTAGGAATTAGACACAACTCAATATGATTCACAATGTGCCTGGTATGACTCAATGTGTCTGTTATCGGTTTAAAATTAACATTTTAGTTCAAACAAAGTCACTCACTAAAAACTTGGAAAAAATGCTCTTATTTTCTTTATAATTTAGGAAATTAATTCATAATTCATCTTGATTTATCATGATTAGTCTCACATCCAACCGATAAAAGATGTGATTAGTATGAGTCAGAGTCCGTGCTTCTAGTTTAAAATGGAATTTAAGTAAAAAAGACAAGTAACGTACTCAAAACTGAGTAAATGCTTTCAGATTGTTATGATAATTTAATAAAATGATAAATAAGACATTTTAGATGTATAATAATTATCCACATCTAAATCTGATACATAGTGTTAATGATATGACTCAAAGTGTGTCTTTTTATTTAAAATTGACATCAATTTTAGTAAAAAGGAAATCTCACATACACAAAACTAAGAAAACACCTTTGGATTTTTTGATACATTAAGACAATGATACATAAGTCATTTTTTATTTTTAGTAATCAACCTAAACTCAATCCAATACATGATGTGTTCAATATGAATCAATGTGTCCTTTATCAGTTTAAAATCAACATTTTAGTTCCAAAAGTGGCACTCACTAAAAACTAAGAATATGTGGTTAGATTGTCTTTATAATTTAGTACAATGATTCATATTTCAATTTTGATATTTAGGAATCAGTATCACTTCAAATAGACACACAATATGACCAGTATGAGTTAATGTGTGTGTTTCCAGTTTAAAATTACATTTTAGTAAAAAAAGACAATTAACATACTCAAAACTGAGTAAAAATATTCAGGATGTATTGATACTTTAGTAAAAAAAATCCATAATTCATTTGAGATATGTAAGAATCTGCCTCACCACAATTCAATGCGAGTTGTGACCGGTATGACTCCAAGTTCATTTTTTAATATATAAGAATCATTTTAGTTTGAAACGCATATCACATCACCAAAATCAAGAAAATGATCTTAGATTGTTTCCTCTTCATTTAAATTCTATATTAATAACTTATTTTTATGATTTTCTGGTGTTTTTAGTGATACAATATACTATTACAGCACACTACACTAGTGGGACAATGTGCTATAGCAGCACACTATAATATTCCCCTTTATCAGTGCTTTTAAAAGTGTTGATAAAGTGATCCTTTATCAGTACTTATAGAGGTGCTGATAAATGATCCATCATTAGCACTTGAGAAAGTGTTGATAAAATAATCTGGCTCTTAATATCTCTCTAGTAGTAAGTGGTTCTCTAGTGCTGATAAAGTACATTTTTAGCACTATTAATGGCTTATTTTTTATAGTGCTAAGGCATGTTTTGTAAGATCTAAGAAATATTTTTTGTGTTAGTGTGTCATTCATAATTTTCACCTATGTTTGTGATGTATGTGGGTTCACTCTTAACTCTAATTATTATAACATGAAGGACTGATTTCAAATTAAATTATTTTCAATGTTTTAATAGTTAAATTGATGTAAAATGGTTGTTAGAATCATTTTTTAGTGATCGTTTCGGAATTATAGAGATTGGTTGTTTTTTGGAAAGTGAAAATTTTAAATGATTTTAAATGGATTATTTTTAAGATAGTTGTTTTGTTTTAATGCATGGAAAATTTGTTAGAATTTGTTTATGATAAAAGTATTCTTTTATTGAAATGGTTCTGAATAATTGGTTTGTCTTGGTTTTTGACATAAATGGTTGGCGTGTGTTCATTTTCATTTGGGATGGATACCGGTATGAAGTTTCCCAAAAAAAAGTGGGCAGACAAAGGTATGGGCTTTTCCTCATCAAAATAATCCCCCAAGTGACGACTTAATGAAAGGATTACTCAAAACTCATGAGTATAGTGAGGTCCATGGTTGCATACATGTGTAGATATGTTTAATGGAATAAGTTATTCCAAAATGGAATTTTTGAAATGGTTTTAAAGAATTTCTTGGTCACTTTCTATGGAACTTATTTGGTTTTGATATAAACTATCAAAAGTATTTTAAATCATTTTATATTTTTTTGTTTATATAAATGTGATAAGATGTTTTATCCAAGTGGCATGAGTAAGGAATTCATTGGAGAAATCCTACTAAGATTTATACTCAACCCTGATTGGGATCTTTGGTATGTTTATAGATATTATACATCAAGACAGAGGTAAAGTCATGGAATACTATTTCATTAGTAATGTATCATGATACCTTTGGCATGAATTTATTACTTGGATCTTGGATCTTATTGGGAGTTTCTTCCTGATCTCTTGTTTGTATTTGGGTTTTTGTTTTTATTTTTCAATTTTTACGCTGATATTATTTATGGTTTTAGATTGGATTTGTTGTTGGATTGGTTATACTTTGAGTTGTATTAAATGGTTCTCATGCATCATATTATGGTTTTTTGGTTTCAATTATCTGGTTTTGTTATTTTATCTTTAAAGGGAAAATAGTCCCCCAATTATTATGATTCCCTTGGAATTTATTTCTTGCCTTCGGTGTCTTGGGGATGTCACCTAAGGCCTTGTAACACCCCCTTCCACTTCACAAGCCATTGAGGAGGGGTGGAATGTTATAAATGGTATCAATTATGGCTAGTCTCTTTTCCATTTTGGGACAAATGGTATTAGTTTTTTCAGTCCTAGAGTTGAAAATATTTTTTGTGGTTTTCCATGTCTTGTAATTGAAGCAAGGAGTAGGATCTTTCAAACATGAAATATAGAGAATAAAAAGTTATAGCTAACCTATTTATGCTGAACCAAAAGTTACTAGGGATTTGGGTACATAATTATTTTGAAACACTTTTAGGAGTTGTAAACTTATCATCATGGGTCTATCCAATGAGAAAATAATGAAATGCATTGATAGAAATGACTTACCACTAGAAGTGAATATTTCATTTTTAGTAATTATTTGTGATTTGATGACAATGTATTGATTTTTGAAAAAGGTTGAAGATGGTTTGATTTTCAAATAGCATGGTATAATTTTCAAAAATGTTTTAGAAGTAGAAAATAACGAGTTTTGGAAAGCGTTGTTATGATATGTGTGATGCGGTAAATTGGAAATTGCTATGACTTCAATTTCTAGAGAGTAGACGAATTGGATTTTTTTGGTTATAGGAAATGGAAATCTATAGTCATAGAAGAAACCAACTAGAATAGGCTATTGAAAATGTGTTTTCTACTAATCCACAGGTTAAACAACACGTGGTTTAAATTATTTACCAGGATTTTCAAGCCATGGATATAGGAATAGTAGAGACGAACCAAGGAGAGTGGATCATTCTATTCAGTTCCAAAAGTAGAATCCACCCATATTTTGGGGTGATTAATAAATGAAAAAGTTAGAGGTGTTGCTAAATTAGATGAATAAAATCTTTGACCTCCTTGGAACACTAGTTGAGGAAAAATTGAAGATGTCTATGTACTTCCTAATGGATCTATCATGCTAGTGGTGGGATTTATTAGTTTAGTATAAATAATTCAAATTAATTACATTGGAGGATTTTCAAGAATTGTTAAAAAAAGTTCAACCCTCATAGGTTCATAATTTCTTGAATTATAAGCTTTTTCAGCTTGATATAGGGGAATCTATCAATAACAGAGTATGCAGCTAAATTTGTGAATTTAGTCCACTTTTTCCCAGAAGTTGTTTCAAGTTCATCTTTATAGGCATGTATTTTTGAATTGAGGTTAAGGGAAAATATTATCTTGATGATTTTTATGATTTCTATAATATATTATACATATATTTTCAATAGATTGATGGTGTAAAAAAGATAAATATTAAGTAATATGGGTAGAATAAGCATATTGATACCAATGGGAAACTGTGGGAACTCTAATGCTAGGGAAAAGTGGAAGCTAGAAAACCATTTACAAGGTAGTGGTTTGATTCATAAATAGATAAAAGGATCAGTGAATCTTCCACATAATGTCAAGGGTAAACCAAGATGCTTTCAATGTGGTTATTTTGATAACATGAAACAAAATTTTCCAACACCACCTATAGAATGTCATAATTGCAACCAGATGGGGGAATCTTCATTTATATTTTCATAGTTCACCAAGTTCGGGTGCAAAGGAAAGATAACATGTTTCAAAAAAGTTGTATGCTTTGACAGGATGATAGAAATATAATAATTATCATCAATAGAACTGATCTATCCATGGTGATTATAGGCCTAACATGTCTCCTCAAGTAGTGAAAAATCAACATGGTAATAAAGATCAAAGTGTAGTGACTAAGAAATTGTATGGAGTAAAGAAAGAGATTTTGGATGATCATTATAGACCATTGAAAGTGATAGGTATGAATTTTTTGAATGATACCCTTATGAAATATTTTATTGATACAATTATATCCCATTCATTTATTTATTCTCGTGTTGTTGATATTATGGGTTTTAATGTTGAAATGATTCCTTCTATTTTGAAACACAAAACTACTATTAGATAAATATAATTCCAAGACATTATGTGAAAAGAATGATCTATAAGTATTGATGGGGCAAAATTGATATGGTATTTCTTTATGCTTTATATGGATGTTTGTGATGTAATCATTGATATGGATTGGTATACGATTTTTTTAATATCACATCAACTATTATACACGTAAGGTTAGTTTTAAATTTAATGATGGTGTCAGGCATCTCATTAGAGGATATCAGAGTTTAAAGGAAGGTGAAACATGATTTTTAGCACTACCATTTGTAGCAATCACATACCAGTTAGAATCATTGACCATAACATTGGTGGATGTGATTGGGGATATCAGTTTTCCAGCAATTGTTGATTAGTTTCCTGATGTTTTTTGGATAACTTCTCAGGGTTTCCACCTAAAAGAGAAGTATAGTTTATGATTTATATTCTAAAAGGGAACAGTCTTATATAACTTCTATCTTATCATATGGAACCAAAATAATTAAGGTAATTGAAAATCAAAGAGGAAGATTTGTAAATAAAAGGGTTTATTCATCCTAGTATGTCTCCATGAGAAACATCAATTTTGTTTGTGAGAAATGAGGATAAAACTCTTCATTTGTGTGTCTATTATCCTAATATTAACCATGATACGATAAAGAATCTATATCAACTTCCATGAATTGATGATATATTCATTCTTTTGAGGGTATCCCAATGGTCTCTAAAATTTATTTGTAATTAGGATATCACTAATTTTTGGTTCAGAATGAGGATATTCCAAAGAAATATTTTAGGAGTAGATATGTCCATTAAGTGTTTTTTGTTATGCATTTTAGTCTTATGAATGAACCAACTGGCATTGATGAATCAAATATTTCAAAAATATTTGTATTCATTTGTGGTGGTTTTTTGGGATGACATATTTTTGTATTGAAGGAAAAGGGATGAGCATGTGAAATACTTGGTGATAGTGTTGGGTATATTGAGAGATCATTATTTGTATTCCAAACTTTTAAAGTGTGAATTTTGGATACAAGAGGAATGTTTCCTTGGGTATGTAATCTCTGAAAACATTGTTTATTTGGATCCAAAAAATATATAGGTTTTGATCTCTTAATAACTGCCAAATAATTTCTTTGAGATATGTAGTTTCCTTGGTCAGACTAGATATTATCGATGCTTTGTTCATGACTTTTCATGAATAGGTTCACCAATGAAAGATTTTATAAGGAAAAGTGTTCCATTCAAATATAAATATGACTTTCAAATTTATTTTCAAGATCATATGGTTTTCCTTACATTATCACCGATCATGATTTTTACAGAATCAGTATAGGGTTATGTGGTTGGTTGTGGTGCTTTGGGATATGGGTTGGGGTGTATTCTCATTTAGAGAGATTGAGTTTTTGTTTATGGATCATAGAAGTTATAGTTTCATGAGAATAAATACCCAACTAGTTATTTGGAATTATCAGTTGCAGTTTATTCATTAAATACATGGAATCATTACCATTTTGGTGAGAAATTTATAGTGTTTATAGATCATAAGACCCTAAAACACATATTATGATAAAGATATATGAATATGATAAAAAGAATATGGATGAAATATCTCCAAATGTTTGAATTTGAAGTGATGAATACATTGGGAAATGGAAATTTAGTGACAATTTAATTGAGAATAAATTCATAGGTTCAGATGGAGAAAAAAGAATAATATCAATGGAATTAGATTTCAGTTATAACAGACAGACACTTGGATTGTGAATACTGAGTTAGTTTTGTAGTTTTATTTCTAGTTACTTTTCTTCTTGATTTTGTTGAGACTATTAAAGAGAAAAAACATCTAATTTAAAATGTATTACTATGAAGTAAAAACTCAATATTGGGGAGATTTTTGAGGGATATAATACAGAGAGGGGTTCATTTTTTTGGTTTAGCGATTAGATGGTCATACATTTGGATTAACAGGAACAAATTCTTCATCCTTACCCCCATAAAATATGGGTGTTTTTTCGTGGAATAAAAAATATGTATAAATCATTGATAGAAAACATTTTTTTGGTTGGAATGGAAATAAAAGTGGATGAGTTTGTTTTGAGATTCCTCACCTGTTAGTAGGTTAATGAAGAACACATGTAGCTATAGGGTATGTTGTAGTCATTACACATTCTTATTTGGAAATAGGAGGAGATAATAATTAATTTCATAATAGGTCTCCCAATGAAAGTTCAGAAGTATGATTCTATATATGAGAGTGTATCAACTCACTATATCATCCCATTTCATCCCTATTATTTGATCTTATTAGTTATAAGAATTTTCCAAAGTCTATATCCGAGATGTGGTAAAGAGGCATGACATAAAAATTCTAATAGTATCAGACCAAGATCCAATATTTCCATCTCATTTTTTGAAATCCTTATAGAAATACATTAGTAAATTTTTGACCATGAGCATGGAATATCATCCTCATATGAATGTACAATACAAGAGGATGATACAAAATTTGGAAGACACGATTAGAGATTGTGTAAATGATTTTGGTGGATCATGGTAGGAGAATATACCATTAATGGATTTCTCTTATAACAATAGTTATTAGGAATTGATACATATGGATTCTTTTGAAGCATTGTATGTGTATTTTTGTCATTATCCACTTTTTTGTGGGGAAATAGGTGAGAATTCACTGGTTGGACCAAGCATTGTGCAAGAGACAATGTAGAAGATTAAGTTGACTAGGAAGAGTATGGAGATCACTCAATGTCATCAAAAATCATATGTGGATCACTGTTGATGGTTGTTGTCATTCAAGTTGAGTGATCAGGTTTTATTGATAATATCTATAAGTCTTGGGAATCATCATTTTGGGAGGAAGTTAATGTTATACCCACACTTTATAATCCCTTTTGAGACACACGAATGGGTTGGTGAGGTAGAATATTGGTTTTATTTTCCACAAATATTCTCTTTAGTTCATAATGTGCTTCATGTATCTTAGTTGAAAATGTATTAGCCTTATCCTGACCATGTGATTTGGTGGAATCACATTGACCTAGAGCTAGATGCTTCATTGGTTCATGTTTCAGTGTAGATGTGGATAGGAAAGAGAATTTATTTCATGGAAAAAACATCTTTCTAGTGATAGTATTATGGAAAAATGGTCAGATTCAGGAATAAATGTGGGATCTTGAGAAGGAAATGGTTAATAAATGGACCAGAATCATTCAAGAAAATAGTAGGTTTCAAATTTATGGGGAAAGAAAGACCAATTATTGGGGAAATATAGAACCCCCAGTTTCAGATAATTAACCCTTTATTTACATATTTAATGTATATAAATTTATTGGGTTATGTTTGGGAAGGGTTAGAGGAGTTTTGAAAAGTTTTTGTGGATTTTATGGAGGTTCACTTTTTGAGAACGATTAGTATAAACCATGAAACACCTCCAGAAATCCCTACAACGGAATGCATGGTTCACTAAGAAGGCCCACGGTTTAGACGAACCCTAAATCCACCCATGAGAACCCATGAAAAGTAGAATAGAGTGGCTTAGAAAGGTTGGTTCATAGTTTTCCTAACTGTGTGAGACAACCATGTGAAGGGTGTTTGGAGGAAGTGGAAGGTTCATGGTCTGTGCACAGTTTTCCCAACCATTAACCTAAACCTTACAGTGTTAAAATTTAGATCCAGGTTTTTTGGATATAATATTATTTTCCTCTTTAATCCTTTATTTTTTCCAAAATATACCATAACTTGATATCCTCTCCCTCCCAAGGCTACGAAAACTTTCCCTTTGACCCTAGAGCAATCCGTTTCTAAATCTTGGTGTGTTGGAGGTTGTATTCTTTAATAAGTTCATGTTCTTGGGGGTTCCCCTAGATTTATTTTTAATTACCTCTCTTGTATTCATGTATCTTGTCTATTGAGGATAGATCCATGTTGATTGATGTCAATCATTTTGAGATATGATTGTTTTGATGACAGGGAACAAGATATAAGGAGGGATTTTGAAGAACTAACCCATATTTTTTGATTTTTTGTTTATTTGTTCATTTTCACCTATGTTTGAAAGCTATGTGTCTTCCCTCAAGAATCCTCTTATTTGAAAATAAAGGCTTTAATTCAAATTGATTAATTTTATTTTTTGAATAGTGAAATTGATGTTCAATGGTTGTTGGAAACCCACTTTAGTGTTGGTTTGTGGAATTGTTGAAATTGGTTATTTTTTAGAAAGTAAAATTGATAAATTATTTTAAAATTATTATTTTTAAATTGGATGTATGTTTATGATGCATGGAACATTGGTTGGAAAGTTTTTTCAATAAAATCATTGTTTTATTGAAATGGTTTGAAAAAATTGTTTTTTTGGTTTTTGGCATAAATGGTTGGCACATGTTCATGTCCATTTGGGACTGATTAGGGTATGAAGTCCCCCCCATAAAAAGTGGTAAAGATAACAATATAAACATCCACCATCATAATGGCTCACCAAGTGATGGTTTGGTGAAAGGATGAGTAACCACTCATGAGTATAGGGAGGTCTATGGTGGCATGCATGTATAGATATGAGGAATGGAATTGGTTATTACAAAATGGGATATAAGAAATAGGTTTAAATAATTGTTTGGTTTCATTCCATGTAATTACTTTGGTTTTGATATAAACTATTGAAATGATTTTAAACTATTTTATATAAATTTTTTAACATGTTCTATATTAGTGGTAGGAGTAGGGAAATCATTGGGAAAATCCTATCAAGTTTTATACTCACCCCCTTCTTAGGAACATTGGTGTGTTTGTAGATATTATATGTCAAGACATAGGTAAAATAAAGGTTTCCTAGTTCTTTATTTATGCATTAGGATACCTTGGGTATGGATTTTTGATTTAGATCTTGGAGCTTGTTGGGATTTTCACATAGATATCTTGGTTGTATTTGAGATGCTGGTTCTAGTTCAAAATTTTTACTCTAATATGGTTAATGGTTTTAGTTTGGTATTGTTGTTGGTTTGTTTATACCTTGAGTTTAATTACATTGTTCTCATACATCATATAGTGGTTTTCTAGTTGTGATTATCTAGTCTGATTGCTTATTTTTAAAGGGGAAATTTCCCCCCAATTGTTATGAATCCATCAATATTTATTTTCATCGTTTTATGTCTTGGAGAAGTCACCTAAGTCATAGTAACCCTCCCCTATAACTTCACAAGACAATGAGTAGGGGTGACATGTTGAAATTTCTAAATGGCGGGAAGACCTATTCTTTGTCTATGCCCCTATTATGCTCTTATTTTTTATCATGTATCATTGGAATTAGAGATGTCTTTTTTGTGTGTGTATATAGTCTATTGTTTTAGAGGAGTTCCTACATCAAGTGGATTTTTTAGTATCTTCTCACTAGTTGTTTCACCACCTAACTCACCTCATTCCTTGCAGTGCGTTTGTTGATTATTTTCAAATACATACACTTTAAAAAAAATTCTTGGGGAAGAAAGTGGTATAGTGGGGAGTTTCTCACACAACGTTTCACTGTATCTATTAGTATATTAAATAATTTTGGGCTATTTTAAATTTTAATATGTTTGAGTATTATGTTTCCTTTTTTATTAATTTTCCCCATGCATAAATTCTATATGGTCACATTACATTTTGGTTAGCTGTAAAGATGACCCTTACATGGCGTTTTCTTCTTTATGTGATTTTTGTTGCATAACTTAAGAAACATTAGGCGATGATGCATCTATAAGTAAATATATAGATTCTACCCCAGTTCATTTTGAATCTTCATGGTTTTTCCCACAAGGGTAGTTTATTGGTTATGTGACTACCATGGGAGATCATGTGGATTTACCACTCCATTGGAGTTTTCTAGTCAATGATTTTAGCATTTTTAGGAGAAACATTGTGTAAAAATGAAAAATGTTGTGTATTTTAATAGATCAATTCTATATGGATCAATCACCCTTTTCCAAACCATGTAGTAATGGTGTGGGCTAACCTATTCATTAAAAATATAATTTCAAATTTGTGACCATATTTATTTTTAATGGTGCTTCACCTTTCATTCTCCTCATAGTAGTTATTTTGAGTTTGGTTCATGAGTGATATCTCCCTCCTCCCTTCATCCCTGATATATAAGACCCCCATAACTTTTTAAGTAATTAACTAATGTTAAAGCCCCCATTTTCTTCTCCTTCCTCCCTTAGTTACCATATCATTTGGTTTATTTATCTCTATTGAAAAACCTAGGGGTTGATAGGTTTTATTTAGGGTGTAGGGTGGTTCATTCTTGGGGGTTTTGGTTTTTAGGGAATGCAATGGACCCCATGGGCCTTTTTTGAGTGTTTTTCATTGAAGGAGATAACTTCCAACTCAATATCAATTGAACCAAGGTAGGTTGTTTTGTACATTTTATTTAAATTATATTTTCTTATTTTCCTGGTATTTTAAAATTCATTAATTAATAAATTTTAGCTATAATTAATAATAATATTGAGGTTATTAGGTTTTTCAAAGCGAGGAACCACTTATCATAATGGTTTATTTATCAATTTTAATTGGATTTTAATTATAAATATGATTCTCACATGCTAAGTCTTTGTGAAATGGATTTAATTTCATATTTAAATTGAGTTGGGATGTGAGTAGATTTTACACCATTTTGCTGATACATTGAATTGAAAATTAGTTTTTTGAAACATTTTTAATTTTTAATGAAAAAGTAGTTGATTTCATGATAGTTTTATAAAAATATTTTAATGATTTTTTATAGAAAATTCACTTAAAATGTTTTGAATTTAAATATTCTTTTTAAATGGAATTTAAAAATACAAGTAATTTCTTGGAATCCCATGTCCTTTTTAATTAAGGCATGCTTGGCACATTTCAGTGGGTTTTAAATGGTTTTGGCTTGTGATACCCTATTTAATCCCCTTATTTATTGGGTATGAAATGGAATTTGGGTTGAGGGGTATATTACACTTTCTTAAATTTATGTGGATTATAGTGATAGGGGAATACCTTATAATCTTTTTGATATGAATGATATGTAAAAGGGGTTGTTTCTTATAAGAGTTTTATAGGTTAGATGAGATTTACTAATTATGATTCAGTAATTCAGGTGGTTGTTCACCTACAATGTTTTGACTTACATGGTGATCTTAGGGGCCTTAAAAAGGTATTGAGATTCCTTTCTATCTGGTCTCAATGAGATGAACTATATCAAATATGGTATTATAGGCCGTAGGGGAGTTCCACTTGTGAGGTTAATTTATAGCAACTTGTTAGTTATGGGATTTGGAATACATCGATAGACCAACATCTGTTTTTAACACTAGTATATCTATGATCTCCTTATAATATGCTTAGTAATTTCCCCTGAGTACTTTATGTTTCTACTTAGGGAACTTCTATTATTTTTTATTCCCTATTTTGATTAGAATAAATGGATTCATGCTTAATTTTCATTATTTTTCATGAGATTCCATAGTGTTTTATTTATTGTTAATGAATTTAGATTGTGTTACCTAATTTTTTCTTAATATTTCAAAAAATTGTGTGTTGATAATGTTATTTCAAAAAGGGATTTAAAAGGGGAGTTTCAGAAAAATATGCATGGTCAGAAGAATTATTTTTAAAGTGGTTATTTTCATTTAAATGTAAATACAAATATATTTTTTGATTGTTAATGGATGTGATTCTAGATTTCATATGTTCTTGTATGAAAATATATTTTCTCTTAAATTAATTTCAAACTAGAATAAATGAATTTTCATTTGAAAGGAATAATATAAACTCTTTAGTGAAATCCTACTAGGATCAGTTTCACTCACGTATTTCATTCATCATTCAGTTTATGTAGATCTTATGGTTTTATTTTAGGTACCCAGAAATTGGTCTAATTGATCAATATGTTTAGGTTGTTTTTTCTAGTTGGTTTGGGATGTAAATCAAGGTCATGGGTCACATGGATATGGTAGCTCTTGGGTAATTGTTTTCTTTTCTTTTTGGATTTTTATGTATCATCCTAGATGGATCTGATCTTGTTTGATATATTTATTTATTATTTATTTGTGTTATATTGCTTATTTTTTCCATTTAGTTACATGTATACTTCCTTATTTATGATTCATACACTGACTGGAGGTTTTATTATGGATTGTTTGTTACTCAAGGGTGAAATCATCAACATTTTTTATGTTCTAATACCTAAAAACTTGTTTCCAGTATGGGAGATTGGGAATGTTTCTTGGGTATTTCACAAGTCGGTTTGAGTGCCTAGTCCAGGGGTATCCTTGGGTTGGTTCACGAATGTATCCATTCATTATTATTTGATAGCCTTCATAACCTCAAGTCTCCATGTTTTGGTACATAGAAACCACATCATGGTGGTTTTATATAGGTGCGAAATTGGATAATGATTACCCCATCCCATTTTTGATGCTCACTTGTGGACCTATACAACTTACTAAGCCTTGTTCAATGTCCATAAACACCATCTATAGATTTTCCAACACTCATAATTCTGATCTATGTCCCAATTAATTTAATTCCCCCATCTTCAAAAAAAATTCAAATTCAAATTAAAAATTAATGACCTTAAAATATATGCATTACTACAATCTCCCCACAAAAATTCTTCTTATCCTTGAGAAGTCACGATAGTTTTTCTAATAGATAACCCAACTAACTAGGGTTTACAAACCAGAAACTACTCCTCATATTCAATATTTTAAATTCAAAACATGATTCTACTGCACAACACTAACACCAAGGTGAACTATTCATCCAAAGATGAGCCACATGTTCTCAATCATTTTAACACTAAGGTAGGGCCTACTAATAACCCACTCACAACATCCAAATAAAAGATATAGTGCTCTCCCCCATAAGAATTTATTAATAAATAAACTCTTATATAGGTATAAATACATGCTTGATGCATTTTCCATATCATCAGATCCAATTCTATAGGAAAACACTAGCCAATCCTCCCCTGGATGACTTCAACAAAAATGATAGACATCTATATAGAGAAACACCATAACACATTTACAAATCATAGTGGTTTAACTCACTAATTCATAAAAGAATCATCCATGAACCAACACCACAGTCTGAACCTTCCTCTCAATGTAATTCCATGGTTGGATCACAAACCCTATTCTCCATCCATCATGCTCTTATCCATATCCTCATCGCACCTATGATTCTACTTCTTATCAGACCACCTAAGTACCATCCTAAGCCCCAATACAACATAGTAACTATAACCAACATTGTATATAAATAACAAATTAGGTATTTACGCTAAGGAACTAGATTTTAGTTGATTTTCACACACTCCAAAATCTAATTTCCATATCATCCACCCACTGAATAATCACACCACCCCTAATACCTGTCCAACATGAGGTCCATACAATCACAACTGATATGATTCTCCCCATCATGATAGTATTTCTATCTTCGTTATCGAAACCTAAAACCGATCTCTATAACACATACTTTAACTATCATGGAACATAATGAATGGACATGTTCACCCAACTCATACTCATGTACCATCACAAAACATTGAATGCATCCCACTCACTGGCCACTATGAACAATAATCCCATTATTCAAAACATCCAATCATAATAAGGATATCACCTACTAATAGAAAATTGTGTAATCCCCTCTATATGGAATCCATTAAACTTCTTCTCAAGCACTGACCCAAACAATTATATCATCACACATGTATTGATCATCCCAAGCAACAATCACCCATCCTAACAATTCCAGACATCATCCATCCATGATTACACAATCTAATATATGGGAAAAATCTCTCATCCACATTAAAACTCATTGGTCCTCATCCTACACATGGTATTTTATTATCCCATAAATGAAAAGGGAATCATGTATAACCTTTGTGAAACACCTCAAGAATAGAGATATTTCTCCAAAAAAACCTCACTAACCTCACTAAACTATTTACAAGGTAAAATGAATATCTATATAACCCCCTAAGATATTTTTACCCATGATCATACTTGATCTCACTTGAATCCAATGGTTTCATACTCTCATACAACCTGATAACACATCATGAATCAACATTCTATGAGTCACATCCTATCAAACCAAGGAGCATGTTCCAATCCACTACCAATGCCACTCTCATTAGTTAAAACCATACAAAATACCAAATAATCTCACTCATGCCAATGCTAGCAACAAGATCACTCAACACTTGAGAATCATTCTAAAATAATGAGCATCTATCCATAAACCAACCATGACACCAAAATAACATCCATAATAAAAATGGCTTGGAATCCAATTGATCCCCCACCCAACCTCAATAACAAGTGTAAGTAAATACACATGTTACTCCTCAACCCTCTCATGGTCATCCACATATCTACTAGGTTTAAATAAGTACAATTCAACTAAGAGGAAATATAAGGAAATACTATATTGGTTATTGTTAACACATTAACTTTCTAAACACCATAAAAATCACCCCCCAAGGTGTCCTCAGACAAGGTGTTAAATTATTTAAACAACCCAAAAAGGGGTCTTTATACATCCCTTTAATTAAGGGATTTCATAGCCATTATCATAGAATTATTGCACTAGGATTCATAGGATATTCCCATATAAACCAATCATGAATGAAAATCAAATCCCAGTTGAACATAATTCCATCAGCATGTTATTTGGGAAAACATATTTTAAGTTAATTTTGAAGAATTAAATGGATAATCCTGTCATCAAGAATTCAACCACATATAAGAAAATGTATGTCACATAAATACTACATGATAAATATGTTCTATGTATACAAGACTCATACCAATGGGAAAAGAGAAGAAACAATAAATAAAATTATCCAATAAATGCATCATATTTGGGTAAACACCTCACCCATAATAGTGAAAACCAAGAACAATAATCTCATCACTATGGGAAATAGTACTTCCAACTAGAAAAGGTTTTTTGAACAACCAATTAGAGGTCCATCACCAGCTCAGATAAATTTATATACAAGTTCTCTACCATATCCCAACATAATAAAAAAAATTCTTTGTTCATGTTTTGTAATTCCACCATTTGGAAACAACTTTATAGTGCCTTAGGATGGGGAGTTATATTCCCTCATTCATTCATAACTATACACTGTTGGATTACTAATAATGTCGAGTGAAAAATCCATAAAATAAGGAAACTATACCTTTGAATTATATTTAAAAAATAGCATAACAAATAATAAATAATGAAATAATATCCATCAAAATATCATAGTACCCATAATCATGTTAACACAATGCTTTCAAAAATTTAACATGAAGAAAAAAATTATAAATCCCAACAGGTATCCCATTTTGATGACATCATATAAAAATAAATAAAATAAATTAAATTAAAAAAGGCTTTATTGGCATCCATGATCCTTTCCTTATCCCAATATTCTATAAATATCAAGATAACCCAAATTGATCCACTTAAAATATTGTGCTCAAAATGTAAAGAAGGCATAAGTTATTCACACACACAAGAGTTCTCATATAGGTTTTGAGACATACATCCCAATGGGTTCTCACCAAGTTTACCTTATTAAACACCATCATGTTTGTTTATTCACATGGAAACAAACATTTCATGTGAAATTGTTAGAAATCATGTGACAACCAGGTGACCATGACAATCAATCAAACCAAATTTGACACCGTAATGAAATCCAGTCATCACCTTTTTCCATTGAAAATGTAACTCCACTCGTACCAAAATCTCAGTATAGGTAATTCAATAAACTAAAATCTTTTTAATAGGAATAAGGTAGTGTCCTACATCCAAGTCCAGGCCACACATTATCACCCATGTTGTTCCTTCCAATACATTATCACTCAAGGTTATGCCATCTATATCATGCCCGCTACATCATCTTATAAGTCAGGGTCCACCATATACATCTCTTACTATATCACACCGTAACTTCTTCATCTCACTCATAGAGGTGTCACATCATATCCATTTCCCTCTCACTCATGATGGGTCACAACCTGACCACTCACCTCTTCTAGTTGGGGTCTCAGATACTCTTGTGGACTAATACCCTCTCACTTAGGGTTGTCCTTATAAACACCCTATAACTCAAGGAAGGGACAAAAATCCTATACAATACACTCTCACTCAGGGTAGGCTCTTTCACATCATGCACCTCCCTCTCACTTGATATGGGGTAACAAAAGGACCACTACCCTCTCACTCAGAGTAGGGTATAATTCATGTATCTATTCCCACTCACATAGTGTAAGGGTTACAATCATGACACACAAAAAATGGAAAATATGTCCCTTAACACATCAAAAATCTCTTCATATCATCATGAGGGAACAATTCACTCATGTCCAATCCCTTTATATCAATATACCTCATCATCGAAGAACATAATTTCAACCCCCTTGGCATTCTCATAACACCCATTATGGTGTTCATTGGAGTCTCTTAGAAATATTTTGGTCTATAATCACTACCACCAAGACATATCCAATACCACAAGGGTTTTCCCATATCCCTTAGGATATTTTTAACTCTATCCTCTAGCATAGTCCCAAACCTTAAAAATTCATTCTTCACAACCCTCTCAGGTTATATCACACATCACTATGGAAGAGATTTAAACTAAAAACTTAGAAGAACACACTCTTAATTAATCCAATACTAATATCATAACACAAATACCACTCACAATGCTTTCTATGCTTCTATACACCCTCTAGAGTATGTCTCCCACTTGGTGTGATATGTACTACCACCTCACCCATAACTTTATATATCAATCATATCATTCCATCCTAATTTTACATATGAACACAATATATGATCCCTACATCAAATCTCACATCCTGAGACCACTCAATGTATCTCCAACTCAATAGTCAACTCATCCCCTTAGATACCTAGTTATTAGGTGATCCCAAAAAACTCAAGCATTAAAGATCATTTATTCCACCTCTAAGAGGCTCATGGTGTAATAATAGGGTCCCAATGACTGGGGTGTTACACATGGTCATCCAAACAATTTATCTAGGGTGATTTCAGTCCGTATCCATTTATTTGGTCCTATGAAACATGTATGATATAAAGAAAACATGCTTAAGTGAGCATATGAGCTTTTATGAAAGAGACCACTTACCTCTATATATTAGTAACCAACCCATCTGTTCTCTTCACACCATTGGCCAAGCCTATCCATTCCTCTTAAAAGATCATACCATTTGCCGAGATCCAATTTCTTAATACATGACACATATAATTAACTATAAATTTTTATAATTATATATTTTATTTAAAAAATAGGTATATTTTAAAAAAATATCATTAGACATTGCATCGCTACTTAAGCTGCATTGAACCTCAACTAAACACCTATGAAAGGTACATAGTGTACCCCCGACAAAAGAAAAAGAAACAAACCTATCACTTGGAAGCTGGTCAATCAAAAATTTCATCTAATTAAATAAAAAAAACTATAAATTTTATTTAAGTTACATAAATTAACATAAAAAGTGAAATATGACATCTTATTGACCTTCTAAGACCACCTATAGCCATGGCAGATGAAATTCAAATTTTTATCACCTGATTCCACTATGATTTAGTGTAATAATCACTGAAAACCAAACTGAAATCCCATAATTTAGTGTCTAACAATTAGAAACCATAATATAATAAAATTAATGGGTATATTATTAGATAAAATCATTGTAAAATGACATGAAATTCCCCTTCTCAATGGTGATCAAAGGAGGGATAAAGGGGAGGGGATATTGATAAAAAATAGTGGTATTAATACACCACATCCCCATAAATTTAATGGGGAGACACAAAAAATAAATCTTACACCACTGTAGTTGGGGTTTATCTTAGTGGTAAGCACCCCTTAATCCTACATGAAAAATGGGGGTTCAAAACCCATTGGGCATAGGTACTGTAGAAGTACTATAGCGTACCATTGTAGCGGCGATACTATAGCAATGATAGGTATTGTAGCAGCGGCATGTCACTGTAGCGATGATAGGGTACTATAGCAGCGGCTGACACTGAGCTGTACTTTAGCAGCGCAGGTACTATAATAGTACTATTCACATAATGGGCCTTGGGAAATAAAATTGGGCCTATAGGACATGTAATGGGCTAAATTTCCACTGGGACTTCAGGAAATGTAATGGGTCTCCCTCTACCCGGTTAAAGAGGTCTTTGATTTGCTTTAATAATAAATGAGGATTCGACCCCAACCTTAAAAAAATATTACATGACTAAAAAACATGATAGGGAACCCTTATGGTCTATTCACAGGGGCGCGATATAAGCCCTATTCCCCACCTATAGTTGTGGCATTGTTTTGGGATCCATAGTGTTACCCACCTTGGGGAAAAATTACTGCCTTTCCACCCAAGTGTCCTCCATAGAATATCCTTCAGAACAAAAGTATGGGGATTCCCAACCAAGATATGTTGGGTAATGGCCCTTAGACTTGGTGTAGCCATAACCCAAAAAGAAGGGGTAATCCGGGTAGACCCCCTTTACAATGTGGCCCCTTAGGGTTTTACCATGATCTCCTTCCCCATAGAACCACCACGCTACAACCCTTTACCATTGTGTCCTAACCGTCTTGGAATCAAGACTCCAGGTTGTGGTTGTAACACCCCAAGATTTTATGAGAAATAATATTTTTAATTTCTTTGATGTCTTTTGTTGTACACTACACCAAGATTAGCGTGTGCTATATGCAACACCATATTATCTTGTAGTATACGCAAACCCTATTCTTGGCTTGTGTTGCACGTAAGAGTGACCTTTGTCAATAGCGTGTGTTGTACGCAATACTGAATTTCACTAAACAATGATATATTGTTATAATATTATTATGAACTAGCCGTTATGAATAGTATTAACCTCATTTTGAATTTTATAATGTTATAATTCATCATAAACATTTTCTAGAGCATGTCATGAGAACAAAATCAGTTTTTTCGTATAAAGGAAGTATTTTTCAAAAAATGCAGTTTTGCCGTATTTTTATAGCGTACCCATTTTAAATCAAAATTTTGAAAAGTTTATAAGTTTATTTTGAAAAATTAACCTTCTTATTTTGAATCAGATACAAAAATTTATGTTGGATAAAATTTTGACATTATTCTGATAACTTTCATATTTTGATGAATAGTAAAAATATGCTAAATTTTAATTAAAAACAACTTTTTTCATCGAGATAATTTATATGGTTAAATTATAATATTTTACGGTTTTAAAGTATAAATATAATATATTTTACCATTTAATATAATACAAGTCATTATCATTAATTTTACATTGAATTCATAGGTAAAAACATTTCAATCTTTTACAATGTTTTAACTTTTAAAACCCGTTTTCTCAACAGCAGGATTAATATTAAATTAAATACCACAATTTCGGTGTTTTGAATTTGGAAAAATGGATTCCATATTTTGAATCAGTAGGTATAAATTATTTTAATAGGCTAATTTTTATTTTTATACATTATGAATAGTAACTACGGTAAATTTTATTTACTACAGTTAAAGATAAATCAGGTAATTAAGGGTAAAAATAAGATTATAAAATTACCCTAACACCTGAAATTTTTTTTGGATGAATAAAAGTCGACCCATATCACTTAAGGGTTAGAATAGATTCATTTCATGGACTTTTGACCCTTAAAAGGATGTAATTATTATTAAAACCAAAGAAAGTGTCAACATGTCACTCTCTTATATCTTATAAGTTTTATAATTTTAATTTAGTGATAAACTTCATAAAACATCTAACATAAATATGAAATAGAAATATAATAAAATTATCTATATCATGGGAATTTATTTAGAATTTTTAGGGATAAAATAATTATCATTAATGGTGACACAATAGTGATGCAGAAATTATTTTATTGATTGAAATATCAAATAAATGGTTTTTAAAATATTAAAATAAATATTATATGAACAAATTAATGTCCTCCATGAATTATTTAGATGAATATTAAATGTTAGGAATCTATTAAATAGTTTTTTTTGAATATATATTCTATGTGGATTTTATATAAATTCAAATAATTGAATAGTGTCAAAATTGAAACTATTTATATTTTATAAAAATAACATATTATTTAATTTTTTTAAAAATCACAAAAATATTTAAAAATTATAAATTGAACTTTATAAGGTCTAAAATTTCATAAAGTATCCAATTATGGACAATTCACAACACATAAGTAATTATTTATAACAATTTAAAATTTAGAATATTATTTCTACAAATAAAATTAAATAGATTAAAAAAGGATAAATCAAGTTGATAAGGTTTAAAATAAATTCCCAAAATATCTAAATTTTATTTTCTGATGATATTAAAACCCTATTTCATATATTCTTAGAATTTGAGTAATTTTTGAAGTTTTTATGTGGGGTTTGGGTTTATTATAAATTAATATTTTAGAGGTTTCCAAAAGTGCCCCTCTCCTCTCTTATAAAAGGGCACCTCCTCCCTCTCCTCTTCACAACATTTTGAGCCTTCATTATTGGAAAACGAATATCCATTTATCTTCTCCACTTCCCTAGGAACATACTAGAGGTCCTGGTCTTCTTCAAAGACCAACTTTAGTGTCCTAAGAGGAGATTTAGAAGAGGCGCGTCAAAGAAGAGGTAATATCCTTTACCGACTCTTTGAAATTTATTTCTACTTCTACATACTATTATTTATTTTTTTCATTATAAAGTAATAACATATATATTACTAATATAATGATATGTTATTATAAATATGAAAAAAATTAAATTTCACCTTCTATCCATCCTACGAAAAACGAAATCACCGCGCGTGCATACGTACGACTCACCGTCTCCACGCTGTGGTGTAATTTGTTTTTCCACCACCACCTTACTTGGATGGGTATAATGGTGGAAATAATAACTATATATGATTATTATAACATGATAATAATTCTGATATAATATATAATCCACTCCAATACCATTCAATAATTATGGGAACGATATCATCGCTCGTACGTATGTACAGATTACTGTCTCCACGATGCGATGAGATTTATTCTCCATGTTAACCATACAAGAATGATTATTAAGTATATATAATAATTAATCATGAAATATGTTATATAAAAATTCTACTGGATTTATGTATATATATATATGTGTCATTTACTTCCATTCAATTTAATAAGGAAACAAAAACAGCGTTCATGTGTACGTACGGCCTACCGTCTCCATGAACGGTGTATTTCATTCAATTTATCAATGTATTATATATATATATATTATTTTATGAATATATTATAAATAAATCATATTTTACATTCTGGAATTATGTAATCAAGATCTAAGTAATCATATGAATAATTACAAGTCAAAACACGTATGACAAATGATACAATTTTACCCTAAACACTGCTTTAACCTGGAATTGACAAATTAAAAGGTAATATAAAGTCATAAGTGAATAATATATGATATCATAAATATTATTATGGTTCTTTTAAAAGTTAATAATATTTTTAAAACCACTATAAAAGATTCTCGGACACATACAGAAGAAATTGGACATAAGGTAAGGGATAATTATTCCAATCTCGTTCTTATCCGAGATGGTTTATTCGTAAGTATTTACAGGGGTTATGTTTATCATCCATGTACATTTTTTTATCAAACTATTTTCATAAAATGTTTAATATTCTTCCATGTATGTTTAAAGTCATTTTTACCTTTTTTTACCACATGTAATGGAAGAAATCTTTCTTTTGTTTACCATACGAGGTACTTTTTGACTTTTCAGGCAAAAGTACAAGTAGAATGTTTTTTAACTTATACGGCATTAATAGATTTTTAAGGTTTCATAACAACTTATTTACATGAAGATTACCCTACTTTATTTTATAATTATTTTCATCAAAATACTTTTCTTTTAAAATTTCATGGCATTTTGAGAAAAGAAAATGATTTTGAAGAAGAAAGGAAATTTTCTTCAAGAATTCATTTCAAGTGTTTTATCAAAACTATTTTCCATATAAGAAGACATTATTTAGTTTGTTTATGTTTCAAGTATAATTTCTCTATTATTTAAATGGTTTGATTTTTCTTATGATGAAATGATATCTATTTTTTTATATGGATTATGTTATGATGGGATGATGTTTATGAAACCCATATTATTCTTTGGGTTTTGATGAATGATTTATGTTTATTTTGTGGCACACAAAATAATTATTTCATTATGAGATGGGTGGGACTTATATCTCCCTCCAATTCATTGGGTAATGATTTATATCTCATGAGATAGACATGGCTGGAATGGCAAGTGAATCTAGTTCAGTAATACAGGGATGGAACGGTAAGTAAACCCGGTTCAGTAATGGACTTTGTCCACTATGATGGTCTGGGCAGCAATACCTTGTCTACTATAGAAATCATATCATGTGATTAATGGTTTTCCAAAATTACATGTTTTATTCCCATGCTATTTTATCATGATTGATGATCCTTTATGATCTATGCCTTATGTACTGCCAAGATTTATTTCACAACTCAATATTTTGATGTTTAAACATTGCGTTCATGTTTTTAAGTTAAAATATATGTGGTTTGTTTTATTTTCTCCATGCTTAACCTTACTAATAATTTGAGCTCACCCTTTTTATGTTTTCTTTTCCCCAAGATTTAAATAAAGGTTTTAGGTAAGAAAACAAAATGGGAAGATCTTTATGGGAGATATTGAAGATCTTTCACAATGATTAGAAGATTTTGTTCCATGTTTCCAAAGGAACTAAAATATTACGATCCTTGGGTGTCTATTTTTGTTATGTATTAAGTATTATGCAAAAGTAATGTAATGTCCATGTATGTTAATTTCGGGTCTTTATAGTTGGTATTAGAGGGAGATTTAGTTATCCTTTGGAAACTAGGATGTGAAATCATTAGTGAGATCCCTAGAGATATTTCTATGGTATATCTAGGGATGTCCCTAAGGATAAGTATAAGTATAGGTTATAGTCCTAGAATTATGGTAACGATATTAGAATTAAACCTAAAATGTCAGATATTGAAGGTACTCCCCCTTTATTATGTTGTTTTCCTAGCATGATTTTTGCCTCTCACACTATTCTTTTTGGGTTTTAGAAAATGGCTAGAAACAAGAAGATTCATGTTAATAGAGAATATGATGGACAATAAAATGATATTCTTCATGAGAAAACAAATGAAATGGGATTTGGAAGTCCAAACATCATTATTATGCCTAATCAGAAATCTCATAATATGATCAATAATCTCAACTTTGGTAAGTTTCCTGACTCATCTAATAAGGGAAAGATGGAGTTTCATGGCGATCAAAGAGGAAAGAAATTTCCATTTGCTTCATGTAAATCATATGGGAAGAGGCATTAGGGAGAATGTTTTAAAGGATCTGAAAGATTCTTTGGGAGTGGAAAAGAAGGACACAAAGCTAGTAATTTTAAATGAAAAGGTTCAGTTAACACAATTGACATGGATAATGGTATTTCTACGACAACCACAATAGTTAAATGTTTTAAATGTGGAATGTGAGGGCATTATGAAAACCAATGCCCTAATGGAAAATCTCATGAAGAGAATCAACATGGTCATATGGGTAGTATTTACGTTGATGATGATGAGGAGACTACAAATGATATATGAGATGAAAGAAGTGTTGAGGAATAAAATGATGAAGCTCGATCAAAGGTTTAAGAAGGAAGCGGAATGATTGGATGTTTATCAAGAGTAATTTTGTATAAGTAATCTCATGGTACTATAGAATAATGAAACATCTAAGGATTGTTACACTATTGTTTTTACTTAAGTTTTTGAATGTATATGTTGAATGTTACTAGTATCCATGAAATATTATTCAGATATTTTTTGATATCACATAATATGCGCATAATGAAGGGATAAGGAGATAATGAAATGTTTGATAGTATTAATGAGCTCATGACTGATATAAGGACAAAGTGACATCATGGTTTGAGTATATAGAAATTTTAGGATTTTGGTATGTGGAAATAATTAACTTTTGACAGCATTCATGTTTTTACTAAGGTTCTATGGTAATTCATGTTTCAAGAGAATACATGATTAAGGTATTCACAAGTTTGTAATGTGATAAAAAAGACATATCTTATGATATATGGGGAATAAATGATGGTATTCACATACTCTGTAGATGACCTTTCTGGTAATTGTTTTCTTTTTTACAATGAGACTAGACAAAAGTATTTTTGATAAGCCTAAAGGTTGTAATTGATTAAGATAGACATCAGATAGTATTGTTTAAGGATAGAAAATTTTTTCGATATTATTTCTGGAATGTTATAATAGTATAGTTTTAGAAAAAGGACAACTCATAGGACGAGCGACAACCTATTGCATCAGACAAGGATGTGGGAATCGAACCCACAACCGAAGTGCGACAAGCCTTTATCACCTACCACTAGCCTACAGGAAGTCCTTGGATAGTTTAAATTAGTATTGTTTTATTAAGTGGTGTAATATATGAAGTATAAGTCCATTTTTTGGAGCCATATCACCATATATGAACTTATATATATTTAATAACTTTTGCTAACCTTTTGTTTGAGACTGAAAGAATGACCCATCATTCTATCACATGATCTGCTAACACTTCACAAATGACAAATTCAACTTCATTTCTTTAAGATATTAAGTGGAAATTGTTCACGGAACAACCGACCGTGATATTGTACCAAAATCAAGTAATTATTTCTTCTAATACAAAATTTTCAAATTTATGGAAAGGATCTTGAAAACCAAAAATGTTTTCAAAGTAACCTCACATCCAATGAATCAGATGGTACCTTATATCATTACAAATTTATGGCTTTGTGATTATTGGATTTTTCATAGCTATGTTATCTACCACTCTCCATCAGAACTTGATGGTTAGATTTCTCTTCCATATCCATATTTTCACCTATGTTCTCTAATGTGGAAACCTAGTGATGAGTTAATTTGGGTAACCAATACGTTATATATTTTAGTTTTTCAAAATTAATTTTTGGAATTCCTTTTTATGATTTGGGTTTCTATGAAAGAAACATTCAAGTAGTAAACCATTTATAACCCTGACGAATTTCAAGGGAGAAATTCATTTTAAGGGGGGTAGAATGTAACACCCCGTGATTTTAGGAGAAATAATATTTTTAATGTCTTTGATGTATTATGTTGTATGCTAAACCAAGATTAGATTTCACTATACACAACACCGTATTATCTTGTAGTATATATAAACCCTATTCATGGATTGTGTTGCACGTAAGAGTGACCTTCCTCAATAGCGTGTGTTGTACGCAATACTGAATTTCACTAAACAATGATATATTGTTATAATATTATTATGAACTAGACTCTATGCATAGTATTTACCTCATTTTGAATTTTATAATGTTATAATTCATCTTACACATTTTATAGAACATGGCATGAGAACAAAATCAATTTTTTTTGTATAAAGGAAGTATTTTTCAAAAAATGCAGTTTTGCCATATTTTTATGGCGCACCCATTTTAAATAATTTTATTGAAAAGTTAATAAGTTCAATTTGACAAAGTAACCTTATTCTTTTGAATCAGGATACAAAAATTTACATTTCATAATTTTTTGACAATATTCTGATAACTTTCATATTTTGATTAATAGTAAAAATGCGCAAAATTTTAATTAAAAACAACCTTTTTCATCGAGAAAATTTTTATGTTTAAATTATAATATTGGATGGTTTTAAAGTATAAATAAAATATATTTTTACCATTTAATATAATGTAAGTCATTATCATTAATTTTACATTTAATTCATAGGTAAAAACATTTCAATATTTTACAATGTTTTTACTTTTAAAACCCGTTTTCTCAACAGTGGGATTAATTTTATATTTAAATATTGCGACTTCTGTGTTTTGAATTTGGAAAAATGGAATCCATATTTAGAATCTATAGGTATAAATTATATAAATAGTCTACTTTTTTATTTTTAGACATTATGAATAGTAACTACGGTAAATTTTATTTACTAGAGTTAAAGGTAAATCAGGTAATAAAGGGTAAAAATAAGATTATAAAATTACCCTAACACCTGCCAAAATTCTATTGGATGAAATAAAGTAGACCCATATCACCTACGGATCTAAATAGATTCATTTCAGGGACTTTTGACCATGAAAATGATGTAATTATCATTAAAACCAAAGAAAGAGACAACATATCACTCTCTTATATCTTATAAGGGTAATAATTTTAATTTAGTGATAAAAATCATTAAACATCAAACGTAAATGTTAAACAGAAATATAATAAAATTATATACATCATTTTAATTTATTTATAATTTTTAGGGATTAAATAAGTATCATTATTGGTGACACAATAGTGATGTAGATATTATTTTATTTATTGAAATATTAAATAAATGATTTTAAAAATATTAAAAAATATTATATGAACAAATTAATGTGATCCATGAATTTTTTAGATGCATATGACATGTTAGTAATCTATTAAATATTTTGGTTCGAATATATCTTCTGTGTGTATTTTATTTAAATTCAAGTAATTGAATAGTGTCAAAATTGACCCTATTGATATTTAATAAAAATAACATATTATTAAATTGTTTAAAAATCACAAAAATATTTAAAAATTATAAATTAAAAATTATATGGTCTAAAATGTCATAAATCATCCAATTATGGACAATTCACAACACATAAGTAATTATTTATAACAATTTAAAATTTATAATATTATTACCACAAATAAAATTATATAGATTAAATAAGGATAAATCAAGTTGATAAGGTTTAAAATAAATTCCCAACATGTATAAATTTTATTTGATGATGATATTAAATCCCTATATCATCTCATCTTAGAAGTTGAGTCATTTTGGAATTTTTTAAGCTGTGTTTGGGTTTATTATAAATTAATATTTTAGAGGTTTCCAAAAGTGCCCTACTCATTTCTTATAAAAGGAAACCTCCTCCCTCTCCTCTTGACAAAATTTTGAGCCTTTAATCTCAGAAAAACCCTACCCATTTATATTATCCATTTTCCTTTAAACATACTAGATGTCTTGGTCTTCTTCAAAGACCATATTTAGTGTCCTATGATGAGGTTTAGAAGAGGCGCGTCAAAGAAGAGGTAATATCCTTTACCAACTCTTTCAAATTTATTTCTTATTCTACATCCTCTTATTTATTTGTTTCATTATAAATTAATAACATCAGTATAAATAATATACTGATATGTAATTATAAATATGAAACAACCCCATTCCACCTTCTATCCATCCTACGAAAAACGAAATCACCGCGCGTGTGTACGTACGGCTCACCATCTCCACGCTGTAGTGTAATATGTTTTTCCACCACCACCTTACTTGGATGGGTATAATGGTGGAAATAATAACAATATATTATTATTATAACATGATAATAATTCTGAGATATTATATAATCCACTCCAATACCATTCAATAATTATGGGAATGTCATCATCGCTCGTGCGTATGTACGGATTACCGTCTCCCTGATGCGATGAGATTCATTCTCCATGTTAACCATTCAAGAATGATTATTAAGTATATATAATAAGTAATCATGAAATATATGAAATAATAATGCTATTGTATTTATGTATATATATATGTCATTTAATTTCATTCAATTTAATAAAGAAACGAAAACAACGTTCATGCGTACGTACGACCTACTGTCTCCATGAATGGGGTATTTCATTCCATTTATCGATCTATTATATATATATATATTATATTCTGAATATATAATATATAAATCATGTTTTATACTCTTGAAGTAAGTAATCAATATCTATTTAATCATATGAATAATTACAAGTCAAAACACGTACGAAAAATGAAACAATTTTACCCAAAACATTGTTTTAACATGAAATTGAAAAATGAATGGGTAATATATAGTCGTAAGTGAATCATATATGATATCATAAATATTATTATGGTTTTGTTACAAGTTAATAATATGTTTAAACCCAATATACAGGATTCTCATATACATATGGTAGAAATTGGACATAAGGTAAGTGATAATTATTCCAATCTCGTTCTTATCTGAGATTGTTTATTCGTAAGTATTTACTGGGGTTATGTTTATCATCCATGTCCATGTTTTCTCATTTTTTTTTCATAAAATGTTTACTATTCTCCCATGTATGATTAAAGTCATTTTTACCCTTTTTAACCACATGGTATGGAAGGAATCTTTCTTTTGTTTATTATACGAGGTACTTGTAGACTTTTTCGGCGAAAGTACAAGTAGAATGTTTTTTAACTTCTACGGCATGAAAGTTTTTTTACGGTTTCATAACGACTTATTTACACAAATCTTATTCTACACGATTTTATGATTATTTTGAACAAAATACTTTTCTTTTCAAATTTCATGGCATTTTGATAAAAGAAAATGATTTCGAAGAAGAAAAGATATTTTCCTCAAGAATTCAATTCTAGTGTTTTATCAAAACTATTTTCCATCAAAGATGACATTATTTAGTATGTTTATGTTTCAAGTATAATTCCTATATTATTTACATGGTTTGATTTTTTTATGATGAAATGATGCCCATTTATTTTATATGGATTTTGTTTTGATGGGATGATGTTTATGAAACCCATATTATTCTTTGGCTTTTGATGAATGAGTTATGTTTATTTTCTTGCACACAAAAGAATGATTTCATTATGAGATGGGTGAGACCTATATATCCGTCCAATGATTTTGGTAAAGATTTATGTCTCATGAGATAGACATGGCTGGAACGAAAAGTGAATCTGGTTCAGTACTACAGGGCTGAAACGACAAGTAATCCCAAATCAGTAATGGACTTTGTCCTCTATCATGGTCTTAGAAGAAATGCCTTGGATACTATAAAAATCATATCATGTGCTTAATGGTTTTCCACAATTACATGTTTTATTCCCATGCTATTTTATCAATATTGATATTCCTTTATGATCTATACCTTAAGTACTCCCATGATTTATTTCAAAACTCAAGATTTTGATGTTTAAACATTATGTTCATGTTTTTAAGTTCAAATTTATATGGTTTGTTTTATTTTCTCCATGCTTACCCTTACTGAGAATTTGAGCTCACCCTTTTTATGTTTTCTTTTCCCCAGGATTTAAAGAAAGGTTTTAGGTAAGAAAACAAAAGGGGAAGATCTTTATGTTAGATGTTGAAGATCTTTCACAATGATTAGAAGATTATGTTCCGAGTTTCCAAAGACACTAAACTATTACGATCCTTGGGTGTCTGTTTTTGTTATGTATTAAGTATTCCAAAAAAGTAATGTAATGTCCATGTACGTCAATTTTGGGTCTCTACAGTTGTGCTCATTTTATATATTTTTCTATATTTATGTAGTTTAGAAGTCCCTTAAGTTTCATCCCATCCCTTTTATGAAAGTCACCCGAGCACCCGAACCACCAATTGAGTTGCATTATACATCAAAGAACACATTCTCAACATATTCCAACACTCTAAATCCTGATCTAAGTCATCATTTGTAAACATCCCAAGATCTATAATAAAAAATTAAAACTCCCTCAAAAAATTAATAACCATAAAATTTGCGGGACATTATAGTATGAGGTTACCTCACATTGTGAAAGGAAACAAGAACATATCTGCCATTAGCTTCTCACACACATAGTAATAGTTAGAAGATGAATTTATATCAATATCTATATAGTATTAAATTACCAAATTGGTATTCTTAAAATAAAAAAAATTAGTGGCAATGAAGGATTTCAAGTTACTAGGGATGAAATCTCCGGAATTTCATCTATTGATGAAACAAATACTACCCATTGTAGTGCATGGCATATTGAAAATTTATGTTTGAATGTTTATCATCAAGTTTTTCTACTTTTTCAAACTATTTAAAATAAATTCCTTGATCTAAATTTGATTAATTTTTTGGAAAATGAATCTATAATCATAGTTCATTAACTGGGGATGTATTTTTGACTATTTTTTTGATATAATGGTACATATAATGATTCATTTCGTATAATAGATATAGATATTTGGGTACTCGTATTTACATTAGATGTGTCATTTTTAATGATATATGTAAATTATAAGGGTATATATTAAAAATATGATTCAAACAGAGGCCCTTAATTATTCAGAAATATATATTGGAAGAGGTAATTGAGTTCTACACTAACTACCTATATGATGTAGAGCACAATGGTCGCCTTATATCTCAACATCTGGGTGTAAATAATGAAGGTAAGGTAATCCATGGAATAAAAGTAAAATTAATTTCATGTGAAGTAGTGATGTGAGAACATTTATATATTTTGAATAACACAGGTGAGGTTTAACCATACATATTAGTACATATTTCTCAATTTAAGGTATGAAATATAAAAATTATAAAGGGATATGTTAAAAATAGAAATCAACCAGAGACATTAATTTTTAAAACATATATATTGGAAGATGTAATTGAGTTCTAAATTGACTACCTATATTAAGTAGAGCACAATGATCTCTTAATATCTCAGTATATGGATCTCTATAGTGAATGTAAGGGGATCCACGGAATAAATGTAAAATTAATTTCATGTGAAGTAGGGATAAAAGAACATTTATATATTTTGAATAACATAGGTGAGGTTTAACCATATATATCAGTATATATTTCTCAATTAAAGGTATGATATCTAAAAATAAATTAAATTTTTTTTATAAATTAATATAAAATTATATTTGTTTCATTATTTAAGGATAAAGTCAATATTTATTCATCAACATTAAAAATTTTAAAATGGGTTTCTAAATGATGATTTGTTAATGTGATCACAAGGTATAGTTTTTATATTAATTGTTACACATTTTACATAAAAAATTAGGACAATAAGAGTACAATTCCAAATAGTGGAGTAATGATCAATTAAAAAAATTAATTTTTCAAGCTCAAAGGATAGAAAACCCAATTTATGCAATAGATATATATTTTGGAGTTATAATGGATATATGAAGAATTTATTAAAATAAATTTCAAGTATTGATGTATATGTGTAACTGGGTTGGTAGTAACTAAGGTGTGAAATTTAATGATTAGGGACTTACACTTTTTTTGGAAAGATTTAGTTGTAAAGAGTAACCATCTATCATAACAAAAATATTAATTGGATATATTATATTATTGACCCATAAAAGAATCAGTGGTGCATCATTTTTAAAATGAAAATCATTTGAGAGATGGTGATGTGGATGATTTTATATAATCTAAGATTTCTTAAACTACTACATGTTTTTTAGAGAAAAAATTACTAAAATTTTGATATATTTCATGTAATATATTCTAATCATATAGAAGGGAGTTAAAAAACACTATTATTATTATTATTGTTTAGGTAATTTTTTTATAAAACTTTCACATTTTAAAAATCTATTTTATGTTTTCTATTTAGTTCTATAAATTTATATCATTTTAGTCATTTTTGTAATAATTTTAATATTTATTATTTTTAAATGCGCATTTTTTGGTTCAATAATCTTAGTATCACGATTTTTTTGTGATAATTTAATTGTATTAATAATTTTATGGTATGTAGTTATTTCTAGTTGTATTAGTTAATAGAATATATAGAATGTGATTTTTATTATAAACAACCAAATGTTTACTTCTAATTTTTTTTAATTTTATTTAAATACAGGTACATAGAATTGAATTTTTTTATATTTTGATCATATCATCCTTTTTATTGATTTTTTTGTTTATATGCTTAAGTTACATGTTCTTTTTGTAAGATAATCATGACATATTTATGAAAAAAATTGGTTCATCAAATTTCAGTGTGCCATTGAGGGATCAAGGTTGTTCAATAGAAGAGGAACGTTATTCTGGAGTCTGGTACTAGTGATCCTAGGTTGGATGGACCAAAGGAACGGGTTCAGTTTGATTATTTGTAGGACCAAAGCATCCTTAATACATAATCATCTTTTTCTATGGAGTCACCTAATATGGTGGGTGTTGGTGGTGAATCCAAATATACTATCCCCTTGAAAAAGGTATTACCTTTGAATTTTGATATAAATGTTCTGAATGTCTATAGAAGACTATAGAGTGATCTTGTTGAGTTAAATCTAGAGGTTCAAGGCCCATCTATGTCAAGGGATATTGATGGGGTGTGTAATACCAAAAAGTTTTAATAGGGAAACAATTTTCCAAAGGTTGCTTCACACATAGAGGCAATGAGACCAGGAAATGGAAGAATCAGAAGAGAGGGGTCATAAGAGAGAAGGACTTAGTGACGTGGTTATAAAAGGTGTCTCACGAGGAAAGGGTGGTAGGTGAAACTTGCAGCAAGGTTTGTGAGTTAAAATCCATAAGGGGAGGGGTTATGATCAGGAAAAGATCTATAAAGGGAGGATCTAACTATTAATCTAGAAATTTTATTTTAAGGTTTTGAGAGTGAAGGGATGCATCAAGATCTTGAATATGCTCAAGTAGATAACCTCAAATAGAGTAGGGATTTCCAAGGGAAAAGTGTAGTGATGAGTATTCTTGTCAATTATTTTGTGGAAGTGAAGAAGGAACCCAGGTTAGAGGGATAAATAGTCTGAGGAAGAGGAAGGACTGAATAGTCAATCATGACTCGGGGAGCTGTATCCTGAATAAAAGACAAAAACTGAAATGGTTAAAGGACTATTTCTACTTACCCAAACCAATGGAGACAAGATCTACCAAAAAGTAAATTTCCAAGCTGATAAACAATTATCCCAGTGTTATTGATAACAATTTTACTATTTTTGGTTAATATAATGACTAGGATAGTGAAGGAGGTTTTTTGGAGGCTTTTAGTCAGAAGAAGGAAGGATTGGTGGTGGGGAACCAATCTTCCAGCGTGGTCAACACTGACTGAGGTGAGGCTACAAACAATGGGGTGTTATGAGAACTTAATATTCAATCTGAGAAAGAAATTTTGGAGAAAATAATCTCTATTAATGCCTCAAAAGAGGATACTGATAAGATATCAGAGGGACTGCTACATGTGGACACTAATAAGGTGCATGCTGAGTGGATCAACAAGAAAGATCATCTTTTGGTAAGAGGATTCAATAAAGGGAAGATAAAGTGGGAGTAGTACATTCAAATATGCGACAAGATGGATTATTGGTTTGAAGAACATATCAAGTATGATCCAAATTCATAGGTAAATGGACTTTATCGGGAATTACATAGTAATAACACATCTAATAGAATTAAATTATATTTCCATGGTTCAGATATCTCTTATGGAATTTGAAGCACTGTATTTTTTACATTCATGGGTTCTCACTTTCCTTAAAAGTATTTTTAAATTAAAAGGAATGGTAGTTTTCAGTATATATTAGTTAACATATATATATATATATATCTTCTCTTCTATTATGGTGATTCAGACATTTAATTGTAATAATAATTTATTTTTAATCAAATACATGCATAAATAATTTCATTTATGTAGAATACATTTATTTAAATTATGGACATGGAGGAATAGGAACTGTTACTAAGGTATGGGTATATTTTTTCCAATAAATATTTATAAATAAATTATATAATGAAATTTAATTTTTGTTATTCAAATTTAGTTATATCACTTATTCTTCACTAGAGAAGATGATACTCAAAGCTGGTAGAAGTGGGATTATATGTTTACAAAAAATTTCACTTTCTCATGGGGAATAATGGTTTCTAATTGATTTTGATGATAATAATAACTCAATAGGATCAAATAAAAATAAATTCAAGAGTTATATATATATAAAGAGTCATTGTAAGATTTGTATATTTTATCCTAATTGGATAAGTGTTGACCATATAATGGAATATCATTTATGGGAGTGTATAATGGTAAAACACCATAATTTAATTTTTTTCATTGGTTCTCATATTATATATTTCAAACACATAACATTTGATCTATTAACTTATAAATGACATTATAATTTATTGATATGAATGAAATTAAGAATAGGTGGATGTCTTTTGAAGACATTTAATAGAAATATTTTAAATCAAAATTGACTTTGATTTATATTTATGGGACAAACTAGAATAAAAAATTTGGGCTCAAATATTTTTTTTAGATTCGTAGTTAGGGGATATGTTTATCACCAATATATTGTACAAAGCCTTTCTGGTATGATAAATCTTGATAAAAAAAGAATGTTGTGAAATTTTTTTATAACTATATGAAGCATTATTCATTTTATTTTAAGGAATAGATATCCAAAAGACCTCATCAAGAGATCTAGTCGTAGAATGTATACCCTCATACCAGATCACATGGTTAGTATAATTTCTCAATGGAGGAAATTATTATGGAAATTTTTTATGAATTAGGATGTAAATCTAATAACATATTAGAAGAGGTTCAATTTGGTCCCCCATCACCCACACTAACCTTGAAAAATTATAATGTTCTAGATTTATAAATAGGGAATGTTTCTTACGGATCCATCAAAATAAGTAACTCATATGAGTATAACAAATTAATTATTATTTTTCTTGAATATTAATATTTTGAAAATTTATACCCTAATATAACATTTATATATTTCATATCTGGATTTCCATTCGGATAAGGTGATTTAGGGGACCTTTATCCCTGAGGGTAGGATGTATATTCATGTGACTACTTTAGGAAGGTAAGAACACCAGAACCACATAAGTTGATATGAGTCGAGTGTTATTATTAAAAAAATTGGACATTATATTATGTGATTGAGTGAGTTATACTACAAGGAAGAGATATCTTTCTTTAAGGATAATATTTGAGAGATGAATTAGTAGATAAATGATCAAATTAAATCTTATAAAAAATAAATATTTATAGAAATGAAGAGGTAAGGGATGTTTTTTCATCTTTTCTATCCATATCCTATACCGTCTTCTTTTAGAACCAACTATATACTATGATTTTCATACTGGGGATCACCTTATAAATATTGTAGCATGCAGAATCATACATAATTTAGGGGTTATATACATCATCAACTTATGTATTTGGATCAAGTGAGAGTATTGGTGAATGATATTATTGATCAAAATACTCTAGTTTCATTACTTACTTAGAAGGTGTCCATGGTTGGAGAGAGTATGGGTCATTTTTTACTCTAGCTAGCTAGCATTGTTCGTTAGTTGGAATAGGAGGTATGTTTTTTTTTCAATTTTTATTTAATTTTTATTTAAAATTAAATGTAATATTTTCTTATATTTACCTTATATAATAGTTTCTAAGATATAAGGAATAATTTTTAAGGAAAAATATTTTTTAGGAAGTAAAACCTTCAGATACTCCTTGATTTGGTTAAAGTTTAACTATATTGGTAGAGAAATTTTTATATTACTGGATTATTATGTATTTATTATGATTTTTGAAAAGTGTATGGGAGACTATTTTCTAAGAATATTTTAAAAAATAAACTAATATGCTATTATTTCTTATGAGCTCTCAGTACCCATGTAGAAATTGTTTTCCATGAAAGTAAATATCAGTTTCAATTTTCATTTCATTAAGTGAATATAGATTACAGTGATTTTTCTTATTACTTTCCTAATTATGTATCTCCACACTCTTTTTATATTAAAATCGATAACATCCATATATGGTATTTTGAATCCATAATTCATTTAAATAGAAATTTAATACCTATAGAATCCAAATGGACTTAAATAAATATATATATATATATATATATATATATAATATTGAGAAAATAGAGATTATGTGTTGGTTTCATCCATTACATAATTGGTAAGAAGACATAAATAATTATTAAATATTAATAATTATATTTTATTTCATTTTTAGCTTTTGAAATTTTATATCACAATGGTTGTTATGTGTATTCTACCCAAATGAATGGTTGTTATATTTTATGTTCTATTTACAGGGTGAACTTCAAGATAAATTTCAATATGTGTTGGATTTTTAAGTTTTATTCTATTCTATTAGTATTATATTGTAAATTTTCCATGCTACATCTATTTTTCTAATTAATAGATGAAAATAGAAAAACCCATGAAAGTTGTTTAACAAGGATCACTAGTCGATAATGAATCCAAAATCAAATGAATTATGTGAAATTGAAGTTAGGTAACTTTTTATATTATTTGAAACTTATTATATGTTACATATATTGTTTTTATTATTTTTAAAGTATAGTTACATAACCACAATGTCCTCATCTAATAGGAAGTGTAAAATGATATTATTATGTTTTATGATTCATTAATGAGATTATCATTACCAGGGAAATAATAGATTTTAATAAGGTTTGTTCTATTACATGTGATATGTTATAAATTTTAAAAGATGTATTATCGAAATATTTATTATTATGAATTTTAAAAAATTAATTATTTTTATAGGTTTTTGGGGATGTTTCATCATATTTAGGATAATAATTAAACTAAATTCAAGGATTATTTATATACTACACTTTACGTTTGATTAATTTATAAATGTATATACAAAAATTTGATAATTTAGTAATGTTTTCAATAAGTTTTTGTTCTTATTTTTTTTGATTTTTATCATTAGTTTTTATGTTTATTGTTCAACTATTATTATCTTAAGATGTTTCTTAATAAATCATTATGTTTCAAAATCATATTTTATAAAACCCTACATCAAAATCACCACTATATGTTTATATAGACACACATTCGACGTAATGTTTTAATGAAATCTTGTCAAAAGTCCTTTCAATGTTGATTTTTTATTAAAACTGACATCAAAATGTACATTTAATGTTGGTTTGTTAAAAAATTTCATCAAATTTCTCTATATATATGAATATATGAAGGGAATTATGATTTCAGTTATTATAAAAGTTGACATTGAAATTAATTTTTGATGTCAATCTTTAATCAAAGATGTTAAAATGATACTTTTAATATTGTTCTCATTCATATCACTTTTAATCGATGTGAAATTTTAAAAAAATGTAAAATGGTAATATTTTAGTAGTAAAACACCACCTACTTCACATGATCGGGACACTATTTTCTCTCATATGGACCCATAAATCATCTATTACCATGATAACGAGTGACCCAATCCTTAAGTAACATGTGAAACATTACCTAGGTGAAGACACTAATCCTGACCACTTTAAATAAGATCTTAAAACTATCAAGAATCTAGTTATCCTTGTTATGTATACTTAATAATATAAAAATAGAAATGGTATTCTAATCCAATGTAAGTCCCAACTATTTTTCAATGGTTCAAATCACCCATGTGTTCAATCATCCTTATAGTTAATGTTACCAATGGATAGGATACAAAATCAAATGGACTCAAATATAGTGTAAGACCAAAGAAAATATTCACTTGACACATTTACCAAGTAATTATAGAAATTTACACTCATGGATAATTCTCAAACTAAACCATTTATAGATATCCTTCACTTATAAGTCCATTATACATGAATTTGGACTGATAAGAATAGGTCATTGTCATATGAATTTAAACTGTAATACGTTGTTGTCCAAGACAAAAAAAAATTAAATTAAAATATATGGACATAGAAAAAAAGAGGAACTCCATTGGTCCTAAATGAATTACCTTAAAAGGAACTTCATTGGTCACGATAGTATAACCATGAAAGTAATTATCATGGGATTTATCACTCTAACATTAAATCTATGGATTAGATCACTAAATAGAAATTAACTACGTAGATATTGATTCTCTTCGCATGGAAACATAGGTATCCATTATCATGGGAATAATCCCAACTCTAGGACTTCTACCAATAAATTTTATGGAAATAAATTATAGGGTTACCAATTATGTGTCATTAAATGAGAGTGGCATAGACCAATGAGAGTGGAATATGGAAAAACTCTAATTCATATATATGGAGAAACACCAACTCATATAGATTTTCACATCAATTCAAAGTATGATAACGGTAACTGATATTGTTACTTGGAAATATATCATCAATAAATCTTAAATTTATAAAATATTCTCAAACTAAGAAATAATACCCTTCATGGAATGAGTTTACATCTCATCCTGTTGATCATGATGTGTAATTCAAATCATCATTAGCTCATACTTAATTCTTCTAACATTTTTAAATCAGATTATTACTAAATAAGTGGTATATATTAATGAAGTAGGAAGAAAACATGGTGATACCATTGTGAAATTATTTTAACTGTGAAAGATATCTATTGACCATGACCTCTTATTTGTGATATTGAACTAATGAGTTCCTTATTTTGGTATCTTCCATCTTATTCGCATCAAATAAAACTATATACATCAAAAAATGAATCATCAATCATTAAATACACCATTCATGTTGGGGTAAACTACAATCAAGCTCAATTTATTGCAACTCACCAATAAATAAATCCTAGATCCTAAGTTTATGTCATAATGACATCCATGACCCCACAAACATGATATGAAATTTCACCAATTTATACATTCTGAATCTATGTAGTGACTAACAATTTTTTTTAATACAACCAAAAAGGATATATTCAAACATTGGAGGTGGATTATGAAAATACTCAAGAGATAAATTTCTATAGACCATCCTGTCAATGATGGGACAATGGAAGATAAGTGGACCATGTTGCTACATTGGGAGTCTAACACTAGATAAAAAAAATTCTTAACATACTTATATTATTAAGATAGAGAAGTATTTTTATTACATCCCTATAGTCACCAAAAATATTACTAGGAGGTCTCCCAACAACTATTATCTCCACCATCACTACTCAGCCTCAATCCCTCAAGAGACAAAAAATGAAAATGTTTTCATTCCAATTTTAAAAACTAGGGCACTAGGGAGGGGGAACCCTTGAGGTATTCAACCATCATGCCATAAAAGTAGGCCCATGCTTAAATGTCTATAATTATTTTTAACACTCTCTATTATATCTTGGTGGTGACACAATGATGACTCTATGTCACAATTGGATAACAACTTCAAATAACATCAAGAAAGGTATTAGTGGTTGATTAAGAAAGTATCATAATAATGAGTGAAAATGGAAAATAATATAGAGGTCCACCCCATATTGACATTTCAAAAATACCTAGATTTCAACCCTATATGACTCTTTATAGATATATTTCCCATGATAATGGAATGTGTATCACTTAGGTCTTACACATGACTAAAATTGATAATTCAGCAACCATAGAGGTCATCTCCATGGTCAATAATAAGGGGGAAACCTTATATGTTATCCCTCATGTCCTCATTTTTAATTTTCTCCTCATAATAATATGAAGGTTAACCATAAAAGTCCTCCCTTTGAAAAAATATTATTCAATTGTCATAGAGGTCCACTACATGATTCTAGTTGTGGAGGTCTATCCCATAATAAAATGATCAACTAGTAAGGATATACTTTAATTTTTCACCAATTATCAATAAAAAAACATTGATGAAATCCCTTTGTTGTTCAGGAAGAAATAAAGTAAAATTGGAGGTCTTCATTATTGTGACAACAATAAAATTAACATCCATGGAGGCCCTCTATGTGGTAATCAAGAAAATAGCTATGTACATCCTTAATAAGGCTCGAGACATTAAGGTAATCACCAAAATTAAATGATCATCCTATATAAAGTCCCTCCCTATGAATTAAATCAAATAAACATTGACCATACTGGTCCACACTTGGGAAATCATGTAGGGATCTGAAATATAGGTCTTCCTAATGATGGTAAACTAAAAAACAATTACCATGGTGGTCTTGATATTAGTTATTATTATGAATTTCCTCCTCATAATGTAACATAACATTAATATAAAGGTCCTCCACATGTGAATGTGATTCTAAGACATCCCACATACTGATAGGAACATGAAAAACTAAAATCACATACACTAGGCACTCCATCATATACCAATAGAGTTTTATCACAAAAAATTAGAAAACCAAGACCATAATTATCACCCGTGAATCCTCATATTGTGAAACTAATGACGTAGTAGATTTCATCCAAAATGATTCTAAATCTATTGATAAAAAAGGGGAAATGAAATTTATTGTCAAATAAGTATGAAGTACTACTCAGAGAACATGAGTAACATTCTTATATTATGTGAAGATAAATGGTGCAAGATAAAATAACTTTCATGATCTATCTCATTGATACTCCCTGGTATAAAATTACCATGACCATGGATGAAGAAGGTGAAATTCATCTATATTTAAACCCATGGGATGTATTTCAGAAAATTAATTCTAAGAACCTTATTTATAAAGAATATTCTAATCCTCTAAAATCATTGGATGATCAGTGTCATCATATGATTTGGTCAACATTTCAATGACCTAGAATTTGAAATTATTAAAGAAGTGAAAGTTTCTTTAGTAATCCCACATTAATGGAATAAATAAACTTCATAAAATAATTTAGAAAATATTATTTAATATATTCATAATAGGGTGATGTCAATAATGAACATTTTAATTCATTCCACTTAACAGATTACATGATTCATTAGGAAAAGAAGCTTGCAATTCCCTCTTTTAAAGCCAAGTCTTAGGTCTTGGATATGGGTATCTTGTTGGTTGAACCAATGAAATCATATCATCCCTAGATCTCAAAAAAAGTAATACTCAATAAGAATAACCCATTGAAAACTTTTTAATCAATCTAAAATAAAAGTAATGTAGGAAACCAATTTGTGGAAAGAAATTTCTATGAATTTTTAAAAACATTTATAATTTATGCTATACCCATCCAATTCCAATTTTCAATCCCAAAATTCAAGGTGATATATATTAAAGTATTTAATTGTAATACAAAGAAGGTAAATCCCATAGGACCAAGAGAATTTTCACCTCCACTTCTACAACCCCAAACACTAAACAAACAATAGGGTCTAGTCCACCTCCTCTAAGGAAGTTGGACTTCTCTGAGGTGGGATTTGATCTAAGAGAAGAACCTCTATGGTTTGACCCACTATTATTATATGAATAAAACCCTCCATCAGGGTTATGTTTAGTAGATATTATGGGAGTTTTATTATATATGACCATTCTTGAAAATTTTTCTGTTTCATCTCAATATGAGTGCTAAGGGAGGGAATTGAATCCTCAAATGTATCATAAGTACAATAAATCTTTTAGTAGGGAATTATCAAAGGAATATTATAATATACCCCTTAATACTTAAACATCTACTATGACCATTACTAATCTATCATAAATGAGGATTTAATTTCTAACACATGATTCACATCAAAAAAATTTGTTGATGAAAGCCTAAAAGATAATAGGAACCATTATATTAATGTATAGAAACATGAAGAGGATGTGTCTATTTTGAATATGGTCTTCTCTAATGCGTGAGAAGGAAATTTCCTTAATAAAAATAAAATAAAAACTTTTAATTGTGGTTCATCATTAAACATCCTATCATCACCGATGAAAAATGATTCAACAATGGAAAAATAAAATACAATTATAGTTTCATCTATTTCCCACCCACCACCTGAAGAAATATAGGCTCATTATACTATGTAAAACATTTCATGATACATGGATTAGTAAAATATATTGAGGAAACCTAATACTAATCTACTCAGTTGGAACATAACCACTAAGTGAAACTCTTCAACTAATTTCATTATAGCTCCCATGGATGACCCAATTAAATAAAAGGATATTTATTAACCCACATGGTTAGAGTCAATATATACAATATACCTGAGGTCACATCAACAATTTTACTTTAACTATGTGCCACCTGATTGTCAAGAATTTTCCTCCACTAGTGAAAAAACCCCCACTAGTATAGGTGAGTTATCCTAGTAAAACTTAGGTATATTACCATCCATAATTGTAGTCATTAAAACCATATGAGGCTCTTATAAGTATTCCCACTTGGTAACTAGATCATGTAGTAATACCAAAAGACATTTTTAATCCATTTAATCCCTTTCTACTCAAATGGAAACTATGAAACTTTGATATTAAATCATAAATATGGAGATAAAATCAAATCTATAATGGGTATATTTGACTCCTCCTCTACCAAAATTTGTGAATATCATTATCTTGATGTTCAATGGCATGATATACCTGAAAAAAAATTGAATTTCAAATCATTATGTGGTCCTATGATGGGAATTTCATTAAATAAAGTAGTAGTGAAAATCATATTGTTTTTCAAAAAAATAGAAGTACTTGATTTTTTCATGTATAGAGACCTAGTAGCCAAATAAAATGAATGTAGGTAAGAACTTCCTCCTTATATCCTCTATCACATTAGTTAAATGTTGATTTGGAAGGTGATTCTTGGTCTCTAAAATTTTAATTAATTTCGAAATGTGAGGGTTTTGGACTTCCTTCATAGATGGAAAGGTTTTAAATATACCCTAAATATGAAAATTCCCAAATATTAGTTGTTATAAAACTATAAAGATAATCTCAAAGATAAACTATAAATGTCTAATATCCTTCAAAAATATCCAGAAAGATTCTAAGAATTCACTACATTTTCAAAATATTTGAAATACCCTTTTTATTTTTCTAAATATAAATCTTGGTTATAATCCTTAAAATAAGGTTAAAAATCTAAAAGGGTAGAAACGAATAATTTCACACTAAAAATATCATATATTTTTGTTATAGATTCAAAAATTGAAAACTATATGTTAGTTCCTTTTTTGGAAAGAAACCGTAATTCCATCATCATGATGATAATAAAGAAGAAAATTGATTAAAATTTAAGGATAGATAGAATAAAGATAATTCATTATGAAAAGAATCAGTCCCAAAGTATTTAATTTAATTATTTGAGAAGAACATGATGAAATTTATAGAAAGTAAAGAGGACCAATAAATATGTGCAGAATGATCACCCTCCCTTACCATTAGATAATAGGGAACAACATTCAGTATTAATTCATCCTAAAGGACTTTCTACTGAAGATTATAGAAAGTGTACATGTAAAGTTTGGTTATCACCCCCATAACATTTGAATCATGTGACTGTTGTTCCATCAGAGGAAGAAGAAGAGTTTTTGGAAGTACCAAATAAAAATTCATAAAAATTTAATGATTGGATGACTATAAAATCAATAAAGAACACAAATTTCATAATCATGGAATGACTGAATCATTAAATTTTGAACCAAATTCACCCTAAAATACCTAAGGTGATATCTTAATCTACACAGTTCACCAAAATTTGACTCAACTGGAATCAAAAAAGAAAATTATTTTAATAGGATACTATATGGTCAACTAATATAGACCAAACTCTTCTATATTAACTTCCCTCGTCACTAAGAAGATGTGAGTACCCCCCCCCCCAAATAGAATTTTCATTTGATGGGGATCCATAATATGGTTCTATTAGCATTTACCCCTAACATACCAATTAACTAATGAAGAGGAATATTATGAAGTAATTCATCCCAATAGTAGTCATTGAGGAAACCATAGATGAAAATGTGAGGTCATGGTAGTATTCACTGTTCATACATCATTCTCACTGAAATCATACATGTACCTAAGACCCAATGATAGGTTCCACAATGGGAAATATTGGTGTATCCATATGATCATGATACTTATAGGGGTTTTCTTGAGTGAATCATATTGGTATAAAAATTACTGGGAAAAAATTATACAATTAATATCAGGAGTTGAGAATGTTAACATATATTGAACATAAAAAAGGCATATCCTAGTATATAAAAAGTGAGGGGTCCCTTAGTTGGGAATGGTTCTATAATAAAAATCTTTTTAATTCATACCCTCTATAGTTAAAAAGACAATGAAGATGACTTATCTCCCTCCAACATGATTATCCAACGATATGACATGATTAAGAAGAAGCCTCTTAGAAATATTTTTTTTTTCAGAACCCCAATTTTGAGACCTCATATAAAATTTGGAATGCAAAGTGGTCTTATAAGACATAGATTTCAATTCCATTATTATATGACCTTTGATTCATATACAAACAGTAATTCCCTAATAAAATCACAAATAACAAAAGTATTCTATTAAAGGGAATGCTAGGGCAATTTATGGTGATAGTTCCACTTTTTAATTTTGTGATTCCCAATACCTTGAACTAGGGAATTATATAAATGGGTGGGAAACATTATTTAGTGAATGATGAAATGAAAATAAATTCTCTTAATATGCTAGAAGAATCCAAAATCAATCCATGGATCATATTCAATAAGGATTTTATGTTTTCTATTAATTATATTTAAGAATTCGAATCCATAATTGGGAATAAATTGGTTCATGTTAACCACTAATATGGACCCTTCAATTACATTCCTTTCTTATGATGGTTAAGAGAATGATTCTATTAATCAACCTTCATCAAGAGAAGAATATAATCCTATGAAAGTTATATGGGTTAATAAGGAAATTAAGTGTCTTTATTTTAATATAGGTTTAACAGATATTTTTCAATATAAGAAAGGATATTTTACTCAATTGATATGAATTATTAGAGAAAATAATGTAGTTTAGGAACCATAACCTCTATTCATATGGTGTCATACACACATGATGAACACTAACACTCTGATAATGGATATATTCATGATGCGAATGATGAAAATCCTAAACTATACCCTAAAGTTCAAAGAGTAATCTTATATTCCACTATTGATAGTAACAAAAATAAAGAGATCAGGGATGTACCTTTATCATTAAAATAAGGTGTTTCCACTACTATGGATGAGAATAGACAAGTAAAATTTAATATTAAATAGGACCCCCATTCAACACTAATTAGTGCATCCATGTCATATAAAGAATATAAATATTACAAATCATTTAATGAGAGAAATTAGGATGTGTTAATATGGAATTACATAGAGATTCCCAGGCTAAATCCTTAGGTAGATACTCATTAAATGGTATTACTACAAAACTATTGTAGTTGTAAACATAAATCAAGGAGAATGAATCTTATTTATGACAACAAGGTAAAAGCTTATGTTGATAAATGGATCAAATATAACTTCATCTGGGAGTTTTACTACCCTAAGTAATTCCATAACATTGTTCTAGTTAAGAAAAAGAATAGGAAAATAAAGATCTATATCGACCTCATGAACATAAATTTACAATGTTCAATGGATGATTTTGTCATCATAATCATAGAACATCTAATCAATTTCACAACCTACATGTAATCGCACTACATCAAGGAAGGTTGTAATAGTTACTACATGATCAAAATGTATCTCAAAGATGGAGAAACTCATTATATAAATGAGTTTTTTAATCCTTCTTTTGAAAATAAAAATACACATTACATTGAATTTGAGCTCACATGAGGATTTTTATTATATTACATTTATATAAAAACATAATTTTAGATTTTTTATGTTCTTATGAACCAAGGACATCTATATAATCTATTAAACATTGATAAGATACATAGAATGAATTTATTCAAAAAAATATTTTATTATTATTTTTTTAATCTATCCAAAATAACTCCGTAGATTTAGTTACCCAATGTATATAAAATGTACCCAAGACTTCTTGGAATGGAATATACTAAAAATTACCAATCCATTCATGCATCATCTCCCTACCCTTGAGTGCTCCTGATTGCATTTAGTTGTCAGTGGTTTCTAATATCATCCATTTCGATGGTTTCATTATTAAAGATCTTATTTTTTTATATGTAATGGAATCATTTGATCATACGTAATGGATGAAACTTATGTTGTGGTATTTGTATCTTTAGAATGGTTTTTTTTGATGAAGTCATAATGTGTACTTTTCATTGATTAGACTGATGAAATAGAATCTAAGGTATTATTCTACATTATATCGATACTAATTTCAAATAAATTATAAGTTCATATGTTATAACTTATCATATATTAAGTTGATGAAGTTACTTATGCCAAACATGGAAACCTTTGTCCTTAGGGTTGTACCTCTTTCCTCTTTGTAATAAAATAAAAGGGTTCACTAAATATGGAATATTTACTAATAAATATTCTTTACTAAATAATTTTTATTTTTACCCAAAAATATTTTTTTCTAATATATTTCTTTAATTTATGATTGTATTTATTTTAATGTTTATGTATTTTATCTTTTGAGTGATTATTTTTCACTATATATTTTACTTGTTTACATTGATTCACTATGAATTGTACTTTCAAAACAATTATGATTCTAAGTGGGATAGAAATTTTAAGACTATTTTTAAATTAAAATCACCTCCTATTGAAGATTATATAGATTTATATAATCAGATAAAAAAATAAACTTACTTTTGGGAACCCTGAGGGGTATATTTATATCAAGCGATTCCATTTAGTTTGAAAAATACTGGAACTACCTACCAATATTCCGTTTAACAAATTTTCATTTTCTTATAGGGGAAGATAGTGAAATTATATATGGGTGACCTGGTAAAAAATTTACATCAATGTTGAAACCACCTCAATGACCCTGAGGAAGTGTACAATAAGCTACATAAATATATCTTGAAAATGAACCTTCTAAAATGAATATTTTAGGTGAAATCAGAAAAAATCCCCATGTTTATAGCATTCCATCACTATAGCATAGTTGAATCAATGAAAACCAAGATGATACATGACATGAGTCATTATAAACACCTTTTATATATGATTTAAATTCAAGTGATTATTTCTGATATAATATGATTTATTTAAAAACTCATGAATAAATGTTTACCCTATATAATTTTAATGAAGAAAAGGTTAACTTATCAGTGTGATGAAGATTATAATATGTCCTTTGATGACCAATATAGGTATCTTCTACTTCTTCAATATTTATTTAACTCCTAGAAGGTAAATATTTCATCCTGTGTACAAAAATTGGTGAGATGTTTTTTAGTTCCCTCCATTCCAATAAGAATTATACAATCAAGAAGAATGTTGTCTACTACCTCGACAGAACAATGTTAAAGGGTAAAACCCAATATGCTAATATCAAAAATAAATGTCTCGCATTGATATTTACATTATAGAAAAATTATTATTACATAAAACACCAAAAATTCAACCAAATTTATCATATAGATATGCTCATGTATATATTTAGTCATCCTATTCTAATTTGGAAATTAGCAAGGTGGGTTGTTATCTTATAGAAATTTGAAATCTTATTTATATCGTATAAGGAAATCAACAAAAAAAAGTAGTATTATATTTTAGTATAGCATACCTTACACCATATGAACCACTATTAGACATGAAACTCCCAAATGAAGATTTTTTATCCTTCCACAAAACATACCAAACATGATAAATTTATTTTGATGATACTTCTCGATGTTATAATTGGAAAATTATGGAGGATTCAAGAATCAATCAAGTTGGATAGTGGATTGTTTTTTCTCAATAAATTAAATACTTCCATATTATTTTCTTATAAAATAGTGGTTTACCAATAATGAGGTAAAATATTAAGATCTCATCCTAGGTTTTAGGAACTAGAATTGTGGATACTAATTTCATGATCAAACAACTTGGGTGATTCATTGTTTGTAATAAAATAATGATATGGGGATTATGCCATTAGGAAATAAGAATTAATAACCCTATTCAACTATGTACATTATTTATTTTCATAGTTTCATTTGGATCATGTGTTTATTGATATTTCATTCTCACAGAATTATTATGTCTATGTGTTGGAACATGTTTCTATAGCACTGAATAGTCTACATCAGGATGAGAGCGTGATTTATATTTCACATCACAAGGTGTTCTCTCTATTTATCAATAATGATATAGGGAATATTAATGAAATTAGTGTAGGTTCTGGGCGTACCAGAATCACAGGATAGGTGTGTACCCTACTATGAAAATTTTCATAATTGATGATTAATCCAGAATCAATACAACGATGAACACCAATATCCATGGAATTGAATACAAGATAAAATAAAAAGGAGAGAACCCATAACTAAGAAGAGAGGATCAAAAAATTTTGTTTATAATTAATTATATTAAATTAAAGAATTACCTCCAAGGTGATTCTTTCTTCGTTGATGTGTTTGACCAAGGGTTCGAGGCGAGGATTCATTACGATGTATAGTCGAAGGATAAGAATCCTCTAGCGGTGATCAACACATGATCCACGTATCTCCTAACATCTTTGAAGGAGTCTCTGGGTGATAGCACGGAAGATCCTTGTGCTTGCGATGTTCGCCTTTGATCACCTTGAGAATTTCTTCCAATGTGTTCTCATTGATCTGTTGGAGGAGGATATCTCTCATTCCTTAGAGAATTCTTAGAGAGGGAAGTGTTCTATAGGATCGAGATATTTTCTTCAAGGATTTTGTGAACACAATGATTGGTTAGTTGGTGGAATGACCCCTTGGTTTATATTGAGAATAATAACATAATAGACAATTTAATTTACTAGGTAATAATAAGTAATTAGTAGAGGTGCTATTACATAATTTATTATTCCATGTAAAAAACCCTTGTAAAATAATATTATCAATGTTATTATTTCCATGACATGTACATAATGAATTTAATTCACCATGTAATAATAAATAATTAGCACAGGTGTCGTTACTTAATTTATTATTTCATATGAAAACCCCATGTCAAACAATAAAAGAAATGATTTTATTTCCATGACATGTTCTCAACTTTCACATAATATTTAAATATTATTTTAAAAAATAATATTTAATATTATTTCCCCCCAGACCCATAACTTAGTCCTCCAATCCTCTTCAATATTTATCAGGCCTTGGATAATGAATATTTATTTATTAAATAAATATAACATTATTATTTGCTAATAAATAAATATTCTGTCTGGAATATATATTGTTTTGAATAACTAGAAACGAAATAAATTAGATCATACATAATTAAATAATTATTAAACCACAATCTAGAATAATAATTATTAATCCTTTTAAATAAAAAAAATTAGCTGAGATACTGGCTACACATAGTGTGTGGCCCTCTAGGACTCTTTCTCGCTGGAATTAGTTGGGCTTGCCATAAATACATGATTTATATCTTGTAATGGGTCAAGGAACCCAAGAGAAAGAAATTTATGTCACAATGATATGTCATCTCATATGAATGCTTATTGTATAATATTATTTCTTTTTTCCTGATATCTCCAATCAAGCGGGTTGCATGTAAGTGTCATCAACCCATGGGATCTATTTATCATTCGTTGAATTATCATAAGATAACTTTCCAAGATAACACTATGGAAAATGATTTAGATAGGATATATCATTTCAATCAAAGGTCATGAGATATATACTTCCGTAGAAGTGAAAAATCCTTTTTTGCATTATTCAGTAATGCACTATTACTCGTGGCATACCCAACATATCCTACCTCACCGTGAACATCTGTCATCACATTTTTTTTCAATACATCTATTTGAATGAGTCATAATATCCATTAATAATAATATTAATGTCTAAGAACAAATACACATGTCTGCATATAGGAACATCTAATGACACTTATGAATGAGGATTTCCTATGGGCGAGTCATGTTCTCATAATATCATCCTAAATATTACCAAGGGCACACTCCATGAGAATATGTCTCAAAATTTCATGAGTCTACACCCTTGATAGCATGTATCACTTGTTTCCCTTAAAATGATATCATCTATCCATGGAAAATATATTTAAGAATAATGTCATGGCACTTATGGGTTCTCATCATAGCAAGGATGTGCAATAACTTTTTAGTGTGAAAACTATTATTAGGATATTATCGCATACTATGTCACATATATGAACAATCATAATGTGATAAAGAGTTTATTAATATCCATCCAATGAAAATAGGTTTATCATAAAGTACAAATAAGTTGGTTTCTAGGGAATCAACTCCAACAGACTCACACTTGCAATAGTTATAACTACTAAAAACCTTCAATCTGCTAGTTCTCACCTGATATTCATGATTCTGTTGAGATAGAACTTTAGTCAAGGGGTCAATTTTTTTCTATTCCATGGACACTTTACTCACTGCAACTTCACCCCTTTTATAAAAATCCCCCAGTTTGTGATACTTTTAATGTACGCGCTTCTTCCCTTGATGTGACCTTGGCTCTTTTTCAAGAGTCGCCACTGCAGTACTATCACAATAAAATGTAATGGGATCTTTACTTATATGAACCACATTAAACTCCTGAACAATGTTTTGAATCCATATGGATTCTTTGGCTACATAATAAGCTCTTATATATTCGGAATCCACTGTAGAATTAGAGAAAACATTCTTCTTTGAACTCTTCTAGCTCACAACTCCTCTGTTGAGATAGAAAACATATCTTGATTACGACTTCAGATCATTCTGATCTATCTAAAAACCAGCATCTGAATACCCTGTTATAAAAATCTCCTCATATCCTCCATACACTAGGAACATATCCTTAGTTCTTCTCATATACATAAGTATATTCAAGACAATAGTCCAATGTTATTCTCCTGGATTTGATTGATATCTACCTACCATGCCCAATGCATAGGAAACATCAAGTATGGTACATAACATGTTATACATGATAGATCCTATCACTAAATCATATAGAATCTTACATGTCCTATTATTCTTGTGTTGTTTCTGGGGACACATTTTCTTGGAAATATGTATACCATGTGACAATGGAACCAATCCCCTATTGGATTATTCCATACTGAATCTCTTTAGTTTCTGGTCAATGCATGTACTTTGACTTAGTCCATGCAACCTCTTGGATCTATCATGAATGATCTTGATCCCAAGAATGTAGGATTCTTTTCCTAAGTCCTTCATGGAGAATCACTTATTCAACCCGTCCTTGACTGATTACAATACTATTATATCATTTCTAATAAGAAATATGTTGTGAACATACAATACTAGGTTAACAACCACATTACCATTAAACCTATTGTAAACACATGGCCCACATTCATTCTTAATGAAACCAAATACTATTATGGATTCATCAAATCTAATTTTCCATGATCTGGATGCTTTACTTAATCCATAAATTAATATCCAGAAATTTCATACCCTGTTTGCATCACCAAGTGTCACAAACCCTTCTGGTTGTGTCATATAGACATATTCTTAAAGGTTCCTGTTAAGGAATGATGTTTTGAAATCCATCTACCAAATCTCATAGTCATTGAAAGATTCTATGGAAAGTATGATTATTATGGATTTATACATGGAAACTAGTGATAAGGTTTCATCATATTCAATTCCTTGATGCTATTTAAAACCATTAGCAACTATCCTTGATTTATAGATACTAACTTGACCATCCATGTCAAGTTTCTTTTTGAATACCCATTTACACCCAATAGGTTTTACATAAACTAGAACATCAACCAAAAACAAAACATGGTTATGATACATGGAATCCATCTTAGAATTTATCGCTTCTAGCCTTCTTGAAGCTTCTAAGCTCTCTACAGCTTACTTGTAGGAGATAGGTTCATCATTGTCTAACATTAATGAGTCACCATCCTCGGTGACAAGGAAACCATATCTCTCTAGTTCTCTTACCTATCTTTTTATCATACACAGTACTTTTGTTTCAGGAACTACCTCTTCAATGGGGACCTATGGAACTTGTTCCTATACCTACTTTTTTATATCTTGAGCATCAAATTGACTAAAGTCAATCTTTCTCTCACAATCCCTTTTGAGGATGTGATCCCTCTAAAGAAAGACAACCATTTTGGAAACAATCACATTCTTTTTTGAGAGGTTGTATAGGTAGGATCCATTTGTTTCCTTGGGAAACCATATAAAGATACACTTTATTCCCTGGGGTGATAGTTTTTTGTATGAGAAAGCCTTAACAAATTCCTCACATCCCCATACACATATATGTGAAAAAGTGGGTTTCTTTCCAATCTATAACTTGAAGGGAATCCCATTTTCTTCCTTATTTGGTACTTGTATTAATGTGTATGCTGCAATTTTTAATGAATATCCCCAAAAGGATAATGAAATATCTAAATGACTCATAATTGACCTTACCATGTCCAACAAGGTAAGGTTCCTCCTTTCCCTACACCATTCCACTATGGTGTTTATTGTGGAGTGGGTTGGGGTAGAATCGCAGACTCCTGTAAAAGGTCAATGAACTCATGGTTATAATATTCTACAGCTTGATATGATCAATGCTTTTTTATCTTCTTACCAAGATGATTATCTACATAATTCTTGAACTCTTTGAATTTATCAAAGGAATCAGACTTATACCTCATTATGTATACATGGCCATATCTACTCAAGTCTTCAATAAAAGTGATGATGTAAGAATATCCACCTCTAGCTTCTACTAAAAATGGTCCACAAACATTAGTGCGTACCAATGATAAAAGATATGTGGCCCTTTCACCCTATCCAAAAAATGATGGTTTGTTCATTTTACCTTTTAAACAAGTGTTACATCTATAAAGTGGATTTAACGTAGAAGAGTCTAAATAACCATCTTGACAGAGCTTTGACAGGCGCTTTTCATTTACATGACCAAGGTGGTGATGCCACAACTAGGTGTTGTATGAGTCATTTGAACTTGGTTCGCTATCAATTACCAACACATGGTTCTTGTAATTTAATACATAAAAACCATATTTTAAATGCACCATACCATAACAAATGTTTTCCTTATAAAAGTAAAAACATTAATTTCTGAACATCAAAATAAATTCATCCTTATCTAAAATTGATACAAAAATTATGCTCAAGGTAACACTAGGTACACAATAAAGACAATGTAAAACCTATATAACTCCTGTCAGAAATTTGAGGTGGTAGTCATCATTGGAAAGAAAATCCAACCTCACACCATTGAAAGCTTTCAGATCCACCTCTCCTCTAGAAATTTTCTAGAATCTAATTGGTTCCAACATTTGAATATATATGTGAGCCCCACAAGCAGTATCTAATACCCAATGTGTAGAAATTGAAAGATTTCACTCAAAAAAAAATTCACCTTTGGCTTCCCCTTGCTTCTTGGTGCAGTTCTTCTTCTAGTGGCCATACTTTCCACATGAAAATCATACATCCTTCTTTTCTTTTCTCTACCTCTGGATCTTATTCTTCTTAGACACATGGTGCTCAGTGGCTTTAGATTGTTTATAAATATTATTACCCTTTTCCTTTTCCTTCCTCTTCCTATTCACTATAAGAACTGTGGGTTTTTCATGCCCCATTTCCTCATCAAATTGGAGAATCATGGTAAGAAGCTCTGAAAGACTCTTCTCATTATTTCTCATATTATAATTCACAATAAAACCAGATAAGGTATTAGGAAGTTATGATAGTATGAGATTTGTTCGCAACTAATCTAGGAATTTAATCCCTAATATGTATACACGCTCAATGTAGCCAATAAGATTGACTACATGTGGTCTAGATGGCATAGAATATCCAATATTAGTAGTGAAAAATGCATTAGAGATCTCATACCTCTCTTGTCTCTCATTATATTGATAGATATCCCAAAGGTGATACATCATTCTATAAGAATCCATTTCCTCATGTTGCTTCAAGAGATAATTGTTCGTGGATGATAGTATGAGGCACTCAACATCTGCAGCATCATTTAGATGTTTCTTGTACCTAGATATTTTCTCATCACTCATCTCATTTCCAGACACAACTAGTAAAGGCTCTTCCTTCACATAAAGTTTCCTCTCATTGCAAAGGATAACCCAAATGATCCTTTTCCACACCTAGAAATTAGTACTGGTGAGAAGTGTTTCCTTCTTGATTATTTATTACAATGATATGTTTGATGTAATTTTGATTGTTGTTTCTAAAAATTATGATGAATAGACTTTTAGTACTTTATCTTGACAAATATATAAAAATAAATAAATTAATATCTATTAGTCTCCCACTATTTTGTCGAAACCCAATATCCCTCACCTTTGGATTCGGAATATCTTGTTGCTTGGAAATTCTATCGGTAAGGATCCATATTTACCTTAGCATTACCCCAAATAGGGTTGGTCAAGAAACCTGAATTGTTTTAGGTAGGCATTAAAAATTCCAACTGCATTAACTCACATCTCCTTGATCTATTGAGTGGAATCCCCAATCCTAAATCCTTAATGTTGGATTTCATCAACCATTACCTCCTAGTTACACCAAGTCCTGCTAGGGAAGTCAACCCTTGATGTAAACTAAGTTAAGTGAACCAAAAATTTCAAATTATAATTTCCTGGTAATTGAAAGAACCCTAACTAGTGTTGGTTATGCAGTTTGAACTATGGTTTGATTCTAACCAAAGTAATGGAAGGATATAACGACTTAATATTTAATTGAGGGATTTTATCCTTTATGACTAAATTACCACTTATTATCTTTTCACATGATTTTTAATGTTAAGTGGGGTATATTTAAGTGATTAACCATGTATAGATAATATTTACGCACAATCCATTTTTATTTTAGTCCCCTCTTGTATTCTTGTTAGTTCATTAATTATGTGATCGCATCAAACATCCATAATGAATAACCAAAAAAATTAAAAAAAGGGTATGATCATGAGCTTTAGTATTGGTATGTTTATCTAGCAGTTGATAAACTAACCCTGACCTAGGGGAGAAACACATAGAACCATTTGAGGTTCACTTTTATAGACTTCCACATGTCTACCTTTGTATCTACTTGGATTGGTTTTGTATTAGATACTAACATGAACCACATCCATTATCTTGAGATCTTAATCAATTACATATGCTTTTAACTCACACATAGGTGAGGGGTAAAAGGGGTTTAAATGAAAGAAACCATGGGTATGTAGGCCCTACATTTTAATGAGGATAAGGCATGCAAGACAACAATTTTAATTTAATAAATAAATTAAAAGGGAACCAATCACATACAAAGGTATGGTCAAGCTCATGAACATCTACAAACATGCAATGAATTACTCATATAATAAAAGTAGAATTCATTTCTTTAATCATTTTTATTCCAGATAAATTATGCTCGAATCGATTAATAATTATATTTAGTTAATCAATCCTTTTTATCTTAATACTTTTCTGAATTTCCTTGAGATTCTCATCCATAACGTTGTACATTACATGTATATTGGAGGAAACCCAATAAATAACCATCCAAAACTACCCAGCTTGTATTTATACTTATATACAATTTATTCGTTGTGACATGTAGCATGTGTGCAAAATTATAATTCAATTAAACTCATACATGATGTGAAGATCCTTAAACATTATGTAGATTTTAATTAATAATTTATATGTATATATATCAAACACCAATCACATATTGTGTCCCATATTTATGCCCATAAAAAGGTACATGTCTCAAGGGTTACATAATATAATAATAAAATTTTTAAATCTTAGTAATCTGGAAATAGTACCCGGTGTGTAGATATGACTACACGACGTCTACCCTCCTCACCATCCATCTAAAGTACACACCTAGGGAAATGGAATGTGAGGTATTATTTTGAAATATTTGGAGTACATTGCATTTCTAGTGGGACACACGCCGTATAGACCATGTGTTACACATTCACCAACTAGACAAGCCATGTATCAGATACATGACTGGATCCTGACCCTAAGGGAATACACATAGTTTCTAGTGGGCCACATGACATGTAGTCCAGTTGATCGTGTGCCCGTCTATCCTGGTCAATAAAAAGTGTAAGAATCAACTACAAAACATTTCAATAATACACACGGCTTGTGTAATTTTCAAAATTACACATAATGAATTGGAAAAAAAACATGACGTGTAGATCCGACTACACGACGTTTATTCTTGTGTTATCTAGACAGAACTTTCAGCTCTTCCTAATGAGATCCTCAATTTAATTTTAATGATAAAATTATTCATTTATATTATATCTAAAAGAAATGATAAGGGAGGAATAGATCTTGAAATTCAGATTACAAAAACTATTAAACATGAATTGAAAAACTAAATTATTAGAGGGTAAATCATTAATGAATTATTTAAATAATTATAAACGAAAATATGATCTCTATGATATAACTTGTAGGTTTTGGGAACAATGACATTGTAGGATGGGCATGTACACAACTATTAAAATTTCCATAGAATTTAATCAAAGATAAAAGAAAAATGCGAGAACTCGTAACTGAGAAGAGATGATAGACATATTTTGTTTATAATTAATTAAATGAAATTAAATAATTACCTCCAAGGTAATTCATTCTTCATTGATGAGTCCAACCATGGGCCCAAGGTGCAACTTTATTGGGATGTAGAATCTAAGTATAGGAATACTCTTGCAGTGATCCAAACATGCTCCACGTATCTCTGGACATCGCCGAAGGAGTCTCCAGGTGCTAGTGGGGAAGATCCTTACCCTTGCAATGCACAATTTCTATCACCTTGAGAATCGCTTCCAATGTGTTCCCCATGATCCGATGGAGGAGAATCTCTCTTGTTCTTGAGAGTGTACTTGGAGAGGGAAAAGTTCTCCAAGCTCGAGATCTTTTGTCCAAGGATATTTTGCATGAAATGATTGGTTATCCAGTGGAATGACCCTTTGACTTATATATAGAATAATAACATAATGGGAAATTTAATTCACTAAGTAATAATAATTAATTAGAACAAGTGTCATTAATTAATTTGTTATTCCATGTGAAAACCCCATGTCGAATAATAATAGCAATGCTATTATTTCCATGACATGTAATTAATAAATTTAATTCACCAAGAAATAATAAATAATTAGAAGTAGTTCTGTTAAATAATTTATTTTTTCCTGTGAAGACCCCATGTCAAATAATAATAGATATGATATTACTTCCATGACATGTTTTTAACTTGAACATTATATTCAAATATTATTTAACTAAATAATATTTAATATTTTTTCTCACCAGACCCATAACTTGGTCTGCCAATCCTCTTCAATATTTATCGAGCCTTGAATAATAAATATTTATTTATTAAATATATATAAATTCATTATTCGCCGATAAATAAATATTTTTCCTGCAATATATTCTCTCAAATAATGAGCGACAAAATAAATGTGATCAGAAATACTTGAAAAATTATAAATCCAAAATAGAGAATAATATTTATTCTACTTGGTAAATAAATAAATTATTTAACTAAGATAATAGATATACTTAGTGTGTGAACCTCTAGGATTATTTCTTGTTAGGATTAGGATGGCTTTCCAAATGTCCAAGATTACTATCTAGAAAAAGGTAAAGGAACCCAAGAGAAATAATTTTATGTCACAATGACATGTCACCACATACGAACGCTTACCCTGTGATATAATCCATTTGTACTAATATCTCTAATCAATCGGGTTGCATACAAGTGCCATCAACCATTTTCCTTGATTTCTCATTCTTTGAATTCCTAGAATTGAACTTTCCTAGAGAAAACCATGGCCATGGAAATTTTTAGGCTATATCATTTCCATCAAAGGGCCTAAGACATGTAATTTCATAGATGTGAAAAATCATTTCTTGCATAATTTATTAATGAAATATTACTCGTGATGCACAGAACATATCCTACCTTGACATGAACATTTGTCTTCATGGTTTTCATCAATACATGTCAGTGTGGGAGTCATAATACCCATTAATAATAATCTTAAAGTCTAAGGACCAATACATACGTCTGAAGATAGGAACATACAATTAAAATTATGAATTTGGATTTCCTACTGGCGGGTCCTGTTCTCATAATATCTTCCTCGATATTACTAAGGGAAAACACCATGAGAAAGTGCCACAAAGTTTCATGAGTCTCCACCCATGTTAGTCTGTATCATTTTTGTCTCTTAAAATGATATCATCCATCTATATAACATATATTTAAGAATAGTGTCATGTCACTTATGGGTTCTCATCATAGCATGGATCCTATGTGACCTTTTAATACAAAAACTATTCTTAGGACATTATCATATACTATGTCACACAAAATAACTATCATGGTGTGATAAATAGTTTATTAATATTCATCCAATGAAAATAGGTTAATCATAAATTACAAAGAATTTGGTTTCTAGGGAACCAAATCCAAAAATTAGTTCCACCATAGATCAAATAGAATATTTAACCTCATCGACCAGCATGATATTTTTTTATTTTTTTCCAATAAAGGAGTACCTTCAAGATGGGGTAGTTCCATAAAATAAATATAGGAAGGAATAAATCCATCAGCAGGAAGCTAATTTTTTCATTGTAATGGACTAAATTCTCAAAAATTACTCTAAAATGAAATTATTATAAATTTATCCTCTAGAATATTGGTGTAAGATAGACCTTAAATATTATAGAAAAATCCCACACTAATACCTATGGTTCTCATCATATAGGGGTCATACTTTTTCACTAAATTAACAGACTTTAATATTTATATCCATTTATTATACATGATTTCATGGAATTATCCAACATGTGACACACATTTAAAATAAATTATAACTTGATTAATCAAAATATGAATTTGTTACAAAGTTATAATTACTCTTATATTTTTTTAGGGGATATATGTTAAGGTTCCATACTCTCCAATAGCAATGAGATAGTTCAATTAATTCATACTATTATTGACTATTTCTCAATATTCGTCTAGGCTATACCCTTAAAAAAATTAAAGAATAATATTGTAATTAGTTTCATAAATTAAAAGATCATCAATGGATCCAGAGTCCCTCATATAATATTTTTGAAAATCAAAACTAATATTTATGCCTATGTGTTGAAGAGTCTATACCGAGAGTACTATAATCAGCCCAATCATTCATCTCACTATCATGCAGAAGAAAATGGATAAATAAAAGAATTAAACAAGACTCTATCTAATTTAATTTATTTGGTGATAGATAAATATAATAATTATTACCCTGATAAACTCAAACATTATTTTTGGTATTATCACACCATGACCCAAACTACCACACATTTAAACACATATTCACTAGTATACATGAAAAAAGTAGTATTTTCTATTAAATAATAGTTTCCGACACTTTTGATTTATATTTTTGATCAAAAAATTTATTATGGAAAATATTAGACTTTTCTTTATGAATTATAGTGACTCAATGAGATAAAGTTACACACACTGCTTAACCTTGAATTTCAACAGAATTGGGTCACACAAGTCTTTAATAGAAGGTTTGTACCTACTCATACATATAATGGGAACATATATTATATTTGGAAACACCAATGATATGTGAAAAAATCCACTAATTTTAGAACAATATAGTGAAATAAATTACATCATAGACAAGGTTTACTTAAATGGTGCATACTCCCTGACCATAATGTATGGAGAGAATATTACACCTACAATTAATGATTTTTTAGAATAAAAACATCACATAAACTCAAGTGAAAACAAAATGGTCCTAGAAATATAACCATAAAATAAATGCCATAATGGTCCTATTAATATGAACTTGAACTATATGACCCAAAGGTTCTCATCATGTGACCATAAATTATGTAGAACCATAGTCCTCACTGCATGATTCTAAACTAAAAAACACATTATCCTTATCAAAAGGAGATAAACCACACAACCTAATGGGATATCTCATGTGACCATTAAAACATATTGAGTGCTCTATTTAATACAACTAATTTCTTTATATGAGAGTCTAATCTATGTAAGAGTCACATCATATTGTTTCCCTTATCTATAAGCTTACTCTAGGATAAAAAACTTGTATTTAAGAGTTAATTTTCAATTGATCCCAATTATTACAGGATATATAGTAATTATCATATTACTTATTTTGAATCGTCTCATAAATTTTATCCTCTCTAATTCCCATATCCTATAATGATGTTCAGGAGTCATTTACATCTTGTTTCATTCCTCGTCATCTCTTTAGTAATCCTATCCATTTCACCACCATTCCCCTATGTGTGAGGAAAATATATTTACAAATTTATTTTACAAATTACATGTGACTATATTATTTTAATGGAAAGATATATTGTGTTTGGGGGGGGGGGTCATAATTATTTCATTTATCTGCAAATAACATTTTCATCCCATTTTTCCACTATCAATGAACATCGATTTACAAATTTAGGTCAATATTTCCTTCATTAATTATATATTAAGTTAACGATATTTTTACCAATTCAAATAAATATTTTGTAATTTATTCCTATTATTGTAGGATATATAGTGATGCTAAAATATCTCATTTAATTATTAAACCCAAATCTCATCACTATCAAATATCACACCCAATGAATAGTATTTTCTATTCAGGTTGAAACTTTGTATGTATAAATCTATGTTGGGATGAAATACCATTTTCTAAAACCATGTGTGTATTGATTATTTTTATTCCATAAAACATAACAACATCTATACTATCTGTCCTAGAAACAATCATAAGTTATCATTCAATTCTATTTCACTTTAAAATCCCATAACAACGTATTTTTCGACAATTCAAAACTTGAGTCTTACAATTACATTTTAAAAATTATCCTCTTATATACCATACTATAACACCTAAATATTTTATGATATATTTCACTTTAAATAACTTTTATTTCTTTGATATCTTTCTTTTTACACAACGCCATGTTTAAATGGACCGAGTTATATTAATGAATTTTTATTATTTAATGTAATAGTTATCTTCTTTACATTAAATAGGAGGGTTCAAATAAGAATAAATAAATTTTGAAAAAATATTATTTACATATTCATAATTTTAATTCATTAGTTTTAAACTATTTATAAATTAAAATAAAATCATTTTAAGTTAAAAAATATTTTTTTCTAATAAAATATTTTTATGTTGAAAATGTGTTTTAATCATCACAAATTACTTAAATATCTATTGATGAATTATTTTAAATAAATTTTTATTTAATATATTAAATAAAATATTTTAGCATTCATATAATATTTTTTAAATGTGATGGACTGAAGCTAAACTTCGCTTTATGGTTAAAATTCGTAAATCTAAAAATGGAACTATCATGTTTTGTGAAATTCTTTGAAAATTAATTTCTTCCCATTATATAAATTTAATCTTATAAAATAGTTCTAATATTTCAAATAATCATAATTAATATTATGTAATAAGGTTAAATTAATTTTTGGTTTTTTGGAATAGTAACCAAGTTAAAAAATCATTAATATAAAAATGGTTAAATGGTGTTAATGGTAGCTTAAAATAAAATTGTAAGGGTTAAAATTAACCAAAAACATTTCTAAAACCTATTTTATATTCATATTTAGACCCTATATGATCTCATATTTTGGTACGAGTCATTTTAGGTCCATTTTGATTGAGAAGGAAATTAATATATTTTAATATTTTGAAGATTCAAAGTGTGTCCTCTCCCTCCCATATAAAATGAAACCACCTATAATCTCTTCCTAAGAATTAAAAATCCCCATATATTGTATAATTATAATATATAATATTCAATTATAGTAAGTTAAAATATTAATTTAATAAAACAATAAAAAATTTACATTTTAATATTTTATTGAATAAAAACTCTAATTTGATATGATGAATATTGATTTTGAACATAATAGGTAAAAATAATCCTAGAATGAATGTAACATCTCAATATTTTATGATATATATATTTTTAAATTTAATATATCTCATAGCTTTTGTTGCATGCATCTCCATTCTTAAATGAACCATGATATACTATTAAATATTATTATTTTAACAGTAGCCGTTAAGTTGGTGGTTATGAATAAAACTAACTAAGTTATGAAAATATATTATTAAATTAATTTGTTTAAAATTAATTATAAATAAATATAAAAACTATTTAATATAATACAAATGTCTTTATAGAAATTATTTAAATGCACACAAGTGTGTTATATACCAATAAAATAAAAAAATCACACTTTTTGGATTATATTAATGATATATATATAATATTAATCAAATTTGAAAAATTAATCATATGTGTTTTATAGACCTGATATAAGAATAAGTCTAATTTTACACATAAAAGATGTATTTTTTTTTGTAAAAAGGTTGTTTTACAACCTTTTGATGGATAACTTATTTTAAATCCAGTTTTTGACAATTTTATAAATTATATTTGAAAAAATAAGACTTTTATTTTAAATAGGAGTATCAAAACATACATAGTGTTAATTTTTGGTATGTTTTTGTGAAGATTCATTTTTTGATGAATGGTGAAAAATGTTGTATTTTAATCTAAAACATTTTTTCATCTGACTTATATATATTGTTAGATTATATTTTGAGGTGGTTCAAAGTATAATTAGATAAATATTTTATAATTTAATATAATTATGGTCATTTTAATAAATGTAACATTGATATTGGATATAAAAACATTTCAATATTTTGGATGTTTTTACTTTAAAAACTCGTTATCTCGATCCGTCAACGAGATTAATTTTTAGTTAATTTCTGAAAATTATGTGTTTTAAAATTTTAAAAATGTATTAAATATTTGTAATCATAATCTCCAAATTTATTAAATAGTTCCCTTTTATTTTTAGAAAAAATATGAACAATGACTTTGATAATTTTTATTATCACAGTTAAGGGTAAATATGGTAATTAAGGGTAAATATAATCCTATAAATATTATAAAATTACTCTAACACTTACCCTAATTTTATGGGATGATTATTTTTCATACATTAATATTAATGAATTGTTTTTAGACCATTTATGGTTTTTTGTATGAGAATATAACCTTTATAATATTGTATTCAATGGAAAGTTAACTTTATCATACTTTTGTTTTTAATAAGAGAAATATTTTTAATATGGTGTTATATAAGGGATATTTTTTACTATAAATAGTATTTATAAATAATTTTTTTTATGAAAATCAGGGTAATTTATTTATAATTTTGAGTGATTAAATAATTACCTTAAATGGTGACACAATGATGAGGCGTTAATTGTTTAATTAGGGGAAGAATCAAATAAAAGATATTAAAAATATTGAAATAAATATAATTTGATACAATTAATGTGATTCATGAATTTTATGGATATATTTGACATGTTATTGATGATTTAAATTATTTTTTTAACGATATGATGTTTTTATGATATTTTTAAAAAGCCACGTTATGAATCGTGTCAAAATTGACATTAATGATATTTTAAAATAAATTTAATTTTATTAAATGACATACATTTCATAAAAAAAATTAAGATAAATTATTGTTATAAGTATTAAAATGTCATCAATGATTCATTTATTGGTATTTTTTCATTTTACAGTAATTATATTAAACCTCAATGTGTAAAATACATGATATCACGACAAGAATTAAAAATGTTAAATATGGGATAAAGCTAAAAGATAAGGATTAAAAAAATGTAAAAAAATATCTAATTTTATTGGATTAGGGTATTTTTAAAATAAATCATAATTTATTCTAAATTAATTTATTTTGATCCATTTTTATTATAAAATTAATTTATATTAATTTAATATTTTGAAGATTTCTAAGAGAGCCCCTCCCCTCTCGTAAAAAAGAGAACCTCTTTCTCTCTATTCCCCACACATAAAAACCTATTTTGTTCAGAAAAATTCTGTCCAAATAACTTCCTAAATTCCTCCACACATTCTATAGTATTTTTTTATGAATAACACCGTCTATAGAGGTGTCAAGGTGTTAATCAAAGGATATTTTCTGAAGAAAAGGTATTGTTTTCAATTAAGTATTCCTATTTTATTTCTTATTACACATATTTAAAATATTATTAAAAAATTATAAAATAATAAATATAGTATCCTAAATACACTTAGATTTTATTATGTTAATATCATCACCTAAATTCATCTCCACTTCCATCAAATGGGAAAATAATTATTGTTCGTGTGTACGGTGAACTACCGCCTCACGAACTGATATAATATTTTTCCATCATTGTATCTCAATATTGGTATTAATGATGTAATTAATGTTTATATATTATATTCATGAAATATTTTTCATTACGATAAGATAATATATCATTTAAGTTATTACCTTCCTATTTATGGAAAAATGGTAACGTTATTCGTTCGTAAGTGAGAACTATCACCACCACAAAGTGATGCGATTTGTTTTTCAAAACCACATCACATGGATGATATATATAATTATATTTAAAATATTATATGATATTAATTATATTATAATAATTTTTTAAATATAAAATAAAAATTACCTTCTTTCCACAATTATCATTGAAAAATGGAAAGGTTACTCATGCGTACGTATAACTTACCATCTCCATGATAGTAACTAGTTATTTTTTCATATCATTATGTAATAGATGGATTTAAAAGTATATTTTATATATAAAATTGATTATTTTTTCATGAATATTATTCTGGATATAATTTACAAGCGACCACTTGGACTATAGACATCATACCAAAGTCATTTTGGGCTCAAGTACCGAATATCATCAAAACATCCGATGTGAACTTAAATAATTACATAATTATTATAACATGATAATCAGTGATATAAAAGGAAAAATAATCTTTAATTATGTAATAAATAAATTAAACAATTACGATAATTTTATTATTCAGGAAGATAAATATTGCACATGATGAGTTGGACTCAAGGTAAGGGACTTTTGTCTCAATCTCCTTTCATTGAGGCATAGTTTGATATTATACACACACCATATATTATGAGGTGTATATACATCCTCTTTTACTTTTTGTGTAATTAATTTATTTACTATAAAGTAATTTAGTGTTTTCTATTTTTTTTTGTTCATGGGGCTTATGATTTAAATCTTTAAATTGGTATGGGACACCTTGAATATGTAAAGGTTTAATTATCAAATATTTTTCTCAATGTAAATATTAATGATATTATTTTATATATTTATTTATATAAAATACTTTTAAATTAAATTCTATGTATATTTGGAAATTCATTAAAAAAAATCAAAACAGAATATTCTTATGTGTTTTTACAATTTTTTTGACAAACGAGAAAAGGAATGTTCTATTCTTAATGTATACAGAGATAATGACTTTTCCCTTGTTATGTACATTAATTTATTTTCAAGATTTTATGTTTCCTTAAATGAAAAACCATCTTTATATTTTTCATTATTTTTTAATTGAAAATGGTTTTTCAAATAAAAGGGCGTTTTGTTATTGAAAATGAATTCTTAAAATAAAAGTGTTTTTTTATATGAAAGTTTTTTTCATATGGATTTTATAATGTTTTTTCCTCAATAAAATTTCAGTGACTTCATTTAAATTATTTTCTTCCATGTTGACATATTTTATTGAGTATTTTACTTAATATAGGTTTATCTCTTATGATACGATATTCCATACATTATTAACTGGTTTATGGTTAGATTTACTAGGGAAGTATTGATACACCACATTTCTAGTTATTGATTTTGTTAAAACATATTGGTTTAGTTGTATTATCTATTCATGTGTAGAAGGAATTGGAAATGAATGACATGGTTTGGGTAATGGTTAATGAAACCCCATTTATTCATCATTAGTCTCTCGAGATGAAATAAGTTGGAGAAAAAATCTTCATGTTTGTTTCCTAGAAGTTTCAAATTGTTATGTGGATAGATGTTGACATAAATCAGATGGTTTTCTTCCCACAGAATTAAACTATATTGAGGATATATCTTGAAAGTAAATATCATGAAGATAAATTTTGATAGTGCATGCATCCAATATTATTAATTCTGTAATTATTATTTTTCTATGTGATTATTTGATTAGTTATAATATCCATGGTCAATTTTGAAAATAATGTGATTTTTTATATGCATTATTTGTTCATATTTTATTCTTTCAATATACATCATTAACTATTAATTCATGTTATATTCTAATTTACTTTACCCTAACTGATAATTTTATCTCTCCCTTATTTTTTTTCATTTTCTTATAAATATAAGAAGTGTACTAAGAAAGATATGAAAGGATATTCTAATTGTGAATGAAGTTAATATAAAAAAATTATGTTTGAATTAGTGTATTCATTTGTAATACATGACTAATATATATAATTTGGTTTTTCAAAATAGCTGAACTATTCGGTCCTTTGGGATTTGATTCATTATAATTAATCCAATGTAATACAATAATGCACCAGATCTAGGCTTCTAGGTTTCGGGTGTTATAGTTGGTATCCGAGGAAGTTTAGTAGCAACCTTGGAAAATATATTTAGAAATCAATGGATAAGAAAATATAATCTTATGAATGACATTGGGGATATTTATAAGTATGAGATATCATCCAATTGATTTTTTAATACCATGGATAGACTAGGTTAAATCTACATAATAATATATTTAGAAGAATATGGGATGATTTATACATCATATAAATGATTCTTAATTACTATATCACCATGACTAGTGTTTCTCACATTGTGATTTGATTTTTTTCAATGGTTAGAATTAGAAAGGGTATAAAAGTTATGGTTATATTGTTGATGATGAAGAGACTACAAAATAAAAATATAAGGAAGGAGGTATTATGGAATAAAATGATGAATTGTAGTTAATGGTATAATAATGAAGCTGAATGATTATTTTTCTTATGTATTTGGATTTAAGAATTATTTCATCAATGATGCTTTAGTTATAATAAACATGAGATATATAAATATCGTACTACAGTACTTCTTCTGTAAGGATTTGGAAGTATGCACATTTTCATTAAGTTTTTTAAGGTTATAAAATATTTTTTATGTGGAAATTGATCAATATTATGTTGTTTTTGTGGAAATATGATGTTAATTTGATTTTGGAAATTTGGTGACCTTCATTCTAAATTTTTGGATTTTGAATTTGGATATAAGTATCTTGAATGAGTCTTAAGGTAGCTATTACTAGAATAGATTATATAGAACTTTTGATATTATTTTTTGTGGTTAATTTATGTTTTATGACATTAAATAACTTTTTATAACCATTTTGGTTTTTATAAATATTTATAGTTTGGATGAATGACTTTTGGATCTTTTGATAAAAGTGATTCAGGCATAAAATTCATCTTGAATATCCATCCCTTGTTTTAAGGGATGAAGTTAAAATAGATTGAAGCATAACCAAACGATGGAGTTATGACATGGAAATAAATCATTTAAGTTTAATTCAGTGATTTATCAAGATAGTAAAATAATCCCTAAAATTAAGAAAAATATTTTGAACCAAAAACTTTATCTGTTTACTTTTTTACTATGAAATCAATGTTCTTTTAACCAATCATAGGATTTGTGGTTTTGTGGTGGTAAAAATTATAATGAACATATTATCTATCACTCTCAATCATTACAAGAGAGTTATATTTCATATCCATGTCCATGTTTTCACTTTCCACTAGTGTTCTCCTATTTTAAAGCCTAGTTTTATGGTGACCTTCACGTCTCCTTTTCTCTCTTATTAATAGAATGTTTAATTAATCCTATTTCCAATGTGGGTTTCCACAAAATATTTATCAAGTATCAAATTTTTATTTGGAAATTCAAGTTCAAATTTTAAGGAAAGAATTTATTAAAGGACGAGAGAACGTACCATCCCAAGATTTTATGGTATGTATCTTTTTAAATTTAATATCTTCGATAGCTTATGTTGCATGCAACAGAGAGCTTAAACGAAGCATGATATACTGTTAAATATTATAATTTAACAGTAGTTATTAAGTTGGTGGTTATTAATATGATTAAATAACATTCGGAAAATTATTATTGAAATAATTGGTTCCCAACTAATTATAAATAACTATAAAGACCAATTTAATATAAAGAAAACGTTTTTATAAAAAACAATTTAAATACGTAGAATTATGTTTTATACCAACAAAATAATAAAATCACACATTTTTTATTATATTAATGAAATATATATATATATAATATTACTGAAAATTTTGAAAATTATTCCTATGTAGTTTATATACATGATATAAGAATAAATCAAATTTTATGCATAAAAAATATATTTTAAAAAAAGGCCAGATTTACTACCTTTTGATGATGTACTTGTTTTAAATTTAGTTTTTGACACTTTTATAAATTATATTTGAAAAAATAAACTTATTATTTTAAATTTTGTTATCAAAATTTACTTTGGTTCATTTGTTTGGTAATTTTCTGATAAGATTCACCTTTTGATGAATAGTGAAAAACACATTATTATAATTGAAAACTAATTTTTTCCATATATATTTATATTTTTAAATTATATTTTATAGTGGTATTAAAGTATAATTTGATAAATATTTTATCATTTAATACAATTAATTTCAATTTATTTAACTTCCCATTGAATTTGGATATAAAAACATTTCAATCTTTTGGACATTTTTCCTTTAAAAATCCATTTTCTTGATTCATTAATGAGGGTTTAGTTTTAATTAATTTAATAGATTTTTTTTTTAATTTTGAAAAATGGATTACATATTTTGGTTTATAAGTTAAAATTTTTGTAAATAGGTAACTTTTATTTTTGGAAAAATTATGAATAGTGACTTTGGTAATTTTTATTTGCACGGTTAAGGATAAATAAGGTAATTAAGGTAAAAATAATATTATAAATTTTATAAAATTACCCTAAAACTTGTACTATTTTTATTGAATGATTATTTTTCATCCCTTATCATTGATGCACCAGTTGTGAGAGATTTTCTGGCCTTTTGGATGAGATTATAACCTTTATAATATTATATTCAAAGGAAAGTCAATTTTGTCATACTTCTGTTTTTAACAAGAGAAATATTTTTAATATGGGATTACATGTGGGATAATTTTTTCTATAAATATTATTTATAAATATTAAAAATTATTCTCCATAATGGTAATTTATTTATAATTTTGAGAGATGACATAATTACCTTAAATGGTGACACAATGATGATGCATTAATTCTTTAATTAATGGAAGAATGTGATAAAATATATTAAAATTATTGAAATAAATATATTTTTTTATAGTTAATGTCATCCAAGAATTTTTTTAATGAATTTTAATTGTGTGTGATTTTTTGAAAGAATTAGTTAAAATATATAATATTTTTATGATATTTTTAAGAAGTAAAGTTTTGAATAGTGTCAAAATTGACATTAATGATATTTTAAAATAAGTAATATTTAATTAAATGATATAAAATTCATAAAAATATAAAATTAGGATAAATTATTGGTATATGTCCTAAATTTTATCAAGGACTCATTTATTGATCATTTGAAATTTTATTGAAATTTTATTAAACCTTAAATTGTAAATCACATGATATCACAATAATAATTAAAAAGGTTAAATAAGGGTTAAAGCTGAATGATAAGGTTTTAAAAATATTCAAAACGTATCTAATTTATATTTTATGAGGGTATTTAGACCCAAAATCATCCTATCATTAAAATTTATATGTTTGGATCCATTTTTAAAACAAAATTAATTTAATATTATGAAGATTTACAAGATTTCCCCCCCTCTTATAAATGGAAACCTATTCCTATCTATTCCCCACACCTCAAAACCTATTTGGTTCAGCCAATTTCACCCTAGATACCTTCCTAGAATACCTACCCCCATTATAGAGCCATTAGTTTAGGCAGAACACCATCTTTAGATGTGTTAATATAATGACCCATCATTTAACGTTACATATTTTTGAGTTAAATCAATAATTCACATTGATGATCATTTCAAGTTTATAATTTTATAGAATTAGGCCATAAATATTCCATAACATCTCAAAATATTAAAAATTATACAAGTCAACTAAATATCCTATTTTTTATAATATAAAAAATTTCAAAAATAAATCATGATTTGTTTTTCTTGATACAAATATTCATAGAATTCATCTTGACTTCTTCCTTACTCTTACCCATTGCTATATACCATGGAAAAAAATTTCAAAAACTTGTGATGATAAAAAAAATCACAATAAGGGATATAAAAATGTAATAAACTGTTAGTCCATGAATGCTTTAAACCCATGATAAAATTTTCAAAAAATCATACTTTTCTCCCATAATACATAAACTCTTGAACATACCTCATGAAGTCAAAAGATTCAAAAAAAACTTTTATAAGTCATAAATTATAAAGGTAACATGTGGTATCCATATCATAATTTCATTGTAGATTTCACATCTACATAGGGAGTAACCTTCATGGTTACATTTGGAATACCCATCACAATTTATTACCTAAATCTATTAAGAGAAACCTTATTGTTTAACTCTGTCTCATTACACAATTCATTGGAGAGCTATCATGGGATCACAAACACTCTATTTATCATGGAACCACCTATAGACATAAGAAATCCCCAATAACCATAACATAATTATAACACTTTAAAAAGTATAAAAGAAAAATAAAATTTCAACATTTCAATCACAAGATATAATTTCATGATATTAACATAATCAATCAATCCTCAAAACAATTTTCAATAAAAAATATATGAAAAGGGAATAAGTAATTTATTTTCCTTTTAGAAACATTAATTCTTATAGAGGAAGCCAAAAATAAAATAACTGTCATGACCGCGGAAAGGTCATTGTCACCACGTACATTAAAAAACATTATTTTTTTCATTTAGTTAAATGCTTCATAAAAAAATATTTCTTTCAAAAGACTTTGAATGAAATTAAAATTCAATTTGGTTAATTATACACTGTATAAAATAATATGGTGTATATTATCAAAATATGCCTCACTGAAATGAGATTGAGACGAAGTCCCTTACCATGAGTCAGAATCGTCACGTACAGCCTTTATATTCATGAATAATAAAATTAGGTTATCTTCTACTTTCTTGAGATAATTTTTCATTATTTTTATTTCTTTTATATTACTTGTTTCCATGTTATAAAAATTACATAATTATTTATGTTCATATCATACATTTTATCAATATTCGGTACTTGAGTTGAAAATGAACTTGGTTTGATGTCACTAGTCAATGTGGCCATAATTATATAATCTCTAGGATAAAATTAATTATATTATTTTAATATTTGTACCTAAATTTTACCTTTAAATCAAACCATGATGTGTGGTTATGAAAAATGGACAATGCTATAATCAGGGAGATGATAATTCGTACGTACATATGAGTAATGATTTCCATTTTTCATTGATCTTTATGGAAATAATTTAAGTATTATTTTATCTTTCCATAATGTTATTAAAATAAGTAAAATCATATAAATCATTTAAATTCACTTATATATATAATACAAGTGATATAATTAATAAAAATGAGTCACATCGCTTTGTGGAGGTGATAGTTCACATGTACACACAAATGATGTTATCATTTTTATGCACATGGAAAATAAAAAATTAATTGATATATTATTATCATATAATGATTAATATTTCATGAATATAAATTATGATCATTAATTTTATTATTATAACTAGACATGAGATACATTTATGAAAAATGAATTAGATCAGTTCGTGGAGGTGATAGTTCACACGTACACATGAACGATTAATTCCATTACCATTTAATGAAAGTACATATTGATTTAGGTGATTATATTAACATAATAAAAGATATGTATATTGAGGATAATAGAGTTATTAGTTCCTCATATATAAAGGAGATTTAAAGGAAGTGGATGAAGGAATAAAATAGAAACACTTAAATAAAAACATTACATTTCTTTCAGAAGATCACCTTTCTTAACACCTTAACACCTATAAGATGGGTGTTTTGCATAAAATATGAACTGAATAATTTAGGGAGGAATTCTTGGAGGGTTTTGGTTTAATATTGGCTAAACAAATATTTTTTTTGAAGTGTGAGTGATAGAGTGGAATGAGTGCCTTTTATAGGATAGGGGAGGGGCACCCTTAGAATTATTAAAAGTGTTTTAATATAAATTCAATTTAGATTTTAAATGTGTTTAAGTGGTTTTAGTTAGAATATAGGATGAATAAGGGTAAAAATATAATCATCCAATGAGAATTAGACATTATTTGGATAATTTTTTTAATCCTTATGTTTTTTATTTAGCCTTTTCAACTCTTGCTATTTTATCAAGTATTTTACACTTTGAGAGTAAAAATAATAACCAAATCATGCCAAACGACCAATGAATGAGTAATTAATCAAATTTTTAGATTTTGATAATAGTTTTGGTATAAAATGGTATTTTAATAAATTTTATATAATTTAATAAAATATTTTACATTTTAAAATCTGAATTATGTAAATTTTGACACTATTAATTACATGACTTTTTTAGAATCACATTAAAACGTGATTCTTTTGAGAAAAAATACATTAAATAAATCATAAAATTCCACAGTAATATAAAAAATTATTTTATGGAATTAAATATTTCAAATTATATTTATTTCAATATTATTAATATCATTTATTTGATTCATCCTTTAATAAATCTATTATATCATCATCATTGTGTCATAATTAAATTTAATTATTCATTTCTTAAAAATTATAAATAATTAACCATGATTTAGGTATTAATTTTATCTTTGTAATTACGATTTATAATTTAAGATATCACTTATATAACCCCATATTAAAATATATTTAGTAAGAAGATACATATTTATGACATATTTGCCTTTACATTAAACTAAATGTTATAATCACACCCATGTGGCTTCCAAATGTCATAATTTCAGCCCAAGGATTCTCATGGTCGATAATAACCCATAAAATAATACTAGGACAAGTGTTAAGGAAATTTTATCATATTATAACATCAATATTACCTTTAATTACCCTATTTACCTTTAATTGTGGTAAATAAAGTATTAAAGTTACTATTCACACAAAACTATTTTGATACTATTGGACTAATTTTTTAATAATAAGTACAAAAATGTATGTCCATTTTGAAAATTATATTCACAGAAGTGGTTAAATTAGGTTTAACACTAATCCCGTTGACATATCATGAAAATGGGATTTGTAAGTAAAACGTTCAAAAGTTCACATTGTTTATTCTGTTTAATTTTAATTAGAAATTTCTTTATAAAAACTATATTGGATTTACTAACAAAAAATAATCTATTTATACCTTATAACTATGTAATATTATGATCTTACATTATTAATAAATTATAAGAAAGAGCAGTTTTGAATAAAAATGGAGTATTTTTCACTATTCATTAAAAATGATTATTATCAGAAAAATACAAAAAATTCAACCAAAGTAAATTTTTATGTCCCTATTCCAAAGAATAGGTTTATTTTGTCAAATAAAACATATAAATGTGAAAAAACTATATTTAAAAGGGGATCCCCATTAAAAGATAGTAAAACTACCTTTTAAAAATATTAGAGTTTTTATGCTTGAAATTTGATTTATTATCATTTTAAGCCTAAATTGTTTTTTAGAAGAAAGTAAAAATATTTAATAAACATTTTTATACATAATATAGTTATATCTTTTTATTACCACAAATACAATGGTTGTGAAATAATAACTATTTAAAATTATAATATTAATAATATATTATTTTTCGGTTTAACTTAGTCTTGTGTGCAACATAAGATTTCGGAAAACTCCATTATTGTGTGTTAGGCTCGCTACCAAAATTATCACCCCCTATAAAGTAAAATTCATATATAATTCATAAATATTAATAGATATGAAAAATTATTATTCTAAAATTACCTTGGATGTTACATCCTTCCCCCTTTTGGAAATTGCATCCTTGCAATTTTATTTACTTATCAAATAAGTGATGGGTAGTTATCCCTCATCATATTTTTAGATTCCCATGTTCCTATTCAATCATATAGTTTTTTCAAAAAAATATAACCTAATGAATCACATTATTCTAAAACACTTTTTCTCTATGGTCAAGAATCTAGACTAGTTATTCCTCATAAAAAGTATTGTCTTCTAACTGAACTACTTTTCGACTCAAAACATGAGATAGATCCAGAATATACATTCTCATCATTGAAACATGAAAAAAATTGTGTGCCTGGGATGAATTCATAGGTAAATCCACTTGGTAGAAAAATTATACAACTTTTTATAGGATTTTATAAGGTCCAATGAACCATGGAATCAACTTCCCTTTCTTAACAAAATTCATCACACTTTTCAATAGAGAAACTTTGAGAAAGACATAATAAACTACCTCAAAAGAAAAATCCTTTATCTGGTTATCTGCATAACTTTTTAGACTTCTCTAAGATATCCTTATGTGTTTCTAAATCAATTGATATTTTTATGCCACCTCTTCCATAAATGTTGGTCCCATCAACTCCCTTTCAACTACTTCATCCCAAAAAGATAGAGTTTATGACAACCCTGCTCTTTATTACACACTTAAACATGATTTATTACATAAACTTCACTTGATACAACATAGAAGATCGATAGGTATAGTGTATTTGGGACTTAGTATCTTTACATAACAACTTAGAACATGAAATACAATATCTTTATTGAAAACTTCCTTTAAACGACCACTACATTCCCTCGTACTTAGCATTTCTTAGGATAACCTGAGGACATGCATGCAAAAAGGGTGATCTATAAAGCCCAGTAAGGGAATAAACATTGAATAACATGAGGAATATATTACATGTTATAAAATAGGAATATCAATGGAGTACAAGAGACAAATTAACATAAAGGCATGATAAAACATGATAATCCTAATACGGAAATGTGGCAACAACATTTAACATGATTTTAGAATGAACCAAGGATGATTGCACATAGAGAATGAGTAAACCCTCATTGCACATGAAGCATGAGTAAACCCTCATTGCACTTGATTTATCATGAGTCAAAAATCATTGCACATGACGTATCATGATACTATACTTTACCCAATGCATTGGAGCGCTACTAGGGCTCACCCTTCATAAACATTTCATTTACTGCATAAATGTTCCACATGGATCATATAACATGGATTCATTAAACCTCATAATTTATTCCATGATAAAGGAAATTTCGAATTCATACATTAAACACTATAATCAATAAGTAAATGCATATAAAGGTGAATACCCTTGATAGGTAAATGGGCATGGTATTCACTACACAATGACATTGGCTTGGAAAACCACAGTGCAATTTCAGCAGCATAACAGCGTGACATAAGGATTCATGAAAAAGGTTGATGAGAGAGAAAAGGGAGTATCATCATGTATATATGAAATTTACAGTAAGGGGGTCATATAGATACATTTCCCAATAAACGTAATGGAATTTAGATGCATAATAAAAAATAATTAATTGGATGTAAAAGAAGAGAGAGAAATTCCTTATGGAATTTCGGCATGGTAACGGGTGTACATGAGGGAAATTTAATGAGAGAGAAAGGGGTATCTAATCATTCAAACATAGAGAGGAAATAATGGGGGAGGTGTGAAATCATACCCCAATATTTATAATTAAGAACAAAAGGGAATAACAATATAGTGAAATTGAGACAAAAATAAGAAAAGAGGAAATCCTTTACTTGTAAGTGTGATCCCAAAGGCTTGGGAGAGTCTTGAGAAAGGATTCATGGAATCTTGGGGAATCTGGGGAGGATTATAGATAGAGGAGGGTAGAGGTTGGATGAACTCTAAAGGCTTTGAGTAAAGAGGAAGTGAAAAATTGGGTGGGTTTATATAGGAAAGGAGAGGGAATTCTTTATTATTTAGGTTTGGGACACCTCACATTAAACTAATCAAAACCAAAAATCAGCCCATGGTATTTTCCCATGGTTGTTTAAAAAGGGTAGTGGAAAGAAATATTTTATAAGGCCAATGTCCGAACTTCTTAAAATATTGAGGGTGCTTATGTGGAGGTGAGTCAAAATCCCAAGGAAAACCATTTAAAAAGACAAAATGTTTTATAAGTTTTGGAGGGAAAACTAATGCTTTGTAAAATAAATAAAACAAATATAAAATCACATTATTTTAAATATGAAATATATATTGGCCGAACATAATGTTTATATTATTTTATTACATTACTATAGGGTCATTATGATGTCATAAAACACATTATATATTTAAATGGTATTTAATTTTTACTCAAAAATTTGGTTGTCTCAGAAAATTATGAAAAATTCACCATTGGATAATTTCGATGCCCTGATTCCAAAAATAATATTCATTTTATCTAAATAATTGTCTAAATATGTGAATTTTTACTTTTAAAATAAATACCAACATTTATCGAAAATTCATGGGTTTTTACAAAGACATCTTTTAACCCATAATAAAAATTACAATTGCATTCATAAAATTATATGATCATTTATATTTAAAAAAAGTAATTTAATTATAATAATATTTTATCAAAAATATTATTTAATTCAAAAATATATTAATTCATCAAAATATATTTCTTAGTTTAATATTAACTAAAAATACTATTTTTGCTTTAAAAACTATTTACAAAGTAATAGTAATAAAATGAATGCACATTATTTATAAAATAATAATGAAAATAGTCATATTTCTAGGGTCTTGTTACATAACCCCTTATAAAACCCACATAAGACCGATGGGTAAGGTGTGTGATGGTGAAATACTCTTAGGGTGGCTCGAATAACATCTTTCGAGTGGTAATCTCTATTAACATCTATTTCTCCCATAGTCTATTCCATTCAAGCTTAATGTGTTCAAGCTCAGCTTGGGCTTGGTAAAGAGAAAAGCCCAATGATTCCACCTCCTTTCCAAGCTCTGATAAATGAGATTCATATGGGGAAGTCTACTGGATGAGGCCATCACTTCCTTTGTCTAAGTAAATTGGATTTGTTAAAGCCCTATATTTATACTAATCATGTGATCATTGTTCAATGACTATATTAGAAATGGTCACAATTCCTAAAGGTATTTTAAAATCCAGAAACATAAAACCAAATAAGTTCACAAAATATTTTACATAATGATACATTTAATTAGATCAAGTGGGATTTCCATTTATGAATGTTTGGGTCATTACAATCTTCCCCCCTTAATAAATTTCACCCTTGAAATTTCATTTTCCCACACTAAAATAGATGTGGATAACTCTGCTTCATTACTTCCTCTGATTCCCACGTCACTTCTTCAAACTTGTGGTTTCGCCACAACACCTTGACGAGGGGCATTTTCTTATTTCATAGAACTTTCTCTCTACGATCTAAGATCTTCACTGGTTGCTCCATGTAAGAAAGATCATACTCTAACTGTACCACCTCTGAAGAGAGTACATGTGAAGGGTCTATTATGTAATTCTTAAAGAGGGATACATGAAAGACATCATGTACTTTGGCCATGATAGGTGTAATTTCTAGTTGATAGGCCACAGCCCTGACACGATCAATAATATCGAAGGGGGTGATGTACCTAGGAATTAAATTCCCTTTCTTTCCAATCTTCATGACCTTCTTCCACAGAGATATGCGTAGAAATACCATATCTCTGAATTTAAACTCATGGTCTCATCGACGGTTATCTGCATAACTCTTATGTTGACTTTGGGATGCCTTGATATGCTGCTAAATGGTTTTCACCTTCTCCACCATCTCTTCAACCATATCTGGTCCCAGCAGATTCTGCTCTCTGACTTCATCCAAACACACTGGTGTTCTGTACCTTTTCCCATAAATGGCTTTATATGGCACCATTTGGATGCTCGAGTGGAAACTGTTATTGTAGGAGAATTCAACTAGTGGAAGATGTTGGTCCCATCCTCCATTTAAGTCTATTGGGAAAGCTCTCAACATTTCCTCAAGTGTATGGATATTCCACTTGGATTGGCCATCAGTTTGAGGATGATAGGCTGCACTAAAGTTTAGTTCAGTATACCAAGTATGTTGAAGACTCTTCCAAAATGTAGAGGTGAATATTGGATCTTGATCGGATACAATAGATAGTGGTAATCCATTCAGACTTACAACTTCCTTGATATATATATGTGCCAGTTGATCCAGTGAGAAATCCTCCTGAATAGCAATAATGTGTGCAGACTTGGTAAGACGATCCACAAAAACCCAGATTTCATTTCTGCCTTTGGATGTATTTAGATGTCCAGTGACAAAGTCTATGGTGATGTTCTCCTATTTCCATTCTGGTATGGGTAATGGTTGCATTATCCCCTTAGACTTCTGCCTCTCTGCCTTCACTTGCTGACACACCAGTCACTTAGATGTAAAGTCCGCAATCTCCCTATTCATATTGTCCCACCAAAAGTTTTATCATAGAACTTGATACATCATTGTGCTCCCCGAGTGAATAGGGAAGGTTGAGATATCTCTGGATTAGATGGTACACATAATCCTGAACCAAATCTCACAATTCCATTCTTGTCAACCACGAACTCTGTGGATTTCCCATTTTTGATTGCTTCCACCCTTTTCATAATTTCCACTTCCTTTCTTTGAGCATCCTTTATTTTCTTCAAAAGAGACGGTTGAGCAATCATTTGTGAAAGGATTGATGATTTTCCCTTCGTTATGATTCTCGTGTCTATCTTCATAAAATCTAAGAAGATTGGATCCTTATCAATTCTCATCAATGATAGAATTGTTGGATCCTTTATACTTAGAGCATCTTCCACCTTGTTCACTTTCCCAGGGTGGTAATGGATTGAGTAGTCATAGTCTTTGATCAGCTCTAACCATTTCATCAGTTCATGTTCAACTCCTTCTGTGTGAATATATACTTGAGAGTTGTGTGGTCTGTATATATTTCAAACTTCTCCCCAAAGAGATAATTCCACCAAATTTTTAAAGCGAAGATCACCGCAGCTAACTCCAGATCATGTGTTGGATAATTCTGCTCAAGAAATTTTAATTGCCTTGAAGCATGGGCAATGACTTTGTCATTTTTCATCAACTCATATCCCAGTCCCTTATTGAAATCATCACTGAATACCACAAAATGTTCTCCACTTGTGGGTAAAGTGAGCACAGGCACAGTGATAATCCTCCTTTTAAACTACTTAAAGATTTCTTCGTATTCATCACTCCCAGTAAACTCTACTCCCTTCCGAGTCATCTTGGTAAGAGGGTCGGAAAATCCTGAAAAATTTCTCACAAATCGTTAATAATATCCTGCTAATCCCAAAAATCTATGGATATCTATTACAGATGTTGGCCTCGACCATCCCTCTATTGCATCTATCTTGGAGGGATGTATAGATATCTCATTACTTGTGATGATATGGCCCAAGAATGAGACTTCCTTCAACCAGAACTCACACTTTTTGTACTTTTCATAGAGCTTCTCCTTCCGCAAGGTCTCTAATATAGTTCTTAGATGCTCCTCATGATCGTCCTTGGTTTTGGAGTATATTAGAATATCATCTATAAAGACTACCACAAATTTTTCAAGGTAATATCTAAAGACTCTATTCACTAAGTCCATGAATATTTATGGATCATTAGTGAGTGAAAAAGTCATTAAAATGAATTCATAGTGCCCGTATCTTGTACGAAAAGCAGTCTTGGGGATATCTTCCTTCTTCACCCTTACTTGATAATATCCCGACCTCAAATCCACATTGGAGAAGTATTGTCTTCTACACAGCTGATCGAATAAGTCATCAATTTGTGGGAGAGGATACTTGTTCTTTATCGTGATTTTGTTAAGTTCACGATAATCGATGCAAAGGCGCATTGATCCATCCTTCTTCTTGATGAAGAGGACTGGTGAATCCCATGGTGAAGCACTTGGGCGTATAATCCCTTTTTCCAGATTATCATGTAGTTGTTTCTTCAGCTCCTAAAGCTCCACAACAACCATTCTATATAGAGTCTTGGATATTAGCAACTCCCCAGGTATAAGATCAGTTGATAATTCAACATATCTTCTAGGTGGAAGACCAATAAATTCCTCAGGAAATAAATCGGTGAATTCCCTCACAATAGGCATGTATTCAAGGATGGATGCTTACTTGGACTCAATCATCTGATCCAAATATGCATGCTCATAGGGAAGTAATATCCATGCTTTAGATAATGGAGTTAAAGAAGATTCATCTTCCTCCTTGAACTTGTATAGAATTGGGGGTCGATCATCCATATGGAGAGTGATTTACCTCTCCTAGAAATTTATGTTGGCTCTATATAAGGAAAGCCAATCCATGCTGATAATTTCATAAAATTACACAAGAGGGAGTATTATGAGGTCCTCCAGGAAGTTCAATCCACAAATTATGACAGTGGAGGATTTATATTCATTGGATGCAATGATTTCCCCATTTTTCGTACTCACCGATATCTTTACTTCCATGATTTGTGGTGGTGTTGTCATTGTTCTACTAAACTTTCGGGATATAAAAGAATGTGTAAAACAAGAATAAAAAAGTACGTTCACTATTATTGAATGAATAACTAGCATACCTATCACCACTTATTTGTCGGGGTTCACTTCGGCGGTAGTAATGACAAAAGCTATCCCTTCCAACCTTGGAGGTTGTGGGTTACCTCCAAAAACCCTTGGCACAGGGTACTGATTTGAAAAGTGCTCCAGATCTTGGCAGTTGAAGCAATGAACAATGCGTTGAGGGTTGAGCAGAGTGTTCCTCTCCTCTGTCGTATCCGTACGTTTTTATTTCCGATAGTTAACAGCTAGTTTCCCTTCTCTTCCATACCTAAAGCATTTCCTTGTCCCCTTCAGGCAATTTTCAGGGTGCTTATTTCCAAACCTTTGGCAAGTGGGGTGCTCGATATTTTTAGCACCGTATGATTTATCCACCAGACCACTATAATTGATGTATACTTTATGCTTCATAACCCTATGATACCCCTGATATTCCCCAATCTTTATTTCGACCTTGAGGGAACATCTGAAAATTTTCTCCAAGCTTTCGAAGTCACGGATCACCAGCACCTTCTGTAGGTTAGGTTTCAGCCCATCAAAGAAGTGGTCAACCTTGTATTTGGGGGTAATGACAAAGCTGTATGTGTACCGTGCAAGCCTTGTGAATTTTCCCTCGTACGCTCCGATAGATTCGTCATCCTTTTTCTTGAGGTCAAGGAAGTCCCTTTCTATCTTAAGTCAGAGGGTGCACATAAAATATTTATTGAAAAACATATTCCAAAAATCCTTCCATTTCAATGCCTAGATCTCCTTCCCAGGCTTCGTATTTTTAATCAACATCCACCATTGATCAGCTTCACCCTCCATACGATAAGCATCCAGGATAATCTTCTCTTGTTCGGAACATTGAAGGATGGAGAATATCATTTCAATGGAGTTGATCCATTGTTCAACGATTGAGGGATCAGATGATCCATTAAAATTTGGAGGCTTTTATCTCATGAAGCTCTCGATAGTGACTTATTCTTTATTATGGGGGGTTGAATGTTCCTCTTGACCCATGTTTCTATTCAAATATTGAGTTAACTGAGAGAGAAGCATGACAAAGTTTGTGATTCCTGCTCCTATCAGATTTGGCATCTCATTAGAACAATCATCACATTGATTTTCACATCGATTGTTAGCCCAAGTCCTCCTATTACCAGCCATTGGATGGAATAAAAGGAAAGTTTGGGGTAACACATAAAGGGTAATCCAAAGACAAAATAGATGACATATACATTACTTTTAGTTCATTAACATATAAATCTAGAGGCTTCAGTCTATGTTATCCATGATCTATATTCTAACATATATTCTTAGGGGAATTTTTCCCTTAATAATGGTTCATACAAATATTGTGAATTTACCAAATAGTATCCTCCAAGAGTTTCGTAACCAAGATTTCAACAAGGCCCATTGTTGTGCACCAGATCCCGTTTGAGTCTTTCTCAAAGCGGTGTTTTCGGGTTTTACCCCTAGGATACATCTGTTCCAAAGCCGCCTCTACCTGCTCGTATCCAGACAGGGACATATTTTCTTGATAAACCACTTAATCAATACTCACTAATACTTAGGGATGTTTTTATTATACTTATTATTATCTCTAATTCTTCACTAGGGTTGTCTAATCCTAATCCCAAAAATAACTAAACCTATCCTCTGATACCAACTATGACAACATGCTCTTTATTTCACACTTAAACATGATTTATTACATAAACTTCACTTGATACAACATAGAAGATCGAGAAGTATAGTTTCTTTGGGGCTTAGTATCTTTTAATAACAACTTAGAACCTAAAATACTATATCTTTATTGAAAACTTCCATTACATGACCACTACATTCCCTCGTACTTAGCATTGTATAGGATAACATGAGGACATGCATTAAAAAAGGGTGTACCATAAAGCCCAGTAAGGGAATAAACATGGAATAACATAAGGAATATAGTATATGTTAGATAATAGGAATATCAATGAATCATAAGAGAAACATTGACATAAAGGCATGATAAAGCATGATAATATTAATATGGAAATGTGGCAACAACATTTAACATGATTTTATCATGAGCCAAGGCTGATTGCACACAGAGCATGAGTAAACCCTAATTGCACATGAAGCATGAGTAAAAACTCATTAAAATTGAATTAGAATGAGTCAACACTCATTTTATATGATGTATCATGATATTATACTTTACCCAATGCATTGGAGCGCTATTAGGGTGCACCCTTCTTATACATTTCATTTCATGCATAAATGTGGCACATGGATCATATAACATGGATTCGTTAAACCTCATAATTTGTTCCATGATAAAGGAAATGAAAATTCATACACGAAACACTATAATAAATAAGTAAATGTGAATAATGGTGAATAACCTTGATAGGGAAATGGGCATGGTATTCACTACAGAATGACATTGGCTTGGAAAATCACGGTGTAATTTGGGCAGCCTAACGACGTGACATAAGGATTCATGAAAGTGGTTGATGAGAGGGAAAAGGGTATATAGTAATATATAAATGAAATAGAAAGTAAGGGGTTCATATAGATATATTTCCCAATAAACGTAATGGAATTTAGATGCATAATACACAATAATTACTTGGATGTAAAAGAGTAGAGAGAATTCCTTATGGAATTTTGGCATGGTAACAGGTGCACTTGAGGGGCATTTAATGAGAGGGAAATGGGTCTCTAATAATTCAAAGATAGATCAGACATTATGGGGGAGGTGTGAAATCATACCCAACATTTATAATTGAGAACAAAAGGGCATAACAATATAGTTAAATTGAGAAAAAAATGAGACAAGAGGAAATCCCTTACTTGGAAGTGTGATCCCAAAGGCTTGGGAGATGCTTGAGAGAGGCTTATTGGGAGCTTGGGAAATCTTGGAAGGATTATAGAGAGAGTAGTTCAGAGGTTGTAAAAACTCCAAAGTCCTTGAGTGAAGAGGAAGTGGGAGCTTTGGTGGGTTTATATTGTAAAGGAGAGAGAATTATTTATTATTTAGGTTTGGGACACCTCACATTAAACTAATCAAAACCACAAATCATACCATGGTTTTTTACCATAGTTTTTTCCAAAGGAGAGTGGAAAAAAATATTTTATAAGGCCAATGTCAAACATATTAAAATATTTAGGGTGCTTATGTGGCGGTGATTCACACTCTCAAGGAAAACAATTTAAAAAGACAAAATTTTTTATAAGTCTTGGAGGGACCACTAAAGCTTTGTAAAATAAATCAAAAAAAAATCTAAAGTCACATTATATTAATGATGAAACATATATTGTCCGAACATAATGTTTATATTGTTTTATTACATCACTATTGGTTCATTATGAAGTCATAAAACACATTATATAATTAAACGGTATTTAATTTTTACCCAAAAATTCGACTGTCTCAGAAAATTATGAAAAATTCACCATTGGATAATTTCTATGTCCTGATTACAAAAATAATATTCATTTTATCTAAATAATTTTATAAATATGTTAATTTTTACTTTTAAAATAAAAACTGACATTTATAAAAAATTCATGGGTTTTGAAAAAAATGTCTTTCAAACCATAATAAAAATTACAATTGCATTCATAAAATTATATGATAATTTATATTAAATAAAAAGGAATTTAATTATAATAATATTTTATTAAAATATTATTTAATTAAAAAATCCATTAATTCATCAAAATAGATTTCTTACTTGAATATTAACTAAAAATACTATTTGTGCTTCAAAAACTATTTAAAAAGTAACAATAATAAAATGAATACACATTATTTATGTAAAAATAATGTACATAGTCATATTGATAGGGTATTTTTACATAACCCCTTATAACACCCGCATAAGACCGAATGGTAAGGTGTGTGATGGTGACAGACTCTTGGGGTTGCTCAGATAACATCGCTCGGGTGGTAATCTCTATTAACTTCCATTTCTCCCGTAGTTGATTCTACTCAAACTTAATGTGTTCAAGCTTGGATTGAGCTTGGTCAAGAGAAAATCTCAATGATTCCACCTCCTTTCCGAGCTCTGACAAATGGGCTTTGTATAGGGCAAGTCTACTGGATGAGGCCATCACTTCCTTTGTCTGAGTAAATTGGATTTGTTAAAGCCCTATATTTATACTAATCATGTGATCACTGTTCAATGGCTATATGAGAAATGGTCACAATTCTTAACGGTATTTTAAAATCTTGAAACATAAAACCAAAGAAGTACACAAAACATTTTACATATTGAGACATTTAATTAGATCAAGATGTATTTCCATTAATGAAATTTTGGTTCGTTACAGAGTTCAACATTGCTTTCTATATAATTCCTCAAAAGGTGTCATCTATATTCTGAAATGAAAACTATTATTATAAGAAAAATCAACCTAATTTTTTTTTTGATCCTAGATTCTCTGGTAATTCATTGAACAAGCACATATCATTTTCTTTAAGGTATTAATTTTTTTCTGTCTGCCCATCTGATTGTGGATTAAAAGTATTATTGAAATTCAATTCAGTACCCAACGACTTCTAAATGCATTCCAAAAAGTTTGAGGTGATCCTAGGATCACAATAAGATACAATGGAGAGGGTAATTCTAAGTAAAATGACTATCTATTTAATATACAACTGAGAAAGTTGGTATAGTGATAGAGTATCTTGAATGAGGATAAAATGAGTAGATTTAGTCAATTAATAAACAATAAACCATATCACAATATTACCAAAAGAAGCCTTTTATAATCCCACTAGAAATCCATGGGTATATTTTCCCATTTCCACTCTGTAGTGGAAAAGGATAAAGAATCCCCTTTGGAATCTGCCACTCTGCTTTAACCTCCGTACAGGTCAAACACTTCATAATAAAGTCAGTAATATCTCTTTTCATTCCATCCCACCAGTAATAATCTCGAAGGTATTAGTACATCTTAGTGATGTCAAGCTGAACTAAAAATGGAGAACTAAGAGCTTTACATAACAAATATTTCTTAAATTGTGAATAATAAGGCACACATAATCTCTTCTAAAATCTCAAAACATAATCTTTTTCAATGTTAAATTCATGAAACATATCATTCTAAAAAAATTATATCTTTTTGTAATATTCATTACCTTCCTTATGTTCTTGATTAATTCTTTTTCATAGAGATGATTTCACAATAACATGAAACAAAATAGGGAATTTCCCACACTAACAACTTCTATACCAAATTTTATTAAAAAATTAACCATAGGACCAGGTTCTAAACATAACATGGTTAATGTAGCATTATTTTTCTGAATAAAATAATCAACCACCTTATTTTATTTTCATTGATGGTAATTAATCATTCAATAATAATACATTATTAGTTCCAACCATAGTCTCTATCTCTGGTTCAATTCATTCTGATTGAATATATACATAAAAATTTTATGGTCTATATATATTTCACATTTTACTCCATACAGACGATATATCTAAATTTTTAAAGAAAAAAGCAAAAGAATCTAATTCCAAATCATGTGTAGGGTGATTTAACTAATGAGGTTTAAACTAACATGATGTATAATAACTTTCATAATCATTCGTCATTAGGAAACAACCAATTCCATTCAACAAAGCATAAATATAGATAAAAAATTCTCCATTTCTGGAAGGTTGTGCAAGAACTAAAACATTCACCAATATTCTTTTAAATTCCTAAAAAAATCATCAAATTATTTTACCCTGATGAAATTAACACCTTTTTGAGTTAAATTAGTCATTGGGATAGATAAATATGAAATTTTCCAACAAAACTTTGGTATTAGCCTGCTAAACCTAAAAAAAAATGAATCTCAATTATATTTGTGGGTCTTGTCCAATCTTTAAAAACATTCATTTTAGCAGGATCAATGGTTATTCCATCTTTAGAAATAGTGTGACCAAGAAAATAAATTTTTTGCAACTAAAATCAACTCTTTCTAAATTTACCATACAATTTATTTTCTTATATGGTCTTCAAAATAACTATTAGATGAATTTATTGCTGTTTTTTTCTTTTAGAATAATAAAAAAATCAATCAATAAAAACAACAAAAAACTTATCCAAGAACTCATGGGATATTATATTTATAATATCCATGAATAAGTCAGGTGCATTAGTTAATCCAAATAGAATAAATAAAAATTAAAAATATCTATATATAGTATGAAAAATAGTATTTTCTTCTTTTACATTCAAATGATGGTACCCCGACCTCAACCAAACCTTCGAAAAATATTGTGCTCCCTAGAGTTGATAAAAAAATATCATCGATATGGGTTAATGGATACATGTTCTTAAAAGTGATTTAATTCAAGGCTCTATAATAAATGAAAAGTATCATTTAACCATCATTATTTTTAAAAAATATGATAGGGGAACCACATGGTGAATTACTAGGTTGAATGAAACCTTTATCTAATTTATCCTATAATTTATTCTTCAACTCCCAAAGTTCAATTTCATCCATTTGATAAGGGGTTTTGAAGTTGTCTTAGTATCAGGAACTAAGTCAATAGTAAATTCAACTTCTCGAGTATCTATAATACTAGGAAACTTATTAGAAAAACCTAAAGATTCTCATTTACCACTAGCACATAATTAATCTAAAAATTTCATTTGTTTTCAAAAATATTTGCAAGGTACCATTAATTTCCATATTTTACGAGTTTCTAATCTTTTTGATTTATTATCAATGGTAAGGGTTCATTATTGTACACAAAATAAATGTATTTTTAAAAATAAAACTCTTTATCTTTACATTCAATCTTAGAATGGTAAACAGAAACTCAATCCATACCAAAAATATCATCAAACTCTATTAGAGGAAAAAAAAAGAGTTGCAGGTAAATTATTTCCAAAAAACAAGGACCTGAATATTAGGATATTTTATTTTTTCCTCAACATTTTTCCCAGGTGTTTTTAACATATGTTCTAGATTCATTTCCTAAGGTGGAATTTCCAATTTAACAGAAAATCTCTCAGAAATGAAAGAATGTGTATACCCTGAATCAAACAACATGTTGGCATAATCTGAATGAACAAAAAATGTAACTGATACCACTTCTTTTTATGGACCAACATCTTCTGATTTAGTTGCAAAGGATTTCACCACACCTTTATACTTATTGTGCAACTCCTTCCAATCATTCAAGTTATTCATTAAAAACTCATTTGAATAATGACCCATATCATCACACTTAAAAAATTTTACTTAGTGTAATTCAGATTTTATTCTACCACTACATTGATCTTTTTTCAGTGCAGTTACAATCCTTATATACCATTTTATAACATAAAAATCTCTTACTTGAATTTAAAAGGCATTCTATTGTGTGTTTTACCACATTTTTTACAAAATATAAATTTAATTTTCTTAACATTAGACTTTTTTTATGAATTCTTACCTTTCGCTTTCCATATCGACCTCTTATTTTGCTGCTTGTCAAAGAACACATGATCATCATCAAAATTCATTTCCAACTTCTCCATACATCAAACATGTTTTTCATAACTTTCTTATCTCATGAGAATCCAACAACCTTTGATATATTGGCTTTAATTCGGAGTAAAAATGATTGATTTTATTATCAAGAACCTAGATGAAATATGGAGTATACCTTGATAGTTGAGTGAATTTTTCTTCGTAAGAATTCACTAAGTCATCCTCCCACCTCAATTCCAAGAATTTTTTTTCTATCCAAAGTCAAAATGCATTAGGAAAATATTTCTCAAGAAATATATTTTTGAATGCATCCCACTAAAGAGCATCAATATCCTCAATGTACCTGATATGTTTTTCCATAGAACAACACTGATCGAATTCACCTTCAACATGGTAAATAAAAAGACTAACCTTTTTATTTTATGAACACCCCCAATGCATTAAAAATATTTTCTAGTGCTTTAATCCACCCTTCAGCTAATAAGAGGTCAGATGATCCTCTGAATGATGAAGGATTTTGCCTTATGAAATGATTAAATACTGAAATGTTCCTCTATGGTTGATCTAATTGATCTCATGGATGGATACAACTACCATTTATTTCTTGGTTCAACTATGCCATCACTTTAACAAACTATTAAGTTCAAATTTTGACCAACTCAGGATGCTAATTTGGAAGGTTATTTTCCTCTAAATGTTGTTCCGACATAGCTTCCCTATTTCCTATATGGAAAACTATTCTGAACAAACATATCTTAGATGAATAAACATGGTAATATTCAAATTCCATATCATTTCAATTTTACCATAATGTAAAAATAATTTATGGATATTCTATTAACAATATCCTAACCCCTAAAGTTATATAAACTATCCTCTGATACCAACTATAAGGACCCATCCTTTAATGTTACATAATACTGATTTAAATCAGTATTTCACATTAAATATCTTTTTAGGATTATATTTCGAGATAATTATTCCATAACTATTACACAACATCTCAAATATTACAAAGTAGACAAGTCTACGCAATATCTATTTTTTCATAATCTAAAACATTTAAAAATAAATCATGATTTCTTTTTCTTCATAAAAAAATTCATAACATTCATCCTAACTTCTTACTTCCCCTTACCCATCAATATATATTGTGGAAAAACATTTCAAAAACATGGGATAAGCACAAAAATCTCAATAAGGGATAAAAAATAATGAATAAAACTGTTAATCCATGAATACTTTAAACCCATGAATTTTTTTCAAAAAATGATACTTTTCACCCATAATACATAAAATCTATAACATAACTCTTGATGTAATAAGACTCACGAATCAATTATTATCAATCATAAATCCTAAAGGTAACTTGTGGCATCCATTTCATACTTACATTATAGATTTCACACATACATAGGGAGTAACCTTCATGGTTACATTTGGAATACCCATCATAGTATATTCCCTAAATCTATCAGGAGAAACCTTATTGGTTAACTATATCTCATTACCTAATTAGTTAGAGAACTATCAAGGAATCATCTTCCCTTGGTCTATTATAGATCCACCCATATACATAATCAATTCCCAAGAACCATAACTTAATTACAACAAATTAACAAGAAGAAAGGAAAAATAACATTTCCACATTTCAATTACAAGATATCATTTCAAGATATCGAAATAATAAATCCATCATCAAAATAAATTTCAATACTAAAAATATATGAAAAGTGAATATGGTATTTATTTTTCTATTAAAATAATTAAGGCTTATAGAGGAATCCAAATATTAAATAATTGTCATGACGGTGTAAATGTCATTGTCATCACTTACATTAAAAAAACATTCCTTTTATAATTTAGTAAAGCAATTCTTAGAAAAATATTATTTTGAAAATCCTTTGAATGAAATTAATAGTTAAAGTGGTTAATTATTCACCATATAAAATAAGGGTGTGTATATTATTGAAATATGTCTCAATGAAAGTATATTTAGACGAAGTCCTATACCATGATTCTGACTCATCACGTACAATCTTTATATTCATGAATATTTAACATAGGTTAATTTCTCCTTTCTTGAGAATATTTTTCTAATTTATTATTTCTATTATATAACTTATTAATATTTTATAAAAATTAAATAATTATTTAAGTTCATATAGAATGTTTTGTCGATATTCAGTACTTAATTCGAAAATGAAAATAATTTCATGTCACTAGTCCATGCAGTCATTAATCCATAATATCCATAATAATAAAAAGAAAATTATTATGATATTTATACATAAATTATACCTTTAAATAAAACCATTATATGTGGTTAGGAAAAACAAACAACGTTATAATCATGGATATGATAAACCGTACGTACGCATGAGTAACATTTTCCATTTTTCATTGATATTTCTAGAAATAATTTAAGTATTATTTTATCTTCAAATAATTTTAATAACATATATAATATCATATTAATATTTTAAATGTACTTATATATATCATACAAGTGATATAATGAATAAAAATAAGTCACATCGCTTCGTGAAGGTGATAGTTCACATGTACGCACGAACGCCGTTATCATTTTTATGCTCTTGGAAGGTAAGAAAATAATTGATATATTATTATCATATAATTATTACTATGTCATGAATATAAATAATTAACATTAATTCCGTTGTTATAACCAGTCCCGAGAGACGTTTATGAAGAAACATTAGATCAGTTAGTGGAGGTGATAGTTCACGCGTTCCCATGAATGATTAATTCCATTCCCATTTAATGGAAGTGGATACTGATTTATGTAATGATATTAAGATAATAAAATCTAAATATATTTAGTATACTATAGTTATTATTTTCTCATGGATGAAGTAGATTTAAAGGATGATGAAGAAGGAATAAAATAGAAACACTTAAATAAAACATTAAGTTTCTTTTGGATGATCACCTTTCTTAACACCTTGGCACCTATAATACGGGTGTTAAGAATAAACTAAGGCATCAAGAATTTGGAAAGGGGTTCTAGTAAGAGGTTTGATTAGATATTTTTTCAACCAAAAGGTTTTTGAAGTGAAAGTAATAGAGAGGAGTGAGTGTCTTTTTATAGGAGAGGGGAGGGGCACCCTTTGAATTATTAAAAGTATTAAATTAATATATATATATATTCAATTTGGATTTCAAATGGGTCAAAATTGATTTATTTTGAATATAGTATGAGTAAGGGTCGAAATATAAACATAAAATGATAATTTTATAAGTTTTGAAGAATTTTTTTAATCCATATCTTTTTATTTAACCTTTTTAACTCTAGCCATTTTATCAAGTAATTTATACTTTGAGAGTTAAAATACTTACCAAATCACGTCAAATGACCAATGAATGAGTCATTAATGACATTTTTAGAGTTTTGAAAACATTTTGGTCAAATATTGAATTTTTATAAATTTTATATCATTTAATTAAATATTTTATTTTTTAAAATATGAATAATGCCAACTTTAAAACTATTCCTTACATGACTTTTTAACAACATCATAACTTGATTCCTTAAAAAATACATTAACTCAATCCAAAAATGTCACATTCAGCCATAAAATTTATGGATGGATTCCAATATTTCAAATTATATTTATTTTAATATTACTAATATCATTTTTTTGATTCTTTCTTTAATAAATTTATTATCGCATTATCATTGTGTCATAATTAAATTTAATTATTTATTTCATAAAAATTATAATTAAATAACTATGATTTAGATAATCTCTTTACATATCTAATTAACATTTATAGTTAAAGAGATCATTTATATAACTCCATATTAAAATTATTTTAGTGAGAGGAGACATATTTATGACATATTTTCTTTTACTTTAAATTAAATGTTATAAATTAAATAATCAAACCAAAGTAGCTTTAAAAGGTAAAAATTTCGACCCAAGGATGGTAATGGTTGATAATAACTCATAAAATAATAATATTACTTGTTTTAGGGTAATTTTATAATTTTATAATATTAATTTTACCTTTAAATGCCCTATTTACCTTTAATCGTGGTAAATAAAATACTAAAGTTACTATTCAACAAAAATTATATTGAGCCTATTGGACCATATTTTTCATGATAAGTACAAACATGTGTATAAATTTTTTAAAATTCAATTTATAACATTTTTATATTAGTTTTAACACTAATCCCATTGATGAATCGAGAAAATGAGGGTTTAAAGTAAAACGTTCAAAAGTTTACATTGTTTTTCTATTTAATTTTAATTAGAAATTTCATCCAATAAAATAAATTGAATTAATAAATAAAAACTTAACCTAATTATACATTAAAATCATGTAATAATATAATATAAAAAAATAAATTAGATAAAAAGGTAGTTTTGAATTAAAATATAGTAATTTTCACTATTCATTAAAAACAAATATTATCAGAAAAATACCCAAAATTCAACCGAAGTAAATTTTGATGTCTCGATTCTAAGGAAGTTTTTTATTTTGTAACATATAACATATAAAAGTGACAAAAACTAGATTTAAATAGGGTTCTCCATCAAAAGGCAGTAAAAATACATTTTAAAAATATTAGAGTATTTTAGGCTTAAAATTGGATTTATTCTTATTTTAAGCCTCTAAATTTTACTGGATGTAAATAAACATATCTAATAAAAAAATTATACATAATATAGTTATTTCTGATCATTCCCATGAACTCAACATCTATGAGATAACAACCATTTTAAATAATAATATTAATAATATATTGTTTTTCAGTATAACTCGGTCTTGTGTGTAACATAATATTTTGGAGAAACCCATTTTTGCGTGTCAGGTATGCTATCAAATATAGCTTCCCCATTAAATTAAAATAAATATCTAATTCATAAATATGAATTGATATGAAAAATTTTTATTTTATAATTACCTAGGATGTTACAGTTAACATGTTAATCAAAGGAGATTGTCCAAAGAAAATGTATTATTTTCAATTAAGAATTTATATTTTATTACTTCATGTACTTCATTAAAATATTTTTTGACCCTGATGAAATTATAAATCCAATATACTTAATAAAATGAGATGTTATTTTGCTAATATCATCACCTAAACCCATCTACACTTCTATCAAATGGGAAAAGAATTATAGTTCATGTGTATGATGAACAACCGCCACACGAACTGATATTTTTTTTCCATAAATGTCAATAAAGAATGGTTATAATGATGAAATTAAAGGTTATATATGATATTAATGAAATATTTATAATTATTAAAATATAATATATCATTTCAAGTCTTACCTTTCTATGGATGGAAAAATTATAACATCATTCGTGCGTACATGTGAACTATGGCCTCCATAAAGCGATGTTATTCATTTTTCAACACAACAACAGAGGGATAATATATATATAAGTTTATTTAAAATGATAACATGATATTAATTATACTATTATCATTATTATTAGATAAAAAAAATACTTACCTTCTTTCCATAATGATCATTGAAAAATAAAAATGTTACTCATGTGTACACACATCTTACTGTATCTTGGATTGTAACTAGTTAATTTTTCATATAAACATATAATCGATGGATTTAAAAGTTTATTTTATGTGTAAAAGTTATTTTTATATTATTAATAGTATTCTAGAGATAATTTAATAATGAACACTTTGAATATAAACAACATACCAAAGTGATTTTGGAATCAAGTACCGGATATCATTAAAACATCCAACATGAACTTAAATTATTATGTAATTATTATAACATGATAATAAATGATATAAAAGGAATAATAAACTTTTAAAAGGTCAAAAATAAAGTAAATAATTACCTATATTTATTATTTAGGAATATAATGATTGTACATGGTGAGTCATACTCAAGGTAAGGGACTTTTTCTCAATATCCTTTCATTGAGGCAAAATTTGAAGTTAAAAACTCAGATTCTTTAATGAGGTGTATATATAGCCCATTTTACTTATCATGTCATTAATTTATTTAATACGATGTAATTTAATATTTTTCTAAATGTTATTGTGTCATGGGTCTAATGTTTTAAATGTTCAAAGTGGCATGCGACACCTTGAATGTTTAAATATTTAATTATCAAATATTTTTCTCCATGTCATTATTATTGGAATTATTTTATATATATATTTATATAAATGTATTATAAAGGAAATTTTTTTCTTATTTTTAATTTCATTCATATTTTTTCAAAAAAATAATTTTATGTGTTTTATATGGAACGTTGTGATAAATGATAAAAGGAATGTTCAATTATTAACGTATATAATGAAAATGAATTTTTTTCCTCCATTACCATTATTTTATTTTCAATATTTCATGTTTCATTGGATGAAATGAAAATCTTTATATTTTTGGGTATTTTGGTATTAAAAATTTATTTGAAAATAAAATGGTGTTTTCATTATTTAAAAAGGTTTCTTAAAGTAAAATTGTGTTTTTATATGAATGTGTTTGTTATGTGGTTTTCAAAAGAGTTTTTCTTCAATAAATTTTCAATGATTTCATTTAATGTATTTTAATCTATTTCGACATAATTTTTTTAATATTTTACTTCATCTAGGTATAACTCTTATGATACCATCTACCATACATTTGTGAATGTTTTATCGTTCGTTTTAATATGGAAGTATTGATAAACCATGTGACTAGTTATTGATATTGTAAAGAAGTATTGGTTCAGTTGTATTATTTATTCATGCGAGGAATGATTTGGACATGAATGAAATGGGTGGGAACCAGTTAATGAAATACAATCGATTCATAGTTAGTCACTTGAGATAAAATTTGTTGGCAACAAACCATTCGTGTTCGTTTCCAAGAAGTTTCAAATTATCAGGAGGTTAGATCTTCTCAAAAATCAGACTGGTTTCTAGACACAAAATTAAACTGTATTAAGGATAGATATTGATAATAAATATCATGAGGATATATATTGATATTAAATAAATCCAACATTATGCATTCCATCATTATTATTAGTCCATGTGATTATTTTATTAGTTATAATATCCATGGTCAAGTTTTAAGTTCATATGATTTTTTATATAGAATTATTCAAACATCTTTTATTATTACCATATTTATTTTTCATTATTAATTAATGTTATATTCCAATTTAATTTACCATTACTAACTATTTTATCTCACACTTTTTTTTGTTTCCTTTACTTAGTAATCCAAGAATTTTACTAAGAATTATATGCAAGGATATGCAAATTGAAAATAAAGTTGTCCTAAAAAAATATTGTAATTACTGTATTCATATGTAATAAAATAATCATGTATGTAATTTAGTTCTCCAAAAATTATAAATAGTTAAATCCTTTAGTATTTTATTCCTTGTAATCAATCCAATATAATGCAATAATGCACCAGCTATAGGTTTCTGGGGTTGGGGTGTTACAATGAAATTTTGAAATTTTCCCATAGAAATAAAAATTATGAGTAATTGAAAATGTATTATTTTACTATTAATAATTTTATTTATAATAATTTTTTATATTCTGTATAATTAACCATGTATTGGTTATCAACTTGTTATAAATAATGAAAAGGGAATTTGGAGGTAAAAAGGGGAATTCTTCGCAAAATTGTTTTTAGGTGTGTAATGTTTTTCCTTTAAATTTAACTAAAATAACCTATAATAATGGATGATTTAAATGAAATTTATAGATTATATATATAATAATATTAATTTAAATCCACATAATTATGGTTAATAGTAATAAATTTAATTTAGGATTATCTTATACTTGAATAATGTTTTCTTGAAATGATTTTTTTCATAGTTCTTTACCAGATGATTTTTAAATTATATTTTTAAAATTATATAGACTGACTTTGTAACGCCCCGAACCTAGTTACCTAGAGTCGGTGCATTATTACATAACATTGGCATGATCACGAGAAAGATCAAGTCTCGAAAGACCGATTAGTTTAGTAGCCTTGGAATAACTAGATACATCCATATTTTTTTACATTACATCATAAAAAAAACATCTTGTCTTCATATCCCCTCATACTATCCCTGCAGGTCATTCATAAATTACTTCTTCATAATCCTGGGAAAAATAAAACATTGAAAGGGGTGAGCTCAGATGCTCAGTAAGGATAACATTATAGCAGAAGCTTTCATAAATAAGCATAAAAACTTAAGGCAATTTATAACTAAAACAAAAGCCTTTTAAACTTGAACTTCAGCATAAAATGGCAAAGGTAAAATGAAATAATGCCATTTACTTACTCAAATGGATATTCTACTAGTCGAATGATCACATGCAATATAAATATCCACTTTTATAATGTTGGAATGCATAATGCCAGACTATCATAACCACTTAGCCAAGGCCTCGTGCCAAGACTACAAATAAGATTTTGTCAAGGCCTTGTGCCAAGACACTAGTTTGTCTCATGAGACCTACCGATGCATCGAGGAGCTATAGAGGGCTCCACCCGTCACTTATTAAGTCCAATGAATTCCACATATGAACATGTTTAAACATAACATAAACATTCGTATTAAAACTAGCATACGAAATGTTAATACTTTTACCACAAACCATGAATGGTATAAAAATAGCACATCCACAGTCAAACAAAACTCATTCGATACAATATGGAAGATTGTATTGTATCACATTAACCTCAATCAAGAATAATGAAGGATGTTGACATAGATAATCATCAAAACTATTTGAGAGAAATATCCCCCTTTTCTTGAAAACATTTAAAAGTCACACTATTTGTCAAGAAGCCATTTAAAAGTAGATTTTTGAATCAAAGTGTCCCATACCACTTTGAAACTTTTTAAAAGGAGTTTTAATTTCTAAAACTTTAATGTCCATATAAATAAATCCTTAAAACCATTTTTAAAACATGGACATTAATGAGCAAGATTTAGAATAATAAGTCTTTAAAACATTTAAAAATGATATTTTAGTTAGAGATTCTAACCAAAAGAGACACTTGAATACAAATAATTGAGGTAATCAAAACTTTGTAATATCATGAGAATAAAGGGATTCATGATATACTATGTCAAAGTACATTATATACACCACATAAAATTGATTTGGTGTATATCAACAAAGAAGTCTCAATGGAATGTAAATTGAGATGAAATCTCTCATAAAGGCCGTATCCTTAGGTTAAGGATAAATCAATGACATAATTATGTGTGACAAATATAAATACACTAAATATGATTGGATATTCAGTGTAAAACAATCAAAGTATATTCACACATATTCTTGTAAAAACAACACCAATGAATTGGATGTTTAACTCAACAAATGGTGAATGAGTTAAAATTACTCTTATCAAATTCATATCAATGATTTGAGAATTACCAATGAGTGATTATGTGTATCAAACTTATATCCATAGGAAGGGGAGTGGAAATTATGACATAATCAAATCAATAGTGATTCCACACATAATCATGGAGTAATATAATCAATGAAATATGTGTAAAGCCAAATGAGTGGGAATTGAAATCTCAAATTCCCTTACCGATTAGGTAACATACGAAACATACACCCATGAAAGAAGTATCATACCATGATGATGTAAATACCCATAAATTAAAGTATATTACAAAATGAATACAATCATGGGCAGTACACATACACCACATGCAATAATTAAGTGGTGATCAATGGAAATCTCACGAAATTAAAAGTGAGATAAGAAACCCCTTACCACGTTAATCAACTGATTCGTATGGCCAAAAGTTAATAACCACAAAATGATTTACAGAATAACATGAATATAAATAGAATCATGAATATATATCAAATGTAATTACACAATACACCACTTTCAATAATTTAGTGGCGAAAAATGGAAATCTCACAGAATTGAAAGTGAGATAAGAAAATCCCTTACCACGTTAATCAACTGAGTCGTATGGCCAAAAATTAATAACCAACAAATGATTTACAGAATAACATGAATATAAATAGAATCATGAATATATATCAAATGGCAGTACACAATACACCACTTTCAATAATTTAGTGGCGAAAAATGGAAATCTCACGGAATTGAATGTGAGATAAGAAAATCCCTTACTTTGTACTTTTTCCTTGGTCGATGGTAGGTTTACCTCCTTTATAATGGTGAAATAATTGTTATTGAATTATACAAGAATAATTTACTTTAATATGATATCATATATGATCTTTTAACATTGATTTGTTAATAATATCTTAGAATTATCGTCATTTCGGGTGTTAACGGGTTCATTTTAATTTATATTCTTTGTTATGTGATCCATATTCGTTATTAATGGGATGTATATTATTCATATCCAGAATGATATCAAGTCCTTAGATACTATTTTTAAATCATCAAATGATAATTATACTTGAATGGATATGATGGACAATGAATCTCATCGCGTTCGTGGAGACGGTAGTCCGTACATACGCACGAGCGACAATATCATTCTTTTGATATTAAAATAATATATAATTGGATTTTATATCATATATACAGAATCATTATCATGTTATATTTATTATTTACATGAGTTACACATCATTATTATACCCATCCAAATAATAATATATTGAATAACAATTACACCACGACGTGGAGACGGTAAGCCGTACGTACGCACGTATGGTGACATGTTATTCAAAGGATGGATAGAATACTGAATATGGTTGTACCATATTTATAATAACATCACAGTATATATATCATACTGGAGTTATTATTTTATAATGGAAATAACAAAGAAAGTGGAAGTGGAAGAAGAAAGGAACTTGAAAAGGGGTGGTGAAAACATTACCTCTTCTTCGGGTTCTTCCTTTTGATTTGATCAAAAGGGCTCCTTAGGTTGGCTTTCTGATCAAACTAAGGCCTCTAGGTTGTAGTGAGGGAAGTTGAGATAGTATTTGGGTAGGGTTTGGCCGAACCAAAGGGCTTTGAAGGTGTGAAGAAATGAGAAGGAGGAGTGCCCTTTTATAAGAGGGGTGAGGGGCACCTTTGGAAAAGCTAGAGATATTAGTTTATAATAAATTAATATTCGGTTTCCAATGGCTCAAAAGTTGACTATTCAAAGGTTAAGGTGGTTATGGGTCGAAAACAACTCAACCAATAGAATTTAGACAGGTTTGGGTACTTATATTAACCTTATCCTTAAGTATTAACTCTAAGTTAATTAGTTTCACTTTTACAATGTCTCTTTGTATTTTTATATAATATGGTTAATAAACTTACCATATACATACACGAGACCCCCAAGTGGTCCATTAATGATACAACTATTATTATATAAGTCTCTTGGCCGAACCTTAGATTTTTAGGAATTTAATATCAATTAATAATATAATATTTTTTTTAAAAACTCTTTTATGTCAATTTTGACACTATTCAATAGTTGATTTTTGTGAAACTCATAACAGATTGATTAATTCGAAAAAAGTCAATTAAATCAGTACTAATATATCATATTATCCTATAAAATTATTTTAATTCATTAAAAGTTTCATATTATATTTATTTGGGTATTTGCAATATCAATTATTTTGATTGTTCACTATTATAGTAATTACTGCATCATCATTGTGTCATAAATAAATTAAATTATTTAATGTCTAAAAATTATAAATAAAATATCATTATGTAGGAAATCTTTTTATATTTCTAAGGAATATTTATAATCTAAAATCCAACATATATAACCCTCTGTAACAATTGTTTTGTTAAAAGATATATGCTTGTGTCATTTTTGTATTTATTTTAACTTAATTAAAATAAAGTGTCATTATCACTTACAAGTGGATCCATGGGGTCCCAAAATAGACCCAAAGATTCCCATGGTCGACCATGTATCAACAAATAGGGTTAAGACACGTTTTAGGGTAATTTAGTATTATTATAATATTATTTTTTAACCCTTATTTACCGGATTTACCCTTAACCATGGTAAATAAAATATTTACCGCAGTAATTATTCAAAATGTCTAAAAATAAAAGTTACCTATTTACACAATTTGAACATCCTGATTCCAAATATGGAATCCATTTTCCTAAATTCAAAACACAGAAGTGGCAGAAATTAATTTAAAATTAATTCCCGCTGTCAAAACAAAAAGCGTGTTTTTAAGAGATAATAACTATCAAAAGATTGACACTTGTTTATGTTCGGTTTTATTGTAAAATTATGTCCAATGACCAAAATTATATTAAATGGTAAAAATATATTCTAAATATACTTTAAAACAACTCAAATTCATAATTTATCACTATTAATTATTTTGATTAAAAAAGTTGTTTTTAATTAAAATTTAGTAATTTTCACTGTTCATCAAAATATGAAAGTTATCCAAAAAGTACCAAAATTTTACCCTAGGCTAATTTCAATATTAAGAATCCAAAAATGAAGTCCATTTTGAGAGATAGAATTTATAAAATTTCAAAAAGTAGGTATTACTATTCATAACGGCTAGTTTGATTGGTTATGGTGTGTTAAAATCTCGAAGTTGTGTACAATGCACGCCATTGCATTATTCGAAAGGAAACATACCGAGGAAACTTGGGGTGTTACATTATCCCCTCCTTCAATAAATTGCGTCCTTGCAATTTTTAAAATTTTGCTTGGGAATATAATGTAAAGTCCCACATCGGTAAAAGAGCCAATAAAACTATCACTTTAAAAGAAAGAAAGAGAGGTATAAGGGTCATCCAAGATAACCCATACTAGGATTACATGTAAGAAAACATGGATATGGATGATAAACTATGTGTCAAGTTCTGATGGAGAGGGATAGAAATCATTATCAGGAGAAAGTTAACAATGAGAAAACCACAAACTTGTGTTGGGACAAACGACCATTAGTCTCCTAGTAGGAAAGTAAACGGACAACATTTTTTTTAAAGTTACATTACATAAGGAAGAGGAATTCATTTATGATATTTACTAAGAACATTATGAGATATACTTACATTTTAAGTAAATTTTCATTCTTTAATAAATTTCCACCACTAACTCAAATTTTTTTTTAAACGATGAGTATTCAAGAAGACTTGGTCACACTGGAAGAGCTAGAATAAACTTCTATAGAATCACATGATCCATGCAGGATAAACCATATATTTACATTGTCTTTGAAGATTAATCAAAACCAAAATGGTTAGTGAATGATCTAATGATCCCCCAAAAGGATATTCATTGAGATAAATATGCACTAATCTTAATTTCTAAAATTAAACCAACAATACCCCAAAGTTAAATAGATACCATTCAATAACCAATTGTCCTTAAAATCCTTTAATATAATCCAAACTAATATTGAAACCCAAATCATAGAAGAATTTGATTATGTAGTCTCCCATGTTACATTGTATCTCCAAATGAAATCAAATACTCTTAATGTCACATACTTAAAAGTAATTAACATCATCACATATTCTCTGTTATAGGTTAATAATTTCCATAAATAACCCAAATCACTATAAATCAACAATAAAAACGTAGATAAAAAACCACCATTACTCTACAAATGAAACCTCATTGTATTCTATTTTCCTTGGGCATATAGTGTTCCTAACAAAACGAACATCTTCGAAAATAACATTTATCACTTAATCACCAAATAATTTTCCTATACCAAGGGTATTCATAAGAACCCAAATCATCTTATTATTGATCAATAAAATCATTTAACAACAAAAAAAAAAATAGTCACACTAACCAGGGACTTCACGTAGTCCAGTGGTAGGCGATAAATCCCAATCGCACTTTGGTTGTGGGTTCGATTCCCACAGCTTTGTCCGATGCGACGGGTTGTCACACGGTCTACGTGTTGTCCTTTTTCAAAAACTATATTTTATAATATTACCAAAATGAGATAAATTCCTCAAAATAACATAATTTAACCCCAAATGTTATATCATACTTTGCATTTTCATCCCAAATTATAATAACTTATCATTTTCTCAAACCCCAATGATCATATAAAACCAAATGGTTATTTATACCTATATCCACAAGAGAAGAGACAATTCTTCCTCAAATTTCATTCTCACATGGAAAACTGCGGGGTTACAAATACAAGGGAAAATTATTCCAAAGTAAACCCATCAACAAGGAGTGCTAATACTTTTTAAATTTTTCTCCAACCATTTATTTCCACATAGCTTCTTCTTTGACCAAGAAAATATTCTATAGAATAGGACATTCACTCGGGTAATGGCCAGGTCCCCTATATTTACGGCAAATGACTGTAAATGGACTCTTGGGACCATTTTTATCTTCTTCCATAGTACTCTTCATTTTTCTTCGGCAATTCTTCACTTTATGTCCTTCCTTCCCACACGTAAAACATTTCGTTGTCCCATTGAGACACTTTCCTGGGTGTCTCTTTCCACATTTCCTGCATGATGAAAATTGAGGTTTCTTTTCTCCATGGTCTCCATTGCTGGAGATCTTATCATTTATCACCTTTCTCTTCCTTGTTGAGTCTGGGAGTTGGTTAATATATATGTTGTTGATCATATTTTTGGAAAACTGATTTGGCATAAAGACGATATCTTTTACGCCTATCAACATTCCATTTTGTTGCTCATTTCCACCACCGTTCCCAACTTGTACATCATTCTCAAAGTCACTATGACTTCCTTGGAATCCATCCATTGACTAAAACCAGAAAGCATTGTGTGAGTAATAGTAGTCGTAAAATCATTTAGAGATTAAAATGTCACCATATTCTCAATTTGAAACATATTAGGATTAACCAAGGTCATTTACTCTCATCTTATGTATATATTACTTAAATCAGTTTGTAAAGAAAATGTAAATTATCCTAAGCATATCCCCCGGGAGTGTCGTAACCAAGAGTGCAGCAAGGCCCGTTGTCGTGCACCAGTTCACGTTCGAGTCTAGCTCAAAGAGGTGTTTTCGGGTTTTACCCCTAGGTACATCTGTGCCAGAGCCGCCTCTACCTGCTCGTATCCAGACAGGGATGTATTGCTCGGAAAACTCACAAAATCTCTACAATACCAAAATTATCGTAAGTTCTTTTATACTAATCCTCAAAGTTCATCTTAGGTGTACGTGCTCTAATCAGAGTTTATCTAAATCTAGCTTCCAAGGTTTGTAATAAACTTCCTCTGATACCAACTGTAACGCCCCGAACCTAGTTACCTAGAGTCAGTGCATTATTATATAACATTGGCATGATCACGAGAAAGATCAAGTCTCGAAAGACCGATTAGTTTAGTAGCCTTGGAATAACTAGATACATCCATATCTTTTTACATTACATCATAAAAAAAACATCTTGTCTTCATATCCCCTCATACTATCCCTACAGGTCATTCATAAATTACTTCTTCATAATCCTGGGAAAAATAAAACATTGAAAGGGGTGAGCTCAGATGCTCAGTAAGGATAACATTATAGCAGAAGCTTTCATAAATAAGCATAATAACTTAAGGCAATTTATAACTAAAACAAAAGCCTTTTAAACTTTAACTTCAGCATAAAATGGCAAAGGTAAAATGAAATAATTCCATTTACTTACTCACATGGATATTCTACTAGTCGAATGATCACATGAAATATCAATATCCACTTTCATAATGTTGGAATGCATAATGCCAGACTATCATAACCACTTAGCCAAGGCCTCGTGCCAAGACTACAAATAAGATTTTGTCAAGGCCTTGTGCCAAGACACTAGTTTGTCTCATGAGACCTACCGTTGCATCGAGGAGCTATAGCGGGCTCCACCCGTCACTTATTAAGTCCAATGCATTCTTTATATGAACATGTTTAAACATAACATAAACATTTGTATTAAAACTAGCATACGAAATGTCAATACTTTTACTACAAACCATGAATGGTATAAAAACAGCACATCCACAGTCAAACATAACTCATTAGATACAATATGGAAGATTGTATTGTATCACATTAACCTCAATCAAGAATAAATAAGGATTTTGACATAGATAATCATCAAAACTATTTGAGAGAAATATCCCCCTTTTCTTGAAAACATTTAAAAGTCACATTATTTGTCAAGAAGCCATTTAAAAGTAGATTTTTGAATCAAAGTGTCCCATACCACTTTGAAACTTTTTAAAAGGAGTTTTAATTTCTAAAACTTTAATGTCCATATAAATAAATCCTTAAAACCATTTTTAAAACATGGACATTAATGAGCAAGATTTATAAGAATAAGTCTTTAAAACATTTAAAAATGGTATTTTAGTTAGAGATTCTAACCAAAAGAGACACTTGAATACAAATAATTGAGGTAATCAAAACTTTGTAATATCATGAGAATAAAGGGATTCATGATATACTATGTCAAAGTACATTATATACACCACATAAAAGTGATTTGGTGTATATCAACAAAGAAGTCTCAATGGAATGTAAATTGATATGAAATCTCTCATAAAGGCCGTATCCTTAGGTTAAGGATAAATCAACGACATAATTATGTGTGACAAATATAAATACACTAAATATGATTGGATATTCAGTGTAAAACAATCAAAGGATATTCACACATATTCTTGTAAAAACAACACCAACGAATTGGATGTTTAACTCAACAAATGGTGAATGAGTTAAAATTACTCTTATCAAATTCATATCAATGACTTGAGAATTACCAATGAGTGATTATGTGTATCAAACTTATATCCACAGGAAGGGGAGTGGAAATTATGACATAATCAAATGAATAGTGATTACACACATAATCATGGAGTAATATAATCAATGAAATATGCGTAAAGCCAAATGAGTGGGAATTGAAATCTCAAATTCCCTTACCGATTAGGTAACATACGAAACATAAACCCATGAAAGAAGTATAATACCATGATGATGTAAATACCCATAAATTAAAGTATATTACACAATGAATACAATCACGGGCAGTACACATACACCACATGCAATAATTAAGTGGTGATCAATGGAAATCTCACGAAATTAAAAGTGAGATAAGAAACCCCTTACCACGTTAATCAACTGAGTCGTATGGCCAAAAGTTAATAACAACCAAATGATTTACAGAATAACATGAATATAAATAGAATCATGAATATATATCAAATGGCAGTACACAATACACCACTTTCAATAATTTAGTGGCGAAAAATGGAAATCTCACGGAATTGAAAGTGAGATAAGAAAATCCCTTACCACGTTAATCAACTGAGTCGTATGGCCAAAATTTAATAACCACCAAATGATTTATAGAATGACATGAATATAAATAGAATCATGAATATATATCAAATGGCAGTACACAATACACCACTTTCAATAATTTAGTGGCGAAAAATGGAAATCTCACGGAATTGAATGTGAGATAAGAAAATTCCTTACTTTGTACTTTTTCCTTGGTCGATGGTAGGTTTACCTCCTGTATAATGGTGAAATAATTTTTATTGAATTATACAAGAATCATTTACTTTAATATGTTATCATATATGATCATTTAACATAGATTTGTTAATAATATCTTAGAATTATCGTCATTTCGGGTGTTAACGGGTTCATTTTAATTTATATTCTTTGTTATGTGAGCCATATTCGTCATTAATGGGATGTATATTATTCATATCCAGAATGATATCAAGTCCTTAGATACTATTTTTAAATCATCAAATGATAATTATACTTGAATGGATATGATGGACAATGAATCTCATCGCGTTCGTGGAGACGGTAGTCCGTACATACGCACGAGCGACAATATCATTCTTTTGATATTAAAATAATATATAATTGGATTTTATATCATATATACAGAATCATTATCATGTTATATTTATTATTTACATGAGTTACACATCATTATTATACCCATCCAAATAATAATATATTTAATAACAATTACACCACGACGTGGAGACGGTAAGCCGTACGTACGCACGTATGTTGACATGTTATTCAAAGGATGGATAGAATACTGAATATGGTTGTAACATATTTATAATAACATCACAATATATATATGATACTGGAGATATTATTTTATAATGGAAATAACAAAGAAAGAGGAAGTGGAAGAAGAAAGGAACTTGAAAAGGGGTGGTGAAAACATTACCTCTTCTTTGGGTTCTTCCTTTTGATTTAATCAAAAGGGCTCCTTAGGTAGGCTTTCTGATCAAACTAAGGCCTCTAGGTTGTATTGAGGGAAGTTGAGATAGTATTTGGGCAGGTTTTGGCCGAACCAAAGAGCTTTGAAGGAGTGAAGAATTGAGAAGGAGGAGTGCCCTTTTATAAGAGGGGTGAGGGGCACCTTTGGAAAAGCTAGAGATATTAGTTTATAATAAATTCATATTCGGTTTCCAATGGATCCAAAGTTGACTATTCAAAGGTTAAGGTGGGGATGGGTCTAAAACAAATCAACCAATAGAATTTAGACAGGTTTGGGTACTTATATTAACCTTATCTTTAAGTATTAACTCTAAGTTAATTAGTTTCACTTTTACAATGTCTCTTTGTATTTTTATATAATATGGTTAATAAACTTACCATATACATACAAGAGACCCCCAAGTGATCCATTAATGATACACCTATCATGATATAAGTCTCTTGGCCGAACCTTAGATTTTTAGGAATTTAATATCAATTAATAATATAATATTTGTTTTAAAAACTCTTTTATGTCAATTTTGACACTATTCAATAGTTGATTTTTGTGAAACTCATAACAGATTGATTACTTCGAACAAAGTCAATTAAATCAATAATAATATATCATATTATCTTAGAAAATTATTTTAATTCATTAAAAGTTTCATATTATATTTATTTGGGTATTTATAATATCAATTATTTTGATTTTTCACTATTATTGTAATTACTGCATCATCATTGTGTCATAAATAAATTAACTTATATAATGTCTAAAAATTATAAATAAAATATAATTATGTAGGAAATATTTTTATCTTTCTAAGGAATATTTATAATATAATATCCAACATATATAACCCTCTGTAACAATTGATTTGTTAAAAGATATATGCTTGTGTCATTTTTGTATTTATTTTAACTTAATTAAAATAAAGTGTTATTATCACTTACAAGTGGATCCATGGGGTCCCAAAATAGACCCAAAGATGCCCATGGTCGACCATGTATCAACCAATAGGGTTAAGACACGTTTTAGGGTAATTTAGTATTATTATAATATTATTTTTTAACCCTTATTTACCGGATTTACCCTTAACCATGGTAAATAAAATATTTACCGCAGTAATTATTCAAAATGTCTAAAAATAAAAGTTACCTATTTACACAATTTGAAAATCCTGATTCCAAATATGGAATCCATTTTCCTAAATTCAAAACACATAAGTGGCAGAAATTAATTTAAAATTAATTCCCGCTGTCAAAACAAAAAGCGTGTTTTTAAGAGATAATAACTATCAAAAGATTGACACTTGTCTATGTTCGGTTTTATTGTAAAATTATGTCCAATGACCAAAATTATATTAAATGGTAAAAATATATTCTAAATATACTTTAAAACAACTCAATTTCATAATTTATCACTATTAATTATTTTGATTAAAAAAGTTGTTTTTAATTAAAATTTAGTAATTTTCACTATTCATCAAAATATGAAAGTTATCCAAAAAGTACCAAAATTTCACCCTAGGATAATTTCGATATTACGAATCCAAAAATGAAGTCCATTTTGAGAGATAGAATTTATAAAATTTCAAAAAGTAGGCATTACTATTCATAACAGCTAGTTTGATTGGTTATGGTGTGTTAAAATCTCGAAGTTGTGTACAATGCACGCCATTGCATTATTCGAAAGGAAACATACTGAGGAAACTTGGGGTGTTACAGACTTTGAATGAAATTATTTAATATTTTTAATAACCATAAAAAATATTATTCCATAACTTCAATATAATTTTTTTCCATAATGAATAGTAAAAATAGAAAAAATTATTTACCACGATTAGGGGAAAAATGGATTTACCCAGGGGTTAATATGAAAAGATAATATTTAAAATGACATTATTATTATTTAAAATAATTGGTTTGTTTTTTTATAAATTTCCCATAAAACGTTTAATATTAGTAATTTTGGATCAATTATCTAAGAACATGACATAATACTATTTTAAAGTATTAAAAAATTATAATTTTTTCAGTCACCTCAATTGTAAAAGAGAACCTCCTCCTCTCAGTTATTCAAAAATTTTGAGCCATATAGCTCAAAAAACCCTAAATAAATCTCACCAAAAAAATTCTTTAAAATGATATATAGGTTATTTTCTTCCAAAAATATTAAACCATGGGTTAATTAGAGCTGATCTCTAGGTGTTCTATAAAAAAGGTAATCATCTTCACCGAGTAGTTTCATTTTATTCTTCTTTTACCACCATAAATTATGTACTAAAAAATAAAATATAATAAAATATTTATCTAAACTATAATTATATGTCATTATGTTGGTTTTTTAATATTTATCTTCCTCCTTATCCATAAAATGAGAAATAAAATCATCTTTCTTATATAAGATGATCTATCACCTCACAAATTGATGTAAATATTTACAATACCTCCACACATGGATAGTCATAATAATTGAAATATTAAATATATATGATAATTATAAAACAATATTGATTATATAACTTTAATATATCATCTCCTTTATTAACTTTTCACCCATTAAGGAAATGATAATGTCTCTAGTATGTATGTACAACCTACCATATCCACGAAGCAATGTGATTCATTTTACATATCCAACATTTAATACTAATTCTAAAATTTTATATAATTTATAAATATTATATTTATAACATTAATATCATTCTTGAGATGATGACCCCATATCCTATTCATTTGATCCAGAACATCCACAATAACACAAGCATTATAAAATGAAGCAGTTAACAATTAAAACAGTGGTAATAATTTATGATTGTCAACAAATAATTGATAGTATGTTATAAGAAGACCATATATGATATTATAAATATTAATATGGTTATTTGAAAATTATTAAAATATTTGAAACTATTATATATAAGGATAAATCATGTTTATCTAAAGGGAATCATGATGTAAGGGACTTCATCTTAATTTCCACTATATTAGGACATATTTGGTATTATGCACCAATTTAATTTTATACGGTGTATATATTGTTCATTTTATGTACTTAACATGAATATATATTTATTCATAATGATTAATTTTTCAATTAATTCTACTTATTTCAATGGTTTACAGTTTAAATGTTACCAAAGTGGAAATAATTTATTTTACAATATCATTTTTTGTGATTGTTTTTTGTTGTTCAAAAAATACAACAATATACCCTTCAAAAAATCTAAATAATTTCTTAATCATAATGTTATTTAAGGATTTATCATTTTTTATTCCATATTTTCCTCTCTTTGTAAATTTTGAAAAATGCTTTAAGGATTTATCATTTTTTATTTTAAAAAATTCATTTTTATTTACTAAAAATATCTATTCATAAAATTTTATGTTATCCTTTACTTTTTAGAGGATTTTAATATAATATATCCATTGATTGTGAAAAGGATAATTTTTGAATTTCTTTATAAAAATTCAAAATTAATGTTTCTTTATAACCTATATGATGTTAAAAGAGTTTACAATCACCATAACCATTTTTACAATTTTTCTTATTATTTAAGTTTTAAGTGTGGTAAAAAAGAAAATTGTTTAATTAAAACATAAATTTAATGTTTTAAAATAATTTTATTGTATTCTAAAAAAGTCATGAATTTATTAGAAAACCTATAATTTTTTGAATTGATTATCATATTTTATCTCTTATTAAATTATTTTCATTTAATTTCTCCTGAAACATTCACTTTATTATGACCATATTTCACTGCTAATTACATTTATCTTAAATATATATATATTTATGGATATTATTATTACCTAAAACATATAAAATTTCTATGTATGATGTTTTACTATGAAATTAATTTGATTTACTGAGGAAATATTGGTTTTATGTTTTCTTATATCATTACAGGTATTTATGAATAATGAAAATCGTTTTTGAATTAAATTGATCATTCAATATGTTATGAATTCATTGGAAATATAGAAAATGGTGGGGCTCTGAATTATATATATCTTCTATGCATTGATAGGTCTCACGAGAAAAATAAGTTGGCCAAATATGTTAAATGGTTTTATGGTGTATACCCTCCTATAGTTTAAAATATTATGTCACAAAGACTTCACAATAAATATATCATGACATCATAGATCATGAAATCAAATAATATGAATTTAATTCATTAATAATTTAGTTATTATGATTAAATATATTACTTCATTGATATTATACATAGATTCATTCTATGCCCAAGTTATTAATTAAATAGAATGTGTATTCGGTTATCTACTTTTCCAAGTTGATTATTCCTTATTTACTCATTATATATTCAATTCTACATAACCATTATGGAAAATTTTATATCACCATTTTTTTCCATTCCCCTGGATATGAAGAAAATAAATATTTGAATGAGTTCAAGGATAATGATTATTAACTTTTAGTGTATTTTAATAATTTATTTTCAATGTAATAGCAGAATAATGTCAGTGTATGGTTCTTCAAGACTAATAAACAGATTAATATGTGGGGTTGTGATCCCTTTTATCGTATTCCAATATGATAAAGTATTCACCAACTATGGGTTACTAGATTTGGGGTTGTTATAATTGTTTTATATGATGTTTAATAGAAACCATGGTAATTAGATTTAGTAAAAAATAGATTAGAGACCATAACCCTATTATAGATATTGATGATATTTATAATTGTAGAGTAATATCATAAAATATTTGGTAAGTTAGAGATTATATGGTTTTTTTATAAATACACCCTTTTCAAGATACAACATGTGGATGTGTTTTTGGAACATATGCTTCTAGGTGTAATAACATAACAAAGACTTGGTCAAGCATATCCTGACCAACATTATGATGAATGGTGAATGAGTCCTTACTAAGAACAAATTTTGACACTCCTGGTGGATACACATGGGTTAATTCAAATTTAATTTACAAACCATTCTAAAATATATAAAATATATTTTAAGGATATTCCCAAATAAACCAAGTTTATGATTCTATGCTTAATAATGAATAAAATTTCTATTTATTCTAAATGTTAAAAAATATTTAGAATTATATATTATGATTTAAAATTCTTAATGTTATGAGATAATTTAGCATATTCCATTGTTTAAAAATATAAATTAGAAGAAAGAATGGTATAAATAATCATTGATAACGTACTAATTTTCCTTCTGAATAAGACAATACAACATGTGTTAGGGTCGAGTTAATCATGTCTGTATTAGGTCATATGACCATGTTTATGGATAATAACCTCAAATATAGACAGAAAAATGGTGTTACAAGGCATGATGAATCTATATTAGATCATTTCATAGGGTATAATCCTTCATAATTTAGTAAAAATACTAATCTAGTGGTAGATGAGAAATATATTAAGTCTCTTGGAATGATATTTACGGAATTGGGATTTTATTAAAGGGAAAAGTATATACAAGAATTATATTGTATTAAATGTGATTATGATCAATGGTGGTCATTCATCCATAATTCTAAGGAGGAAAAAGAAACATAACATATAGAATGGATATATTTTGAAGTAACATTCTTTAATAAATATTTCCCCCATGAAAAATGTATTAACATAGTGAGAAAGTTCCTCAACATAAAAAAGGAAGAAGAATGTTTTGTGGAGTATAATTCTACCTCTACAAGACTATCCATGCATTCAATGCATTTAATATCTATTCTATAAATCAAAATTGACCGTTTCTCTGAAGATATTATGCCAAGCCTCCAAAGGGCACTAGTTTCTCAAAAAATTTACCTCATGTGATTAAATAGTATTTTTTTCCATAAAACCAAATAAAGAATTTTCTATATTCTATTTCTTAAAAAAATAAGTTTTCGGCTGAACACTGAAAAAAGAGAACTTGTCAATGAAGAATAATATAATGATTCAATTTCTATTATGGGAAAACTATGGATAGAAACACAATAGAAAATACTAGAAGGTAATGGGAGTTTGATTTATGTGCAGAGATTAGGGTTATATAGATAATGAATGTAAGTGAAATAAATATTCCATTTTTATATAGGGACACAACTATAAATAAATGTTTCATTTTTCAAACTAATTTCATATGAGTCAAGGTAACTTAACGAAAAATATTCTAAGGGGATAAGTCCTTGATTTTGTGACCTCTACAACTAAGGTTGATGTTTCTAAAGATATAGTGGTATGAAAATTAATCATTTCGTCAAATTTCTCTTATACTTTAATTGATTATGGATCTTCACCCTCTTTTATATCTTCCTTATTTTTTAAGACAAATATATTTTTCCATAGAAACCTGTAATATTATTTTTCAGTCAAGAGTCCTAGTAGAAGTCTCAATAAAACAAGGATGTTTCATTCAACTTCCATTATGAAACATAAAAATTCGAAATCGGTACATTTTATAATTATAAAAATGGTTGAATTTTAAATAATACTTTGTATAGGATGTAATTAAAATTAAAATGAAATAATCTATTTCTAGGAGAAGAAAATTATGACTCATAATGAAATTATTGAATTCCTTATCTTCAGAGTTAATAATTCATCATCATGGATGTGTCTAGATCAACCCCTAGTAATTATTCTCTATGAAATTTTTGGGGAAGAAGAGAATACATAATATATAGATAAAAAGGGATATATTTAAATTAATGATGTACCTATTGTACATGAATACATTGATATATTTCCCAAGGAATATCCTAGACATCCACCAGAAAATGAAGTTAAGTTTTCCATTGAGTTGATCCAAAATAAAATGTATATCTCAAAAAGTCTCTATAGAATTGGAATTGTGTAATAATTTAAATTAATGAAATGACTATAAGAGTTTTGTGAAAAGGGAAATATATTACCTAGTGTCTCATCAATGTAATACCATGTTCATTCTATTAATAATAAAGATAGATCTATGACATTATGCCTTGACTATAGAGAAATAAGTTTTATTACTATAAAGAACATATATCATCTGCCTTTCAATAATGACTTGTTTGATCAACTTCATGGATATCAATATTTTTCCACGATATACCTTTATTCTAGGAATAATCATTTATAAATAGAAAAGGAAGATAATCCAAATAATTAATTCCATATGATGTATAGAATTTTTTTAGTTTACAGTAATGCCATTTGGATTGACAAATGAACCCTATGTTTTTTTGGATCCAATAAATAGGTTTTTTTAAAGAATATCATTATAATTTATTTTATAATTTAATATAGATATCTTTTGGTACTATAAAATCTATTAGTGCTACGGGAATCACTTATGGATGATTCTTGAGTATCTTTGAGGAAAATTTTTATATGATAATTTTTGGCAACTTTAATTCTGGAATTTGAATGTTTCATTTCTCAGACATATTGTCTCTATATATGGAATCTCAGTTGATCCTATAAATTCAAAGGAATTTAAATAATTTCCTAAACCAATGAATATAACTAAGATACATAGTTTCATTGGTTTGGAAGGGAATTATTGGTAATTTGTATAAAATTTTACCAATTGGATAACACGTGAAAAAATCTTACATATAAATTGGATAAGTTTATGTGGATAGGAATGTTTCAAAGAATTGATGAGGAGTTTGTTAAATGATCCAATTTTCACACTACCATTAAGAAATTATGGATTTGTAATATATAGTTAAGAAACAAAGAATGGAAATGGTTGTGTCCTTAGAAAAATGATAAAGTTAATTCCTATGAATCAAGGTAGTTAAAGATTGATGAATAGAAAAATCCAACACATGATCTTGATTTGGAATCTATAATCATTACTTTGAATATATGGAGACATTATATCTATAATGAAGGATGTGTGATATAAATAGACCATAAGTGTGAAAGATAACTTTTTATAGAAATATCTCAACTTAAGGAAAAGGGTATGGAATGAGTTACTCAAGGATTATTATTTCTTAATACACTACAACCCTGGAAAGGTAAATAAGGTATTAGATGCATTGAGTAAGAAAGATCATGGAGCCCTGACCAGAATTGATAATTTATAGGGATAATATGTTAAAATATTTAGTGAATATGGATATAGTAATTACTAGGGAATGATAAAAACCACTCCTTTTTTCAAATGATTTCCAAATTATCATTAATGAGAAAGATAAAATGTTTTTAGTCTGATAAAGAGAATATTCAGATGAAAAATATGACCATGAATAATGAGAAATTATAAGGCTTCATATATAGAGATAACATTATGAAATTTTTAAATGAGTTTATGTGTTACATATATACATAAAAAAGAGAATTATTAGATGATTCACATAACATTAATATATCTATAAACCTTGGTAACACAAAGATGAATAAGGATTTCAAATAGTATATTTTTTTTGGATAATATGAAGTTGGAAATTACTGATTATATATCAAGGTGACTGGTTTTTAAATAGGTGAAGGCTAATAGATAGCATCCTAGAAGAGTCATGAAACCTCTACCAATTAATATATGTAAATGAGACGATATTAACCAGGAATATATTATTGGACTACTAAAGACTCCTAAAAAATAATGAAATATGTGTTATTGTGGCTTTCCTTACCTAATATGAACATTTTCTTTCCATTAAATATGATTTACCTATTGAGTGACTTTCATGACTCAATATTAATGATTTTATAAGACTTAATGTTGCACCTCAATAAATTTTTTCTAATCAGGATTCAATATTTTCACCAAATTTCTAGAAATCATTCAGAAGTCTCTTAATATGGAGTGTTATTTCAAAAACACCTATCATCCTCAAACTAATAGAAAATTTAAGTGAACTATTTAAATATTTAAAGATAATATTAGGTCATGATCACTTGACATTTTAGGTATTTGGAATCATCTTCTAACTTTAGTAGAGTTTTCCTAAAATAATAGATTCCATTCATGTATTCAAATAGCACCATATAATGTATAATCTGAAATAAGATTCCATACTCCAACGTGATGGGATGAAGTTGGTAAAGGGGAGATTATAGGCCTAGAACATTTTTAGGAGAAAATTAAAATTTTAAACCCTTCTCGTACTTATATTAAAGCAACTCGAAGTAGAAAAAAGATTTATGTTAAAAACTAAAGGAATGTTTTGTAAGATGAATTGTGAGATCTTGTTATCTGGAAATTTTCTATATGGAAGTGTGTTATAAGGTTTGGTGGGAAATGGGAATTACTCCCAAGGAACATTAGTCCTTTTTAAATTCTATAAATAATTGGAGTTGTGGATTATAATTTGGGATTTATATTGGGTGGGTTCATTACTACCGTCATGGCTCAGGACTCAATATGACCATAGATAGTTCATGTAGCATGGGATTTATGAGGGGTGGTGGTATTGTCTGGGAAACCAAGGTATCCATTATCATGTATTTTTCTATTTTCATTAGCAAATGTGACTCCCTTTTGGAGGAATCTAAAATGATTCTCACCAGTCTCCTGATCTGTAGGATGAGAAACATTCATCTTATAGACATATAAAAAACCATCTCATTATTTAAAATTCCTTATGTGGTCTTGGAGTTACCACTGGGTCCATTGAATATACCATTCCCAGGTGCAAATGGATCATGAATAGAAGCATGGATGTTCTTCATATGTGGAATGAAGGTTAGGTAGTCACTGATTTTTTGGAATTGAGTGAATTAGGGTAAGTAAATATCTTGTTTTTATAATCATGGATCTTTCTTGTATGAGGGAGAAAAACTTGTTCAAGTGGATTACCATGTTCTACACTACTTCATAACCCCGTGATCTTGGGTTTCCCCCCATATATCTTATGATTTACTTTTAATTTTTTGTTAAAATAAATAAAAATACAAGATTTTATGGTTATGGGTTACCATTTGGATATGCCATCAAGCCTCTCTAATGTAAATGATGTGTTTCCTACCTTATTTTAATGAAAATATTAACCAGACACAAAAAATGTTATCACCTATAAATAAATATAATTAGATCCTAATATATCTTAATGTAATGATATTTTCCACAAATATCACACTAGATAACAGGTGTTGAGAAATCTAACGACTCGACAGGTAAAGGTACTTTGGAAAAATTATAAATTGGAGGAAGAAACATGGGAACCTTTCATGAACCAACCTTAATACCATGGTATAACAGTACCTATGTCTAGACTAACATGTCTCGGAGCTCTTTCCTGGTCCTCATGGGTTAGAGAATAGTTCCTTGGAATCATAAAATGGTCATAAAGAATGATTTCAAACAAAAAATAATCAAAAAATAATATAACAATGGAATATTAAACAAAGAAGATTTGGTATTCCAAACACTACTCATGTAGAAATGTACAAATTGTTGAAAGATAAATATCAAACTATACATAATCCAAATAAATGACACAACATCCATCAAAATGAAAACCCAAATTACATATGCAATGAGTGGGTCATACCACCACTAGTCACCATCATCAACCACCTTCCCATATATCAAGAACACCTACCACCCCTTGTGGAACATTCCCTTTTACCGTACCTAGAATAACATAATCTATTAATTCCCAAAGGAAAAATTAGTTTCTATGAAAAAATAGCCCATTAGGATTTCTCTATATGTTATATAAGAAATTACATAATAAATAAACTGATTATGATTCAATTTTAAATAAAATGATGCATGACATATAATTGTAGAAAATTTTAGTCATGTAATCCTTCAAAACATGAAGATAAAATGTATATAAAAAATATAAGTAAATGACTAATTTCAAAAAGGTGAAAGGACATGAATAAATCAGTTCAAATAAATAATGACACGTGATAATCATATAAAACAAGAACCATTTTCATATTCCATATGGTTTAATTTTTATTGAAAATTAGATCATCACATTACTTGATAAATCATTATAGATTATTGTGTTCTCGTGTCCCTAAGTATCTGTCCATCAGGAAATAATTAATCAACTCTCCATTAGGTAAAATCATTTCCAACATGGTTTAGTTACATTTTTCATCATCAATATATTTCTAGAGAGTCATATTCCTAGACATTTATACCAAATAACCCACTAACTAATTAAGAACACATGTTCTTTCAATCAATGAATCAATCAGTCAATTAAGGGAAATAATTTCTACTAAAATTCAAATCCCTAATTTCAAGTTTCCTAATTCCATTTAAATTACAAAATTAAATCATAATATTTTATCTAATTCATTCCCTTGAAAATAAAAATTCATTTAAATCCATTTTCCTCAACAATCATCACTAACTTATTTCATTAAACAATTTCTCATTTCAATCCATTTTTTCAGAAAATAATCCCAATTTATAAAATCCTCTAAAAATAGGGGGGAGTTAATTTTATACTTTTAATGAGAATCAAATCATATCAAATATAGAAAACCATATAAAATTAAATTTCAAATAAAATAGGAAATTATGTTTTCAAATGTTTATAAATCCTTATAGAACCATCTAACTCTAGTCACATAATCAATCAAACCCATGAAATAGGATCCACCAATGGAGAGTTGAGGGAAAATAAAATAAAAGGGGAATCCCTAGAATCAAATTACATAAAATACATATTTATATCTATCATAAAAATTAGGATACATCACTCTTAAATAGGTACATAAGGGAAGTAAATGGAATTCTAAATCAAAGAGACTACACTTACTGAACAGAGATCAATCACATCAACTGACTCTTTTATTTGAGAATAAAATGATTAGAGTAGCCAACGTACTCTCTAGAGAGCCTCAAAAAATCCAAAGGGTCATATTAGGTTTTATTAGGGGTGTTGAGAATTTATAATAGGGGTATCAAGACTATAATTAAAAATTTTCGTGGATTAAAAAAACATTCATATGGTTTCTTGGGTATGGACTTATGGTTGGATATAATTATGTATCTAATTGTAAGCCCATACTGGGATTATGTAGAGAGTCAGATGGTTTGGGAACATGTTTAGATGAATTGTGAACCAAACATACACTCCCTCCTGATCTACTGAGAAGTGTGCATAGTTTGGTCACATAAGTAAACAACTACACATCGACAAAAAATTTATCCCCAGTCCCAAGATGTACTATTTGAAGGGAAGGAGAAAAAATTTGAACTAAATGTGTCCCCACCCATTTAGAACCATATAACGAGGCACATGTTTTCTTATGCAAACCCACACTATTTTCCCTAACCATATTCCAATTGTTCATCGCCTATAAAACTTCTAAAAATATCAAAAATTCTCTTAAATCTATACAAACAAGTCCCAATCAAAGGATACTCAAAACAAGAGACTAGAAGTACCTAAAATATAGTAGTGGGATGCTAAAAACTCCCCACTATAAATTATTTCTACCCCAAGAAATTCAATCAAGAAGAATCTATATCAAAGATATGATGACATTATTCTATCATCATTACCTCATGCTCCCATGTATCATGTGAATTAAAACCATTCTGGTAAAGATTTTGAACCAGAGGTATGGACTTCCCATGAATAACCTTTGTCTTAAAATTGAAAATCCAAAGTGGCTACACAATAATGGATAGATTATGTTCCACATCGAGGTCATCCATGATTCAAAAATGATATGGTTTAGATATATACTTTATGAGTTGTAAAACATTGAACATGTTCTGAATTGGGGACAAATATGGTGAAAAATCCAAATAGTAAGAAAACATTCCAATATGATGAACATTCTCAAATGTTCCCACATATCACAATTTAATGTGTCCCTATGTTTCAATCCTTAAGTGACCCAAATAAGGTGAAACTTTCAAAAAAATCTTTTCAATAACTTTTAAATCCAAATGGGATTGACAATGATTAACATAGGTGTAAAGACCCATAAATTTCATGTATTTTTTTAAATTATATGGAATATTACAAGATCGTGAAAATTGAAGGCGTGTGATTCTGAGGCCCGGTGTCCCCGAAATGAATTTCTAAACATTATTTTAAGGTACATTTAGTAAACGCGTGAGCGGGTTTTGGTAAATTTTGAACCGGTACTCAGAATTAAAATCCAAGGACACTGTTGAACTCACAACACTAGTATTCGCTTAAGGATACATTCACCTTAATCGTAGTAGGTCGAGGGTGAAAGATAAATTTTGGGGTTTTCATGGAAATGAACATAAAATAAAATAAAATTTTATTTTATTTCTAATAAAACCTCTCTTCATGGGTTGTGGAGGTGGGGACCACCCGAACTAAAACCCCCATTTTGAATTCAAAGGTGGGGACCACCCGACCACCCTAAACTCCGTCTTTAATGTGTAGAAGTCTCTTAAACTTCCTCCACCTTAATTATTACACCCTCTTTTAATTAATGATGCCAATTAATTATGCCAAAAAATTAAATTGATAGACTTAATTTAATTTGGTGTTGGATCCACATTTGTTTTTTTTGGGAGAAACCATTGGCAAAGGTGGAAGATTTGGAGAACATGGAGAAACTCATCTCCAAAGAAGAACAAGAACGAAGGATTGTCAAACAAGCAGTTTCATTGGAGGAGGATTTCTTCAGAATCAACAAACTCCAATATGTATTCAACCACAGGCGGTCTCCAATGGAACCTTAAAGGTAGGGTTTGTCGTTTTAAATATTCCCTTACCGTTCTTGATGTTCTTCAAGATTCGAGTTTTATTGAGCCTCTTGCTATCGCTCTAATGTGGATGGTGAGGTCCAAAAAAGCATGGCTTGACCACTCCGCAAATCCTTGTGATTGTTTTGTTGCATTCTTCGCAATGGAAGAGGATGACAATCGACACCGGTGGGGAACGAGAATGGCGTCCGGCACCACGACCGGCCATGATGAAGGCGATGGCACGCCCGCACCGCGCGGAGAGGACGACCGACCTTCCGGCCGGCCGTAGTGGACAGCTTCCCCACCGCACAACGGGCTGCCCAGCGTAGACCAGACCGCCCAGCACAGGTCGGGACACCTAGCACGGGCCGGCCCCAGCGGTTCGGGCCGGGTCAGACCGGACCAGGACCAGTTTCGACTCTATACGTTCTTTTGGCTGTAACTTTGGATATAAGCATCCGTTTGACGAACCGTCTGCGGTGCCAGAAACCTTGGAGTGAGACGGACCTTTTGGTAAAACCCAATAGAGATTTGGATAAATTTGGGGTATGGTCGAGTGGTATTGAGCATGAATCCAACCGAGCCCTTGAGACTAAAAGGCTAATAACTTACAGACCGGGTGTCCGTTTGATGCACCGTCTGTTGCATTGAGACCCCTATGACATGGAGGACCTTTGAGATACTTATTAGTGGGAATTTTTGGTGGTTGGAGTATCGAAGAGTAGATTGAGGAGCGGACACTCCAAGAGATGACCAATCTTAGTGCAGGAACCTTGTAGTTGGCTGTAACATAAGAAAGGGATCCTTCGTGGGTCTATAATTGAGGATTCCACATGGATCCTATATACGAATCCATGTGGGTCTGACGATGTACTAGGATCTTGTGTGGGCATGACAACATACTGATGATGTACTAGGATCCTGTGTGGGTTTGACGATGTACTAGGATCCTGTGTGGGTCTAATGACCTACCGATGATGTACTAGGATCCTGGGTGGGTCTAACGATGTATTGACAATGTACTAGGATCCTGTGTGGGTCTTACGATGTACTAGGATCCTATGTGGCTCTGACGATGTACTAGGATCCTGTGTGGGTCAAACGAGGTACTAGGATCCTGTGTGGGTCTAACGATGTACTACGATCCTATGTGTGTATGAGGATTATTTAGGATCCTTCATGGGTCTACCTTTTAACAGAGTAAGATGAATTATTAGTTACATCTGATCATCTCTTCCACTGTACCTAAGTTATACCTGGTGTGAGATGAGTCTATACATATGTGGTACTTTACTTTGTGGTAATTCCTTGGTGGTATTTTTCTGTGTGACATACCTATGTGGTAATTACCTTCTTGGTACTACTTTCTTTGTGGAACAGTTGAGCTTAGGCTTTTGAGTTGGCCTCGGTGTTTCCTCATGATAGAGATGGGTATACTTGATAACTTAGGTATATGTAACCGCATATACCTAAGTACGGTTTTCAGTTGATTTCATGCTTTTTGGTTTATCCTTTTGGTATTTTTTGATACCTTGAGGGTCTCAGGGTCCCTACTGAGTATCGTTATACACACCCCTACACGGGCTATGCCCGTACCTTTTTTTGTTTGGTGCAGACGACGGACAACGCTGACTGAGGACGAGTGTACCAGGACTGGAGGTAGCTCGGAGGTGGACATTAGATGAGGTGTACCGAGGAGACAACCCTTCGAGAGCTTTACCTACCCTTTCGGTAGGATCCTAGACAGCTGTTCACAGGATCTATTCGAGTTTACATGAAATTTTCAGTTTTCCTGTACTTTTCAGTTGGGCTTGAATTCTATCCCCTTTTTCATACAATACGAACTCATTTTACTATACATTTTTCCTTGTGTTTGTATATTTTTGTGTGTTTGGTTGCGTGTGTTTACAAGTTATAAAGGTAATGCCTTCCTGGTTTTAGGGAATATGCCTTTTGGTGCTAGTCTCCAGCCCCTGACCTATGGAAGGCGGGCTTGGGGTAGTCATGACATGGGCACTGGGGGACGGGTTGTGATAAATTGGTATCAGAGGAGTTGGGTCTATCGTAGAACATTTGAATCTGATATTTTTAACAACAATAGTTTTAAGTGAAGTGAGTGTGGTTATCAATTTAAGGAATCTAGTGTTGGTGTGGTAGCCGACGTATCCATACACTAGGACCCTGACTTCTGATTTCTAACTCAGTGCATGAAAACTATGATTGCGTTTGTGTTTAAAAAAGTTTTCTTTGTGATATTTTGGAGTCAGCTCACCAGGAATCACTTATTGACCGTGGTGCACTGGTTTCTTTTAAAGGATTCCTCCACACAGACATCCATCTAGGGTTCCGGGTATAGTACGCATTGATAGACTGCTGAGCGATGAGGCCTCAGTGCAAGGCCCTCTTCCAGTAGAGGCACCAACATAGGAACCGGCGGTACCATTACCTGTTGGGCCGCTGATGCTACCAGCCCCTGAAGCAGAGGGTGCACGCCTCTTGATCGTGTTTCACGAGTTCTAGTTCCAGAGGCCACCTAGGTTCAGGGGAGAGATGAACCCACAGGCAGCTGAGGATTGGATAGAGGTCGTGGTGAGAGTCTTCTGACTAGTAGGGACAACAATTGATCTCATGGTGATCCTTGCCATGAATCATCTATAGGAAGCAGTAGGCAGATGGTGGAGCTCGATGCTCTAGGTTCATGATGAGGGTACACTTCTCTGGGCAGACTTTGAGAGCCTATTTCAGGCAGAGTTTGTCCCAGTGACTCTTCGCACAGTGCCCATACAAGAGCTTCTTCATCTGTAGGAGGGAATCATGACTATGGACCAGTACTCATTAAGGTTCATTTACCTCTCATACTACTCCATAGATATAGTGCGGGACCCATTCTTCTGGGCCTGGACCTTCGATCAGGGACTCAGGTGAGAGATCAGGGCTTTGATGATTTCTTTCAGCATCCTGACATAGGCAGGGGTGTTAGAGCGATCCCTCTTAGTAGAGAGTTCCCTTGCTAAGTAGTCACCAGCTGTGAGACCCACCACCGAATGTCACATAGTGGAGTCTTCTATAGCTAACATTAGAAAGATTTCACAGAGGTCCAAGATGACCAGACCTACAGGTGGACGACCACATGATTCAGGGTCAGCTATGCGGGGAACATGATACAGAGCCAGTCATGCGGGGAACATGTAGTGTTTCACATGCGGCAGGCAGGGTCACATGGCTCGTGACTATCCGACGTGCCATATGGATGATAAAAAGATGGTCTAAGGACTACCCAAGCAGAGACAGAGGTTCGACCGGGAGGTCTGCAGGGAGCAGACAGACGTGGTAGAGGAGCTGGCCGTGCAGCTAGCATTGGGCGACGATCCAAGATGTTACCGCCACCACCACCAGGTGGTCCACCCCGACCACAGGGAGCAGGAGGATAGGGGCGAGCTCATCTCTAGGCAGTTGATTCTTATGACCATGGCACTCTGAATATGATATGAGGTACGAACTGTATCTACTCTACCTTAGCTGCAGTACTTATAGACACATGTTGTAGTCATTCTTTTATTGCCACTTCCCTCGTTCGGAGCACAAAGATGTTAATGGAGCCATTGTCTCAATCCTTATGGCTAGAGACTCCTACGGGAGTAGATTTGATTATTACACATTGGTTCTGATGGTGTGAGTTTACTCTAGGAGGTGAGATCTTCATCTGGGATCTTTTAGTAGCAGCGTCGAGGCCTTACGACGTCATCTTGGGTATGGACTGGTTATCTAGAGTCCGTGACCAGATTGACTATATTAGGTGCAAAGTACGGTGTGTCTGCACGGATGGGACCAGGTTTACCATCACCGGTGAGAATGGAGCCTTTACAACACAAGATGGACTTACCCGGAGGAGAGTACAGCCGATCACTCATCAGTTGGCTAGCCTTACCCTCAGAGCAGTTTATGTGGAGATTCTGAGTTATCCTGTAGTGGTGGACCGGTATGCAGATGTCTTCCCTAATGATTTTTCAGGTCTAACTCCTCACAGAGAGGTGGAATTTTACATTGAATTTTACCCTGGGATGACACCAATATCTATACCAGCATATCGGATGGCTCTCACAGAGCTTCGTGAGCTATGGGTACAGTTGAAGGACTTATAGGGGAAGGGATTCATTCAACCCACTGTTTCTACTTGTGCATGTAACGACCCAAAATTTCATTAATGGAAAATCCCTCTTGATCCAGTTAAATGTTTCTTTATGTTTTTATATGATGTCAACTTCTTTAGTTTAACGTTAAGATTTTTGACCGTTACTTTTATAGCCGTTGAACAGTGATCATCTGGGTAGTTTAAATATAAGGCTTTAATGAACCAATTTTCTACTCAGACAAAGGAAGCGATGGCCTCATCCAGTAGAATTTCCCCTTACGAAGCCCATTTGTCAGAGCTCGGAAAGGAGGTGGCGTCTTTGGGCTTTGCCCTTGACCAAGCCCAAACTGAGCTTCATCAAGTCAAGCTCGAACGTGATCGTCTACGGGAAAAATGGAAGTTGATAGAGATTACCACTCGAGCGATCTTATCCGAGCAACCCCAAGAGTCTGTCACCATCGCACACCTTACCCTTAGGTCTTATGCGGCTATTTTAAGGGGTTATGTAACAAATAAGTAGCACCATGTTCATGTACATTATTTTTTGTATATAATAATAAATATAATTTCTAGTCATTTTTGATGCATTGTAATTAGTTTTTAAAGTACAAATGATGTTTTTAGTTATTATTTAATTAAGAATTATATTTTATTAAATTAAAGGATTTTTGAATTAAATAATATTTTAATAAAATATTATTATTAATATTAAATTAATTTTTATTAAATATAAATGATCTTATAATTTTATGAATGTAATTAAATTTTTTATTATGGTTTGAAAGCCATTTCTGTCAAAACCCGTGAATTTTTTATAAATGTCGGTTTTTATTTTAAAAGTGAAAATTCACATATTTAGAAAATTATTTAGATAAAATAAATATTATTTTTGGAATCAGGACGTCGAAATTATCCAACGGTGAATTTTTCATAATTTTCTGAGACAGTCAAATTTTTGGGTAAAAATTAAATACCATTTAAATATATAATGTGTTTTATGACATCATAATGACCCAATGGTGATGTAATAAAATGCCATAATCCTTATGTTCGGCCAATATGTATTTTATCATTAAAATAATGAGGGTTTGGGTTTGTTTGACTCACTTTTCAAAGCATTAATGGAGCCCTCAAGACTTATTCAACACTTTGCCTTTTTAAATTAATTTCCATGGGAGTGTGACTCACCTCCACATAAGCAACCCTAATTTTTTAATAAGTTCGGACCTTGGCCTTGTAAAATATTGTTTTCCTCGTCCCTTTTCCAGAAACCATGGGCAAATACCATGGGATGGTTTGTGGTTTGGATTATTTTAATATAAGGGGTCCCAAACCTAAATAATAAAGAATTCTCTCACCTTTCCTATATAAACTCACCCAAGCTCCCACTTCCTACTCACCCAAAGCCCTTGAAGTTCGTCAAAACTCTGCCCTACTCTCTCTAGAATCCTCTCAAGGTGCCCCAAGCTCCCAAGAAGCCTCTCACAAGCCTCTCTCTAGCCTTTGGAAGCACACTTCCAAGTAAGGGTTTTTTCTTCCTTTCTCATTTTTTTGTCAATTTTCTTTAAGTTGTATTTCCCTTTTTATTTCAATTATGAATGTTGGGGTATGGTTTCACACCTCCCCCATACTGCCCTCTTATTGTTTTAATGATGGGAGAACCCTTTCTCTCTCATTAAATGCCTCCCATGTACACCCGTTACTGTGCCGAAATTCCGAAAGGAACTTCTCTCTCTTCTTTTACATTCAAGCAATACTTTTGTATCATGAATCTAAATTCCATTTCAATTGTTGGGACATGTATATATATGACCTCCTTACTTTCCATTACATGTAAATATGATGAGGAACCCCTTTCTCTCTCATCAACTTTTTTTTATGAATTCTTATGTCACACCGTTATGCTGCCGAAATCGCACCGATTTTCTAAGCCAATGTCTTTGTGTAGTGAATACCATGCCCATTTCTCCATCAAGGGTATTCACCTTTATGCACATTTACATATTGATTGTAAAGTTTCATGTATGAATTCCACATTCCTTTATCGTGGAATAAATGATTATGTTTTATGAATCCATGTTTTATGATCCATGTGGCACACTTATGCATGAAATGAAATGTTTAAGAAGGGTGCGCCCTGATAGCGCTCCAATGCATTGGGTAAAGTATAGTATCATGATACGTCATGTGAAATGAGTGTTGACTCATGCTAATTCAAGTGCAACGAGGGTTTACTCGTGCTTCAAGTGCAATGAGGGTTTACTCATGCTCCATGTGCAATGAGTCTTGGCTCATGCTAATTCAATGTTAAGTGTTGTTGCCACATTTCCATGTTATGATTATCATGCTTTATCATGCCTTTATGTTCATGTTTCTATTATGCTCTATTGATATGCCTATTTCCTAACATGTATTTCACTCCTCATGTTATTCATTGTTTACTCCCTTACTGGGCTTTATAGCTCACCATTTTCTTATGCATGTCCTCAGGTTATCCCATGCAATGCTAAGTACGAAGGAATGTAGTGGTCATGCAAAGGAAGTTTTCAATAAGGATGTTGTATTTAAAGTTTAAAGTTTTTATGTAATGATCCTAAGCCCCAAAGACACTAAACCTCTCGATCTTCTTTGTTGTATCAAGTGAAGTTTTATGTAATAAAGCATGTTTAAGTTGTAATAAAAAGCAGGGTTGTCATAGTTGGTATCAGAGGATAGGTTTAGTTATTTTTGGGATTAGGAAACCCTAGTAAAGCCTTAGATACAAGACTAAGCATAATAAAAACATCCCTAAGTTTTGGTAAATACTAAGTAAGTGTTTTATCAAACAAATACATCCCTGTCTGGATACGAGCAGGTAGAGGCGGCTCTGGCACAGATGTATCCTAGGGGTAAAACCCGAAAACACCGCTTTGAGCTAGACTCGAACGGGAACTGGTGCACGACAATGGGCCTTGCTGCACTCTTGGTTACGACACTCCCGGGGGATATGTTTTGATAAATTCACAATCTTAGTATGAACCCTTATTAAGGGAAAAATGCCCCTAAGAATATATGTTAGAAGGAAGATCATGAAAAGCCTGGATTGAATCCTATAGACTCATGAGTTAAAGAGATTAAAGTTTATTTATAAGGCATCAACTTTTGTCTTTGTATTACCCTTTATGTGTTACCCCTAACTTTCCTTTTATTCCAGCCAATGGCCGGTAATAGGAGAACTCGGGCTAACAACCGTTGTGAAGATCAGTGTGATGATTGTACTTATGAGATGCCCAATCCAATGGGAGCGGGAATCGCGAACTTTGTCACGCTTCTCTCTCAGCTAACTCAAGTTTTGAATAGAAACACTGGTCAAGAGGAATGTTCAACCCCCCCTAAGAAAGAACAAGTCGCTATTGAAAGCTTCATGAGACAAAGGCCTCCTACTTTTAGTGGATCATCCGATCCCACGATTGCTGAACAATGGATCAACTCCATTGAAAAGATATTCTCTATCCTCCAATGCTCTGAAAAAGAGAAGGTTCTCTTGGCGGCTTATCGTATGGAGGGTGGAGCTGATCAATGGTGGACGTTGATCAAAAATACGAAGCCTGAGGAGGAGATCGAGGCTTTGGAATGGAAGGTATTCCGGAAGATGTTTTTCGATAAATATTTTCCACGCACCCTCCGTCTTAAGATGGAAAGGGACTTCCTTTCCCTCAAGCAGAAAGATGAGGAATCTGTGGGAGCGTACGAGGCAAACTTCACAAGGCCTGCACGATACGCTTCCGGCTTTGTCGTTACCCCCGAATGCAAGGTTGACCGCTTCTTTGGTGGGATGAAGCCTAGCTTATGGAAAGCATTAGCGATCCGTGACTTCGACAGCTATGAGGAAATTGTCCGATGTGCCCTCAAGGTTGAAATGGAGATCGTAGAATCACAGGGGTATCATGGGGACAAGAAGCGGAAGGTGGACTTCAATGCTGGTGGTCCGATGGATAAATCCAACGGCGCTAAGAAATTCCAGCACCCCACTTTCCAAAAGTGTGGAAAAAAGCACCCTGGAAATTGCCTTAGGGGGACAAGAAAATGCTTCAAGTGTGGAAGAGAAGGGCACCTAGCTGTTAACTGTCAGCAAGAAGGACCCGCGGCTGCGACGGAGGGGAGGAACGCTCCGTTCGAACCTCAACGCGTTCTTCAATGCTTCAAATGCAAAGAACCGGGTCATTTTGCGAATCAGTGCCCTAATCCAAGGGTTATCGGAGGAAATCAACAACCTCCAAGACAACAAGGAAGAGCTTTTGCCATCACTTCTGCCGAAGTGAACCCCGACAACGAAGTGGTGACAGGTACGCTAGTTATTCATTCAAGAATAGCAAACGTACTTTTTGATTCAGGTTCTACGCATTCTTTTATATCTCAAAAGTTTAGTAGAACAATCCCTGCACCACCACAAATCATGGAAGTAAAGATGTCGGTGAGTACGGCAAATGGGGCAATCATTGCATCCCATGAGTATAAATCCTCCCCTGTTATAATCTGTGGATTGAATTTCCCGGCGAACCTCGTCATACTCCCTTTGGTGGAATTTGATGCAATTCTTGGCATGGATTGGCTTTCCTTATATAGAGCCAACATAAATTGTCGGGAGAGGGAAATCACACTCCATATGGAGAATCGACCCCCGATTCTTTACAAGTGTCAGGAGGAAGATGAATCTCCTTTAGATCCATCATCTCAAGCATGGATATTACTGCCTTATGAGCACGCATATCTGGCTCAGATGATTGAGTCCAAGGAAGAAACCACCCTTGAAGAAATGCCTATTGTGAGGGAATTCGCTGAAGTTTTTCCCGAGGAACTTCCTGGTCTTCCTCCAAGAAGAGATGTTGAGTTCTCAATTGAACTTATACCTGGGGCGCTACCAATATCCAAGACTCCATATAGGATGGCTGTGGTTGAGCTTGAAGAACTGAAGAAACAACTACAGGAGAATCCGGATAAAGGGTTTATACGCCCAAGTGCATCACCATGGGGTGCACCAGTCCTCTTCGTCAAGAAGAAGGATGGGTCAATGCGGCTTTGCATCGATTATCGTGAACTTAACAAAATCACGATAAAGAACAAGTATCCTCTCCCAAGAATCGATGACTTGTTTGATCAGCTGCGTGGAGCACAATACTTCTCCAAGGTCGACTTGCGGTCGGGATATTATCATGTAAGGGTGAAGAAGGAAGATATCCCCAAGACTGCTTTTCGTACAAGGTATGGGCACTATGAATTCATAGTAATGCCTTTTGGACTCACCAATGCTCCAGAAATATTCATGGACTTGATGAATAGAGTCTTTAGAGATTACCTAGATAAATTTGTGGTAGTCTTTATAGATGATATTCTAATATACTCCAAAACCAAGGAGGACCATGAGGAGCATTTAAGAACTGTACTGGAGACTTTGCGCAAGGAGAAGCTCTATGCCAAGTACAGCAAGTGTGAGTTCTGGTTGAAGGAGGTCTCATTCTTGGGCCATATCATCACAAGCAATGGGATATCTGTGGACCCCTCCAAAACAGATGCAATTGAGGGATGGCCGAGGCCAACATCGGTAACTGATATCCGTAGCTTCTTGGGGTTAGCTGGATATTATCGACGATTTGTGAGAAACTTCTCACGATTGTCCAACCCTCTTACCAAGCTAACTCGAAAGGGAGTAAAGTTTGCTTGGAGTGATGAATGCGAAGAAAGCTTCAAGGAGTTGAAAAGGAGGCTTATCACTGCACCTGTTCTCACTTTACCCACAAGTGGGGAGCTTTTTGTGGTATTCAGTGATGCTTCGAAGAAGGGCTTAGGATGTGTGCTGATGCAGAATGATAAAGTGATATCCTATGCCTCAAGGCAGTTGAAAATCCATGAGCGAAACTATCCAATGCATGATCTGGAGTTGGTGGCGGTAATCTTTGCCTTGAAAATCTGGCGGCATTATCTCTATGGAGAGAAATGTGAGATATATACTGACCACAAGAGTCTTAAATATATATTCACACAGAAAGAGCTTAATATGCGCCAGAGAAGATGGATAGAGCTCATAAAGGATTATGACTGTTCAATACATTACCACCCTGGGAAGGCGAACAAGGTGGCGGATGCCCTAAGTAGAAAGGATCCAGCAGTTCTATCAATGATGAGAATTGAGAAGGATCCAATCTTCTTAGACTTGATGAAGATAGACGTGGGAATCATAAAGAAGGGAACATCATCAATCCTTTCACAAATGATTGCTCAACCATCTCTTTTGGAAAGGTTAAAGGATGCTCAAAAGGATGACGCGAGAATCCAAGAAAAAGTGGAAGCTATCAAAAAGGGAAAATCCTCAGAGTTTAATGTTAATGAAGAAGGAATTGTGCGGTTTGGGAAAAGACTATGTGTCCCATCATGTTCGGAGCTGAAGAAGGAACTTTTGGATGATGCACATAGTTCAAATTTCTCTATTCACCCAGGGAGCACAAAGATGTATCGAGATCTCCGAGAAAACTTTTGGTGGGATAATATGAAGAAGGAGATCGCCAAATATACATCAAAGTGCCTGGTGTGTCAGCAAGTGAAGGCAGAGAGGCAGAAGTCTAAGGGGATGATGCAACCATTGCCCATACCAGAATGGAAATGGGAGAACATCACCATGGACTTCGTCACTGGACTTCCAAGGACATCCAAAAGCAACAATGCAATCTGGGTTGTTGTGGATCATCTTACAAAGACTGCACACTTCATTGCTATTCGAGAGGATTTCTCTTTGGATCAACTGGCACGGATATATATTAGGGAAGTGGTACGGTTGCATGGAGTACCACTATCTATTGTGTCAGACCGAGATCCAAGATTTACCTCTAAGTTTTGGAAGAGTCTTCAGCATGCTCTGAATACTGAACTGAACTTCAGTACGGCCTATCATCCTCAAACTGATGGCCAATCCGAGCGGACTATCCAAACACTTGAGGATATGTTGATAGCGTGCTCAATGGACTTTAAAGGAGGATGGTATCAACATCTTCCTCTAGTTGAGTTCTCTTATAATAATAGTTTCCACTCGAGCATCCAAATGGCACCATATGAAGCCCTATATGGGAAAAGGTGCAGAACACCGGCATGTTGGGATGAGGTCGGTGAACGTAAGCTGCTTGGACCAGAAATGGTCGAAGAAATGGTGGAGAAGGTGAAAACCATTCAGCAGCATATCAAGGCAGCCCAAAGTCGACAGAAGAGTTATGCAGATAATCGTCGACGAGACCTTGAGTTTAAAGTCGGAGACATGGTGTTTTAACGCATATCTCCGTGGAAGAAGGTCATGAGGTTTGGAAAGAAAGGGAAGTTAAGTCCAAGGTACATCGGCCCCTTCGAGATTCTTGATCGTGTTGGGGTTGTGGCCTATCGACTAGCACTTCCACCTACTATGGCCAAGGTGCATGATGTCTTCCATGTATCCCTCTTAAGGAAGTACATACCAGACCCTTCACATGTACTCTCTTCTGAGGTGGTACAATTAGAAGACGATCTTTCTTATGAGGAGCAACCAGTGAAGATCTTGGATCGTAGAGAAAAAGTTCTACGAAATAAGACAATGCCCCTCGTCAAGGTGTTGTGGAGAAACCACAAGTTTGAAGAAGCAACTTGGGAGTCGGAGGATATGATGAAGCTAAGTTACCCACATTTGTTTTAGTGTGGGAAAAGGAAAATTTCGAGGGCGAAATTTCTTAAGGGGGGAATGTTGTAACGACCCAAAATTTCATTAATGGAAAATCCCTCTTGATCCAGTTAAATGTTTCTTTATGTTTTTATATGATGTCAACTTCTTTAGTTTAACGTTAAGATTTGTGACCGTTACTTTTATAGCCGTTGAACAGTGATCATCTGGGTAGTTTAAATATAAGGCTTTAATGAACCAATTTTCTACTCAGACAAAGGAAGCGATGGCCTCATCCAGTAGAATTGACCCTTACGAAGCCCATTTGTCGGAGCTCGGAAAGGAGGTGGCGTCTTTGGGCTTTGCCCTTGACCAAGCCCAAGCTGAGCTTCATCAAGTCAAGCTCGAACGTGATCGTCTACGGGAAAAATGGAAGTTGATAGAGATTACCACTCGAGCGATGTTATCCGAGCAACCCCAAGAGTCTGTCACCATCGCACACCTTACCCTTAAGTCTTATGCAGCTATTTTAAGGGGTTATGTAACAAATAAGTACCACCATGTTCATGTACATTATTTTTTTTATATAATAATAAATATAATTTCTAGTCATTTTTGATGCATTGTAATTAGTTTTTAAAGTACAAATGATGTTTTTAGTTATTATTTAATTAAGAATTATATTTTATTAAATTAAAGGATTTTTGAATTAAATAATATTTTAATAAAATATTATTATTAATATTAAATTAATTTTTATTAAATATAAATGATCTTATAATTTTATGAATGCAATTAAAATTTTTATTAAGGTTTGAAAGCCATTTCTGTCAAAACCCGTGAATTTTTTATAAATGTCGGTTTTTATTTTAAAAGTGAAAATTCACATATTTAGAAAATTATTTAGATAAAATAAATATTATTTTTGGAATCAGGACGTCGAAATTATCCAACGGTGAATTTTTCATAATTTTCTGAGACAGTCAAATTTTTGGGTAAAAATTAAATACCATTTAAATATATAATGTGTTTTATGACATCATAATGACCCAATGGTGATGTAATAAAATGACATAATCCTTATGTTCGGCCAATATGTATTTTATCATTAAAATAATGAGGTTTTGGGTTTGTTTGACTCACTTTTCAAAGCATTAATGGAGCCCTCAAGACTTATTCAACACTTTGCCTTTTTAAATTAATTTCCATGGGAGTGTGACTCACCTCCACATAAGCAACCCTAATTTTTTAATAAGTTCGGAACTTGGCCTTGTAAAATATTTTTTTCCTCTTCCCTTTTCCAGAAACCATGGGCAAATACCATGGGATGGTTTGTGGTTTGGATTATTTTAATATAAGGGGTCCCAAACCTAAATAATAAAGAATTCTCTCACCTTTCCTATATAAACCCACCCAAGCTCCCACTTCCTCCTCACCCAAAGCCCTTTAAGTTCGTCCAAACTCTGCCCTACTCTCTCTAGAATCATCTCAAGGTGCCCCAAGCTCCCAAGAAGCCTCTCACAAGCCTCTCTCTAGCCTTTGGAAGCACACTTCCAAGTAAGGGTTTTTTCTTCCTTTCTCATTTTTTTGTCAATTTTCTTTAAGTTGTATTGCCCTTTTTATTTCAATTATGAATGTTGGGGTATGGTTTCGCACCTCCCCCATACTTCCCTCTTATTGTTTGAATGATGGGAGAACCCTTTCTCTCTCATTAAATGCCTCCCATGTACACCTGTTACTATGCCGAAATTCCGAAAGGAACTTCTCTCTCTTCTTTTACATTCAAGCAATACTTTTGTATCATGAATCTAAATTCCATTTCAATTGTTGGGACATGTATATATATGACCTCCTTACTTTCCATTACATATAAATATGATGAGGAACCCCTTTCTCTCTCATCAACTTTTTTTTATGAATTCTTATGTCACACCGTTATGCTGCCGAAATCGCACCGATTTTCTAAGCCAATGTCTTTGTGTAGTGAATACCATGCCCATTTCTCCATCAAGGGTATTCACCTTTATGAACATTTACATATTGATTGTAAAGTTTCATGTATGAATTCCACATTCCTTTATCGTGGAATAAATGATTATGTTTTATGAATCCATGTTTTATGATCCATGTGGCACACTTATGCATGAAATGAAATGTTTAAGAAGGGTGCGCCCTGATAGCGCTCCAATGCATTGGGTAAAGTATAGTATCATGATACGTCATGTGCAATGAGTGTTGACTCATGCTAATTCAAGTGCAACGAGGGTTTACTCGTGCTTCAAGTGCAATGAGGGTTTACTCATGCTCCATGTGCAATGAGTCTTGGCTCATGCTAATTCAATGTTAAGTGTTGTTGCCACATTTCCATGTTATGATTATCATGCTTTATCATGCCTTTATGTTCATGTTTCTATTATGATATATTGATATGCCTATTGCCTAACATGTATTTCACTCCTCATGTTATTCATTGTTTACTCCCTTACTGGGCTTTATAGCTCACCCTTTTCTTATGCATGTCCTCAGGTTATCCCATGCAATGCTAAGTACGAAGGAATGTAGTGGTCATGTAAAGGAAGTTTTCAATAAGGATGTTGTATTTCAAGTTTAAAGTTTTTATGTAATGATCCTAAGCCCCAAAGACACTAAACCTCTCGATCTTCTTTGTTGTATCAAGTGAAGTTTTATGTAATAAAGCATGTTTAAGTTGTAATAAAAAGCAGGGTTGTCATAGGGCAGCCCTGATTTTTTTTCCAAGAAGGCATATGGGAGCTTGAGACTTTGTGTAGACTATCAGTGCTTGAACCAGGCGACTTTGAAGAACAGGTACCCACTCCCGAGGATTGATGACCACTTTGATCAGTTAAAGGGAGCACAGTGGTTCTCGAAGATAGACGTCGGATCAGGCCATCACCAGCTTAGAGTATGTGATGAGAATGTGTAAAAGATGACTTTCAGATGTCGGTATGACCATTATGAGTTCTTGGTTATGTCATTCGGCATGACAAACACTCTAGTAGTTTTCATGGGACTCATGAATAAGATCTTTCATCCATAACTTGATCACTTTGTAGTAGTCTTCATCGATGACATTATGATCTACTCAACTACTTAGGAGGAGCATGCCTATCATTTGCAGGTAGTACTGGACACACTCCGAGAGCACCGAATTTATGGTATGCTCTCGAAGTGCCAGTTCTGGATCCAAGAGGTTCACTTTTTGGGACATGTCATCTCAGAGGATGGAGTTGTGGTGGATCCAGTGAATATTGAGGCGGTACTTTCTTGGTATCCACCCCGCATTGTGACGGAGGTATGGTGTTTCCTAGGTCTGGCTGGATACTACCAGAGATTTGTGCCAGATTTCTGCAGAGTTGTAGCACCTCTATCAGTATTGATGAATAAGGGGCAACACTTCGTTTGGTCAGAGAGATGCCAGTGGAGTTTTCAAGAGCTGAGGTAGAGGCTGACTAGTGCCCCCATCTTGAGGCTATCGGTGGAGGGTGTAGGGTACGTAGTCTACTGCGACGCATCAGGGACCGAGCTCAGATGTGTCCTGATGCAGGAGTGAGAAGTGATCGCATATGGTTCTCGACAGCTGAGAAAACATTAGCAGAACTACGCTACCCATGACCTAGAGTTATTAGCAGTGGTCTTCACCTTGAAGATGTGGAAACATTACTTGATGGGAGATCATTTTACAGTCTACTCAGATCACAAGAGTCTTAGGTATATCTTCTCATAGAAGGAGATGCACCTAAGAAATTGTCGTTGGCTTGAGTTCCTCCAAGACTATGACTTCGAGATAGTCTATACTCATGGGAAGGAAAACATAGTAGCAGATGGACTCAGCAGGAGATCTGTTATATAGCTACTAGGTGAGGTGAGGGAGCTATTGGCCGCTTTGCTGATATCCTTTGTGGATCGAGATGGAGCAACTTTTCTACAGTCTCTTACAGTCACTCCCCCACTCCATCAGTGAGTCAGGGAGGCACAATGCGGGGATAATAACTATGGGGCTCGACGTGCTTAGATATCCACAGGACAGGCACCTGATGGATTTTCTGATGGTGGGGCGCATGTAATCCTCTTTAGAGGACATACCATGGTACCAGTGTCACTTCGGGAGGAGGTGTTGAGGGAGTTCACCACATCCCCTATAGAGGTACATCTAGGAGTGGTGAAGCTGTACCAGGATATTTGACAACATCACTGGTGGCCGGGAATGAAGAAAGCAGTAGCAGAGTTTGTCTCTCAGTGCCTCACTTTTCCGCAAGTGAAGGCAGAGCAACAGGTACCAGTAGGCTTGTTCAGCCTTTAGAGGTCTCAGAGTGGAAGTGGGATGGGATATCCATGGACTTTGTGACATTAATTCCACATACATCCAGAGGTCATGATTCTATCTGGGTGATCGTCGACCAACTCACGAAGTCGTCCCACTACCTACCGATCAGAGAGCAGGGTTTAGTAGAGAGTTTGGGATGCCTCTATGTGCAGGAAATTGTGTGGCTACATGGATTACCCTCGACAATTGTCTCCGATTTCAATACATGTTTCAATTACTGGCTAAGGAAGGGTTTGCATGAGGCTTTTAGGATGTAGCTTCATTTGAGCACCGCCTACCATCCTCAGATGGATGGCTAGACTGATCGGGCCATTCAGACCCTCAAGGACATGATACATGTTTGCATCCCTGACTTAGGTCATAGCTGGGAGGATCACTTGCCTTTGGTGGGGTTTCCGTACAATAACAACTATCACTCGACCATTGGGATGAAACCTTTCGAGGCGTTGTATGGCCGACCTTGAAGATCATCTTTGTGCTAAACTGACCCAGGGAAGTTAGCACTCATGGGACCAGAGATGGTATGGGCTACCATAGAGAAAGTGCAGATCATCCAAGAGTGGATGAAGACTACACAGATTAGGCATAATTCTTATTCATACAGGAGACAAAGACCTCTAGAGTTTGAGGATGAAGAACATGTTTTCTACGGGTCTCACCTCGATGAGGTTTGCAGAGATTTGGCCAGGGCGACAAGCTATCTTTGAGGTTCGTTGGACCCTTCCATGTCCTCAGCAGAGTTGGCAAGGTGGCTTACCGCTTAGAACTTCCCCCTCAATTGCACTGGGTGCACAACGTCTTCCAGGTATTGCAGCTGAGGAGATACGTGCATGATCCTACCCATGTCATCGACCATGACGAGCAGGACATCGATGATGGGGTGACATTTACAGAGGTTCCAGTAGAGATAGAGGGTCGATAAGAGTAGGTCCTTTTTTGGTGGTCAATACCTCTAGTGCATGATTTCTGGCAGCACAAGAACCTCCAGGAGTGCACATGGGAGAAGGAGGCTCAGATACATTCTCAGTACCCCCACTTGTTTTCCTAGTTTTGAGTTGTGGCTTACGGGGATGCAAAGCCCTGAGGTGGGGATAATGTAAAGACCCGTAAATTTCATGTATTTTTTTAAATTATATCAAATATTATGAGACCACGAAAATTAACGGCATGTGATTTTGAGGAACGGTGTGCCAGAATGAATTTTTGAACATTATTTTCCTGTACGTTCAGTAAACGTGAAAGTGGGTTTTTGTAACTTTTGAATCGGTGCTCGGAATTGAAGTTTGAGGACACCGTTGAACATGCAGCACTAGTATTCTCATATGGATACCTTCACCTTGACCACAGTAGGTCGAGGGTGAAAGATAAATTTTTGGTTTTTCGTGGAAATGAAAATAAAATAAAATAAAATATTATTTAATTTCTAATAAAACCTCTCTACATGGGTTATGGAGATGGGGACCACCCGAACTAAAACCCCCTTTTTGAATTCAAATGTGGGGACCACCCGACCCCCCTAAACTCCCTCTTTAATGTGGAGAATTCTGTTGAACTTCCTCCACCTTAATTTTTCCACCCTCATTTAATTAATAATGCAAATTAATTGTGCCATCAAATTAAATTGATAGACTTAATTTAATTTGGTGTTGGCTCCACACTTGTTTTTGGTTAGGAGAAATAGTTGGAAAAGGTGGAAGCTTGGGAGAACATGGAGAAACTCATCTCCAACGAAGAACGCACCTTCTCCAATGAAGAACATGAACGAAGGTCGTCAAACAAGCAGTGTCGTTGGAGGAGGCTTGCTTTAGAATCAACAAACACTAATACATCTTCAACCGTGGGTGATCTCCATTGGAACATTTAAGGTAGGGTTTGTCGTTTTAAATATTCCCTTATCGTTCTTGATGCGCTTTGAGATTCCAATTTTGTTGAGCCACTTTCTACCGCACTAATGCGGATGGTGCGGGAAAAATAAACAAGGTTCGACCACTCCGCAAATCCTTGTGATTGTTTTGTTGCGTTCTTCACGATGGAGGAGGATGAAAACCAACACCGGTGGGGAACATGAATGGCGGCTGGCACCCCGGCCAGCCGCGATGAAGGCGAGGTGCGACCGTACCGTGCGGAGAGGACGACCGGCCATCCGGCCCGCCGTGACTCTCCTCCGCACCGCAGCCGCCCCGCCGCCCCACGACTGCCCCCATCACCCACGATGACCCCACTGCCCCACGGCGACCCCGCCGCCCCACGGATCCCCGCCGCCCTGCGCGGTCCGGACCACCCAGCACAGGTCGGGCCGCCCAGCGTGGGCGGGGCAGGGTCGGTCCAACTGGGTTGGACCAGACCCAGACCAGTTTCGACCCTATACGTTCTTTTGGCCGTAAATTTGGCACCAAGCGTCTATTTGACGAACCGTTTGTGGCGGCGGAAATATTGGATCGATACAGACCTTTTGGTATAGCGCACTCGAGATTTGAATAATGTAGGTTTACAGTCGGGTTGGATCGACCATGAATCCAACCGGACCCTCAGGACTAAAAGGCTAATAACATATACATCGGGCGTCCGTTTGATGCACCGTTTGTTGCGTTGAGACCCCTATGACCTGACAGAACTTTGAGATAATTTTTCATGGGACTTCATGGGAGTTGGAGTATCATCCTGTAGCTTGAGGTGCAGACTCTCCCAGTGATGAGAAACCATAGTGCGGGAACCCTGTAGCTAGCTGTAACATGAGTAAGGGATCCTTCGTGGGTCTGTAATTGAGGATTCCACATGGATATGCTCTAGGAATCCTTGTGGGTTTGACGAGGTACTAGGATACAGTGTGGGTCTGACGACGTACTGGCGATGTACTAGGATCTTGTGTGGGTCTGACGAAGTACTGACGATGTACTAGGATCATGTGTGGGTCTGACGACATACTGACGATGAACTACGATCCTGTGTGGGTCTGACGACTTAATGACGACGTAATAGGATCATGTGTGGGTATGACGATGTACTGAAGATGTACTAGGATCCTCTATGGTTTTGACGAGGTACTGACTATGTAATAGGATCCTGTGTGGGTAGGACGATATACTGACGATGTACTAGGATCCTGTGTGGGTCTGATGATGTACTGACGATGTACTAGGATCCTGTGTGGGTCTGACAATGTACTGACGATGTACTAGGATCCTGTGTGGGTTTGACGATGTACTAGGATCCTATGTGCTTCTGACTAGGTACTAGGATCCTGTGTGCATCTGACGAAGTACTACAATCCTATGTGGGTCTGATGATGATTTAAGATCCTTCGTGGGTCTGCCTCTTAACATATTAAGATGAATTAGTAGTTACATCTAATCAAATCTACTATTGTACCTAGGTTATACCTGGTGTGAGCTGAGTCCATACCTGTGTGGTACTTTCCTTTTTGGTAATACCTTGGTGGTATTATTTTGTGCGGCGTACCTGTGTGGTACTTATCTCCATTGTACTCCTTCCTTTATGGAACTATTGGGATTGAGATTTTGAGTTGGACTCCATGTTTCCTCATGATTGAGATGGGCATACTTGATAAAATAGGTATATGTATGAGCATATACCTAAGTAGGGTTGTCAGTTGATTTTATGCTTTCAGGTTTATCCTTTATGGATTTTCTGAGACCTTGAGGGTCTCAGGGTCCCTACTGTGTATCGTTATACTCACCCCTGCATGGGTTGTTCCCACACCTTGTTGTGTTTGGTGCAGATGACGAACATCGCTGAACGAGGATGAGGGTACCAAGACTGGAGGTAGATCGGTGGTCGACATTAGAAAATTCATACCATAGAGACAACCATTTGAGATTATTACCTACCCTTCAAGTAGGATCCTTGGCGGGTGTTCACAAGAGCTGTTCCAGTTTACTTGTAATTTTCAGTTTTCCTGTACTTTTTAGTTGGGCTTGTATTCTGGACCCTTTTTCTTACTGTATGCACACCTTTTACGATATAATTTCCTTGTGTTCGTATCTTTCTGTGTGCTTGGTTGCGTGTTCTTACAAGTTATAAAGGCAATGCCTTCCCGGTTTTAGGGATTGCACCTCTTGGTGCTAGTCGCCAGCCCCTGGACTTTGGAAGGTGGGCTTGGGGTAGTCATGGAATGGGCCTCGGGGGATGGGTTGTGACAATAGGACTTAATATCATCTTTGAACTATTTCTATTTTCTATTGAACCGAATTAATCATTATTTTCAACTCATAAACCATACTAGGTCAAACCATAAAAGCTTAACCGATCTCCGACCAACACATTTTTTATTTACATGGTCATCTATAGAAGGAATAAAAGTGTTCCATATTGATGGATTACTAGTAACTATTGTTATATGAAAATCATCATGTCTCAAGTTCCTAACCCAAGCTCCATTAAAATAGATAATGAAACCACAAGAAATATCTTCTTGAATCTATATTTACCATTCACTATAGACATCTATCCATGGATAATTTTTCTTGATCAAAATAACTGAATATTCCATCACCTCATGGATTCCTCTTGAAAAACTAGATTTAATATGGTAATATCTATTATAAACTATAACATATGTAACACCATGTAATCTGACGATCTCCTACACATAGATATTTCCAAAGTCCGTAATTTTTGTTACATATTTAGTGTGGATAAAGTGATTATATTTGGTCAAGTTATCGATCACTACCCACATGAAATTATTCCCTTGAGGGGTACACAGAAACATTCTCATGAAATCTATAGATATATAGTTCCACATTCATGTTGGCATGGAAAGGGGCTAAAGAAAAACATAAGTTTTCTAAACCTTAGTCTTAACCAGCTGAAAAGTATTACAATGATAAATAAAATAATTGATATCGCATCACATAACTAGACACTAGAATCATCATCTTATATCATAGGGAATATTTTGATTCCATAGTGTACCGCCTAATGGTAACCATGTAAATAAACCATCATAGATTCTCTCAAGGGAAAAGTATAACGTACTATCTCTGAAAACATAGGAAACAATTAGGGGATAAATAATACTCTATAATAGTCTCCCCCGCCGCGAAGAGTGTCCTAAATTCCCTAGAACTTGTTATCAAGATGTTTCCCCTAAAGAATCATTTTGGGAAGAGAGGAGTTCAACTTGACACCAATCAAAAAAAACATCAATATATTCCTCCCAAACTCCCAAATGACAATAAGCAACGAGATCCATCAGGTTCCACTATTATAATAATTCTTTTGTAGCATAGGTTGGAGGTTTACTTCTAAAAGAATCATCAATGAAATTTTTCTTTCCAGGGGTGTAGGTCATGTCAAAAGACTATTTAGACCTACTCAGCCTTAGGAATAGTTATCACAAGAAAAAAATAAAAAATTTCATTAAATTATTTAAGTAATTATTTCATATCAGGTCCCACATGAGCTTTAATATTTTTTTAGAAAGAGGGGTCATTGGAGTATCCAACTTCTAGTAGTCCTTTATAAACCAGCAGTAAAGCACTACCAATCCCTAAAAAATGAATCTAAAAAACATTTTGTGATTTCTTTCATTCCATAACAGAATTAAAAATCTAAGGATAAACTAAAATACCATATTCTCATACTAAGTTTCATATGGAATAAATTTCAAAAATATATAAATTAAATTTTAATAGTTTTTTGTAAAGTTTGTGACCACTCAAAATTTCAAGAAGTACCCTCAGATGATTCACATGAACATCATAGATTATATATAAATCCATGATTAAATCCAATAACATAACTATGAATGAATTGAAATAGTCATACAAGATCTTGTTTATCAGAACCATTTTTTTGATAATTTTTTAGAAAAAAAATGAATAACAAGATACTCATAATGTTTATACATTCTCTAAAAGGTGATCTCTGTTATATTATATTCCATGATTCTTATGTAGTGATGATTGGATGGAAGTTAAATCTTAGAGAACCACTTCACCCCATTCAACTAATAACAAAATCATCAATATAAGGTAGTGAATACTTATTATTTACAATTACATGATTTAGTTTTTAGTAATCAAGGCAAAGGGAAAGCGTTTCATTGGAAAAATAACAGGTTCCACCTATGGTGACACAGTTGGGTGAATGACGACTTTATCCAACAAATAATCCAACTACATCTTTAACTCCATTAGTTCAGATGGTTCCATACTGTTATAAGGGATTAAAATAGGATGGGTACCTAGTACCAATTTAAGATAATAACGTACCTTCCTAAATAGTTGTAAACTAGAAAAGGTAGATAGATGAATATCAACAAACTCAACAACTGACTGAAAATTATTATTTTTCTCAACATAAACACGATTTAAGGGATGAGAGGGAACCCAATATGAAATCATTGACTTAAAGACAAAAACCATTACCTAGTAGACCAAAATCCCTAAAAAACCTAGATGATGTCAAAAAAGGAAAGCCCCTCCCCAACATCAATAATGTTAAATCCAGATTCTACCTTCTCATCACTTCTTGAATTGCTATCCCATGTAGAGATACACATGCCTGGTACTGATGTCAATTGTCATACCCTATCAAACATCCAAATCTAAATAACAATGGATTGGTGAAGACTCCCTACTCCGAACCTCATTTGGAGTAGCCCCTTGAAGAAGATATGGTTGAAAATTCCCTTGAACTACAGACCATAGGCCACACAATAGAGTCATACCAACACGAAATCCATTTCACCTAGGTAAAAAATAAAAATTTCATAAAAAAAATCGATATTGTATGCATCCCGATCTCTGTAACCATCGCTGAAATAAATTCCTCCCAAAACAATTCCCCAAGGCTTCCTACGACACCACAACTGCAGGCGAGCAACCTGAAGAGGTAGACACTCCATGATTTTTGAAGCCAAAAAAATGCCACCTAGGGCTTGATGACCCAACAACCACACTAATGGAGTGTCACTAAAGAGGGGGTTCAAGCCGATTTGGACTAAAAGAACCACTTAGGGAATGAAACTGAGATGATCTGAGTTGAGGAAGAACCTACAACAGAGTCTAAATCATGAAAACTCATAGGAAGAAGAAGAGAGGAAACTAGCAATGACCAGGTGAAGGACCACACCAAAATAATGTCAAATCCATGAAACCAACATTAGAACTTCCAACAATAATGAAAAAAATCTACCGCTTGAAGAAACGCAACAACTACTATTGGAATATCACCCCTCAATGATTCTTTCTATAGGTCAAAAAGAAAATAGGGAAATCATCACCCTATAAGAGGGGTTTTGTCTCTACTTGATATCATGTCCAATTATTCTTGTAAAATATAGCGCACTCCATTGAGGGTAGTATAAGAGACCCGCCAGAGAGAAAAATCAATTTGAGCTTCTTGGGAAATTAGAAAATCTGTCCCAAGAATAAAATCTAAAGGTTTCACATAAAGAACTAGAAAATACCAAGTGATATTGTTTTCCAATAAAGAGAAGGCACAAGAAGGGAATCATAGACCCTGCTCTCTCTTCATTCAGAGGGGCATGGAAATATCGGTCACATAAGATATATGTTCTATAAGAATGTGTTTTATTTTCATAATATGAGTGGATATGAATAATTAAGATGAACTAGTATCAAATAAATTAGTCACCAATGATGAATATATTATTATGGCACCTCTCACTATCACTGGACCTACATCATCTTTCTCTTGAGACTCATCCACAGTGTGAATAAGCTTCATTCTGAATGCCAATGGAGGGAACCCCTTATTTATTAAATCATATGACTACAATGTTATACCTTTAGGTCATGAAGAGATTGTTCCACTATGAATATCATAAAATACATTATGTTAATTCTTCAATTGTCCAGAGTGACTACATGAACCACAAATATTTGGTGACTCGATAAAAAATAACTCAGAGTACTCAACCTTTGCACACTGAAAGAAAGTCAAAGGGATTCTTATAGACACTATAGAAGTTCTAGATGATTCTTGTTGTTGAAATACTCCATGAGACCTTTCCTACTTCAATTTTACTTTATAGAAATGTAAAGTTTTCCACTAGGAGTAGGAAAAAATCACATCATCCCTACCTTACCAACCATGTCAATCTCAGTCCTCAAAGCTCTATAAAACAATTCTATATAGGAAGTGATATTTAGAAAGAAAACATATAATCAGATATCATATTGATGACCCACATCAGATATTAAGCTGTCTATCTTCTCATAAATCAATATCTTTAGAGAAATCTGAAAATTTTCATCAAAGCTATAATCAAACTAATTCATAGTTCTATCGCCTTCTTTGTGGCTAAAAAAATCTATTGACATAAACAAAATCATTGACTCTAGGTAGAACTATTTTTTGAAAATATATTTAAATTATTTATTCTTGAATACTTATAGTTAATACATTATAACAATTTATTAAAACCACCTTCTGTGATGCCATTTAAACTTAAACATGTCATATTTTACCTTTATAGAATCTGGTGTTTCTAGGAACACAAAAATAATCTCAATATTTCTCACCCATACCACTACCTATTAAGGATCATTAAATCCTTAGAAATATGATCAGTTTTTATGAATAAACTATTGAGAACAACTATTAGTTTCATCCCTTTGAGGTTCCACTACTGGAGCCTGAATAGGAACATGTGCGGATACCTACCCCCAATCACCAACACCATGTACTATTATCTCAATGAGGTTTTGAAAACTGGAGGGCCAACATTAAATGGTTTATCAGCAACACTTTCTTAAGGCCAATTAAAACATCTTCTTGGGGTAATGGTACCACAAAAAATCAAAAGAAAATATGAAAAAATCAGACAATATACTCATATCATCAATTCAATCAGCCAAAATAGGAATATCAATTCCCTGAGATATAATTCATTTTTTTTGGATTTCAAAATACTCAAATCGGGTTTAGAAAGAGGCTATAACCAAATCAATGTTTCCTCAAAGACACTTTTCTCAAATACCCTTGATGATTCAAGGCTCTCTATGGTGAGATCTAGTTAGGAACTCATTATAAATAACCCATTATGTTCTAAAAATACCACCTTCTATAAATTGGGACATCCCAGACTACATACTGACATCAAATAATGATGTTCAACTATCATCTGATACAATTTTTTCACTAAAAAACTCAAATACCCTAGTGAATTGCTACCAGAGCTATTACTTACTTGGCTTGAAGGATGTTCCCAATCCCCATAGGTTAGAGACTACCACCTAGGAATAAATAAAAGTTTAGAGGGAACATTTTTTCCTAAATTACAATCATTTAATAAGGAGTAATGAAATATAAAACAAGAAACAATTGGAATTCCAATCACCCATTGAGTAGAAATGTACAATAAGTAAACCAATAATGACTAAATGGTGAATCATCATAATAAACTAGAAAATATACATCAAGATGAAAACTCATAATCTCCATGAAATGAGTCATCCATAGCTCCACTAGTCACCATAATCACTAATGGTCTCATGATTCAACACCACCCTCTATCCCCAAGTGGCGAATTCCATTTTACGGGACCTAGTGTAACATATTCTAAAAACACATAAAGGAAAAGGCAGATTTTGAGAAAAAACATCCCAATGCCATTTAAAAAAATATTCCATATATAATTCCATAATAGATACACCTCTTAAGATTAAATATTAAACAAAAAAGGCACGAAAGATAATTTTCATATTTCTTTATAATGTATGAGTTAAATATAGGAAGATGAATGTTAAATAAAAATATTTTCAATTGAAAATTTTAATTAAATGTAAAGTATAGGAATAAAACAGTTCAAATAAACACCAGAATGTAACAATCAAATCAAACAAGAATTGAGGTTATATAAACCGAGGTTCATTATTTATGGGTTATATGATCCTCACACCACTTAATCAATCATCACAGATCAATGGGTGTATATATCCCTAATTCTAAAGCCCTCATGATAGAATCAATCAACTCCTCATCAGAGAAAATAACAACGAACATAGTGTTATTAAATTTGTAATAATAAATTAATTTCTATAGAGTCAGAGTCTTATAATGCTTGTCCTAAACACCCAATAACTGCTCATGATCACCTATTCTTTAAATCAATCAATCAATTAATCAAGGAAAATTATTTCAATTCAAACTAAATTTTCCAATTTCTAGTTTCAACATTTCATTTCAATTTCAAAACCAAATCTTAGTTTTTTATCCAAATTATTTTATTCAAACTCATTTTCATTTAAATCCATTTTTCCAAAGAGTTATCTTCAAATCATTGATTTATCCTGATTCACATCTCACCACATTGGACACCTGATTCATGTCATGACCCATTTTTGTGGGTGATACATTTTCACCAGGCCTGGGCAGTGTGTCCTTTTAATATTATGAAGGATGTTCCATAATTGAATGTTCTGGGCGGGCGATTTCAAGGGGTTGAGTATGAGTGTAATCGGTCCGTGTTGGGTATGATGTCCTTAGATGGTAGCCAATAGGTTTATTTATGGATCTAGAAACACCCAATTGACCTAGAATACATGATTCATGGACCTTATTTCTAAAGGAAGGTCATCGTTGGATGATGATTTTTCCAACGACACTTGAGGTCCCCATTGGTCGAGAGGATGGTAGGTTGGGCACATCACACTCTTTTGGGGGGAATTATTTCCTACCCCTATACTCTCTTATAGATTTAATCAATGTTTATATGTTCATGAATCCTTGGTTCTTTCCCTAGGAGCGTGTCCATAGATTATCTCTGAGTTGAATGATCAATCATGGATGTGCATAGATTACAAATTACTGAGACAATGCTAGTGTAATCCATATGATGAGGCACTCTTGAGTTTATCGTCATTTTGGAAAGACATAAGTTGATTTGATTTTAGGATTGAACCCATGAGATAGGCTTTCTATGTATCATCATGAGAGGAATCAGAACCCATGTAGTTCAATGCCACATAACTTGGCACATCAACTTTTATGGTGGTGTAACGAGGACCCATCCATGCAGTTTAGCATCATGCAACAAGGATGTCTAGGTGAATGGTTCTTAGTCATGATCAAATGTGGGGCTTACACCGAGGTGGACTAGGATGTCAAGAAATGGTTTGGTCTCCTGGATGAATATTACTCTAATGGGGATGCAGCTCGGAGAATACTAGGGTGATTTGGATGATGGGTTTGGACCTCATGGATACTTCCTATGTATCCCAGTTTGTCAAGACCCATCCTCGGGGCCCGTGTCGTGACTACTCCAAGCCCACCTTCCATATTCTAGGGGCTAGAGACTAGCACCAAAGGCGTAAATCCCGATAACTGGGAAGGCATTGCCTTTAAAAAAAAGTAAACAAAACACCACAGAGTACAAGCAGAAGCAATACACTAAGTACCAAAGGAAGTTCTAAAAAGTAAATGGGCCAGAATACAAACCCAATCGAAAGTAAAACTAAAACTGAACAAAAGTACAACAGAAAAAGAAAAATAGCTGGAAGAATGGAAGCAGCTCCTGGGTCGTCCTCCTCGGATCCTACCTGAAGGGTAGGTACAGATAGCGCATCTCCTGGATCGTCCACCACGGATCCTACCTGAAGGGTAGGTACATATAGCCACCAAAACACTCTCTCCTGTCAACCTCCTCCGAGTGACGTCTCGTCATGAAGTCCACCTATGGATACTGACTAGTCGTGAGGTCCACCTCCGGGTACCGTCCAGTCCTCGAACACCCAACCTCTGTCAGCGCTGCCCGACGTCTGCAACCAACACAACGAGGTGCGGGCATATCTCGTGCAGGGGTGAGTATACGATACTCAGTAGGGACCCTGAGAACCTCAAGGTCTCAGTAAATCCAACAAGGATAACAAAAAAGTAGGATCTCAACAGATAACCCTTAGGTATAAGCCCATACTTATACCTAAGTTATCAAGTAACCCATCTCAATCATGAGGAAACACAAAGGTTACGAAATCAACGGATAACCACTACCTAGGTAAATGCCCATACATATACCTAAGTTATCGAGTGACCCATCTCAATCATGAGGTAAACACAAAGTTTATAGACTCATCTCAAACCAGGATTTTCATTATCGAAACTGTAACTGCTGAAGAGCCCCTTCTCTGTCGAGTACAGTGATCCTGTCAGGACTACGAGGTACTGCTCACTAACCTAGGACTGCTGAGGTACTCCTCCTGTCGAGTACCGCAGGTTAGCCACCCAAACACAGTAGTGCTTCCCGCCGGGGTATGCCACCCAAACACAGTAGTTCACACCCCCTAATACCCTGCAGAGGTACTCTCCGGTCGAGTACCGCGGGTTTGCACCCAAACACAATAGTGCTCCGTCCTCCATGGGTCTGCACCCAAATAAAGTAGTGCTCCGTCCACTGGGCTAGTCGACTCACTCCAAGTCGAGTCGGTCAAGCAGTCGTTAGGTCTCAGCCGGCTACACGGCCTCCGTACTCCGTACGCTCATCTCCGGAAGGGTCCGATCCACGAGCTACTGGTCGATACTCCAAGTATCACAATTTCCCGCGAATATGTATCTCATGGACCGCCCCGTCATAGGGGTATCAACACAACAGACGGCGCGTCAATCGGGCGACCGGTCTGTGAGTTATTAGCCTTTTAATCCGAGGGGCTCGGTTGGTTTCATGTGCGAACCAACCCGTACGTATCTCAACCGTACCCCGAACTCACATAGGGTATACTCATAGTGACCATTTCTCAGCCTGATCACCAACGCCGCAGACGGTTCATCAAACGGACGTCTGGTCTGAAAGTTATCAGCTTTTCCGTTCCAGGGGCCCGGTTGGATTTCGGGTACAATATAACACGGTCACTATACAACTGCATCAAAATCTCAGGAGAAGTATGCCAAAAGTTCCGCCTCATCAAGAGGAATCCAACAAAGTTGACGGCACATCAATCGGACGTCCGAAGCTCAAGTTATAATTGTTTCCGCTCCGAGGGCCCGATTGGTTTTGGGTTCGAACCAACCCGGTTGTACGCAAAGTTCTCCGAAACCATGAGTGTAATATATTGAAACAACTGTCTCGATCCAAGTATCGCATCACAATAGATAGTTCATCGATCGGAGGTCCTTATCCCATGTTATGGACGTTTAAACAGATCTGTCAGAAATTAGGGGGTTTGGGCTCGGCCCGATACCCCCCCCCCCCTCGGGTCGGCCCGAACCGGGTCGACCCTGTCCGAGTCCGGGTCCGGCCAGGGCAGACCGACCCATCCTGGCGCTGGCGTGGCACCAACATGGCCAGCTCGGCAGAGCGGAACAGGGTGGCGTGCTTCCCCCTTGATTGACAATCACGCCCCCCACGTGGGGGCCGCTCTTCTCTCCAGCTGGCGGTTACGACCCCCGGTCTCCCCACGGACCCGCGCTGCCGCGGGACCGACACCTACTGTCACGGATTCAGCCGTGGCGGACCCTCTTGGCGGCGCACCGGGCGCCACCTCTGGCTGCCGGCACGGCCGTGCCGGCGTGGCGCGCTGGCAGGCCCTTCCGCAGACCACCGGACACGCTCCGATGGTCCGTTTTACCTGCGGTCTTCACTAGCGGTCCTCCCGGGAACGACTCTTCACTACGAAGTCTTCAAATTGACATTTCGGCCCCGTTTGTCATTTCACGTCAATCCGCACATCAAATAAACAACTGCAGAGTCTTCGATTCACCTTTACAGCCCCGACTCCGGCTGCGGTTTCGTTCGGCCTCAACGGCGCCGCGCGATGACACCACTTTCCTTCGTCACATTCCTTCGTGTTCCCGCATGGTGCCATTGCACTGCGCCACCTTTGTTTGAGTTGCAACGAACACACATCAAAAGGGGAAGGAGGATCGGTCATGTTCGGGTGGTCCGACATCCTCCCGTTAAATTGATAACAGGCGGCCCGAATATTTAACGAAGAACACTAGGAAATTATTCTCGAAAAAAACCAAAACCCTACGTGGAAAAGACATCGCATGTCGTCGAGCCGCAGAAAGAGGCAAGCATCGCGATGATCGATTGTCGTGGAAGATCGGTGCTGATTCCGTTGTCATCGGAGGAAGTGACATCATCGATGGCGACGTTCCCCGCGGTGGTGTCTCCTCCCTTGACGTAGAGGAAGAAGAAGAGAAGGCACGTCGTCGGTGTCTTCGCGTTCTCTGTCGGAGGCATTCTTCGTCGGAAGGTTGGTGTTCTTCGTTGTGAGAAGAACACCCTACACTACTTCCCCAAAGCTCTCTCACCCCAAACCCCTCAACACAACGAAATCCCCCAAAAATAATAGCAAAGCCATTATTTTTTATTCACCCATGCCATTCAAAATTAAAATTACTTAATTAATTTAAGAGGATAAACTCATTAATTAGAATGTTTTGGCATGAACTTATGAGGGTGAGTGGAATGAGAAGAGTTTTCATTAAAAAGGGGAAGTTGTTCAAGAGTTAAATAAGGGGAGAATAAATGGGGGTTAAAGGAGAGTTATAAGAATGTGAAATGTTGGGGCTTGTGTGGGCCCCACCTTTCAAGTATCCACACATCGGAAGTTGGTTGGTCATGGGCCCCACCAACAACTTCCCATGGGAGAGGATAACTCCCAAAAACATAAAAATAAAATTGTTCACACAATTATTGTTATTTAAAACTAAATCCCCAAAAAAATAAATCTCAACCCGCTTAAAACGCAAATGCGGTAAAGGCCCACTTAAGAAATTACCGGCGCTACAAGTTCATCGGTGCTCTCAAATCTCAATTCTGAGCACCAGTTCAAAATATAGAAAAACCCACTCATTCGTTCATTGAATGTACCCGAGCTGAACTTCATAAGTTGATTCTGGGCACACCGGGCCTCAGAATCAGGTGCCGTCAGAAACTGCATTCTTGTAAAATCCCAAAGAAATTAAGAAAAAATTTCCTTGAAATTTCCGGGTCTTTACATTACTCCCACCTCAGAGCTTTACGTCCCCGTAAAGCTTTAATACAAACTAGGGATACAAAAGCGGTACTGAGCACGCATCTGAGCATTACGCTCCCATGTGCTCACCTGGAGGTTCCTGTGCTGCCTATGATTGCACACAAGAGGAATCGACCATCCTCATAGGACCCGCTCCTGTCGATCCTCAACCTCTACTAGAACCCCGAAAAAGTCACCCCATCGCCAAAGTCCAGCTCCTCATGGTCAATGATATGCGTCGGGTCAAGCACGTATCTCCCCAGTTGAGATACGTGGAAGTCGTCGTGCACCTGGTGCAACTAAGGTGGATGGGTCAAACGGTAAGCCACCTCGCCTACCCTGTTGAGGACCTGAAAAGGTCCGCTGAACCATGGAGATTACTTGCCTCCTCGGCCACATCTCTGCAAACCTTGTCGGGGTGAGACCCGTATAAGGACATGGTCATCATCCTCGAACTCTAGAGGCCTTCATTTCCTGATTAGAACTGGAACTCAAAACTCCTACAGCCATAAGGGTAAGGTTGGCCGACCCAAGAGTGATCGGATACACCCTCCTATGCAAGAGTTAAACCTGTGCTGCCTGGGGTTTCCTTTACGCTGACCAAGGAAAACCCATCCCGAAGTTTTCCTAATACAGTCAATCTGAGTATGAACCGTGAATCCAATACATACCCAGACCAACGTCGTAAGGCCTCGATGCTGCCACCAAGATATTCTAACCGAACTCTCGCCTCGAGGGTCAGATAACACTATAGGCGTAAGTGTGACTATTGAGTCTCCTCCCAAAGGTATCTCCAGACGCGAGAGTCAAGTCAACGGCTTAACCGGAAACTCTAGGTTTGGGATAAGATTCGTGGAAGGAAGGAATGATTCGTATCAACGTCTGTTACTACCGAAGCTAGTAGTGGACATAGACTATTCCTAAAATAATTCTTAGAGCCATTGGGTCACACTCTTTGACCGCATGCAGCTACTCTCTTCCCCTTCCCTCAAGCTCCCTGAGCCTAGAGGGAACAACAATGGCGGGTGGTTGTAACATGTTGATATATACACCACCTCATGCTTCTCTCCTAGCTCTGCCTCCACTTCTTCTTCTTTGCAGATTTATCTATCCTTAACATTTCCTCTTCTTGAAACATTCGCACGCCCAAGTCTCTGAGACTGGCACCAGTTCGATATGTTCCAACTTCTAACATTATCTAGATGTATTCGTTCAGCCAAAGAACATTCAACCACAAGGTTCTCTCTAGCACCCTAACGTGATTAGGAATGCATAGAGGAAAGAGTGATGGCTCAGATATCCTTAAACACACCACGCTCAGAGGTCCGAGCTCTATAGCACTGATTGAATCATATTCATCGAGTACCTAGAATGTTCGGTATGCCTCGATGAAAACTCAGCTACCGACTTGACGTCCAGCCGAAGCTGTATAAGCTCTAGAAAACTCTCAGCCACCTCCTTAAGCTAGTCCTCAGCCGCCTGTGAGTCAGGATCTCCTCATAACTTGAGGGTATCTGATGTTAGAGCGCGTGTAAGGTAGTAAGCCTACATGTGTCACCTACCGGTGCCGCCGGTTGTAACTGCTGACCAACAGGTAGTGATGTATAGCTGACACACTACCCGAAGGTACTAACTCAGGCATCAGTCCACGTACCGAAGCCTCATCACTATGCAGACCATCCTCATGGTTACTCACTGGAAAACACTAGTAGCCAAGTCTACCATCCACTCCACTGGTGTCTTAGTGAGGCGGAAAACTCTAGCAATCGCCTCCAGCCAGTCCTCTGCTGTCTGGGAATCTGCCTCACCTCGTAACCTCAGAGGCCTCTACTGCTGAAACTCGTGAAACCCACTCTGCCAGCATGCACAGTTTGTTAGTATGGCTGGTGGAATCTGCTGCCCAACAGATGGTGGTGCTGCTGGTACATCACCCGAGGGTGCCAATATAGTAAAAAGGGCCCCGCACCGGAGCCTCGGCGCTCGGTGGGCCGTCATCGTGTACTATCTCAGAACTCCAACTGACTGTCTGCGTGGAGACATCCTAAACAGATGTGACACAGTCAAACGATTTATACCTGGTGAGCTGACCTGGTTTGAGATGACTTTTAAATTTTTTGGAAACACCCACACAATCAGTGTTTTTGTGCACAAAGTCAGAAATCAGTAGTCAGGGTCCTGATGTATGGATACGTCGGCCGCCACACCAACACTGGACTCCCTGAACTGAAGAACACACTCAGTACCCTTAACACTATTGCTTCACAGAAAAGAAATATCAGAGTCCTAAGTTCTGCTGTAGAACCGACTCCTCTGATACCAATTTGTCACGACCTGTCCTCGGGGCCCGTGTCGTGACTACCCCAAGCCCGCCTTCCATTGGTCAGGGGATGGCGACTAGCACCAAAGGCGTAAATCCCGATAACTGGGAAGGCATTACATTTAAAAAAAAGTAAACAAAACACCACAAAGTACAAGAGGAAGCAATACACTAAGTACAAAAGGAAGTGCTGAAAAGTAAATGGGAGAGAATACAAACTCAATTGAAAGTACAACTACAACTGAATGAAAGTACAACAGAAAAAGAAAAATAGCTGGAAGAACGGAAGCAGCTCCTGGGTCGTCCTCCTCGGATCCTACCTGAAGGGTAGGTACAGATAGCGCAGCTCCTGGATCGTCCACCACGGATCCTACCTGAAGGGTAGGTACAGATAGCCTCCACAACGCTCTCGCCGATCAACCTCCTCCGAGTGTTGTCTCTTCGTGAAGTCCACCTCCGGATACTGACTCGTCGTGAGGTCCACCTCTGGGTACTGTCCAGTCCTCGAACACCCAGCCTCTGTCAGCGCTGCCCAACATCTGAAACCAACATAACGAGGTGCGGGCATAGCCCGTGTAGGGGTGAGTATACGACACTCATTAGGGACCCCAAGACCCTCAAGGTCTCACTAAATCCAACATGGATAACCACAAAGTAGGATCTCAACAGATAACCCTTACTTAGGTATAAGCCCATACTTGTACCTAAGTTATCAGGTAACCCATCTCAATCATGAGGAAACACAAAGGTTATGAAATCAACAGATAACGACTACCTAGGTATATTCCCATATATATACATAAGTTATCAAGTTACCCATCTCAATCATGAGGTAAACACAAAGGTCATTGACTCAGCTCAAACCCAGATTTTCATTATCGAAACCATAAATGCTGAAGAGCCCCGTCTCTGTCGAGTACAGTGATCTTGTCACGACTCCGAGGTAATGCTCACTAACCTAATACTACTGAGGTACTCCTCCTATCGAGTACCGCGGGTCATCCACCCAAACACAGTAGTGCTTCCCGCCGGGGTGTGCCACCCAAACACAGTAGTGCACACCCCCTAATAGACTGCATAGGTACTCTCTGGTCGAGTACCGCAGGTCTTCTCCCAAACACAGTAGTGCTCCGTCCACCATGGGTCTACACCCAAACAAAGTAGTGCTCCGTCCACTGGGCTAGTCGACTCACTCCATGTCGAGTCGGTCAAGCAGTCGTCAGGTCTCAGCCAGCTACAAGGTCTCCGTACTCCGTACGCTCGTCTCCGGGAGGGTCCACTCCAAGAGCTAATGGTCGATAATCCAAGTATCACAAAGTCCCACAAAGATGTATCTCAAGGACCGCCCCGTCATAGGGGTCTCAACACAACAGACGGCACGTCAATCGGGCACCCGGTCTGTGAGTTATTAGCATTTTCGTCACAGGGGGCCCGGTTGGTTTCATGTGCGAACCAACCCGGACGTATCTCAACCATACCCCAAAATCACATAGGGTATACTCATAGGGACCGTTTCTCAATTTGATCACCATCGCCGCTGACGGTTCATCAAACGGACGTCCGGTCTGAAAGTTATCAGCTTTTTCGTTCCAGGGGCCCGATTGAATTTTGGGTACAATCCAATCCGACCACTATCCAACTGCATCAAAATATCAGGTGAAGTATTCCAAAAGTTCCTTCTCATGAATAGGAATCCAACAAAGTCAACGACACGTCCATCAGACGTCCGAAGCTCAAGTTATAAGCGTTTCCGCTTCGAGGGCCCGGTTGGTTTCGGATTCGAACCAACCCCGTCATACCCAAAGTTCTCCGAAACCTTTAGTGTAATATACCGAAACGACCGTCTCTATCCAAGGATTTCATCGCAACTTACGGTGTGTCGATCAGAGGTCCATAGCCCATGTTATGGACGTTTAAAAGGATCTGTCCGAAATTAGGGGGTCCGGGCCCGGTCCGATACCCCCCCCCCCCCCTCGGGCCGGCCCGCACCGGGTCAACCCGATCCGGGTCCGGCCCGAACCGGGTCAACCCGATCCGGGTCCGGCCCAATAGGGTGAAGCCCATCCCGGTGGGTGTGGCCCGACCCGGTGGGCATGGCCCAGCCCAGCCTGGGCGGCCCGACCGGCTTGGCGCTGGCGCGGCACCCGCGTGGCCAGCTCGGCAGAGCGGAACCGGGGGGGGGGGGGGGCGCTGCCCCCTGATTGACAACCGCGACCCCCCACGTGGGGGCCGCTATTCTCTCCAGCCGGGAGTTACGACCCCCGGTCTCCCCACGGTCCCGCGCGGCCGCGGGACAGGCGCCTGCCGCCGCGGCTGAAGCCGCGGCAGACCCTCCTCGTGGCGTGCCGGGCGTCGCCGTGCCGGCGTGGCACTCAGGCAGGCCCTTCCGCGGACCACCGGACGCGCTTCGGTGGTCCGTTTTGCCTGCGGTCTTCGCCAGCGGTCCTCTCGGGACCATCTCTTCACTGCAAAGTCTTCAAATTGACTTTGCGGCCCCGTTTGTCATCGCCCATCAATCCACACGTCAAATAAACAACTGCGGAGTCTTCGATTCGCCTCTACGGCCTCGACTCCGGCCGCGGTTTCGTTCGGCCTTAACGGCACCGCGCGATGGAAATGCTCTCCTTCTTCACATTCCATCTTGTTCCCACGCGATGTCGTTGCACCGCGCCGCCTTTGTTCAAGCCGCAACAAACACACATCAAAAGGGGGAGGAGGATCGGCCGTGTTTGGGCGGTCCGACCTCCTCTCGTTAAATTGATAACAGGCGGCCCGAATATTTAACAAAGAACGCAAGGAAATTATTCTTGAACAAAACCAAACCCCTAAGTGGAAAAGACGTCGCATGTCGTCGAGCTGTGGAAAGAGGTAAACGTCGCGATGATCGATCGTCGCAGAAGATCGGTGCCGATTCCATTGTCATCGGAGGAAGTGTCGTCATCGATGCTGACGTTCCCCATAGTAGTGTCTCCTCCCTTGATGCAAAGGAAGAAGAAGAGAAGGCACATCTTTAGTGTCTTCGCATTCTCCGTCTAAGGCGTTCTTCATCGGAAGGTTGGTGTTCTTTGTTGTGAGAATAACACCCTACACTACTTCCCCAAAGCTCTCTCACCCCAAACCCCTCAACACAACGAAAGCCCCCAAAAATAATAGCAAAGCCATTATTTTTTATTCACCCATGCCATTCGAAATTCAAATTATTTAATTAATTAAAGAAGTTGAACTCATTAATTAGAATGTGTTGGCATGCACATAAGAGGGGGAGTGGAATGAGAAGAGTTTTCATTAAAAAGGGGAATTTTTTCAAGAGTTAAAGAAGGGGAGATTAAATGGGGGTTAAAAGAGAGTTATAGGAATGTGAACGGTTGGGGCTCGTGTGGGACCCACCTTTCAAGTATCTACACATGGGAAGTTGGTTGTTCATGGGCCCCACCAACAACTTCCCATGGGAGAGGATAACTCCCAAAGACATAAAGATAAATTTTTTCACACAATTTTAATTATTTAAAACTAAATCCCCAAAAAAATAAATCTCAACCCGCTTAAAACGCAACTGCGGTAAAGGTCCCCTGAAGCAATTACCGGCACTGCGAGTTAATCGGTGCTCTCAAATTTCAATTCCGAGCACCGGTTCAAAATATAGAAAAACCCACTCGTTCGTTCACTGAACGTACCCGAGCTAAACTTCGGAAATTGATTCCGGGCACACCGGGCCTCGGAATTAGGTTCCATCAGAAACTGCGTTCTTGTAAAATCCCAAAGAAATTAAGAAAAAATTTCCTTGAAATTTCTGGGTCTTTACACAGTTAGTTGGAAATCAAATTCCACATCATTCAAGAGATTGGACTTATGCATGATAGATGAGCCTTTTTTTAGACATGATTGGGACTTTCACCTTAGAAGAGGCCTTTCATGGAAGAGTCGCTTCTGGACTTATATTTAAAGAGGATTCCCTAGTGAGTTAGAGAAAAATTCTTACTGGGACTAAATTTTTAGGAAAATATCCCTTGAACCCGGGCCTTCAGATAGGCATCCTATGTATCCTGGATAAAGAATGAATCAAATAATTTTTAGTTCATTTTCCAAGGGATGGTTTGGATACCATAATCATCATTAACATCTTAGCCCATGTGAGTCATGCTCGGTGTGAGAAATAAGAGGAATCACTAGAATAGAAAAAACACACACTTTACCTTCTCCTTTGATGGAAAAGGAGGAGCCCATGATGGAAGATACCGGGGAAATAGTGGATGAGGGTGCAGAGAAATGAACTCTTCAATGTGAAATGAAAGTTAAATTCATTAGGTTTGTCCTGAACGGCTAGGGGTTTACTCCATGGGGGACGACCTGAAATGGGTTCTTGGAAAGGGGAGGAATGTTGCATTCTATCAAAATTAAAAGAATGTTTGATTTCATTAACTTATCATTATACACCATTGAATGAAAAATCTAGTGATTACCATTGATCCCTAGAACGGGGAGGTCCACATCAGTATCCCAAGGTTGTACTCTAGGTTATAATGGGATTATAGGCTTAAGAACATTCCTGGGGTCTATATTGATGTGGGGATTACCATCATGACTCTTCTTACCCTGGGTATGTATACTTAGAAGGGTGTGCTGATGCGCCCGATGGTCTGTTCATACAGGTCTGGTGGCTTAGGAAGAGGTTTTGGCCTAACTTTAATGGACTAGTTTGTAGGGAGGATTCAGAGGATGGGATATAAATGGAAGGGAATGATTGAGACTAGATGGTGGAAAATAAAAATGCACCCTACTATGCATACCACTCATTCATGAGGGGTGGGGTACCCTCCGACAAGTGTTTTTCTATATGGGTGGAAGGGTCATCCGCGTACCAGGGTGGTATGCAGACCTGGATGTCCTCCTCATACTGGGGTGGTACGTGGACCTAGATGTCGTCTGTGTAATGCAGTGGTATATAGATCTAGATGTTTTCTGCGTAATGATGTGTTATGTATACCTAGATGTCGTTCACGTATCGGGGTGGTACATTGACATAGATTCCATATGTGCAACATAACGCTACAGATGGTACGGTTTCATCAACATAGAGATGTGCTATGCAGTAAACCATTTTTAATATAGTGAATTGGTCCTGTAGTTTGTGGGAAGTTCATCCGAAAATGGAGTATGGATCATGGTTAACCTTTTAGGCTTTCGATTTTCCCAAATTATTATACTTTATTCTTTTTATGGTTCACAACATGTTTCTACCTATTGGAAACCATTCTTGAATCCTCACTTCATTGGTTGTTTTCCTTTGATTTCCTCCCCCCATGAATTCCATGCTTTTCCCCAAAAATCCGATCCACTTTCTTAGCTCCCATTGTGGTCTTTTTATAGAGTTCCAAGGAGGATATAACTATGGGTCACAAAAAACCTTTTTTGGAAGCGAATGGAGGGATCATCTGACCCACAGATGACTCGGTCAACCTATAATTTTGGTGTTGCAGTTCACGATGGGGGAAATCACCAACTCACTCCTACGAATGAAGTGGTTTGAGAGACATTTCTAGCCTTTCCTTGTCTGTGAACTGCTCAGACTATGTGGATAGAGCGCATGTACTTAATTCTCTACTGTGTTTTCTCTAACGATGTGGTTCGCGGGGCCATGGTTTGTGGGGCTGTGGTTCGCAAGTGTAATTAATCCACCTCCATTTCACCAATTATGTAGTTCATAGTTAACTAGAATCATTCCTCATTCATTTTTTAGACTTCCAGGTTCCTTGACCAATGCTTCACACTCCATAATTTTGAAGGACATCCGCGTATTGCTTGGTTCGCAGTCTATGCCTTCCGCGAACCTTTCCTGCTGACTAGTATGTGGACCAATTTGGGTCCTCTTAAAAATTGGATTTCTTAATTAATTTCCCCCAATTTTCATACCCACATGCATCTATTTCATTCATCAATATTATGGGAGTATTTTCATTCACATTGTGGATTTTTTTGGACCCTTCAAATGCCCCCCATCGGAATGGGGTCTGGTCAGAATAAAGAGGAGGCTATTCTGATGCAGAAATGGTCCGAAAATAAATTGTTTTGTGGTATAAAGGAGGAACCATTTTGGGGAAAAAAAATTATATATAGGGGCCCTAGGTTATTTTCCTTTACCTGGTTTCCTAACAATAAGTGCTCCATAAATCACTTTCAGCTTCCCTTGCTATCACGTACCTTCTCCTTCATGAAATTCATCGGCAGTGAACCGCGCCTTGCATTCCGTGAACCATATAATCTTCACAGACGCCTCAGTTGTGAACCAAACAATGAATTATCCAATTGAAAAATGGAATTTTAAAATGTAAACTCAAATTTCCACGTAGTAAGATGTTACACGGCTCTCTTGTCCTACGGACATAAATTCAATTTGAAAAAATGAACTTTAAATTTTCAAATCAGTCATTAAATATCCAAACAAGGAACTTTAAATACCCGTATAGTGAGGATCATTATGTGGCATTCTCCCTTCATGAACCAATTGACTCACTGGCCAAAACATTGTGGGCTAGTGTCTTGTATGGAATTTCATGTACAGTCAGTTCATGGGGAATGCATTGGGTGAACCATTCCCAGATTTTAGTATATGGAGCCTTATATTTGAAAAAATTCCATGGTCCTTTTTAATTTTCGACCTTTTTTTCCAAAATTTTTGTTGGACTAACCCTTTCGAATATTGGTTTTTTTCATAGGACTAAATAGATCTCCTCTTATCTCAATAAAAGAGATCAAGAGGAGGGAGGCATTGGTCGAGAATATCGAAGAGAAACTATGTGTTGTCATTGTTCCTCATAGGTGTATTCTCCAAGATCTCCCTTTTCTAAATATCATATCCTATACATTATCCAATCTCCTACCGCATTATAATTGTGGAATCCAAGGTGATTCTCCTTTTTTAGGGATTTATTATTGTGATCTTATCACACATTTCAGAACATCCCTTGGGAATAATAGGGCTAATCTCAATACTGTCAGGGAAATCATTACTGCTTTGAGTCAGGAGGGAGAGTTCATCATGCACAACACTATGTGGACTCAGAGTGGCCAACTCCCTCAAAGTACATCCTTGGATTCCATTATACATTATTATCCATCTATCATAAACCTATCATGAGGTAACCCTAATGGAGGACGTAGCACCAAATGGGTCCTTCCATTGGGAGGGTGCCTTTTTGAAAAACATTCTTTGTAATTTTGGGTTTATCACAACTCTTTGGAAGCCTCTGCACATCTAAGAGCAATCAATATATATCAAGAAATGTGGGTATCCCAATTAACCATCATTTTTTCAGGCAAGATACTACCTATGTTGTTTAGCCATTGGTGTCTAGGCACCAACACCTTTCACTTATACCATGGTGAAGTTATGATTAGCCTATGGGGCATCTACCATATATGGGGAATTCATATCCTTTGCAACATGTATGAAGAATTCTTACCAGTTTCCAATGCCAAGAGGAATGTTGAGAAAGTATCCCCATTTCCATGAGAATTATTTCTTATGGAAGATAGGTTACTTGGTCAATCACTTCACGTCTGCTCACTTATATCATTTGAATATTGGACCTGTCAATTCTTAATGGTGAGTGGGCCGAGGCCAAGAGTTCACCATAGCTGAACCCATATGACCTAGAAGTCATGGATCATTTATGGTTCTTACTATGCTACCCTTGAGGGGGGTTAATAAACCACTTGGGGTTATGAAATGCACCATGACTTGTCTCATAAGCTCAGGCAGGTAGGTTTCATTTCCATGTTCCTAATTGGATGGATCTTCCGCTATCATGATGTTTATATCGGTGTTAGGGACAACACTTTGATGATGGAATCCACATTTTTTAAGGGATAACCCATTAACGTAGCCATTCCCACTCTTTCCTGAATCTACAAACTTTTAGGGTGATACAAGAAGGGAAACCCACACATCATCTTATAAGGCCATTCCAATTTTTATATGGATGGATGAAAAGGAATTTCCCCTACTACAAGTACCGGGATACTACTATAGTTCCTCATTCTTACTTCTATCCAACCTTTATTTATATTCTTTTCATTCATGAAACATCATTGAGCATGTAAAGAACGATTGAATTGCTAAGTGATGTATACCACTTCTCTTTCGCGCCTGACGCGACACCCCATGGACTAGTGATAGATACGGAGAGAGGATCCCCTGAAGAAAATTCTTATATTATTGAACTTCATAATTGAGTATTGACTAGAAAAATAGATAGGGTGACCATTTACAAACCTTATGGCCCTCATTGGTTCTATAGGCAGTTTTGATGCCTTTAGCAGATCACATCTCTCCATGCAACCCTGGTGATGTGGGAATCTCACCCCGCAATTCTTCTATAATTTTGGTTGGTCATGACATGATATGAATCTATTTTGGATGTCATAATTCATCCTTAAATAGCCTCAACTTACCTATCATTAGAGAATTCCCAGATGTGGGAAGCTTGCTATCCTGATGGGGTATTGGAAAGGCCAGTTCAGCGGGTTCAGAAACCTTTGGCTCTTTCAGATCCTGTCCCAACCATTCCAGTTGCACCATATGTTCCCCTTACTATAGTGAGAAGAAATTCTACTCATTGTCCCATGCATTAAGATGGGGATTCACCCACATAACCCATTTAGGTAGAGAGTTATTAAGATCCCGTATCTTTGGTTGAGGTGGTCTGTAGTCCTACCAAAGTTTGTTCGAGTAGGACACCACCTGATGTTCCTGAAGTTTCTTCCAAACCCCCTCATTTAGTACCAAAGGCTAAACCATCTATTTGGAGGGAGTGTACCCCTTCTTGGGTGACTTAGATCAGGAAGCTTGCATCTACTGCAATGATGCTTCCTCATTGCGTACATATCACGGTGGAGGAGGACCAAGATTCCGATGCTCTTCGAAGGCATCAAGATGTGAAAAAGAGATAATGGTGTGAAATCCATAATCTTTTTGCAGAAACTCCCCTAACATATTTTTTCCATGAGGAGGGTATCTTTTGACACCTATTTTTCAATATCAGTTTGGGAGACTTTGATTACTGATTCCTATGTCTCCTTATGCCCAAAATTGTAATATCCTAATAGGATATCATTTCTTGTGAAGGTGACCTCACTCATTTAAATTATTCTGACCCCAAGCTCATACATTCCGAGATATTACTGACGAGTTGTATCATCTGGAAGATGAGTAATCTAGTGCTCATGACCAGGTGATTTCCCATATAGAAGAACTGCTTGAGTGAAAGTCTCACATGGACAGACTAAAAGTGAAACTTACACCATCAAATTCTAGTTATGGATCCTTCCAGCAGAAATGGTGAGACCTATAAACCATCATTAAGTGAGTATGACTGATGGTTGAAGCTGAAGTTGAGTGAAGGGAAGATTTATAACATGCCCTTAATGTCCCTCGTCAGGTAGTTATCACTCTTCTAGAAAGATCAAATCAGGCCTTGTTGTAATCCATTGGGATTCCCTACACTAAATTGTCCTTGATATTGGGGAGGGGCTCTGAGTTGTTGATTTCCCCTCCCCCATTCTCACTTATTTTGATAAAACAGAAACAATTTTCTTTCTAGTGTTCCTATTTTAACCTTTCACATGATATATGTCATTTATGATCAACTATATTTTAAATTATAATGTCAACCATATATCAATTTGAGTCATAATCCAGGATAAACAATCCAAAATAATAAAATCATGCAATGATTTTTTCTTAATCTGAGGGGCTCAGTGAGCATAATTTGACTCTTGCTAGGGTCACATGGCAAACTCTATAAACTATGTTCCTTTTTTGTTATTATCCAAATATTTGACTAAGCCTGTTTTGGTGTGGGCCTAGTGGGTATAACTTGAATTTTCATTATGATTCCCTTTGGGTGTTTTTGACCTAAAAATATTTGTGTCTATTGATTTTTTGGTTGCATAACATTTTTTCCTAAACCATAGGGAGCATAGGTTTAGTGAGCGAACACTTGACTTTTATCCAAGGTTACCTTTGTGGGTTTTCTCCATAAAGGGTTTAGTTTCCCTTTTGGTGGGTAGTTTAAATTCTTTAAAACCATAATATCATTACTGATGTTTTAGGTCAAACATCTTAGACCATAAATTTCCGGTCAAGGGACCCAATTTTGGACTCATTAACCCAGAACATCCAGAAAACTTTCAGACAATGATGGGGGATTTTTCTTGACCCTGACTTGGGATTTTTAGATAAGGGTCATGGAATCCATGAGGAATATGGAGATAGGAAAATCCCCTCCTGAGGATGAATTTTTGTTTGGTTGATAGACCATTTTTGTAGGAATTTTATGCAGAGTTTCCAGGGAATAATGTACACAGTCAAACAAAGGTGCCCACATGACACTGGACTTCTATTTTCGACGGACATGATGTTTTTATAGAACATTGCATTTATTTTGTTGTTTAGGACCACAGTGGGGGTCCTATTTACAGAATGACATTAGAAAGTAATAAGGGTATTTTTTTAGGATTTTGATGGAAAAATTATTGCACACGAGTTTGGCTTGTGTAAATAAGGGTTAAAGAAGGTTGTAGTTTATCACTATAAAACTAGGATATTTAGGAATTGTTTTGTGAAATCAAATTAATCTGACTAGAGGATTGTAAATGATTCACTCCCTTCACAATAGTTTGGAAAGGATCTTCCTTCACCTTGAGGAATTAAAATGGAAAAATATGTAAACTGTAATTTGAGGGGTTTCTAAATCGATGGACCGAGGTGGGACATAAATTTAATAAGGTAATATGGATTTAGGAATATCAACTATTGAGGAAAAATTTTCCTTTTGTTGACTGGATGTTTTTTGTAGGCAAAGTATGATGATCCATTGGGGCATAATGTGCATAGTCAAAAAAAGGTGTCCGTGGGACACATAACTTCCATTTCCAATGGCCATGGGTGATTATGGATATTTGTACATTTCTAGAAATAGAATATTTCTCATGAAAAAGGGTATTCCTAAACATGAAAATGGGGAATTTCGGGTCAAGATTTACTGGGAATAAGTGGAGGCATTTTTATCCAATCAATATGAATTTTTTTCCTCACAGAGTTCTGAACCTTACATAGGTAGGGATAAGGCATTTTTGTCTCATGGATGGACCTAAAATGTGATATAGGACATCAATACATATCATGAGATAGAAATCATAAATCTATACATGGATTTATAAGGTTTATTCATATACAGCTCTGATTTGTGCGTATAGATGGGCATTTTTATTTTGAATATGGATTCACCAATGGGAAAAATAATACATAAAATTTTCCTATGTAGATTTATTTCAGGTGTTGGTTCATGATGGGAAATACCCTATTGACATGACCAAACCTAAGGGTGAATATAGAGTATTGAGTATCTTGATGTTTAAACGTCATGTGATTAGGACTTTGATATAGAATCCCCATGTAACTAGAGGGTAATCGATCTGGGGTGTTCTAACATGCCCAGGATGTGGGTAGGAAAGAATGTGAAAATCATGGTTTCTGGGGTTCTTGGATAAGGATGAATGAATTGGGTCTTATAAGACATTAGGTATACAAAAAGTGGAAAAGCCTCCCCTAGTAAAAAAATTTATGTAGGTTGATAAAACATTTTGGTGGGAAATGTATGAAGAGCCGCCAGTGCATTTGTATGTATAGTCAAACAAAGGTGTCTGGAATACACTATCCTTCCATTCCCAATGGCCATGAAGGATTTTGATAATCCAATATCACCCTATGCATAAATTTGAATAAATGGAGATGGTCAGTTTGGACATATTAGTAATACTCAGGATGTGATTATTCATGTTTTTTTTTGAAAGTGACATGAATTGGTTTCCCAATTCATGCCAAAGGGAATTTATTAAATCAAAAGGTTACAGTGAGTTTTCGAGGTGCAAAGAGCTTACACCATCACGGAACAAGGAAAAAAAACATCAAAATACAGTGAACCTTGGTGTGGAGAGATGTCATCCTTCAAGCTGGACTGCATAAAAATATGAGAACCTTCAAAAGCAACAGGCAACCAGTCTTCAGAAGAAACAATGCTGAAAAAACAGCCCGAGTGAGCTTTAGAATAGAGGCATCAAGATAGTCCAACTTCAATATACGAGTACTGCAGCTAGAGACTCATAACCAAGGATAACATCCATCCAAATCCTCCAAAAGAGATCTTAACATTTCATAAACAGAGTCAAGATTAAGTATATCAGATCAAGCAGAATCACACTGCAAACTTCAAAAGAAAATCAAATCATCATGCTGGAATAAGACATATCAAATAGCTAGCTAAAGCTTCAGGGCAGAGACTTCAAGAGAGTCATTTTCAGAAGAAAAGAGCCGGCAGAAAAATATTCTGTGTCTAAGGCAGCAGCTGATCTGCATCCCTTTTAAAGATCCTTTTACCAAACATAGCAGCCAGATATCCCAGTCCAGCTTTCATAAATCTTGCAATTGATTTTCAATTAAAAACCTCACCACCAATTCGAAATGATACTGATCCAGACAGAAAGCTCACAAGATTCAGAACACCACCGAAAAACAATAATCAAACAGAAAGCCAGAATCCTCAAGAATTGTAGAGAAAAAACCATACAAGGAGCTGAAATTATTCAATCAAGGATCATGAAAACAGAGAATGGTCAGTATCTGTCATGGGCATCTTCATCAGAACAATCAGAGGATTGTGAGTAATCAGGTAGAGGTTCAGATGGAAAAGGCTGTGGAGGAATATCAAGGACAGAGCTTTTAGCTGCAAATGATATTGTGATAATGGTTCTCTCATGGCTGGCATTTTCTCTATGCTTCCTATTCTTCCTAGGAATTGGGGTGATGAAATCATCAGGGTCAACGATGATTTTTCCCCCTTTTTTTCCTTCCAATGCAAATATTTCTCTACCTTAGGGATCTTACTAGAATTCATATGGGCAGATTCATCAACATCTTGTTGAGGAACTTCATTGTTCACCTTCTTATCGTTGCTAATCACCTGGTTTTCAGAATCAGGGGGCTCTTGCTGTTTGGAGACATCAGGATCATCCTGAACGAATTCTGAAGGTTGACATTCAGGGGCTTGAAAATTCAAACTCATTTTATTTTCATCTTCGCCTTCCTTGCAAATACCTTTAGAGGTCTCAGCCACAACATCTTGTTTCCCTTTATCCTTTTCTATCCACATTGATGTTAAATTTTTGGGACAACTATGAGTTTTTCCACAGTTGTTTGAAATATGTCCTAGCCTATGACATAGATGGCAGTATTCCGGTACACTCTCATAAAATACCTCCTGTGAAAAACCAAAATCACCACTCTGTATCCAAATATCCAAGGGCAAATGTTGAGATACATCAACTTCAATACAGACTCTTGCAACAGAGGGCCTAGAGAGAGTTTTTGTGGCATAATCAAGCCTCATCGGGTAGCCAATGAGTGAAGAGATAGAAAACAACGCATTTTGCTTAAAAAGGTGAAGAGGTAATCCAGGAAAACCAACCCACACTGGAACAATTGGTGATTCAGCCTGAGGATCAAAGTCAGGGGTCCATTTAAGGATTCTCATTTGGCAGCCCCCAAAGGACCAAATCCGCTTAGCCCATAATCTGTAATAACTCTCAACGGAATCGAATCGTATCACAATGTGAGAGGTATTAAGGAGACCCAATTGAAAACCCGTAAAGCCAATGATTTCTAGCGAGGATCGAAGAAATTTTAATGAAGGCCTTCTATTCTGAAATTTCCCAACCAGAACATACCGAAGATCCGAAGAAAGAAAGCTAACCTCCTCGGTTGAGAATGCGATGGCGAGTTGTCCTCGATGTCTATATGTCTTTGGATTGATTTGAAAGTTCTGGACAACATCGTGTTCAGAAGAGCACTCGAAAGATTTACCAGCAACAATTTCAGCAAAGGTGCGAGGAATAGGGTTAGGGTTCGCATTTCACGGCGGCGGGTTCGCTCGTGGTTCGCGTCGGGTCTCTCTCATCTCTCGATTATTCATGTAATTCTGCGATTATTCATGGAGTTGGGAATCTCTCTATACAGATTTAACCTGTTTGTGAGGCAGGATATTTTGACTCCCTTTTCAGATTAAGGCCCAACTTTGAAGATCCTTACATCCCGAGACCAGGTTCCCAACACAAGTTTTGGTCAGTGTGTAAGGTGTGGTGGAATTTTACAGTAGTGCAGAAATCATTTTTTACATCACCATTTTTTATGTCGGTTATATATAACTGACGTAAAAATGCGGTGAGTAGATTTTTAACGTCGGTTATTTTAATAACCGACGTTACAAATCACGTCTGTTGGGGTTTTACGTCGGTTATCTTATAACCGACATAAAAAACCAATGCGCGGGGGTTTTTTTTACGTCGGTTATTTGGAAACCGACGTAAATAACCCGATATCGACGCGTTTTTTACGCCGGTTATCAAATAACCGACGTAAAAAATCAAAGCGCGGGGTTTTTTACATCGGTTATAAAATAACCGACGTAAAAAACGCATTCGAGCTTTGGTTTTTTACATCGGTTATTAGATAACCGACGTAAAAAACACGTCCATATCGGGTTTTTAACGTCGGTTTCCAAATAACTGACGTAAAAAACCCACCGTGCTTTGGTTTTTTACGTCAGTTATAAAATAACCGACGTAAAAAACGCGTAGATATCGGGTTTTTTTACGTCGGTTTCCAAATAACCGACGTAAAAAACCCCCCGCGCATTGGTTTTTTACATCGGTTATCTTATAACCGACATAAAAAACGAGATATCTACGCATTTTTTACGTTGGTTATTTTATAACCTACGTAAAAAACCAAAGCACGAGGGGGTTTTTTATGTCGTTTATAAAATAACCGACATAAAAAATGCGTAGATATCTCGTTTTTTACGTCGGTTATAAAATAACCTACGTAAAAAACCAAAGCGCTGGAGCTTTTTTACGTCGGTTTTAAAATAACCGACGTTATAAATTTAAAAAATAGTTTACAACGTCAGTTATATAATAACCGACGTTATTAAACTTTTAAAAAAATTAAAGCCCGTGGACTGTCATTTACAATTTTTCAATTGACAGCCTGCCGGCTCATCTCTCTCGCACGGTAAACCCTAATCGGCTCGTCGATCGACCTGCGTTAAACTCAATTTGGCTTCATTGTTTATCTTCTTCACTCCTCTGGGATCTATCATCTCAACTTGCAACATTCAAGTAAGCCTTCCATGAATTTATTTCGTTCATTTTTGTTTCGATTCTTGATGTGATTTTCATTCGTTTTTGAATCTCGTAGAATTTTTTGTTATTTCAAATGGTTATTTGAAAATGGTTATTTGCATTTTGTTATTGCAAATGGTTATTTGTATTGAAAATGGTTATTTTTATTTTGTTATTGCAAATGGTTATTTGAATCTCGTGGGATTTTTTGTTGATATAACATACTATTTTGTTGATATAACAGACTATGTTGAGGGAACATTAAACTACATGAATAATGAGATAAAAAAGACGTGCATCGTTACTTTAAAGGAAAATAAATAATAATTACTTTTTATATCATATTTTGGATCGGTTTTTTTATAAATTAAAACAATAAATGTAATCCCCATTATATGATATTGGAGGAGTACCATGGTTTAACCAGACAGTATGGAAAACCTAGAACCAACCCTAAAAAATGCATATGCATCATGCTGTGTGATTTCAGGATAAATAAGTATGGTTTGTACAAAATATATTTCCTCCATTATATTTGTAAACAAATGTAAAATGTTTCCTTGGTAGAACCTCATGGTATTAACTAACCATGTTCCAACCATGAATAAGAATATAAAACTATAATATCCTAAAAAGTCAAAAAATAATAATACAAGGATGAATAAAAAAAAGTTAATCAAAATAATTTGATTTAATAACCTATAATAAATATAGAGGTGTTAAAATAACACAAACCATACTAAATTATACCCCTAGAAGAATATGTTGAGGATGTTGGACCTAGATTGAGATTAGGCCACTACTCCATTATCAATGGCTCTCACACCTATGTCTCATTGGAATCGAAAACATGTTACCAATGATATTAAACCATATGAATTACCATATCATTTAGAACATTCACTTGAGAATATAAAACAAATTATTATTGTTAATCATATACATATACATATTTAGTCTTGTAATTTCCAGGCTGTTCACTATTGTTGTTGATATTTGTTAATTCTTGGTGTTTAGAATTTCTGAACATGTTGTCTATAATTGGAATTCAGTTTTTGTCCATGGTTGTTTTGTTTTCGTTTTTGGATTTTGAAAACCTAAAATAAACAGAGTTTTTAGTTGAGTTTTATTTTTATTGATAACCGTTAAAGATGAAGGCCAAGTACAAAATCAAATCCCCACAAGATATGTTACATAGGATTAAAAAGCAGAAATAAAGGATTAAACCGAATTAGTGGGACTATTGTTATTCTGAGCAGACCAGTGTTGGACGCGCTGGGCGGCCCTCTCAGCCTGCCAATGCAATTAACGATCATCAGAAACAAGAATGAGTGAATTGCTGATAAAATAATAACATGCTGGTAGACCTCTTTTTGCCAGTCACACCGAAGGGTGATGAAGACCAATATCAAGGTCTGCACGCCATTTAAAATAGGTTGTTTATCTAATATATTAAAATATCAAAACCGCAATCAATATTAATCTATGTAGGCATCATGGTTTTCATTGATTCAATGAAATTTAAAACTGTTATATCTAACTATATTTTGTTTTAAAAATAATATTCAAGCATATTTTTTTAAATACCTATAGATTTGTTTTATATTTTAAATTGTTTTACATTCAAATTATGATTTGTTTTCATATAAACATGTATTTGTCTTATCTTAAAAATATATTTTTTTGTTGATATTTGTTATAGGTAATAATGAGTCAAAGTTGGATTACGGCACATCGAATGAGCAATGAATTTGAGGAAGGTATTGATGCCTTTTTGGAATTTGCAAAACAAAATGTTCCAAGTAGTGGCACATTTTTCTGTCCATGCCTGAAATGTTTGAATATGAAGAAGTTGAAAAGTAGAGTGATAAAAGATCATCTGATATGTCATGGTTTTAATCTGAGTTACAGCCCTTGGATTTGGCATGGTGAAACTTGACGGAATGTCACTGATGATGATGATTCGCAAGATGGTAACTCCGATGGAATTGAAGAAATGATTCGCAATATTGTAGCAGAACAAATTGTGATAGAACCGACATTTTCGCGTCTATATGGTGATGCTGAAAAACCATTATATCCTGGTTGTACAGATTTTACAGTTTTGTCGGCGGTGTTAAGATTGATTAACCTGAAGGCGAAGCATGGATGGAGTGACAGAAGTTTTATAGAGCTACTACAATTGATTAAAGACATTCTTCCAAAAGATAACGATCTTCCAGATTCACATTACAAAGCCAGGAAAATATTATGCCCGATGGGATTAGGATACAAGAAAATACATGCCTATCCGAATGACTGCATTATATATTGGAAGGAATATGAATTTCTGTCAGAGTGTCCAAAATGTGGGACATCACGGTATAAGGTGAAAGAAAAATCACAGGGTGATGTAGAGATTACAAAGCTCCCTTCAAAGGTATTTTGGTATCTTCCTATAATTAATCGTTTCAAACGTTTATTTGCTAATTCACATGATGCAAAAAGGATAAGATGGCATGCTGAAGGGCGGGTATGTGATGGAAAAATACGTCATCCAGTTGATTGTCCACAATGGAAGAAAATTGATGCGCAATATTCTACATTTGGAAATGAAATTAGAAATCTCAGACTAGGGTTGTGCACAGATGGAATGAATCCATACCGAACTCTCAGTAGCACACATAGTTCATGGCCTGTTTTATTGGTAATTTACAACCTCTCTCCTGAAGTTTGTATGAAGCGCAAATATGTCATGTTGAGTACAATGATCTCTGGTCCAAAGTAACCCAAGAATTATATTGATGTTTACTTGTCACCATTGATTGATGATTTGAAACTGTTATGGGATGATGGTATTAGGGTGTATGATTCTTATAAAATGGAATATTTTCAACTGCATGCAGTGCTTCTGTTCACTATAAATGACTTCCAAGCATATGGAAATTTGTCTGGATACAGTGTTAAAGGGCATAAAGCATGTCCAATTTGCGAACAACAGACGTCTTATTGTCAATTGCATCATGGGAGGAAAATAGTGTACATGGGTCATCGAAAGTTTTTGCCTATGGAACACCCTTATAGAAGACTAAAAAAGGCATTCAATGGCTCACAAGAATTTGATAGTGCTCCAAAACCTTTATCCCCTGATCTGTATTTTGAGAGGGTGAAAAACCTTGACATGACATTGGGAAAGACAGAGAAATATGGTAATGATAGACATATTTGGAAGAAAAGGTCATTTTTTTGAGCTACCATATTGGAGGTATCATGAAGTTAAACATAATATTGATGTCATGCACGTGGAGAAGAATATATGTGATTCTTTGAATGGAACATTGTTAGATATTAAAGGAAAGACTAAAGATGGGTTGAATGCAAGATTAGACTTACTATCAATGAGAATACGTTTGGAGTTAGCTCCCACTCCTAAAGGAAGACAAACATTTCTTCCCCCGGCTTGTCATACATTATCGAAGAGGGAGAAAATTAGCTTCTGTCAGTGTCTTCATGATACCAAAGTGCCTCAAGGTTATTCTTCTAATGTAAAAAATTTTGTCTCATTGAAGGACTTGAAGTTGATAGGTATGAAATCACATGATTGTCACGTCATGATGCAACAAATTCTACCAGTTGCATTGCGTGGAATATTGCCCATTCGTGTCAGAAAGACTATAATGAAGTTGTGTTATTTTTTCAATTCAATTTGTAACAAGGCGATTGATGTGAATGATTTGAACATTTTGGAAAAGGATGCAATTTTTATACTTTGTCAATTGGAAATGTATTTTCCTCCAACTTTTTTTGATATAATGGTGCATTTAATGATTCATCTGGTTCGAGAAATAAAGCTTTATGGACCTGTATATCTTCGTTGGATTTATCCTTTTGAAAGGTATATGAAAATATTAAAGGGGTATGTTAAAAATCTATATCGACCTGAAGCCTCCATTATTGAAAAGTATATTTCTGAGGAGGTAGCAGAGTTTTGTACGAGCTACTTGGCTGCGGCGCAACACATAGGTTTGCCTCCATCTCGCCATGAATGAGTTAATAATGAGGGAAAGAGGATTCGTGGCTTGAAAGTCAAATCATTGTCAGCTGAACAGATGAAGATGTTAGAATCATACATCTTGAATAACATAGCTGATCCTCAACCGTATATCACATTGCATATTAATGAGTTGAAACAATGTCATCCAAAGAAGAAAGAAATGTGGATTTTGAATGAGCACAACAAAACGTTTTTGTCATGGATTAAAAAGACTTTTCTTGGTAGATCATATGTATCAGAGAAATTAAAATGGATAGTGGGTGGTCCATGTTTAAATGTGATAACATGGTCTGGTTATGACATTAATGGTTATACATTTCATACAAAATCTTAGGACAATAGAAGTGTAGTTCAGAATAGTGGTGTATTGGTGTTTGCAGAAGCAATTCATTTTTCGAGTGTTAAGGAAAAAAACCCAATTTCTACATCAAATGCATATTATGGAGTGATTGAACACATATGGGAAGTTGATTACTTTAAAATTAAAGTTCCCGTTTTTAACTTTAAACGGTTTAACGGTAACAACAGTGTCAGACACGATGAATTTGGAATGACACTTGTTAATCTGAATAGATTGGAAGACACAGTTTATTCTTTTATAATGGAAACACATGCAAAACAAATTCTTTATGTAGTAGATCAATCAGATATGCAGTGGGATGTTGTTTTACAAGGGAAAAAACAATATGTTGGTGAGGATGAACTTGATGAATATGCTGATTTATGTGAGATCCCTACTTCCATGGAAATATTAACAGAACATAATGACGATCATGTTGAAGACATAGTTTGTGCCATAAGGAATGATCACGACGAAGGAATTTTGGAAAAAAATCCATCTGTACATTCCTAAAATTATAGGTAACATATGTTTATTTCTTGTTTACATTTATTTTTTCCATAAAAGTTAGATATTGTAAGTTTTTTATTTATTAAAACATGTTTTAAAATAAAATAAGTATATGTTTTTGTTTTTGTTTTTTTAAGTTTGTTTAGTTTACTTTATCATGTTTATAACCATTACATGAATTTTAAAATGCTTACTTTTGTTCACTGACAATTACTTTACCATGTTTACAATGTTTACCAGGTTTACCATTTTTACCATTTTTACCATCTTGACCATCTTGACCATCTTTGCCATCTTTACCATTGTTTAACATGCTTACCATATTACCAATGTTTACTATTATGTAACTTAGTACACTTTTCTATTTTCTGATTACAGTAGTATTAACATATTTGAATTTGTATATTTGTTCACTGACAATTACTTTACCATGTTTACAATGTTTACCAGGTTTACCATTTTTTCCATTTTTACCATCTTGACCATCTTGACCATCTTTCCCATCTTTACCATTGTTTAACATGCTTACCATATTACCAATGTTTACTATTATGTAACTTAGTACACTTGTCTATTTTCTGATTGCAGTAGTATTAAAATATTTGAATTTGTATATTTGTGAACTGACGTTTGTTTTTTTGATTTTAAGGATAATGACAGATCATTCAGATGATCAACCACATGATTCTGGAGAGGAGCATATTGCTGGTCATACCTCTGGGGATGAACATTCACATGCTCCTATTACGACAAAGAGTTCAAAGGTTGGTAAACGTGGGTGCACACGTTTACCAAAATTATCATTTGCCCATACGTAGGATCAGAGGATAGTAGTTGAGTTTGATGATGATGATATTCCTAGAGGTCCGAATGCCAAATATTTTAAGAGTTTTGTTGTAACTCAGGCTAAGACCAAAGTAAGCATTCTGTATGATGATTGGAGAGGTGTGGATAAAGCGATTATCTCTCAGTTGTGGGAGACGATTTTGGTAAGATCTTTTGTCATTGTTTGACCATTATTTTAATGTTTCTAGTATATATAATATGTTTAACCTCTTCTTTATCAGATGACATTTGATATTCCTGACACTGGAGGAGTCCGGAAGAAATGCTTATCGTTGGCTGCCAGGAGATGGAGGGATTTCAAATCAACCCTCTCATCTGATTTCATTTGTGGTCATAGTATTCATGACAATCCATGTCATATATATCCTTTTATAGATGAAGACACATGGAGACAATTTTTTGAAAGTAGAAAAAAAGAGTCATTTCTGGTAAGGGCAATGTAAACTTTTATAAACTTTCTTATATAAATGATTTTATTAATGTTTTGTTAATGATTTCTTATTCTTAAATTACAGCAAACAAGGAAATCTCATCAGGAGATCCAATCTAAAAATGTATACCCTCATAGTTTATCTCGGGGAGGGTATACATTATTGGAAGAAAAAATGATGGCGGAACAATTTCAACAACTAAGAGCTGAGTCTTCAAGCTCTGGAGAGGTGGCCCCTCCATCCCCTCCATCTAGACAAGAAAAATGGAAGAGAGCTCGGAAGGGAAAAAAGGGCAATATCTTTCAGAAGAATCGAGAATCGTAGCTGAGAGGATTGTAAGATATCTATTTAATTTATTTAAGTTAACTTTTTTCTTCATATAAGTTTCAATCATTACAGAAATGTTCAATTAATTAATACAAGACTCTCTTGAGGAGCAGAGTTCCGAGGGGACATTTACAACTACTGGGAGGGAAGATATTTTATTTGCAGCATTGGGAAGGTCCGAACATCCTAGTCGTGTAAGAGGATATCCGGCAGGTGTATCGGTAAGAAAAGTGTTTCCACGTTCTTCAACTTCTAACATTGAGGGGGTTTATAAAAAAAAGAATCATTGGAGGCTGAAGTTCAAAATATTAATGCGACGATGGAAGACAATATTAGAGAGTCGGTGTAGTCTATGTTTGTAGAAATGCAAAGACAATTTCAGACTGCAGCTCCCACTCCTCCACCTCCCCCTGCAGACCCCATTATTTATCCTCCACCTCCGCCAGTAGCTCCCACTCCCCCACCTCAGCCCGCGGACCCCATTTTTTATCCTACGCCTCCGCCGCAGCTTCCTATATATTGCGAGTTGTATGTTGATGATTCTCAACATCATATAGTAGCATACGGTTTGGTATATTGTATAGGAGATACAGTTCATCATCAACAATTAGAGGTAGATAATCAGAGGGTCATTGTACAGGATATTATAGATAGATCAGCTAGGGTACCAATACCTACAGATGAGGTGGCGAAAGTTGGATGGAGTATCGGCCATTTTTTAGTTTTTCCATCCAGACTTATTTGAATCATTACCATAGAGGTATGAATTTTATATCTTTTTTTTATTGAAGTTGTTTTATCATTTGAAAACTACTATATTTCTCAATTTTTTTTCACAGGAATACTTAAAAGGTAAAGAAATACTGTATTGACAACAACAAAGACAACAGGCTATGACATCAGATACAGATTCCAGTGGTCTTGAAAGATTGTCAAGATATTCACATTTGTTGTTGGGTTTTTATGAGTTTCCAATGGAATCTCATGTTTGTGGACGTGACATAAGTGTGGGGATTACAAAATCTGATATCATGGATCTTGTTACTGGAGATAAGTTGGGCATCAACGTGGTGAAATTTTTTTCCATGTAAGTCTTAACACCTTTTACCTATGTTATATTTATTAAAAATGTATACTTATATATGTTTTGTATTAGGTATCTTTATAAAATTTGTGAGAGGAATGAACTGAAAGAAGTATATGGATTCATGGACCCGCAACTGATTTCCCCTGAAGCATGTGCATTTCCTGAGGAACAAAGAATGGTTTATATTGCTGAAAGATTTGAAAAGAATATAATCAGAAAATGTTGGATGATGCCTTTTTGTGAGAGGTATGAAACACATTTCTCTCAAAGAGTTAATTATCTTTTAACATAAAAAACCACTAACATTAAATTTCCTTTTATCAGTGATCATTGGATGTTAGGGATTTTTTTGTCCAAGGGAGAAATCTCTTTATTGGATATGCTCTGTTCATGGTGATGTGCGGGAAAGTTTTAAGAATATATTGGAAAAGTAAGTTTCGATTTCTCAATAGTTTTATATATTATAATGAATTTTAAAATTACCCCATTCGTATTATTTTCTAACAGTGCATGGGTCTACTTTCGAAAAAACACAAAGAAAAGAAATGCAAAGATCAAATATTTAAATGTGAAGGTAAATTTCTATTTATAATTTGTACTTTTTGATTTATTACATAAAAATAATATATTGAATTTACACTCATTCAAAACAGAATTGTCATGAACAACAAGGCCTCATCGAATGCGGATATTATATGTTAAGATTTATGTATGAAATAATAACAACTGGGACAGTTGTGAATTTTGACCTGGTATGATTTCCTCTTAAACTTTGCCATAATATTTTAATTTGATTTATTCATTATACACGTTAACTATCTTCTTTTTCATTTATATCTTTTTGACGACCCTCAACCCTATACTGCTGAAGACATCAAACACGTACAAGTGGAGTGGTAAAATTATTTTACAGGTTTGATTGAATTTTAGTTGTTTGTAATGTAAAATGTAATTTTGAATATTGTCGTTTTAATTGTGTATTTGGTAGTTGTTTAGGTTTGATTTAGTTTTTTTTGAAGTTGACAGTGTAAGTTTTGAATGTTATATAACTGAATGTTTAATTTTTCTCTACTTCTTGTTTTGGTCTACTTTTGATGGTTCTTCTGGTATGGATTTGGGTCTGTGGGGGAGGGGTTCCAAGGGTGTGGGGGTGTGTTCAGTGGGGTTGCGGGTGGCCGGTGGTCTGGGAGGGCTGTCCGGTGGGGTGGGGGGACAGTCCTGGGGGGTGGGAGGTATGTCTAGGGGTGTGGGAAGCCGGTCCAGGGGTGTGGGAAGTCAGTCCAGGGTGTGGGAGTGCTGTCCAGGGGTGGGGGGGTTGTCCAGGGGTGTTTGGGACTATCCAGGGGTGTGGTGGGGGCTGTCAAGTGGGGTGAGGGGGTGAGGAGGTGCTGTTTAGGCAGGTGGGGGGTTGTCGAGGGGTGTTTGGGGTGTCCGGGGGTCGGGGGGCAGTCCAAGAGTGTGGTGGGGGCTCCAATGGGGTGGGGGAGGGTTGTCCAAGGGGTATACATGAGGGTGGGAGCTCCAATGGGGTGGGGGAGGGCTGTCCAGGGGGTATACATGAGGGTGAGGGCTCCAACGGGGTGGGGGAGGGCTGTCCATGGGGTATAAATGAGGGTGGATGCTGTCTAGTGGGTAAGTTTTATATGTTATCTATGTACATGCTTAATTTTGATGTACTTCTGTTTTGTGGTACGATTTATTGATTTGATTTATGGTTGATTCTGGTGGAGAGAATATCACTGCATTCTGTTAGAAAAAAAGGGTTTATCACGTCAGTTATTTAATAACCGACGTGATAAAATGCCTGAAAAATAGTTTATCACATTGGTTATTTAATAACCGATGTGATAAAAGGTCTGCAGAATGGTTTATCACGTTGGTTATTTTAGAACCGACGTGATAAAGGGCCTGGAGAATGGTTTATCACACTGGTTATTTAATAACTGACATGATAAAGGGCCTGGAGAATGGTTTATCACATCGGTTATTCAATAACCGACGTGATAAACCCCCTCCCCCATTTTTTCACGTCAGTTTTATATGAACCGACGTGATAAACCACGCTCAGCCAGGTTTATCATGTCGGTTCTTATAGAACTGACTTGATAAACCGCCCTCACCCCATTTTATCACGTCGGTTCTATATGAACTGATGTGATAAACCCCCTCGCCCCTGTTTATCTCGTCGGTTGTTTAAGAACCGACGTGATAAACCATTGTCCAGGCCGTTTATCACATCGGTTATTCAATAATCGATGTGATAAACCATTCTCCAGGCCCTTTATCACGTCGGTTCTAAAATAACGGACATGATAAACCATTCTCCAGGCCCTTTATCACGTCGGTTCTAAAATAACTGACGTGATAAACATCGCGATTTTATGTTTTTGACGTTGGTTTTTTAATAACTGACGTCAAAAATCGTATTTATAACGTCGCACGTATTAACGTCGGCTAGAAGCCGACGTAAAAAGTTAAAAATAACCGACGTAAAAAACGTTTTCTGCACTAGTGTTATCTATATTTGGGGTATGTTGTAGTTTTTTAATTTCATCTAGTTAGGACTTTGGGCTGTACATTTTAACATTATGCAGTGAGGAGGTGTTACGTCTAGTTTGACGTTGTGTGGAAAGGACGATGACAACACATTTTGATCTTCATGTTTCAGGGACAAATTATCAAATTAATAATGAATAAATATGAGATAATATGACTAGGATATTCGCAATATTCCCCATACATGATTGGGGGAAGAAGATGTAAATGATGATTGCAGGGGTCCTTAAGTTAAGAGGGATGACATGAGGCTTAAGATCCAATGGGTGTATGGATGTATGAACAACCTCTCTTGAGGAAAAATTTGTGTTTGGTTAACAAAACATTTTTGTGGGATCATATGTAGAGCTGGCATAGAATAATGTGCACAGTCAAACAAAGGTGTCCAAAAGAAACTAGTCATACATTTCTGACATCCGTGGATGACTGTGGTGACTCAAGAATTTTTTGAGGTGTGGAGGTTGATGGATTAAAAGAGGATGTTTGGGTACATGAGGAATAACCAAGCTATGATTAATTATAAGGTACGAGATCCTTTAAATAGATCTATTTCTTATGTAAAGGGAAGCAAGGTATTTTGAACCTTTCTAGACATAATAGAATACATTTGAAATCACATTCATCTATTTGAATTTAACATGTGGAGGATTGGGGGCTCTTTCTATTTTTCATGGATGGACCTGGGAAAAAATGGGTATCACTACATATCTCATCATGTCGAGAATCTATCCATACATAGTTCTTGAACTGCCATAATTTTTAATGTCATATGGTTAAGACTTCCTTGGTCACATAGTTTAACGTCATGTGGTTAAGACAAGAGTGAACCAACGTGGAAAGTACGAGGTGAGTGAAGTGACGAGCTTGAACATCGTGGAGGTTTCCTACATATCCCAATTACTTGGGAATCAAATTCCATATAGTTCTAAGGACTCCCTACATAGGTATGACCTGTATAAAGAGACGGGGGGGATTTTATACCATGATTTCAAGATGATGGGATTATTATACTCCTCTATGCTTTTTCTATGTAAGGAAAGTCTTTACAATCATTCCTATGCTCACATAAGTTATACTCGATGTGAGAAAAAAGGTGCGACGAGGAGTTCCCTCATAGTGTAGGGGCAACAAAGGATATAACCGAGGCATTCCACATCACATGATGGTTAGACCAAGACTTAGAGTCAAGGTGTATCTTCATATCCTAAAAGGGTAGGAATCAATCCTACATGTAGTTCTTGGAGGGAAGTTTCCTACATATATCTGATACATATATAGGGAAGAGTACATTTTTTATGATGTTGGTGTCTTTACCAAGAGGAATAATCTGAGTATTACTATGTATCCTACAAGGGCAGGAATCAAGCCTACACATAGTTCTTTGAGGTACCCTATCGTTTCACATCTTTCGGTAAAGACATTGATCTATGTAGTAAGTTGGGATGCCTATGGGGAATAGTTTTATGAAACTCTCATGCCTATATGAGTAGCACTTAGTGTGTGAAACAAGGGTTGGAAAGGGATTACTCTGCCACACAGTGGGGTCATGAAGAAGTATAGGGCATTTTCCCTCACTACATTTCTACAACTAGGCCCATTTTTGAATATTTAGGGCCTATTACATATCCCATAGGGAAAGGAATACACCCATATGTCGCTCTTACGAATAAGCATCCTGTATAGGTTTGACCTTTGTGCAGTAAAAAGACGCATTTTTTTGGGTGGTGGTGGGACTAGGATGAAGAATCCGGGTGTCACTACGTATCCCGCAGGGGTAAGAATCAAGCCACATGTAGTTCTGGACCTGCCTCCATGTATCAGTTTGGATCCTACATAGGGAGGGAGAATTTTTGACCATTTTTTTAATGGGCCTACAATGTATATGTACTCTATGTTCGTCCAAAGGGAAGCCTTTACCACCATTTCTAAGATCACGTGATCTATGCTCGGTTTGAGAAACAATAAATTGGCAGGGTACCCTCCCGAGATGCAGATGAAGTTGAAAATACAATAAGAGTATTTTTTTACCATGTGGTGGCTAGACCAAGTTCTACGATAGAGGCATATATATGTATCCCATTGGTAGATGAGAATCAATTCATACATATTTCTAAGACAACATGTTCCCTATATCGTTCTGAACCGTGCACAAACAAGGGGGTCATTATTTTTTTTATTTTTTTTGTTTGATGGAGGACGGACCAGGATGAAAGATCCCGGGGTCACCACATATCTCATCGGAAGACAAGAATCAAGCGTACATAGTTCTGTAGTGTGGAATGGGAGGTGACCGATGTTGGAGACACCCTTGGGTGAGCACATTGCTTTGGCCTTTCAGTTTATTGTCATGCGGTAAGCATGAAAATGTCTCTATGAAATTTAACAACTTGCAGCTAAGAAGAATATGTTGAGAATTTTAACATTATGCAGAAAGGATGACTTCATCATGTAGTTTATTATTATGCAATTAGGATGTCTTCTGTATAGTTTAATGTCGTGTGGAAACAGCATTTTCTATACAATTTAACATCTTTTGGAAAGGATGTTGGTGTAACTATGCTATTTAACATCATTTAGCTAAGATGAGGATGTTGAGAAGTTTAACATCATGAAGTATGGGTGAGGATTATGACCAGTTTACCGTCATGCATCATGGATGAGGGTGTTGAGAAGTTTAACATTGTGTAACATGGATGAGGGTGTTGAGCAGTTTAACATCGTGTAGCATGGATGAGGGCGTTGAGAAGTTTAATGTTGTGCATGATGGATGAGGGTGTTGATTGGTTTAACATCATGCAGCATGGACAAGGGTATTGAGAAGTTTAATGTCATGCAAAATGGATGAGGGTGTTGTGTAGTTTAATGTCTTGCATCATGGACTTGATTGTTGAGTAGTTTAATGTCATGCAGTACAGATGAGGGTGTTGTGATTACACAAATTACTTTTTTAGTGGGAGTTGTGGTGAGCCGTACATCCATTGAAATATGTGAATACACTCCATTGGAGTAATCTTTGTGTACAACATATAGTCTTTCCCATTTTGGCTCCAACACTGGAGGTTTCTTCATGAGTATCATCTAGGCTCTGAGGACCAACCCCATTTCTCCTTTGAGAAGAGATCATAGGCACGCCTTCTTATTTAAGGCTCATGCATATTGATTTTAGTAGACATCCATATGGTGCAGTGAGTGATATCTTTCCTCATCCAATCACTCTAATTCATCAATCCATTTTTGGGATTTCTCATCTACATATATTTGATCATAGATAGTGATGTGGTGTAATGGAAGTCAAATTTCAATGGGAAAAAATGCCTCTGTCTCATATACTAGTGAGTATAGGGTTTCTTGAATAGTAGTGTGGGTTGTGGTTTAGTAATCCCAAAGAGAATGGATACGTTTTTATGACCATGATTTTTTATCCCTATCTACAATATTTTGAAGTATGATGGATAGTGTCTTATTGAAATCCCCTTTCTATTGGTTGGATGATAAATTATAGCGGGATAATGGTTGGCTTTGATACCATACTCATTGTAGAGTTTTTCCAATTTAATATAGTAGAAATTGGTGATGTTTTCTATCAGTATCGCGTGAGGGACACCAAACATGGTGATGATATTGGATTTCACAAATCGGACAATGTTTTTCCTTGACCTCTTTTAGGGGTGATTCTTCTTCCCCTTTGGAAAACTTGTCAGTTTCTATGGGAATATATTTTAATTTTCTGGCCATGGTGGGAGGATATGGTCCCCCAGTGTCCATTACAAATATAGAAAATGGTCAGGAGTACTTGTCTGTGTGAAGATAATATAGGGGTTGATGGATAAAATAGGCATGGAATTGGTGGAATGAAACATTTTGGTGAAATTCACACAATCCAGCATCATGGTTGGCCAATAGTACCCAAGCCTTTGAATTTCATGAGAGAGTTTGGATGCTGACTACTATGCCCCAAAAGTGCCGATATGAACTTCATTCATGACATAAGTAGTCTCTTCTCCATCAATGAACCTGAGAAGGAATCCATAAAGGCCTCACTTATAAAGAAACTTTTGACGGTTTGTGCCATCGTACAACCTGAAATTGAATGCTCTTATTTAGACTTGTTCCCTTTTATCCCTATCTGGTCGTTGTTATCCCTTTTAAATATAATCCAAAATGTAAGGCATCCAACTGGTGGTAGGACTATATGGCTCATAGATGGGGATGATCACATTAATTTCTTCTTTGTTGTCCTAAATGAATGGTATAACCATCTGTTGGTGGGAAATACTAATGACTATTTTATTCTAATCCAAATCATCCATATCCGTGGGTGTATTTTCCAATGCATCAACCTTTTCATTTTGTGATTGTGGAACATAAGTCAATGTCAGCTCTAACGGTAAATCTACCATCAGTTCTCATACATGGTTCATCAAATGGATCAACTCCTCTTTCATGATAGCATAGTCACCATTGAATTTCCTGATGACCATTTCTGGATCTCCTTTAATATTGAAGTGTTCAACTTTCACTTGGAGTTATAGTTCCATTCTAGCGACAAGGGTCTGGTACTCTACTTCATTGTTCGCGCATCCTTATAACAGTAGGAAGAAAGAGGGTATAATTTATTTTATATGGATATGAGTATGACTCCCATACCCACTTTTTGAAATTTGGGGTCTTCCATTCTTTTTCCTGTTGGGCTTCTGGAGGTACCGTCGTAGTTCATTTCCCACATCTAGAAGTTCTATTGAATAAAGAGTAATTCCTCATAGGGTATCTCAATGTCTAATAGCGCCCCCTCTATTGAGGAGTTCTCTTCTAGGAAATCTAATATTGCCTTGACATCGATGGCCTTCTGTGGTATGAACTGTATATCGAACTGATGTAGGATGAATACCTATCATGATAGGCATCTTGTCAACATTGTTTGGCTAAGAATGTTCTTGAGATGGTTGTTCCATGATACCAAATGGACTTCATGGAGCTGCAAGTAATTTGTCATCTTCTAGACTACAAATATTAATGGAAGGCAGCTCATCTCGATATCTAAATAACTTTTCTAAACATTATTCATGGTTACACTGAGATAATAGAGACTATTCATGCTGCCGATGTCATTATTTTGTGTGAGGAAGGAACCTAGGGATCGCTTTAGGGCGGTTATTTACAGAATCAATGGTCTTCCTTCAACATATAGAATTATAACTGGTGCATTCAAGAGATATTTCTGGACATTATAAAAAATTTTTGGATAGTATTCAGTCCATTGATCTTATACCCCTTTCTTAATCAACCTGGTGAAGGGAACAAATTTTCTTGTGAGGTTGGCTATGAAGCACCGTATGTAATAAAGGTGTCCTTAGAGTCCTTTCAACTCAGTGATCTTGTGAGGTGATAAAATCCCAAGGATGGGATTTTTCTTCCTATGTCCGACTTTTATTCCCCAATGGTGTACGATAAATATGAGGAATTTCTTTGAGGTGAAAACAAAACCACATTTGAAGGGGTTCATTTTTAGAATAGGGGGTCGTAGTTTATTGAATACGGTTTCAAGATCCCCCAAATGTTCTTATTATTGTCGTGTTTTAAACACGAGTTCATCAACATAACATTCAATGAAATTTACTAGGAAGGATTTCAAAATGTGGTATGACACACTGATATGTGGCACCGACATTTTTCAAACCGAAAGGCATTACCTTGAAGGAAAACACTCCCTAGGGATCCTTGAAGGCAAAGAATTATTCACATTTTTGGTCCATTCACATCTGGTTATATCCCGAATAACTATCCATGAAAAGGAGGGACTCATATCTGGCTGTTGCATCGATCAACAATTCTAGTATCGGTATTAGGAAATCATCTTTTGGGAAGTTCTAGTTAAGGTCCCTGAAATCGATGTAGACCCTGATCTAACCAATTTTCTTATTAATAGAGACATTTTTTTCTATCCATATGGGATATTGGACCTCCTGAATGAAGTTATCTCTGATGAGCTTGTTGAATTCAGCCTCTATTTTGGCAGCATGTTTCAGGTGTGTCCTTCTGGGGGCTTTCTTGTAACCATAGTAATCTTCCGGCAAGCCTAGGTAGTGAGTGGACATATTTGGACTAATACTTGGCATATCATTATAATTCATGGAGAAAATATCTCAATTATTCTTCAGAAAATAGTCTTATATCTCATTCTCTTCAGAATGCATCATCGTACTAACACGATTGGGTCATGGGTCTTCTTCTGTACCCAATTTGATTTTCTTGTGTTCTTCAATGGTGGTGGAAACACCATCCTCAAATGCTAGAGGGGAATCCCTTATGTCATATTCTTCTTCCTCCCATACATACTAATCATCTTCCTATTCATCTTTTGATGGGGAAAAGATACTTGAAATGATTTCTCCATAGTCGAGGGAGGAATTTCAATTTTGGATTCCGGGAAGTGAAGCTGTCATAATTGGTAGGTACATCCCTAGAGAAGATACCATAACTGCAAAAAGAGTTTCCTCATCTTCTTTGAGTGACAAGACACTTACTCTTACCATAATAGACGAGGCTAGAATTTTTTGGGTTTTTATGATAGTTTGGGGGTATTTTTATTTGAACCTCTGCTATTATTTAAGGATTCAATGAGCCTTTCAAAATTATGAGGCTCAGTAGTCATAACTGAGATCATGAGGACTATTGAATATGAGTTCGAATTTTGAGTTGTTATTTCAATATGAATGACAGGTAGTACGTATTCTTACTCTATATTCTTGAGGGGATCTATAGAAAACATTTCAAAACAATTTGGGGTGGAGACCCCATCAGTTCCATCAGTTGAGGATTGTTTTACCTTTGTTTCATAGAACCCTACATCAATATAGTGTAGCTCACAGGACTCGAACGTGGCCTTATCAGCAGGAAGTGCCCCACTCTATACATTGAATCTATATTTGAGGCTTTTATGGTAAGAGGAGGGGATTGCTACATGTTTATACAACTAGGGCATCCCTAGAAGGGTATTAAAGGCATTATTTTTTCGGTCCACCATAAATTTCAGTTGATCTATGAGGTCATGAAATCGGGGTTTGAGATTGATTTGTCCTAATGGATTCTACTCACATTTTTTATATCCCAACAGAGGGGTGGTACAGGGTGTCAGATAGTCCTCATTTAAACCTAGATGACGAAGTGCCCGCAGTGGGAGGATATCAACCCAAGAGACATTGTTGATGAATAATTTTTGGATATTTATTCCATTTATCGTGCAAAAAACATAAAAGGGTTTGTTGTTTCTTTACAAGATGGTGTCTTCATATTGATCCATGCCAGAGATAACTGCATGAAATTTTTCAGGATTGATCTCTATTTGGTAGACTTCATCGGCAGCTACTTCGGCTTCAGAATCCTAGGGACTCAGCAAGGCCTCTATGAGAGCTTCCATAAGACCCATTGATAGATTCAGTGAATCCATGATTTACATCTTTTCTGATACCAAAGCTAATAGTTTCAAATTTTCATATTTATGATGTAAATGCCGGAACCTCCCACCATGGGAATGCTCTTTCATAGTAGATTTAAGGGCTTGACCATTTGATAAAGATGATTTTTCATTGGGGGTCAGAGCTGGAGGAATTTCCATCCTTTGTGGATCAAGCTGGGAAGATCTTCTCACACGCCAAGGGTAATTAATCACATGTTATTCCTCTAAATTTTTTTTAGAAAAATTGGACCATGGTTGTTTCCTTTTGGGGTAGGAGGATTTTCATGCCCCTGTTGGATCTGTTGTAGGGTCATTCCATGGGTTTCCGCAACATTGATGGTTTTAGAGGGGGTTTAGCCATAATCTTGATTTCTATAATGGTTGTGTCTCCCTTGAAACCCCTGGATTCTTAGGATTCTTCCTAGAACTCCTCAGTTGGGTGAGGAGACTTGTAGTTGATAACTATACTCATCCCTGAAGAAGGGATCCATCAAATGGATGACATTGATAGAGCCAAAAATCAGCCCCACTTAGGATGGGGACTTTTCCTCATCATCTACCTCCCACTGTACCGTTTGGTTGGGTGGTGTCATTGTGCTGTTTGGTGGGGAATTTCCCATTGTGCCGATTGGTGGGGAGGTACTCATATCTTCATATTTGTTGGCATGAAATTAGATATTGTCAAATCCGACCTTGGTTTTGGTGAAATTTCATCTTCCTTCACTTTCTTTTACACCCTTCTGAATGGACTGCTTTCTGGACTATTTTTCCTTGAAGTATTGTGGAGCCAATAATGATAGATATGTTTCATTACAATCCATCAGAGGCATGGTTGGTTGATTTAATTATGCCTAGAGTATTCCATAAACTTAGTTGAATATATTCCAAGTCATCCAACTATCAAACTTCTATTCCTTTTTTTAACAAATTTTTTCCAATCCCCTTATTAATCTAAATAAATGATGGAATCACATGCCAATTTCAATGGAAGTGGTCCCTGCTTGACATGTCCCAAATCTATCATCTATTGTATGATGACTTTGTAGAAAAAAGACCCTTGGATATTGTGTCCCAATATCAAATGGAAGGGACAGTAATCTGGCCAGCCATCAAGACCTACTTCATCAGCCCAGTTTGGCTTCAAAAGCCGAAGAAAGTTTAAATTCATAGTGGATATGATGTAGTGGTTGGATTGATAATCCCATAATGAGTAGAATTTATTTCCTTCTTCCAAGAATTGATTTTTTGGCCCCACTTTTCTCATTTGACGATGTGGGGGTGGTTGCTGACGTCCAGAGGGCCCTGCATGGTTTCATGAGGGCCTTGGAGCTAGAGCTGTTGCAGGGGGTTCCTTAAGCATGATATAAGCCACTTCATATCTCCCTTCACTTTTTATTGGGCATGATTGAGATGCCCGGGACTTGAGATTAGTCCATTTCAAGGAATCCTCCATCCTTTGAGAAATTGAGGAGAAGTCTCAAAACCCACTTTTGTACTTCACTAGAATTTGTGGCATTCGCTTCTCATCTCAGAGATTATAGATTCACATGGAAATCATATCATATTGGGGGACTTCCTTGTTCAAGGAGTAAATAAGACCCTTTGATCTGGAAATGAAGCCTGAGACTGTTTTGTATCCAATTGTTTGTAGTTCATGAGATCACTGACTATTATTTTTGGAAAGGTTGAGATGAAATGAAACAAGAACTGGCATCAGAGATCCTCCCATCTAGTTATTAAGTTAGCCTGCAAACTGGGGTACCACACAATGGATGAACCTTATAGGGTTCTCAAAAATCATCTGAGCTTCACAACCTCTTGTTTCTCTGCGGTTCCCATTATGGGATCACAATAAGAAAAGTAGTGTATTAGATGCTTCTTCAGGTCCCCTAAGCCATTGAACACTAGAAATATAGAAATCTACAAATTTGGTGGAGGCAGTATGTTGCTCACCCAGTAGGGGTAAGGCATCTGTTCTGGTTGTACTAGTGCACGCCTTCATTCCATTACTTCCATTCCAGTTGTTAATAACTCAATGGTATTCCAGAGCCCTTGTTGCATGTCTTGTTGGACCTGATCCTGAGCGGGTGCAGCAGGGGGAAGGATTGGAGGTGTCAGTGCTACTGGAACATGGGGAAGATACCCAGGTGAGGTAATCCTTTGTGGATTTGAATGAGTCTATTCTAGTTTTTTCCCTAATAGAGGGAAATATTTATATCCTCCTGGGATCAGGTTCAGGTACACTATTGGTCCTAGTGATTCCTTGAATGAGATTTCCAACCATGGTTCATTCTTCAAGATGATCTCATGAGGTAGGGGTAAATTTGATGGTAGTGTGTGTTGATTCTACACCTGAGGCACAAATCCAGTAGGATGGATTACTCTTAACAACTCATCATTGAGTCGCCTTAGCTCTTTTATTTCTTCCTCCTATTGAGAAAATGTATCCTCAAGCATAGGGGAATCATCTTCATGGGTAGGAGGATGTGGGTTATATACCTTGATCTTATTTTTCTACTTATTTAATATTCATTTAGAATTTAATGTTGGATTGACTGAGGGGTAACCCAAATTTAAGACAACTCTTTGGGTTCTAATGTGCACAACTCTAGGCTCGGTGTGGTTCCTCTCCGGGAGGAAACCCCCTTTTCCTGTTTCCACATTATTTGTATGATTTTTAGTGAGGTTTGTAGGGATGATGTCCATAATGATCACTGATGAATACCAAATTTGGGGTGACGTACCAGGTAAAAAACAGTTGGAGATCTTCTTACATCATTTTTTTGATATTATACAACTATTATGTGATACAGTTCGGGTTTCTTGGTAAAGATCAACTCAAATGGAGCCTTGATATGAACTTCCAGTATACCTCCATTTTGGGGGATGTGAGTCATGAGAGTGGAAGGGATGTGTTCCCCTCTATCGATTGTTCTCCCCAGAGAAAAGAAGACAGACGTTTGCTGGGTGGGAATTTGAGGTAAAAATGCCCATAGCCATGCGGGCTGGGGTTGTTCCCATTCTTATGTTTATAGGACTCAAACCAAATTTTATGGTCTTATAGGGAAATTTTGAGTTAAAAATCCTCTCGCCCCAACAAGCTAGTGATGTTCCTATATTTTGGCAGATACTGCTGATATTTCCACCTTCTTCATCTCACACATTCCCATGCAGGTGTGATCCAGATATAGTGTTGGGTCTGCATGTGAATTACTTTCTTCTGAGGACATAACCAGGGCTCTTTGATTGAATTATTTTAAATGGGAAGAGTGCTGGATGTTCTCAGTGGCCTATTTCAGTATCTTCTCTATGGATTTCTCATATCGGTCCTGATGCTTCGGAGACATACTCAAGGCCAATTTTTGTCAAGTGTTCCACCTTTCCTGAGAAGGAACTCCATTTAATTTCCATCTAGGGAATATGAAACTATAGGATGTCACATCTAGTAGGTTCTACTAGATGAGAAGTGGGTAATGTATAGAGATCCATGTCCTCCCCATCATTGGATATGAACATCAGATATGGCGTTGCCGATAAGGCAACATAACTTGTGTAGCACATAGAGGCATTTCATCCTAAGGTCTTTATTTCACCTTTAGAATTGTATTTGACATGAAGACGGAAGGGATACTAGGTATATTTGATGGAGAATCTCTCCTAAGACGTTAACATGATCTTCATAACCACCATAAAAAAAACTTTTCTTTTAACCGGCGTAGAGTCTTCAAGATATTAAGGAAAATGTTATATATACATTATTCTAACAACTCTTTTAGTATGTTGAACTGAGTAGTGGATATGGGCCAATACATCACTGGTATGTATTCCCTAGCTAGTTTCCTTCTCACAAAAAACACATATTGTTTTTTTCCCACCATGTAATCTTCTACTTGATCTTCCAGGTTTGACAACTCATTAATGGTTTTGTTCGTAGCAATAGAGTTGGAGGGAGTCTTGTTGACATGAGAATGGTATGAGGGTGGATTAAAAGATGAATGTGGCCCTGGGCCATCCTTTAGTTGATAAAGGATATCAATTTTCATGGAGAGAATATCCCATACATCATATTCCATTTTTCCAAGCACCTCGGCATATGAGGGATTTCTCGTATTTGACCTAAATAGGGGAGGACCTTGTTTTCATTGTAAATACGTGTTGTGGGGATGACCTTCTCAGTCGGTACTGTGATGGAGAGGACTACCATCACAGCTTAGTGTCTAGCCATATAGAGGACTTATGTGGTGTATACCATGGGGAGGACCTTCAGGTATGACAACATCAAGGGGAGGGCCCTCTTGCTTCTTTGTATCCTTGAGGGGAGGGCCTCCACAATGGTTGTTATCATAGTGAGGACTACCATCCTAGCTTTGGCTTCATGGAGATTATCTAATGTTTACTCTATTGTGAGGCCCTTCAAGATATACTGCAATGAGGGGAGGAACTTCTCATTGCTTGATGTCACTGTGGGGAGGGCCTTCGTAGCGACTGATGTCATGGCGAGGACTACCATCACATTTTGACGCTCGACTACAGGGAGAAACATATCTACAGCATATACCCTATGGAGGAACATCAAGAAGGAATATAGAGGGGGAGGGGGTTCTTGTTGTATGATATTCTGGCCAACGGGAGGGCTAGACTAACACACATAAAGTGATAGGATCTCATGATTGATTGTTTCCAGCCCAGAGAGTGAGCCCCTGTGGGTGCTTTGGGGAGGACCTTTAGAGGGGCTGTTAGCGAAATTGTGGGGAGAACCTTTGCAACTTCCACTTCCACTTCCATAAATTGGTAATAGAATGACTTGATCTTGAGCTTCTGTTGATATATTTTTTATTGCGTTAAGAATTACGGATTCTAACAGAGCAGAATCATGAGTATACTCTTCATTTTTTCATTTCCTTTGGCACCTTTCATGTTTGGGTTCTCTCTCGTAGTAAAATGGGGAAACCTACTATTGGTAATGGATTTTATGTATGGGAAACTATTCAGTTTGTTATAGTGATGTCATTAGGATATGACGATGAGAATCTTGAGTTCTAGTAGGAATATATGCCTGTCCTGGAGTAGCCACCATGTTGGACCATTGTCCCCCAGTTGGAAACAATATTTATTTCAAATCCGGTTGTCCTTGTATCACGAAATATGGACTTCGACTCTCTTGGACTAGAGCATGGATACTAGTCTTCCCCTGAGTGATTATCTGATTTGGTGGATAGATCACCCTACCTAGGGAGATAGAGTCGTGGTCCTTAATCCTTACTTTATCTATCGACGCAATGATGTATTGATATGTTTGGAGGATATAGGCTGGGATCAACATTTGATCCTCCATCATGGACAAGATGTGTTGAGATACGACTTTGGATTAAATGGGTATGAATTCCCATTTTGATATTGGAGAAGGGGTTTTTCCCTACTCCGGTTCCCAATGAGTTACCAGTGGGTAATAGCGGTTCTGCTGTGTCAGGGAAGAGGAACAAGTCAGCTGTTGGGTATCATCTCCAGTTGACATCGTATTAGGATGTTGGGATTTATATTCACGAATAGGAATTTTCATCTGCTTGTTTTCCACTGTATTTTTTTCACAAGCTTGATTTACATCAGTAGGAATTTCACTCTGCTCATGTTTTCTTTCCACCATATTTAGATGGTGGGATTCATTATGGTAGGCATGAGTTTGTAGCTTCTTATTCATCGCCACTATATTTGGATGGTAGTATTCATATGTACTGGTAGTGTTGTATAACTATCCATATTTTTTTGCTCTATTTATATGGTAGTATTGTTTTGCGTCAGCATGGATTTGTGCCTGCTTATAGCTGGGTTCCATCTAACTTGGGTGACAGGCCTCTTTCTCAATGGAAGAGATTTGCATCTTCTTGTAATTTTCCACTCTATCTGTATAGTGGGACCAATGAGAACTAAAAAAATGTGTGTTTTATTGTATTAGGCCACCCTATTTCCATGGTGGGATTAATACGAGCAATAAGGGATATTCATTTTCTCGTAGCTGGCCACCGTATTTCAGTCGTGGGCTTCCATAGGAGGTCCTGTAATTTCTTCCATCCCATTACATGCCACCACGTTTGTGTGGATGACATCCTTCTATAGAATTAGGGTGATAAATTGTTCTTAATTATGAATTTTCATCTCTCAATGGGAAGCTTGAGGGTCCCATATTCTTTTTAATTCAGCTGATTCCCTAAGCATGGGATCCTCTTCAGAGCAAGGATAATTTGTTGTATATCGTTGGAGGCGAAATACTCTGATAGGAGCCCTTGAGTGGGGTTACTATGCAATTGGGATGAAGTAATTGTGGTCAACCTCATATTACTACTATGATAATGGAGTTATTCATTAATTCACTTTGGGTATAGGCTCCCAAAGCGGTTGGAGACGAACAGTGGGGTCATCCATTGTTGGATCTTTGACTGTGACTAAAGAGGAGGTTGGCAATATTTTTCTGATTGGAGGAATTTTCTTTGTGGCCTCCACTATTGGAAGAGTACCATTATTATGGTACTCATTGATCAACGAATCTGAAACCCAGCGTTGAAGATGTTGGGTAGGCGAGGGGGTCCTGTTCTTTTTTGGGGATTCGACTGCCTGTGGGGTCGCTGACATGCATGTTAGAGCAATTTGTTGAGATTCCATTTGGATTTAAGATAGATATACTAAATGATGGTAATATATATATATATATATATGAAATATATAGACAAAAAACACTTGTCAAAGTAGAATTTCCTGATCACATATTAATATGATTATCTTTCTTGGCCCTCAACATTTTGAATGTGGAAAGGGATTGAGGTGGGGTAATATGCCACCTTGGTGAAAGATTCACATCGGGTTCACGATTTTTGTTTTGTCCTGATTTGTGTCACACCACGATAGACACCCGATTCACATCATGGCCCATTTTTGTGTGTGAGACATTTACAACAGGCCTAGGTAGTGTGTCATTTTTATATTACGAAGGAGGTTCCATAATTGAATGGTCTCTACGGGTGATTATATGGGGGTTCAATATGTGTGTAATTGGCCCATGTCATGTATCATGTACTTGGATGCTCTCCAATAGGTTTATTCATGGATCCATAAACACCCAATGGACCTAGTATCCATGATTCAAGGACCTAATTTCCAAAGTAAAATGCTCGTTAGATGATGATTTGGCAAATGACACTTGAGGACTCCATTGGTCGAGAGGATGAGAGGTCGGTCTCATCACACCCTTTTGGGGGGGAATTATTTCCTACTCGAGGACTCTATTATAGATTTAAGAAATGTTCATATGTTCATGAACCCTTGGTTATTTACCATAGAATTTTTCCACAGATTATCCCTGAGTTACAAGATTAATCATGGATGTACACAGATTAGAAATTGTTGAGACCACACCAGTGTAAGCCCTATGAGGATGTGCTCTAGAGTTTATCGTCATCTAGGGAGGAGAGAAGTTTCTTTGATGTCAGAATCAAAACCATGAGATGAGATTCCTATGTACCATTGTGAGAGGAATTATAATCCACATGGTTTAGTGCTACTTAACTGGGAACATAATCTTTTAAGGTCATGTGATGAGGACCCATCCATGCAGTTTAGCGTCGTACAACAAGGAAATCTAAGCGAGAGGTTCCTAGTCAAGATCCAATGTGGAACTTACGCCGAGGTGGCCCAAGATGTGTAGGAATGGTTCAGTATCCTGGATGAATATGACCCTACTAGGGATGTAGATTGAAGAATACTAGGGTGATTTGGTTGATGGGTTTGGACCTTAGAGAGGCTTCCAATGTATCTGAATTAGTTGGGAATCAGAGTCCTCATAATTCTAGAGATGTTACTTGTGTACGATAGATTACCCTTTGAGGAGACATGTTTGGGGATTACATTATAGAGGAGGCCTTTCATGGATGTTTCACGTTGAGGTTTATACTTATGGATGATACCCTAGTGAGTTGTGGGTAAATTCTTATTGGGACTGACTTTTAAAGAAAATATCCCTAGAACTCGGGCCTTTATATAGGCATCCTATGTATCTTGGCTAGAGTAGGAGTCAATGATTTTGTAGTTAATTTTTCAAGGTATGGTGTGGATTCTATATTTATTGTTAACCTCCATCCCCACATGAGTCATGACTAGAGTGGAAAATAAGAATAAGCAGTAGATCTGACAAACCATAAACTTTCCCTTTTACTTTGATGGAAAAAGAGGAGCCCACGACGGAAGATGCTTTGGCGATAGTGGACGAGGGCACAGAGCAATGAAAACTTTAATGTAAAATGAATGTGAAATTCATTAGGTCCATCCCAAAAGGCTAGGGGCTTACTCAAGGGGGTTTTTTGAAATGGGTTTTAGGAACAGGGAGAAATGTTGCTTCACGTCAAAAGGAAAAGCATGTGTGATTCCTTTAACTTATCACTATCGCTCATTGAATGGAAAATACCATGATCGCCCTTGATCCCTAGAATGGGGAGGTCCATGTTAGTATCCCATGGTTATACTCTTGGTTACCATGGGAATGCAGACTTACGAACATTCTTGGGGTCCGTACTAATGTGTGGATTACCATCATGACTCCACTTACCATGGGTATGTAGAATTAGAAGGGCATGCTGATGCGCCCGATGGTTTGTTTATATGGGTCTGTTGGCTTAGGAAGAGGATTTTTCCTAACACCGATGGACTGGTTTATAGAGATAATTCAGAGGATGGGATGGAAATAGAAGGGCATGATTGGCACCAAAATGAGGAAAATACGAAGGCACCCTACTCCGCATACCACTCATTCATGTGAGGTGGTGTACCCTCATCATAGTGTTTATCTATGTGGGTGTAAGGGTAATCTGTGTACTGGGAAGGTCTATGGATCTATACACCACACACCTACCTGGTTGGTATGTAGACCTGGATACCATTTCAATACTGAGGTGGTACGCTAAACTAGATGACATCCACGTAATAGGGTGGAACACTGACTTGGATGTCATCCACATATTAGAGTGGTACATGGAACTAGATTCTACCTATTTGGTGGAACACTACATAGTTAAGGGTTTTTTCCACAAAGAGACATGTTATTCGGTACACCGGTTTTGAATAAGGTGTGTTGGTCCTGTAGTTTTCAGGAAGTTATTCCGTGAAGGGAGTATGGTTTGTGGTTAATATTTTAGGTTTGAAGTTTTCCTATATTATTATGATTTTTTATTTTTATGTTTTAGGAAGTGTTTATAAATATTGGAAACCATTTTTTTGTTCTGCATATTATTGGTTGTTTGGCTTTGAAGTCCTCAACCCATGAATTCCATGCTTTCCCCCAAAAATTTGATCATATTTATCAGCTCCCCTTGAGTTCCTTTTATAGAGTGATGAGGATTATGTGTCTATGGGTCACACAAAACCTTTTTCGGAATCCCATGGAGGGATCATCTGACCCCTGGATAATTCAAACAACCGATATTTGCAGTGTTACGGTTCAGGGTGGTGTAAATCACTACCTCACTCTCGTGAATGACACGGTTTACAGGACCCTGCTAGCTTTACCTCTTCTGTGAACCGCTCAGTTTATGGTCACAGTGTGTGGGGAATTAATTATCCATCTCCTTTTCACCAAAAATGTGGATTGTAGGGACATGGTTTGTGGGTGGAATTTCTCCACATACATTATTCCATTGACATGGTTCATGATTGACTAGCATTATTTTTCATTCACTCTGTGAACTTTTTGGTTCACTAGACAATGGTTCGCGGGTCAGCGTTTCATAGGACATCCGTGTAACACTTGGTTTGTGGTTTGAACCTTCCACAGACCATTCTCGGTAACCAGTATATAGACCAGTTTGGGTCCTTTTCCAAATTGGATTCCTTCAATCTTTTTCTTCAATTATCATCCCCACATGTATCTTATTCCTTCATCAATTTTATGGGAGTATTTTCTTTCCCTTTGTTTATTTTTCAGGATGCTACAATCTTTTCATCAAATAATTTTTCATTTCACGGAATTTTTTCTCAAAATCCACTAAAATTATCAAAGCCTTTGGAAAATATATATTTTTTTACATTATAACTCCTTTTTAAAACCATATATCAAATCTTTTCAAATAAAGGATACCAATTTAAAATATATTTCAAATAAAATAAGAAACTATGGATTAAAATATTGGAAAATCATTATCCAATCGCCTAATTTTAGTCACATGATCAATAAACCACCTGAAATGACAACCACTATTGGAGATTCAAATGTGAGGAAAATCAAACGGGAATACCCGTTATCAAAATATATCAAATCAATAGTTAAATCAATCAATAATATGAATATAAATAACTATCAAATAGGGAGATAAGGGAAGGATTTGGAATTCCAAATCAAAGAGACTACACTTACCAGAGAGTGACTAATCACACCCGCTAGTACTTCGATCTGCTATGAAAAGGTTAGAAGAGCTAAAACCCCACCAGTAGATCTTCTAAAAGCTAATGGGTTAGATTTTTATTCATTAGGGGTTTTTAAAATTTATAATTTGGGGTTTGGGGACATTTATTAAAATTTATGGGGGATTAAAAAACCATTCATACTATCTATTGGGTTAAGATGCACAATTAAATCTTAATGATCTCCTAACTATGAACCTTTATGGGGATTCTAGAGATATCCAAATATTTTCTCCACATAGTTTTCAAAACATTACACCAACCATGCCTTCCCCCTAGGACACTGGAAAAGGGTGCATGGTTTGGCCAGATGATTAGAATAATATGCACCAACCTTGAATTTCCCCATTGTCTCATGTTGCATATTTGGAAGGGGAGGATGCATGGTTTGAACAAACCATGAACCCAATCCATAACCTTATAAAAAATTAAATGGTTTCCTGTGAAACCCTTATGGTTTTCCCTAACTGTGTGCTAACCATTCACAACACCAAAAACATTCAAAAATATCAAAAAGACCCTAAAAATCAAACCAAGACCAATAAAAATAATGACTAAACATGGGACAACAAGTACATGAATGTTGGTAATATTATGTTACAAACCCAGTGGATGTTTTGAATAATAACTACCCTTCATTGATTATAAATTAATATCCATGAAAATTTAAACAATGAAATTTTGGAAGGAGGGAAGAATGTAACACCTAACTTCAATTATAGTAAGTGTACATATTATTTAAAATAAATTTAAAATATAATCTAAATTTTAATATTACATGGAACTAAAATTATAATTTTATAGGACAAATATCAATTTTGATCTTACTAGGTCAAAATAAGCCAAGAGTAAATTTTTGATATTTTTCCATTGAAATAATATTTTATGAACAATTAAAAATGTATTATTTAACTATTCCTACTTTTATTTATAATGATGTGTTATAATATATAATACTAACCATTTATTGGTTATTAATTTTTTATAAACAATGAAAAGGTCATTTGGAGATAAAAGGGTTATTTTTCATAAATTTTTTAATTGCCTAATGTTTTTAATTTTATATTAATTTAAACAACCTTTAATAATGAATGATTTAAATAAAATTTATATTATATATATACAAATATCAATTTGAATCCACATATTTATTACTACTATTCATAGAGTAACTGTATGATCATAATATTCTTGAAAAAAAAACATTTCTAGAAAGACCATTTTCATCACATTTACGGGACTATTTTTATATTAAATTCTACCAATTGTATTGATTGAATTTGATAAAATGGATTATATATATTTTGAGTAAGAATAATTAATATTTTTTATATGTTCAACACATTTTTTTATAAATAATAGTAAACATATTAAAAAATGGTTACCATGGTTGAGGTAAAAATGGGTTATTGGGGTTAATCCAAAATGAAAAGAGTTAAAATGAACTGAAAAATTTATTGAACATCATTGATTGGTTTTATTTAAACCTTAAACATATCAAAATTGACTGTGAGTCATTTTGAGTCTTTTTTGCAAGAAATTCGCCATATAATATTTTAAAACAATAAAAATTTAAAAGTTTGCCACTCACCTCAATTATAAAGGGGAACATCCTATTCTCACTTCTTCATAACTTTTGATACATTTAGCCCAAAAAAATCTACCACAATATCTCTGAAACATCCTTATACATGATATAGAGTTTATTTTCATTCCAGAATTCTAAGCCTAGGGTCCTTAATAGGGGCTTTAAATGTCGTCATTCAATAAAAAGGTAATCACCTTCATCAATCACTTTCATTTTACAACCCATTTTACCACCTTCAATTATGTCCTAAAAATTAAAATACTATAAATTAGTATCTACCAAATGCCTATATGTAATTATGTTTATTAAATATTATTTATCCATCTTCTTATACATCAAATTGGATACAATTTCATATCTCGTGTGTACGGAGGACTACCACCTCACAAACTGATGAATTTTTTTTTCATTTACCATCTAACAAGAAAAGACATTATAATGGAACAAATTATTATTTGTGATAATTATTATATATTATAATTATATAAATTTAATTTAACATCTACTTTCTTAACCTTACACTAATTAAGGAAATGATAACGTCACTCATGCATATGTGTATCCTTCCGTCTCCATGAAGTGATGTGTTTCATTTTCCTTATCAAACATTAAATAATGATTATAAAAATGTATATAAGGAATACATATGGAATTTATAACATTAATATATTTTCTAATAGGATGAAACTATATCTTATGCACAATAATAGTAACTTATGCAACAATCCATGTATGAGAAAATGAAGCAGTTAACACACAAAACAATGTTAATAATGAAGAATTGTAAATGGATGAGCTATAAGATGTTATAGGAGGATAATATTTTATATTAAAAAATGAATATGGTTTTTGTTTTTTTATAATTTAACATCATTTATTAAACCATTATATAGGAGTTTAAATCATGTTCAATTAAGAGGAAGCATAATGTAAGGTATTTTTCGCAATTTTGACTCTATTAGGAAATATTTGGTATCATACACCTATTTACTTTTTTTGTGTGTATATAATGACCAATTTATATTTTTAAAATTAATATCTCTATTTATTCATGATTATTAAAGATTAAATTTAATATTATTCTTTTAATTGGTTATAATTTAAAAGTTACCAAAGAGGTAAGAATTTATTTTTTAATCTCATTTCTATTTGATTTCATTTATTTCTTATTGAATTAATATTATAATATATCCTTCTAGAACTATAAATGAATTTTTAGTCCTATATATATTTATGTATTTCCCTTGTTTTCATCTAAATTTTCCACTATATCCTGAATCAAGCAAAGAAATGTCTAAAAAATGAAGGCCAACTATATTTCAATTTTGATCTAGAATATTGTTATTATATGTAAATATTTTTTAAAATTGTTTTAAAAATGAATTTTTTTTATAAAATTATTTATTAAAGAAATTTTATGTTATAATTTACTTTTTATAATGTTTTAAAGGATTGTTTATAATTTTTTCCAAACTGATCATTTTTTCTATCATTACAAAATGTAAAAATTAATGTTTATTTTTTACTATATATGATGTAAACATATTTTCCCACCTCCATAACCATTTTATACTATTTATAATCATCCACAAGTTTTCAATGGTTTTGTAAAGAAAATTATTTAATGAAAAATTATTTTATATTTTTCTATTTAATTTTAATCTATTATTTAAAATGCAGGAATTTATTAAAAAACCTATATTTATAATGAATTGATGTAAATAATTTATCTCTTATTAATTTTAGGTTCATAAAATTTATCTTGAAACATTCTCTTTCTTGTGATTATCTTTTGTTGGACATCACATTTCTCTTAAATATATATATTCTTTGTATCGTGGATATGTTTATTTCCTAAACTATATACCATTTCTACATATGGTGTTTCATAATTAATATTATTTGATTGATTGGATAAATCATGATATTATGTATCCTTAACATAGTACGAATATTTTTTCACTCATCATATTGTTTATGAATTAAATTGATCATTCAATATATTAGGAATCCTATAGAAATGTAGTGATGGGAGGGGCCAAGAATTTTATATCCCATTGATTCATCGAAGGGCCTCATGAGACAACCTTGATGGATAAAATTATTAAATATATTTTTACTATATACATATCCATTATTTAAAATATATTTTTCAAGGACTTGATGGAAATGATAACATGATTTTTAAAATCATGACATCCAATATTATACATTTCCTTTATTAAAACATTTTTTATTATTATCCATGAGATTACTACATTGATATTATCGATGGATTCATTTCATGATCATTTTTATTTATTAAATGGAATGTTTTTTTAGTTATCTACCATTTTATAATTATAATTCTTTATTTATTCACGATTTCTTCAACTTTACAAAAACGATACTAAGCATTTGAGATCACAAATATTTTATTTCCTTTCCCTAGGATATGAAGAACAAATCATTGAATGGGTTAAAATATGTTGAAAATCTACTTTATCTATGTTTTTATATTTTTTTTCTAATATAATATTGGAAGAATTTTGGTATCTAGTTCTTCGAAACTACTAAATTGATCGATCCTCGATGATTTGATCCCTCGTTTCTTATGCCAATCTAATAAAGTATACATCAACTATGGGTTACTAGAGTTAGGTTTACTACACCAATGAATACAAAAATAACTTACTAATATCCCTCACCATTATATAGAGATCCTGGTTATATCCAACTACTATAATTACAAGTATTAAGTTTTAATCCAAAGGAGGTTGCCAAAGAAGAGGTATAACTCTTAATCGAGTTTTCTCATTTAATTTCATCATATAAATTATTTAATTCTATATAAAAATTTGTGATTTAATAATATCGGTATGTACCATATATTTAGTTGTTATTATGTTTATTTAACAACCTTTATTCACCACTTTCTAAATCAAATGGGACACAAAAGTATCATTAGTGAATTCACAGGGATAACCCCCTCACGAAGTGATGTATTTTATTTCTCATAAAAACCATTCACGGATGGATATTTTGATGGATATAATATATAAATATGATATTTATGAAATAATTATACATTGTTAATTATAATATATTATCTACTATTCTACCTTTTTATTCATTAGAAAATGATAACATTGTTCATGTGTACATGTGAACCACCACCACCATGAAGCAATGCGAAGCATTTTTCATTTTTGTTTTACATGGATGGTAACAAGGATAGATTTAATGATTATATATTATATTAATGATATAATAATTATTCTTTAAATTTGATTTTTTATTTACCTATTTTATTTTCAATTTATAAAAAAGCGGAAACATCACCCCTTAAAATGTATGGACTACCCTCTCTATGAAGTGATGCAATTCATTTTTAATCACTGCATTATACGAAGAGTTATAAAAGTGTATTTAATGAATAAATAAGATAACTATGTTAATAAAATTCAATATATGATGCATCCATAACCATGGTTTATATACCATAAACATCGAACCAAAACAAGCAAGGAAAATAATCCAGTTTTCATCTTAATGATTATTTTAATGAAAATATTATTTATAAAAAGATAATTGGAAATTATAAAGAAACCATAAATATAAAATTATATATGAATATGGATTCAGAATATATATATATATATATTAAATATATATTTATTATTCATTAGATTTAATGCACACAATGAAAGATAGTTCTTGAGGTAAGGGTTTATATTACTATCTCATTTATTTTCGATATTGTTTATGCCAAATTTCAATTTAGGGAAATTATATTGATATTATCCTTTAAAAAAATATTTTTAATTTTACTATATTTATTCATTTAATTTTTATTTATTTTGATAATTTTTCTCTCATTGGTTCTTGAAATGATCAAAAAAATGTGTTTCATGAAAATTTAACCTTCTTCCTTTTTTTAGTTCATATAATTCTTATTACATATTCATTTTCTTAAAAACCTTTTCATGGAATTTTTTACCTATACATGAAATGTATTAAAAATGTAATTTTAATTAACTTTAGTTAATTTAAAAGGGTTTAAAATGAATCTTTTTACTAAAACATTTTCTAAACAAGTCATTTTTGAAATTATGTTAAATTGTAAAAATAATGTTCTCTTTTAACATATAATGTACGGGTAAATTTTCTTAAAATTATGAATCTTTTTTTATATCAAGATTTATTTTACACGTTTCCTTGGTTAATTTGATGTAAAATTATTTACTCAATATTTTGAGAATTTTCAGTTGTAATTTTTTCAAAATGAAAAGGTTGTTTTTCTAATATTTTCAAATAAATTTTTGAATGTCCATTTATAGATATTTTTAAAAAATTTGTGGTGAGTCAATAAGGTTTTCCTTATGACTTTTCCATTCCTTCTTGTTTTGAAAATCAAAAACACCTTATCTTTAAGAAAAATTTCTTTTATAAGGAAAATTGCTTTTATAAGGAAAATTGCTTTTATAAGGAAAATTTCTTTTATAAGGAAAATCGCTTTTATAAGGAAAATTGCTTTTATAAGGAAAATTTCTTTTATAAGGAAAATTGCATTTATAAGGAAGATCGCTTTTATAAGAAAAATTATCCTTATCATATTTTTATCCATATATTTCTTAAGTATAAGATTTGGATTCATTTCTATATTCTCGGAATCATTTGAAACTTTGATATGAAGCATTATGTTTTAGGTTCCGAATTCTGGATGAGAACAGTAATGAACTTTCACTCCGTATTCTGGATGAGAACTATAATAAAGTTCTACTCCGAATTCTGGATATGAATTCTCATTACGAATTCAAATGACGAATTATCATTACGAATTCTGATGAGGAATTCTCATTACGAATTCTGATGAAGAATTCTCATTACGAATTCTGATGACGAATTCTCATTACGAATTCTGATGACGAATTATCATTCCGAATTCTCATTCCAAATTCACCTATTAAACAAAATCTGATCATCTTTGTTTTATACACTCCGAATTTATTTAGACTCCGAAAATTATTTTTGGTTAGACTCCGAACTTTCTTTTTGATTACACTTTTATAATTTGTCTACTCTTTGACTTTTTGTTTACACTCTGAACCTTCACTCTAAATTTTTTAGTAAGACTTAAAATGATGTCGTACATTCTGTTACACTTGTTTTGTTATAAAACGATGTCGTCTATTCTATTATAAACTAACCGTTGGTTTAGTTACACATGTACAGGTCCCTCTGATTTTTATGGAAGATATGACCGTTGGAAAGGAGGCCGACCTTGCCTATAAATAGGAGCTCATTTGAAAGAGCTCAGAAGAATATAGAGAAGTTGATAGATCTAGAGACCACACGCTTCTAAGGTGATTTCTAGAGAGAGAAATCCTTTCATGCCTTGTGCGTACTGAACCACTCGTTCAGTTTTTTCTTCGTGCAACTCCGAATGTTGGGGATTACATTCGAAGACTTCTGAGGATAGGAAGACAGAGGTGTCGACTACCTTGAAGTTGAGGGCTTCCTTGCTGAGGAAGACAGAGGTGGCCAACTACCTTAATGTTGAGGGATTGCGGGGATAGAAAGACAGAGATTCCGATCTTCATATCTAGGGCTTACCCTGGTGTGGGTAAGACAGACTTGCTTTAAAGTATAAATCAAGGGACCTTTATCCAAGGTTGTTGGATACCGTTCTCTTTGGGTTAAAAGACTTATATCTTGTTACTTGTAGTTTTACTAATTTTTTATTTCCGTTTCATTTTGTATTGTAAGGAAAGTATAACTTTCTTATACTTCCCTACGTGTACTCTGTTTCATTTAGATTCTATATGCTTTAAGGTAGAATCTCATATTGTAATCTTTATTTAAGTTCCAATTTCTGGAACCATATTTCCAGAACCTACTTTCAGAATCTCTTTCCAGTTTTAAGCAAGTACATAGGACATGAAGTTTATAACTTCATTCCTCTTTCCAAGTTTACATTTGATGTTAGAGGTGTTGTGAATTTTCTAAGTTTAACTTTGTTAAACTTAGCCCTTTCCTTTGCTTAAGGAAAACATAGTTAATCGTAACTAACTTTAAAGGTTCCAAAGGAATTTTTAAAGTGTATAATTCACCCCCCTCTTGTATATTGATCATCTAAAACATTATTTCGATCCTACAATTGGTATCACAGGAGGGCTCTGAAATACTTTTACTCACGTAAAAGTTTTTCTTGCTCACTTTCTCATTCCGAACTTTCTCATTCCGAATTTTGTCATTCCGAACATTGTTATTATTAACTTTTTTCTACTGACAAGTTTGTGTGCGAAAGGTTTTTAAGTATGGAAGGAATTAATGTTGGTTCTATTGATAATATAAATCCTAAAAGACCACCAATCTTTGATGGTAATGATTATGAGTACTGGATAGATTGAATGAAGACTTTTGTTATCAATACTGGAGTAGACAACTTTGTTATGCTTACTGTAGATTATAAAATTCCTGACAAGGAAGTTAGAACTTTTACTAACCAGGAAAAGCAAGAGTATCAACTCAATTATAAGGTACGCAATACCTTACTTTGTTCAATGACTAGAAATATATATAGCCAAATTTCTTCTTATGATGTAGCTAATTGTATCTGGAAGAAGTTAGAGGTTACACACTTTGGAACTACTAAAGTGATTGAGACTAGGAGAGCTATGCTTAGAGCTGAATATCATGACTTCAATTTTCTTTATGGTGAACCAATATGTAATGTTCAACAGAGGATCATGACTATAGTAAACAGTTTACAGTCTGTTGGAGAAAAAGGGTTAGATGATGAAGCACTTGTGGATAAGATAATTGATATTATGCCCAATGAGTGGGAATCAAAAAGAACTGCTATAGATGAGAACATGAAGGTCACTCAAATTTCTCTTGATGAGTTATTTGGAACTCTTCTCCAACATGAAACTAGAATGAAGAGTGATGCTGACAACATCAAAAAGAAGAATGGGAATGGTACTGTTGCTTTTACAACAAAATCAAATCATATGAAAGCTAAGACTCCTGAGAGAGTAACCAGATCCAAGTATAAGGAGATGGTTATTCAATCAGAATCTAGTGAGAGTGAAGTATCCGAAAATGAATTATCAAATCTTGCTCGAAGGATGAACAAGATAGCTGGTCAGAGAAATTTCCAATCCAAGTATAAGTAGAAGGACATGAAAGATAAGAAAGATGGAGAAGTCACTTGTTATGAATGCAAGAGAGCTGGACATATTAGAACAGATTTCCCTTTGCTCAAAAAGAAAGAAAGGAAATAAAGGAATTCAGACAGGAACAAAAAGAAGTATTATAAAGCCAAAGCTAAGAATGTTCTAAAAGCTAGTGACACCTGGAGTGCCAGTGGTGGTGACTCTTCAAATGAATCTTCTGATTATGAATCTTCAGGACAGAAGAATCTTGGTCTTATAGCCAGATTACCTATTGATAATCATTGTTTTATGGCTGAGGTACGAAATGATGAATCATTGACCAATGCTTCTTTAAATTCTAATGATAGTAAGTATTATAACTCTTCTGATGAAGAATCCTCTTCTGATTAAGAAAATACATTACCTGCTTATGAAGAAGTCTCTAGGTTTGCTGAACTTCGTGAAATTGAGAACTCTAAACTCAATAAGACACTTGATAAGGAAAGATCTTGAAATTCTATTCTTACAAAAGAGATATCAGATATTTCTAAAGATCTTGATAGGAAAAATTCTGATTCTTAATGTATTTCAAAAAATATTGAGGAAGTATGTTCTGAGAAGAAAAAACTTTCTAAAGAATTAGAAAAATTAATTTCTAAGAAAAATGTTTTCGAGCCTATATCTAGTTCTAAAACTAATGATTTTGAGGATAAAAACTTGGTTATAAAACTCAAGTCCAAAATTTTTTCCTTAAAGAAATGTTTATCAAACTTTACCCATGGTAAGGAAAATTTTGATAAAATGTATTCCCAAATACGACCTTTAAGAAATAAATCCGGATTTGGTTATACCCATGCAAAACCAATTTTTATTAACCATTATTTTATTCCTCAAAGTGCCCCATTATGTACTAAGTGTCAATGTGGTGGTCACTGGGCAAAGAATTGTTCCTTAAACAAAACCCAATCTCTTGGATTTCACAAAGCTTATTTCTCTAAGAAGATGTGGGTACCTAAAATTTTGTTATCTGGAAATCTCGGATCCAAACAAGTTTGGATTCCGAAAGTCTAATTATCTTCTTGATTTCAGGAAAATAAAGAGAGTACCAGCAACAACACATGGTACATGGATAGTGGATGTTCCCGGCACATGATTGGTAACAAAACCTATTTTGAAAAGATTATCAAAACGAAAGGAGGAAAGGTAACTTTCAGAGACAATGATACGGGAGAGATTGTTGGTATTGGTAATATTGTTCTTTTAGGAAAAACTTTGATTTCAAATGTTCTTTTTGTTAAGGGTATTAAGCACAACCTCATTAGCATAAGTCAGTTATGTGATGAAGGTTACCTTGTGAGTTTTAGGAATGATAAGTTCTTACTTCACAATTCCAAGGAAGAATTTATTCTCTCAGCCAATAGGCATGAGAATGTTTACACCATAAATTTAAAAGACCTTAGGATCCAAGATTTACTATGCCTAAGTGCAATGGAAGATCATTCCTGGTTATGGCATAGAAGACTAGGTCACTGTAACCTTAGAAACCTATGTAAACTCACTAAGAAGAAACTAGGTAAAGATCTACCGGAGCTTCGATTTGATTCTTCTAAAGTTTTTGGTCGTTGTCAATATGGAATGCAACATAAATCTAGTTTTAAATCAATCCGTGAAGTCTCAACAACTGATGCATTACAGTTAGTGCACATGGATCTTTTTGGTCCAACACAAACTGGAAGTATTGGAGGCAAATACTATGTGTTTGTTCTACTTGATGATTACACTAGATTTACTTGGGTTTATTTTCTAGCAAAGAAGTCTGAAGCTTTTTCTTATTTCAAAAGTTTTAGAGATCAAGTTAAAAATGAGAAAAACCTTCCATTGAAAACTATTCATAGTGATCATGGAGGAGAATTTCAAAATTCTGATTTTGAAACTTTTTGTAGTAGAAAAGGTATTACTCACAATTTTTCAGCACCTTGAACTCCTCAACAAAATGGTGTAGTTGAGAGAAGAAATAGAATTCTTTAAGTGATAACTAGAACCATGTTGAGTGAATATTCTATAGCTAGACATTTCTGGGCTGAAGTTATAAGTACTGCTTGCTATACTATAAATCGAGTTTTGATTAGACATTTTCTTAATAAAACTCCTTATGAGTTATGGAATGGTAGAAAACCCAGACTATCCTACTTCAAGGTTTGTGGTTGCAAAGTATTCATTTTTAATACTAAAGATAACCTACATAAATTCGCACCAAAATCTGATGAAGGAATTTTCTTAGGTTATTCCACAACTTCTAAGGCTTATAGAGTTTTTAATAAAAATACTTGTACTGTTGAAGAAACAGTGCATGCAAAATTTGATGAGTCTGATCCTTTTTTTAAACCATCCCAGCCTACATCCTCGGATGTGTTTTCAAAAACTGATTGTCAACCTTCGATAGAAGAACCTTCTGATAAGGATAATGTTCAAGAAGATACTTCTGAAACATTTACCCCGAAAGACTTTCTACCCAATGTTGATGAACAGGCTTTTCAAAACCCAAATCAGGTGTTTCTTAAGAATCATCCCAGTGATAGTATCATCAGTGATGTAAATCAACCTGTAAGGACTAGAAGTTCCTTAAGGAATGAAGTAGAACATCTAGAATTTCTTTCCCAATTAGAACCTAAAAGAACTGATGAAGCTTTAGGTGATGATGATTGGATCAAAGCCATACAAGATGAAATAAATGAATTCAAAAGGAATAAAGTCTGGAACTTGGTTGAAAGACCTAAGGAAACTTCTGTTATTGGAGTAAAGTGGGTCTTCAGAAACAAATGTGATGAAAATGGAGTCATAGTAAGAAATAAAGCTAGACTTGTTGCTAAAGGCTATAATCAGCAAGAGGGAATAGACTATAATGAAACCTATGCTCCAGTATCTAGACATGAATCTATCCGTATTCTACTTGCCTTTTCAGCATTCTTTAATTTTAAACTTTTTTAGATGGATGTGAAATGTGATTTTCTTAACGGTTATGTCCAAGAGGAAGTTTTTGTTGAACAACCTCTTGGCTTTGAAGATACAAAACTTCCTGGTCGTGTTCTTAGACTTACTAAAGCTCTGTATGGTCTTAAATAAGCCCCACGAGCATGGTATGATAGACTCACTGGATTTTTGCTTCAAAATAACTATGTTAAGGGAAATGCAGATCCAACCCTTTTTATAAAGGAAGATAAGAAAAATGTTTTGATTGTTCAAATTTATGTTGATGACATCATATTTGGTTCAACTGAGAAATCTTTAACCGACTCTTTTGCAAGTATAATGAAATCTGAGTTTGAAATGAGTATGATGGGTGAGTTAACTTTTTTCCTTGGTTTTCAAATTTCTCAAAAACTAGAAGGAACCTACATATCTCAACATAAGTATATTAAAGATCTTCTTAAAAAGTATGGTTATGACAACACTAAGAGTATAAGTACTCCTATTGGTACCTCAAACTCTTTAGATCTTGATGAAGCCGGGAAACCAGTAGATCAAACATATTTTAGAGGAATGATAGGAAGTTTACTTTACTTAATAGCTAGTCGACTAGACTTAATGTTCTCAGTATGCTTATGTGCAATATATCAATCCAATCCTAAGGAATCTAACTTAAAGGCAGTAAAAAGAATTTTTCACTACCTTAAGGGAACCATGGGTCTAGGATTATTTTATACTTCTGGAAATGATTTTGTTCTAAAAAGATTTTCTAATGCTGACTTTGGTGGATGTAGAATGGATAGAAAGTGTACATCTGGAACTTGTCATTTCTTAGAAGATTCATTAGTTTCTTGGTCCTGCAAGAAAAAACATTCTGTAGCACTCTCCACTACTGAAGCTGAATATGTAGCAGTTGGAAGTTGTTGTGCTCAAGTGTTGTGGATGCAACACACACTCACAGACTATGGCTTGAGTTTTACTAAAACTCAAATTTTGTGTGATAACACAAGTGCCATTGCTCTTATTAAGAACCCTACACATCACTCTCGTGCAAAGCACATAGATATTAGGCATCACTTTCTTAGGGATCACACACTAAAAGGAGATATCATTCTTCAGTTTATCAGAACACAAGATCAACTTGCTGAAATTTTCACAAAATCTTTTCCTTCTGATAGATTTGAATACATTAAACAGAAGTTAGGAATGATAATCGTAAGGTAATATTTCCTAACTAACTTTTTGTTGAACAAATCTTCTTATAGTAATAAACTCCTTTTCACAGGGGGAGTACATTTGATTGTTAGAGTAACAAAGTTTTTCAAAGATTGTTTTCAAACTTTTCGGAACTAAAAATTCGGAATGGAAATTTCTGGAACTAAAATTTTCAGAATGGATATTTTCGTATAGAAAAATTCTGCAATGGAAATTTTCGTATTGAAAACTTCCGGAATGGAAAATTTTGTACTGGTATTTCCATAACGAGATTTTCGTTCCGAGACTTTCATAATAAGTTTTTCGTTTTCAAACTCATTCTGAAAATCTTGTAATGTTTTTTCATTTTCTTTGTTGAGTTTTTCGTAGTGATTTTTGCGAACTATATCTTTTCAGAGTAATAAAGTTTTTTAGTTAATTTTTCTTCAAAAATAATATCACCCATTACGAATAATCCTCCTAAGACAATCCGAAAGGTATGATTTCCTTACTCAAGTTTTCGTAATCATACTTTACTTACTGATATTTTCTTATATTTTGTTTTCGAATTATAGTTTTTCTTAAATATTTTTTTTAATAAAAATCTCGAATGATCGGATTCAAGTTCTCTTGAGAATTGGTTTTCAACCGTTATATATGATCTCAGCTTGTCACAACCATTTGATCAACTGAGGAAGTTGAACCGTCTTCTCGTTGCCTATATAAAGGGGACCCCAAATGGTTGTCCCACATTGGTTTTCAAGCTCCAGCATCCTGAAGCTCTGCCTCTCTGTTTTAAGACCGTTATGAACTTCATCTTTCTCTGTTCCGAACTTCTCAGAGGTCTTCAGATCCGAATGTCTGTGGAAGTAGCTTCTCAAGACATGTCTTCCTCTAATCCATTTTCAAAGTGGTTAGTATATAGAGAAAGGTTGGTTCATCCTAATTTCTTCAACAAGTATTATTCTCTTATATCCAAGAACATAAATCTTAATGGATGGGAAGATGTTGATGTGTCTAAGCCTGGGAATCAAGATGAAGTTTTTTCGGATTTTCTTGTAGAGTTCTATGAGACAGTTTCCTTCCTTAAGGAAGATGGTAAGGAGAAGTTGTCATTTAAGTCTTATGGCAGGACTTATAAAATTTCTTATGCCAAGGCAGCCAGCTTGGTAGGGCTGAACAATGAAGGAGAAGCCGAGTTCATTTCTCATGTTTTTTCGGATTCAAAGGGATTCTTCAACAAGGAAAAGGCTTTGGAAACTCTCGGACTATCAGATGATAAGGCTCCGAAGATTTCTTCTCTGTCTACGAATTTCCGGATTCTAGAATTATGGGTACAAGGCCTTATCGTACCGAGAAAGGGTGACAAAGACAGTTTGAAGAAGAGCGAGATCTACATTCTAGATTTTCTGATAAATCTAAGGAAGTTTAATCTGATGGAACACATTCTTATTACAATTGAGAATGTTAAGAAAGGGAATTTGAGAGCTCAAATAATAATGTATCCAGTAATCCTCTCAAATTTGATAGTTCGGTGCCTTGAGTCTTTCAAGGAGGCTTGCAAGTCTAAGGCAAGAGTTTGCAAGATTATGTTGGTGAGTGATGGTACTCTCAAATGGATGGATGTAGCCTTCGACAAGAAGACTGGTCAGTTTAATGATTTACCTGCTCAAGAAGAAATTGTTCCGAAAGTTGCTGAACCTGAATCCTCTAAGCCAGTGAGGAAGAGAAAGTTGAAAGAAATTGAAGTTGAAGTAGAGAATCCCAAATCTAAGGAAGTTCATTCCGCACCTCCTAAACCAAAGAAGAAGAAAGCTTACCCTGATGAGGTAGTTTCTAAATGGAGGGAAATCAAAGAGAAGAGAGTGCCAGGGGAGCCTCAGTTTGGCTTGGATCCTACGGAGGATAAGGCCTTGAAGGAAAGAACTGCAGATGAGCTAAAAAAACAAGTGAATGAAAAGAAGCTTAGGAAGAATATGTCTAAAGCTGAGGTAGCTCATACTTTGTTGAAGTTTAATGAGATGGTTTCAGCGAACATTCCAGTTCTGAGATCTTTTTATTTGGAATATCAACCTAAGACTCCAGAAGGGAACTTTGTCGCCCCAGAAGAGGCAGTTGCTAAGAATGTTGAGGAAGTAGAGCAGATTGAGCCAGTCGAAGAAGAAGAAGCAGTTGCTGAAGGTAGTGGTGACACTAGAGATGTTTTTAAGCAAGTAGATGATTATAAGGGGACACCTTCAGAACATTTGTCGCTCTGAACTTCAGAAGCTTAATCATCAAAATTAGTCACTCCAGGGAAGGATGTGGAGGAAGGATAACAAGAATTATCCTATCATGCAGATGAAGAACAACTTCTACATGATGTTGCTCAAATGGAGAACATAAAGGATGGCGCTCAAAAAGTTGCTGATGATGAAGACAATGTTGTTCAAGTTTCTGATAGTGAACAAAAGACTCCAGAACAACAATCCATTCCCAAAAAGGACAAGGGAAAGAAACTTGTTGTTGATACCCCGAGCTTAGTGGCTGTAAAGAGAAGGGTAGTTGGTGATTCTTCTAAAAAGAAGGGTGAGCATTTTTAAGAAGAAAACTCTCCAAGAAAAGTCTCGGATTCGGAGTCATCTTCGTTGGGGCATGATTTTTTTGTTCAGTCATTAAAGAAGTTGGTGGGTACTATTCTGACTTTCTCAAGTATTGATTCAAGATGCCAGATGCTCCAACATTCTTTGAATCAGAAAACAGACTCTGTATCCATGGTTATGGACAAATGTGTTGAGATAGAGGCTCAGTTAAAAACATTCTTTATCGGCTATGAAGCCCACAAAAGATCTTGCAAGAGGATAACTAGTTGGTTGAGGAATATTGTATAAGAGATGAGGCTCTTTGATGAATTCCAAGATAATGTTAAGGATTCTTTTGAGACAAAAGACAGGAAGATAAATGAACTTACTTCATCCTTTGAAGAAAAGTTGACAGATGAAAAGAATTTCCGGATTCAAGAAGTCAGAGATCGGAATGGGAAGCTTAATTGTGTTTCTAAAAACTGGAAGTATGAAAGGGATCATCGGATTGAGTTTGAAGAAAATTTTTTAAATCAAGAACAAATATTGAAGGCTTAGGAAGAAAAGCTTCAGGCTCAGGAAGAAAAGCTTCAAGCCCAAGAAGAAAAGATTGAAGCTCAAAATGCAAGAATTGTTGTGTTAGAGAAGCAAGCCAAGGAAGACCATAAAGACTTGAAGAAGATAAAGAATATTCTTAAGGGTCTCATGGTGAAGGAAAAAGATCCAAAATAGACAGATCTGATCTTTTGTTGTATCTAAATTTTGTTGTTGTCGAGCATTCAAACTTAATGAAATTTCTTCTTGCTCGTTTCTTTTGTTGTTGCTACTAATTTTTCAGGTACTTTGTGATATTTTACATTCCCTTGAATTATTTTTGAAAATCACAAAGGGGGAGAAGGAAAAGAACCCTAATAAAGGAGGAAAAATAATCCTAACAAAGGATGAGAAAGAAAAAAAACTCTAATAGAGTTTATCTAAGGGGGAGGTTTTCATTAAAGAAGGCTTTCTTATTCTTAATGAAATATTATTCCGGAAATCTAGAATACGATCCTTAGGGTTTCAAAGACTAAGGGGGGTTTAGTCGTATTCATCAACATCCATAAGAAAAGGGAGATAAGCCTTAATGTTTTCTTTCTTCTTAGACTTTCTTTTTCGTAAGGATGCTTGTGCCTTCCAAAAAGGGGGAGATTGTTGAGTCAATAAGGTTTTCCTTATGACTTTTCCATTCCTTATTATTTTGAAAATCACAAACACATTATCTTTAAGGATAATTGCTTATATAAGGAAAATTTCTTTTAAAGGAAAATTTCTTTTATAAGGAAAATCGCTTTTATAAGAAAAATTGATTTTATAAGGAAAATTGATTTTATAAGGAAAATTGCTTTTATAAGGAAGATCGCTTTTATAAGAAAAATTATCCTTATCATATTTTCATCCATATATTTCTTAAGTATAAGATTCAGATTGATTTCTATATTCTCGGAATCATTTGAAACTTTGATATGAAGCATTCTGTTTTAGGTTCTGAATTCTGGATGAGAACTGTAATGAACTTTTCACTCCGAATTCTGGATGAGAACTGTAATAAAGTTCTACTCTGAATTCTGGATACGAATTCTCATTACGAATTCTGATGACGAATTCTCATTACAAATTCTGATGACGAATTCTCATTACGAATTCTAATAAAGAATTCTCATTACGAAATCTGATGACGAATTCTCATTACGAATTCTAATGACGAATTCTCATTCCGAATTCTCATTCCGAATTCACCTATTAAACAGAATCTGATCATCTTTGTTTTATACACTCCAAATTTATTTAGACTCTGAAAATTATTTTTTGTTAGACTCTGAACATTCTTTTTTTCTTACACTTTTATAATTTGTCTACTCTTTGACTTTTTTTTACACTCCGAACCTTCACTCCGAATTTTTTAGTTAGACTTAAAACGATGTCGTACATTCTGTTACACTTGTTTTTTTATAAAATGATGTCATCTATTATATTATAAACTAACCGTTGGTTTAGTTACACGTGTACAGGTCCCTGTGATTTTTAAAGAAAATATGACCGTTGGAAAGGAGGCTGACCTTGCCTATAAATAAGAGATCATTTGAAAGAGCTCAGAAGAATATATAGAAGTTGATCGATCTAGAGACCACATGCTGCTAAGGTGATTTATAGAGATAGAAATATTTTCATGCTTTATGCGTACTGAACCGCTCATTCAGTTTTTGCTTCGTGTGACTCCGAATGTTGGTGATTACATTCGAGGACTTCCAGGGATAGGAAGACAGAGGTGCCGACTACCTTGAAGTTGAGGGCTTCCTTGCTGAGGAAGACAGAGGTGGACAACTACCTTGAAGTTGAGGGATTGCGGGGATAGTAAGACAGAGATTCCGATCTTTGTATCGTGGGCTTACCCCGGTGTGGGTAAGACAGACTTTCTTGAAAGTATAAATCAAGGGACCTTTATCCAAGGTTGTTGGATACCCTTCTATTTGGGTTAAAAGACTTATATCTTGTTACTTGTAGTTTTACTACTTGTTTATTTCCATTGCATTTTGTATTGTAAGGAAAGTATAACTTTCGTATACTTCCCTACGTGTACGTTGTTTCATTTAGATTCTATACGCTTTATGGAATAATCTCATATTGTAATCTTTAGTTAAGTTTCAATTTTCGGAACCATATTTCCGGAACCTACTTTCAGAATCTCTTTCCTGTTTTAAGAAAGTACATAGGACTTGAAGTTTATAACTTCATTCCTCTTTCCAAGTTTACATTTGATGTTAGAGGTTTTGTGAATTTTCTTAGTTTAACTTTGTTAAACTTAGCCCTTTCCTTTGCTTAAGGAAAACATAGTTAATCGTAACTAACTTTAAAGGTTACAAAGGAATTTTTAAAGTGTACAATTCACCCCCCTCTTGTATATTGAGCATCTACAACATTATTTTGATCCTACAATTTATACTTCTATTAGTAATTTTTATGAATCAATAGTGATATGGTCATATGATACAATCCAATTTTTTTCTATGGATGAGTTTTGTTGATGATTTTTTAAGAATGAATTTATAAAACCCATTTCTTTCCTGCATGTTATTTATGTTATGATGAAACATTTATGAAACCAATTTATTTTCCATAGGTTATAAAATGATAATATGATGAAATGTTTTTGGAAATAATTTAATTTCCATAAGATATGATGAGATGATATGATTAATGATTTATGATCTTGTGAAACACATATGTATTCTTTTCATTTTGTTATGGGTGTGACCAAATTTATACATCCTTCTAATGTATTGGGTAAAGATGGATGTCGAATAAGAATATAAGTACTATAATTAGTTATGAGTCAAGATTAGTTGGGGAATATACCCAATAAGATTTTCTTGGGAGTGAACCTTGGATACATAAATGATTTATTGAGGAGTGAACCAAATCCACTATGATAGTCTTGGAAGTGATACATAAACAAAGAAAATGATTTTATGTGATTATATATATTCCATAAACACATATATTTTTCATATAATATGTTCTCATGTATTTTGGTTGATTATATATGATTCCACACATTTATTAATTATTTATTTTGATGTAATAAACCCCTATCAAATGATTTAATATAAATGATAATTGACTGATTGGGTTTGATTATTGTAATTTATGATTATGTTCACAAACCTTTGTTCTTATAATATGATCACTTATGATCAGTGATTGATATCTATTATGTTTACCCTTTCTAAGAAACTGAGCTCATCCTTTATTATGTTTCCTTTCCTCAGGTTATGAATAATGGTTTTAGGTAGGGTATGCTTAATAATTATACCATGTGGGAAGATCATTGTGGGAGATGTTGAGGATTTCTCATGAAATAAGATAATTATATTTCTAGTATTTAATGAAAATTAACTTTTATGGTCCTCGTGTATGTATTTTTATGAGATGTGTTTGAATATTTGTTTAAAAATATATAACATAAATGTATGAAAATCATGGTTCATCTTAGTTGGTATAAAATTATTATTTATTTATTTTTTGATATTATTATTAGAGAACTTTATTAAAAACCATGAGGATAATTCTATGTATAATATAATATACTGAATATTTGGTAAAGTAAAGAATATGTGGTATTACTAGAAAATTCATACCCATTTGGATACATGAATGTGGATGTGGTTGTGGAATAGATGCATCTAGGGGTAAAAACTTTGAAAGGGAATTATTGGGTATTAAATCAAATATCACTAGTTCATGATGGGTGGGACTAAGAGTGTACACCAAGATTGACACCCATATAGGATATGTTGGGTTAATTAAAATTTTATTTATGAATAATTATGAAGGATTGGAATATATGATGACTATGAATGACTAAGGATACACCTAAAATTTCATATATTGTAAACAATATATCATTATTTAAACATACTTTGAATTATTTTTCATTATTACAAGATTACTCACTATGATTATTATTTCTCATGATATGTTTTTTATTTTAGTCAATGGATGGAAGATGGAGGAATCATGTGAAAAATGAATTTGGTTGCCAATAAAATGACCACCCTCAAGAGAAACCAAATGCAATAGTAGTTGGGACATGAAATCTTATAGTTATTCTCACTAAACTCTCTAAATATATTAATAGTAACCTGAATCATACTAAACATTTAAACATCCAATGTAAGGAATAAATCATTGATGGGTCTTCTATATAAAAATAGACAACTTATTTTCATGGTTTTTAAAATCCACTTATTGCTGAGTAATGGAAAATATTTATAGAAGATATATTCTATATTATCTAAATCTCAACCCATGAGAAGGTTATTTTTGTTTGGTCTCATTTTGAAGGTGAAGATGATAAATGGTGGAATCTAATCATGTATTCGAGGCAAGAAGAGGAAATTGACTCCATGGCATGGGAAGAGTTTAAGAAAGTATTTTTGAATACTTATTTTCCCAAAAATAATAAGATGAAAATGAAAATGGATTTCCTATAATTGATATAGAAGGATGATGAAATCATCAGTAATTATGTGTAAAATTTCACAAGACTGACATGGTAAGCTTTGAGTTTTATCATGAAACCTAAAAGGAAACTTGATTTGTTCTTTAGAGTCTTAGGGAAAAGACTCCAAACGTAATTTTTTATAAGAGACACTAATCAATATGAAAAAATAATTCAATGTTTTCCTAAGATGAAATTGGAAATTAGATACTCTCAGTGTTCTCATTATTTTTTAGGACAAAAAGAGAAAGAAAAAAATTCAATGGTATTCTAATAATATAACATAGGGAGGATAGAAATTAATCTTCCTTCATGTTAGAAATTTGGAAGGAAGCATAGAGGAAACTACCCTGTGGGGTTTGATAAATGTTTTATGTGTTGAAATAAATTCCATCAAGTGAGATAATTTTTATGTAATTTGAATTGGACACTCAATGAAAGGAATAGTGAGAAAGCTCAACTAAATGTACCAACCACGCTCCAATGATATAATTAAACAAATTATGGACATTATTCAAATTATTTCATGAATTAAATGGTTAATTACGAAAATTAGTGTTAAAAACCTCTTAATCCATGAAGGAATTTTAAAGATCATGTGATCATAATTACTAAAGTGGGTCATGCGAACAATGTAGTGAAAGGTACACTTACTATCTAATCGAGAAATACTAATATTTTATTTTAATGTTGTTCTACCAACCCTTTTATATCTATATAATTTGATAATGGTATCATGTCACCACATCAATTATGAATTGTTGAGTTAGCAATAAAAAATTAAAATGGTGTGGGGATCACATCTCAAGTCTATATTTCCCCTATAATAGATGTTTGTGGGAATAAACTTCCTGAAAATATTGTGATTCTACCACTAGTTTAATTTGATGTGATTTTTGTCATGTATTGGATCTATCTATATAGACCCCATATCAATTTTTGATAAATAGAAGTCCTGTTTGATATTTTGAATCAACCGATGAACATCTTTTTGTGTGATGATGAATATTAACTTTCAATGTAAGTTACTTATATTTTATGAGTAACACTACCTATTCAAGGGGGTATTTAACCTAAATGGTTATGGATAATCTCAACATCAATTTAATGTCTATTATTCAGGATTATTTTGATGTATTTCCTAAAGAATTTCCCAATATTCCTATGAATTGTGATGTTTATTTTTCAATATAATTCAAATTATCTTTACACCTATTTCAAATAATATATGTTTAATAGACTCGATTGAGATAGATTAATTGAAGAAGAAACTATAGGAGAATATTAATACATGATTCAAACTCCCTAGTGCATCACCCTCAGGTGTACCTATTCTTTTTTTAGAAATAATGATGAGTTATTGAATCTTTTTATGGATAAATGAGAACATAAAAAGTTAACTATAATGAAATGGTATCATATACCCCAATATTAGTAATTTTATTTTAAAATAATTATTAGATCCCAATACTTTTCCAAGTTTGAACTTCATTGTAGATATCATTATAGGAGTATATACCCTAGAAAATCATCCATATGAGGTATGGTCATTATGATTTTATGGTAATTCCATTTTAAATTATATGTTCCCACACAATATTCATAAATTTAATGGGTGGTGTATTTAGATATTTCCTTGATCATTTTTTGGTAGTCTTTATAGTTGATATAATTGTATATTTTAAGAGAAAAGAAGAAAATGAAGATCATTTAAGGATTCAGTTGAAGAACCAAAATGAATTTAAGTTGTATTAATTTTTTTGATAGTTAATTATACCTAAAAAAGTTTTCATTTTGGTGTAATAAATTCTTAAGATATTGAATATTAGTGGATCCTTGACAGATAAAAGTTTTTGGGAACATTCCCAAATAGTTAGTGTACCTGTACTTATACTACCTTTTAGTGGAGAAGGGTTTGTGATATATAATGAGGCATTAAATAATGTACATGGTCGTATCCTCGTGAAACAATATATTGTGATAGCTTATTTCTCATTCCAATTGAAAATTAATGTTCAAAAATACTCTACTATTGATTTAGAGTTTATAGTGGTGATTTTTTCTTTGAAATATGGAGGCACAATATTTATGGTGAAAGATGTGATATATTTAGTGATAAAATTTTTGTCGTATATATTCATATAGAGAGAGTTGAATATGTGTCAAAGGATATGGTTGGTGTTGGTTAAAGATTATGACTACTCAATACATCACCACCCTCAGAAGGTAGGAAAGGTGGTTGATTCCCTGAGTCAGAATGACCATGCTTGTATTTCCATGATGAGGACTGAAATAGATCAAATATTTATGGATTTTAATAATATGGATCTTGAAATCTAAGGAAAGGGGATATATCAAATCTTTCATGGATAAATATCCAACCATCCATCCAGGTTAGGATTAAAGAGGTGCATACGGAGGATATGAGACTATAGAAGAAGGTGAAAAATGTTCCTGATTTCAACCATGATTTTAATATAATTATAAGGTATGGGAACTAAGTATATCCCCCATCAATACCAGAACTTAACAAGGAATTGTTGGAAAAAGCTCTTTGTTAATCATTCTCTTTTCATCTTGTATGTACAAATATTTATACATATCTAAAAGATTATTTATGGGGGAATAATATTAAAAGGGATATTGTATAGTATATATCTTTATTTCATGCATTCTATAAAGTTAATGTCAAGAGATAGATTTCTATGTGGATTTTAATGACCTGAAATTTTGAATATTTTTTTTGTTTCCTAATTTTGTGTGTTATTTTATACTCAACAAAACTATATTCTTTAATTAACGAAGTGAGTAAAATTAAATGAGAATATTGGTTTTAGACTGTTATATGATCATTGGTCAATATGACCATTGGAAACTAAAATATTAACATTATAATTATTGTTTATAAATACAAGTGATCTTAGTTAATTAATATAGAAAGAAGATTTGATGGCCCCATCCAGTAGACTCGGGTCATTCGAAGCCCATCTAATGGAACTTGGGAAGGAGGTGGCACCACTGGGGTTGGTTTGGACCAATCCCAATCCAAACATCATCATGTGAATCTTGAATAGAATCACCTATGGGAGAAGTTCAAGCTGATAGAGGTCTCTACTCGGGCAATGTTGGACGAGCTGCCCCAATATTCTGTTACCTTAGCACAACTTACACTTAGGTCCTATGCTGGTGTTATAAGGGGCTATATAACGAGGCCTTAGCTTCTTTGTTTAATCCTTTGAAATAAATAAAAAAATTTCTTTCATATTATGGTAAAGTTTGTGAATTTCAAATATCCGGAAAGATATAGGATGTATATTATTGATGAATTTTTTGAAAAAAGGGATATTTTTAAATATTTATGTAAACCGTAAATAATTAATAATGTGTAATGATTTTCAAAAAATAGTCTTCTATAGTTGTGTTCGATAAGAGATTTAGAGTCTAATAAGATCAACATGATTTTTGGTGAATAGTAAATTATGAATAGTAATTTTACGCTTATGAATAGTAATATGACCAAATGGATTAGTAACCTCACTTAATAAAGTATTAATATAAATTAGGCACCTTGATTAGATAATGAGATTCAATAAAATAAGTAAATAACTGTTTCATAAATTATTAGATAAGTATTTGTTTTTTCAGGTGAATATTGTTTTTATTTTAAAATTAAATTACAAATATTTATAAAATTATTTTCATAAAATATAGTTCAATTTTGAATTTAGAGAATCTATATTAGGTTAAGGTGAATTTTTGTGATTTTTCTGAAACAGTTGAATTTTTTGTGAATATTGTTTTTACTTAAAAATTAAATATCATATAGTTAGAAAATTAATTTTATAAAATGGAGTTCATTTTTGAATTCAGAGCATCTATATTAGGTTTAGGTGAATTTTTGGGATTTTTATGAAACAATTGAATTTTCGGTGAATAGTAAAAATACAGTTTTGAGTTTCAGGTGTTTAATGACATCATTAATGATGTAATAAGTATGTAATCATTCTGTTCTACTTATGAAAAGTATTATATTCTATTTGGTGTCCCAAGTGGCCAATACCATGGTCAAATACCTTGGGAAAGCCCATGGTTTTGCCAATACCATCGATGAGGTGTCCCTTGGAAATTAATGACTTGTTCCCTCACTTCTACTATAAATACCTAGCCATTCCCTCAGTCATTTCATTTAAAAATCCTCCCCAATGAAGTTCGGGTCTATTTACCTCGCAAGGAGTCTTCCCAAGGTGCCATCAAGCCTCCCAAGGTCCCGACCTTCAAGATTTCGAAGTAACTCTTCAAGGTAAGGGAATTTTTCACCCTCCTCTTTTAAGCCATGACTTCTTTTATATTGTGTCTTCTAGTTTCCATCTCTTTATGTTGAGGGTATGTTATTATATTTTCTCATTACTTTCCATTTCATGTCTAATTGTTGAGAGACCCTTTTCTCTCTCATCAATTTGTTTTCGGAATTTTTAAGTGACGCCGTTAGGCTACCGTATGTCTCGTAAAAGAAATAGAATCTCTTTTCCTTCATGTTTCATTTTAATGTGGTATGTCATTCAAATTTCCATACCATGATTTTATTATATACCCATATTGTATTATAAATTATTTATGATTTTGGGACCCTTTTCCTCTCTCTTTTCAATGTTTTCTAAAACCATGTTATATAGCCGTTATGCTGCAGAAATTTCATCTTGAAATTTCTATCTCTTTCTCTCCATAAATTATCTTGTTTTATTTATGTGAATAACCAGAACTATTTTATTTCTATTGGTCTTAATAAATATATAAATATGATAAATTTTATTCTTAAATTTACATACATATAACCATCACTCCCTTTCCATGGGTTATAAATGACATAATGATATTATTTTTAAGAACTTTTAAAACGCCACGATCTTGAAATGAAACCCATTTCGTCTATTCTCCATTGGTTATTTATGAAATGTTTGATTATGATATATGTGGATGACATAAAAGTAAAGACTGATTAAGGTTGCGCCCTGATAGCGCTCCAATGAATTGGGTAAAAAATTTAATCTCTATAGATGACAAGTTTCACGATACCTTGGCGAATAACCTTGGTAAGTTTTATAACACCTCAGGGATATACCTTAGTGATATGTTCATGAATGTCTAAATGAAATGTTGTAGCCATGTATTCAAGTTATGATTCATGTTCTTTTTATTATGATACACCTCTTTTTCCATTTCGCATGTCTTCATATTTTTCATCAAGTTCTTATTGATATCACAAGTAAACTGATTCCCTTGTTTACCCCTTACTGGGCATTCTACTGACCATTTCCTTGGATGTATGTCTCTAGGATATGAGATGTAGTAATTATACATAGGATGAAACTAGGATGAAGCCTTAAAAGAGGTTTATAAGAATGCTTTATGTTGTTTTCATGTATTGTGTTCTTGATTTTCAAGACACTAGACATTAAAGATCCTCTGTTTGTAAAATGTAATTAAAAGTTATGTTTGAAAAATGATGGATTCCATATAGATGTTTCTAAAATTACCCATATCAGAATGGAAGTAGGAAAACATTACCATGGATTTCATCATGAGACACCCCAAAACATCTAAAGGGATAAATTCTATTTATGTTTTAGTAAATAACCTTATGAAATCAGTACATTTCATTTCCACCATAGATTATTTATCTATATATTATTATTTCAAGATAAAAATTGTGGAAATTATAAGTTTTTATGGAGTACCATATTCTATTTTTTTTCTGATCAATATCATAGGTTTACCTTGATGAACTGGAGAAGTCTTCAACACAATTTAAATACAGAGTTCAACATTAACACTACATATCATCCTAAAAAAGAAAATGACTGTGGTATGACTATTAAAAACATAGATGTTATTGCAATATCCTATTATTTGGATTTCAAAGGTAGATGGGATAAACTTATTTCTTTGGTTGAGTTTTCTTACATTAATATATTTCACTCAAGCATTTATATGGATCCTTGTAATGCCAATTATGGAAGTAAGTGAATAAGAAAAAAATATTATGATAAATTTATTAAAATAAAGTTAGTATGACATGAGATAGATGCGGAAATGGAAGCGATGTTTCGATCCATTTAGAAACACATCATGGAAGCTCTATTTCCATAAAAGATTTATTTTGAAACTCATTCTCAACATCCGAATTTTGATGTTTGTGAGAAGGTATTCCTATGCATTCCTCCAAGGAATAATGTTATGATACTTTGAAATAATGGAACATTGATCCCTATATATATAAACCCCTTAAAAATTCTTAATCATATCATGATGATTAATTATATCATTGCACTTAGAACTAAACTTTATCAAGTTCATGATGTGTTCCAAATATCAATTTTGAATAAGTACACAACTGATCCTTCACATGTTATGTAAACATAATCTATATAGATAGAATCTTATTTTTACTATAAAAAAACCTATTGAAATCATGGTTCATAGTGATACTTTTTTATGGAAAAATACTAATCATATGGTCAAATTTCATTGGAGGAATCATAAATCGATGAAGCTATAAGGGACCCTGAGGATGTGATCAAACAAGTATATCTGCATTTGTTCATAATAGAGAGATATAATTTTAAGGGTGAAATTAATTTTAAGGGGGTATAATGTAACAACTTGATAATTTATTATGTACTTATATTTAATTAAATTTTATATCTTTGATCGCTTTCTTTACATGCAAATCCAATTTTAAATACACCAAGATATATTATTGAATTATTTTAATTTAATGTGACAGTTATCCCCTAGTTGTTGGATTTGAGGACATGAATAAGAATTTCTATTTTAAAAAATATATTTTTTACATATTCATAAAATTAATTCATTATATTTTAGCAGGTTATAAATTAAAATAAAATCAATTGAAGGTAAAAAAGTGATGTTTTTCTAAAAATACAGTTTTTATGCATATATTTTGTTTTTAACTTTAAAAATTAAATGATACTATATTTATGAAGGATTTTAATTGAATTTTTTGATAATAGATTCATTAAAATATTTTTAAATTCATCAAATAGTATTCACATGGAAACAAATGAATCCAAACACAAAATTATGCTTTAAAATGCATTTTTTTCTTTCTAAAAGAGATTTTCTTACAATTTTTGAACTTATTTTAAAATGAATTTATACCAACTGTAGAAAATAAATATTCTAAAATTGGTCAAATATTTTCAATTATATGAATTAAATTATGTAGTAATTTCAACATAATTTTTGGTAATCATGAAGAGTAACTTAGGTAAAAATTCATTACTAGAGTAATAGTTAAAAGGGGTTAATGAGATGTTAAACTAAACATATATGGGTTAAAATAACCTAAATATTTTCTAAATAATAATTATAATTCATATTTAGACTCTATATATTCTCCTATTTGAGGATGAGTCATTTTGGATCCATTTTACTGGAGTAATATGTTAAAATAATTTAGTATTTTGGAAAATACCAAATGTACCCTTTGCCACCTTTATAAATGGACACCACCTATCCTCTATTACTCACATATCATTATATTTATAGATCATCCAATACCTACCAAAATATAACCCAAAAAGTTTTCTATATGATTAATAGGACTACGTTTGACCACAATACCAAGCTTATTAGGCTTATGTTGTAAAAAATGAGGTTTTCCAAAGAATACCTATAGTTCTGAAATTAGTGTTTTAATTTTGTTTCTTCTTATAACTCCTTAAATTATAGGATAATACCAATGATAAAATAAAAAAATTATATAAAAGATACCTATATGTTATTTTTACCATGACACAAACTTTATTCATCTCCTTCTTTATTGAATGATAAATGAAAGCGTCATTTGTTCATATTTGTGGACCACCACCTCGTGAAGCAATTTATTTAATTTTTTATCAGAACCATTCATGGATGGTTATTATGAAGGATATAATGTTCATTAATTATATTTATGTTGTAATTATGATTTTTGAATTATAATATCTTATCTACCTTTTATCTTCACATCCATTAAAAAACATTTATATCGCTCATGCATATGTGTGGACTACAACCTCCATGAAACGATATGACTTATTTTTCATTTCAATTTTAAATAGATGGTAATAATGATATAATAAACGATTATATGTTATATTTATGATATAATAAATATTCTTTAATGGTGAATTATAATTTACATTTCTTTCATTCTATCAAATGAATTGAGGAAACATCACTTGTCTGTATGTACGGAATACCATCTCCACAAAGTGATGAAATTCATTTTTCATCAAATATTTATATAAATAGTTATAAAATTTAATATAATTAATATGATATTAATCTTATGATTGATATTTTATATACTATGAAACCATTACCAATATGAAAAAATATATATTTATTATAAAATATATTGAACTCATGCGAAGAAATACGGTTCTTGAGGTAAAAGTTCAGGTTTTAATCTAATTTATTTTTAAGATTGTATGTAATAAATTTAAGCAAATGAAAATTATATTTATATTATAATTTAAAACATTTATATTTCATTACCCTCTATTAATTCCTATATATTTTAGGTATTAGTAAAATTTTCATCTCTTTGGTACTTAAAATGATTGAGAGAATATTTTTAATGAAAATCTAATGCTATTTTTTAGCTGATGAAATTATTATTCCATATCCATGATCTTAAAAACTATATTATGGAATATTTTATCTAAATTTTACATTTATTAAAAATTTCATTTAAATTATGGTTTACTTTATTTAATTTGTTTAAAAATAATCATTTAAAAGAAGTGTTTTATGAATAAGTCATTTTTGAATTTCTGCAAAAGTATGAAAAGAATGTTCTATTCTAATGTATATTGAATAAAAATATTTTTTCACCATTATGAAATTTTATTTATTTGAATCTTCCATTAAAATTTTCCTTCTATATATTCAATGAAAAAAAAATTCTTAATATTCTTGAAAATTTCAATTAACATTTTATCAAAAGAAAATGATATGTTTATTTTTATTCAACGAATGGTTTGAATATTATTTTAAAGGTATTTTGGACCTATATCAACATATTTAATCATTATAATCATTCACTAAGGATATTGTTATATGATATCATCCATTTTTTCAATGTGTATCTTATTATGATGATGGTTTAATAACTATTCTTTGAAATATTTTTCATTATAATGGGTTAATAAGTTATAGTGAAAAATTTATGAATCTTGTTTCCTTTCAATAGGTTATTCTATGATGAAATGATGAAAAGTTTAAAAAAAATTCCTTTTAAATTTTCTATTATATGTTGATATGAGGAATGTTTTGTGATCATGTGGCATATATTTTTATGGTTTTTATTATGTGATAGGTGAAATCATAATTATACAATCGTCAAATGCAATGGATAAAAATGAATATCCCCTGAGATAATAAAGGCTAGAATAGGGAGTGAACTTGGTTTAGTAAGGGACTATATCTAATAATATAGTCTTAGGAGTGAAACATGACTATGTAAATGATATAATGGCATGTAAATCCAATCCACTATGATGTTTTTGGTAGTGATCCTTGACCAAGGAATTTATTTTCTATAATTATGCGTTTGTCAATAAAATTACGTATTATACTTATTATATGTTATCATGGATTATGGTTTATTATTTATGATTATATAAACTTCTAAAATATATTATGTTTTATGACAAAACATTATTCCATGATTGATGATTAATGATCTTTAAATGGTTGGGAATTATTATTTCAAATTACGATCATGTTCTAATAATGGTATACTTATATTATGCTCACTTTTGATCATTGATTGAGATCCCTTATGATTACCCTTATTTGGCATCTGAGGTCAACCCTTTTTATGTTTAATTTTACTTGGTTATTAAGAAATATTTTACATATGGAATGTATAAAAATTGTACTATGTGAGAATATCTTTTTGGTAGATGTTGAAGATCATTCATGAAATAAGGTAATTATGTATCTAGTCTCCAAAGATACTAAAACTTTATAATACTTGTGTGTATAGTTATGATATATATTTAATATTTATCTAAAATTATTTAATATATATGTATGAAATAATTTGGTCACCTGACATACTTTGTCCTTGTGTATTTGAATCACCAAAACAATTCTAGGGCTACAGGAAATGAGTACATATAATTCCAAAAGGGCCCCTCTGTCTGGTGATGATGAATATTACACATATATATACACTTGTAACTAATTAGAGGTATTTTTTTCATGGGGATAAGATCCTACAATCCCTTGTGCGTTTGAAAATAGTTTAGTGAAACCCATCATTTAGATATGGCTAGTTTTCATCCTTAGAATACTTATTTAATAATACAATAATATAACCTTCATATAATTTTTGTGTGTGTTTGTCCTAGATTATCTATTATCATTTTAATATTTTTTTATTCAAACTACTCACTTAATGATTTAAACCACTCTCATTAACTTTTCAAAGGTGTTGAAATTATTTTAACTCTTGATACTTTTGTATGGGATCTCACACTACCCACATTTCTTTAATTATTTCTAAATTAAATTGTTTTTTCCTTTCCTTGATATCTTATATGTTAATGTTAGTCTCCATTTCCACATCAATATAAATTTAACATCACTAATATATAAACCATCTCCTATTTTGTTCAATGTTTTATAACTTGAAACACCCTCTAATTTTGTTCAATGTTTTATAACCCTAATAATCCTCATAATTTAGGTTAAATTTGTATAAAAATAATAATTATTACCATTTTGGTAGAAGAAGTATGACCTTACACATTTTTACTATTTTTTCAACTATCATGAACCTAAACTACCAAAATAAAGAGGTATGATGCTTTCATGGTCAAAAAATAGTCAAATATTGTCCTAAGAATTTTTTTCTTTTATATATTGTACTTATTTTTGTATAAGCCGAAGAAAAATTTTCATCATTTTAAAATACAAGTAGGAAAACAATTAGGTATAAAACAAAAAAATGGAATAATAACAAAAATTTGAGTTTCCACCTACAAATCCTTTTCTATTAATGGATTAGTTAAAATTTAAGGCTAAAAATAAAAAAGACACAAAATATTATGCGGTCCACCATATATCATGATAAAAATTCAATCTATGTAGGTTTGGTCCATTGATCTAGGAAAATTGAGGGCATTTATTTATTATCTACTCATATTGGTCTAAATGTTCTGTGCAAAGTGAATAAAGATGTAATATTTGGGTACATAAACCATATTGAAAATAGATTACTCTTTAAAAAACAACTTATAATTTTAATTAACCTAGGTAATTCACACCTTTATATCCAAAAGGATTAACCTTGGATTATAGAGATGGTAAATGGGTTGTGTATCAAACCATCCTATACCCATCGAAGAGGATAATTTCAAAATTAAGTCAAACATTGAAGTATTTTTTCTAACAGGTTCACCTTGTCTTTTGATGATAGTGTATACATATTGCATATATAGATTATTTATATTCATCCAATAGAATATGATTTAAAAATGATTGTTCCTCACATCATAATTTGAATTGAGTATTTGGATATTATAATTTAACAAAATGAACTCTATTTAATGTTTGGGTGGATTTAATCATTATGATGATTAGTATTTTTTTACATAGGTGATGAAAGATAAAAAATCGATGAAAAAAAATGAAAAATATGAAAATATTTGTGCGATAAAAAGTTTTGTTACTAATAATTTAAAATAGAGAGAAGCATCTACAATTTATATCCTCTCTGAAATAGTTAATAAAAAAGGGATAGATGAATATATTGAACTAGAATACTATTATAGGTAAATCATGATTGACTTTCCAAGAAAGATAATTAATTCTTAAAGATCAACCACATCTTCATGGAGCTGAGTCAACCATGTTGTATCATATTCCTCAATAAGTAATAGTGATACTACATTTTCAATAACATATGTATCTTTTATCCAAACCTCTTTAGCTAGCCTCTACTTCCCATTCACCACATTCTTAGTTGCATCATGCTTTGAAAATTTTATTCCACTCTGGATATTTTTTCTATGAAAAGGATTTGGAACTCAACTACAACATCTTCATAATGAGATATTGTTTAGTTAAATAAAACATAAATATTTATCGAGAGATCCATATACTCTACTATTGAGATTTTAGATTGGAGAACCCCTAGTCACTCTTAAACCTCAACTATTCTCTCCACATCAACATAAAATACATTTTTTTTTCAAAAACAACAAATCCCCATATATTTAACCTATGTTGTAAATGGTGAAACTAATTCCCATGATCATAAAGAGGAATTTAATTGATGATTCTAGAAATTCTATGCCACACCCACTACTAAAATATATATTAGAGTGATGAAAACCCCAGTTTTCAGTCAAAGAACATCTTAGAAACCAAAACAGATTCTTGGATTAAATAATCTAAAAATACCCTAACATCATCACTCACTAAGTGGACTAGACATGGGAAGTCTTCTCCAATAAAAACTACAATTATTTATATACTCGGGTAGTTTTCTCTTGAACATTAACTATATGTTTTATGGGTTGTTTCAATCAACATATTAGATAGTATATCACAAAAAAAATTAAGGAGAAAAAGTTTATATTCTCATTCACTGACAGTAGGAAAAACTTCCCACACCACTATCATCTAATAATTATGGTTTTATGGTAAGTCGTCTTGGACTATTACATGTTCATGGTCGTCAAGAACATTATCATATCCAAAAATTATAGTTCCCACTAATGGAACCACCAATTTAAAATCTAACCCCTTATATAGGGGGATTTTTCATTCCAAAAAGAAAAAAATTTAATATCATGGGAAGGGTATAATTCATAAATAGGATTCATAAAAGATATAAATATCAATTATTGGAGATTATATAGAAGCATACATTGATCTTGGTTTACTCTAACTATAGATACATCTAACTCTAGATATTCAATCAACTCATCAATGTAAATTATGAAATCATATACTAGACTTGTTTAGATTATTATACTAATCATTACATCTGGATCAAGGCTCAACTTCCTAATTTCATGAACATCATCCGAAAATAGCACATCAAAAGGTTTATATAGGAGAGCATTTATAACGACCCACACTTTACATACATTGTTAATACTTCAAAATTGAAGCACACTTATTACAACATATGACAAAACCACAAAGGACCGTATAGGTATAGTGTCTTTAGAAACTGGGAAACATAAACAACTGGTTCATAAATCTTCTACAGTGTCTCCCATTTATTTCATCATATCTAGGGTCCCTTTTAGCATATTCTACTTAATATCCATCTTCCTGACCTGGGGAAAAGAAAACATAAAAGGGTGAGCTCAAATGCTCATCAAGGGCAAATAAAGGAAATAAAAATCATATCATATCTTTATGAAAATCAAAACCTGCAAAAGAGATCATAATATCTTAACATGGAATAAATCATAGAAGTGAAAATGAGATCCCCAAAATCATAACATAAAACTTGAAACTTTGTGGCATGCACACATAATCATGGAGATCATTTCTTGTTAGTCATGACTCATTGCCAAGACTATCTTAGTGGACAAAGTCCCTTTCTGAACCGAGTTCACTCCTCGTTTCAGTCCTGTATCACTGAACCGAAATAACCTTCCGTTCCAGCCATGTCTATCTCATGAGATATAAAATCTTTACCCAATGCATTGGAGGGAGATATAGGTCCCACCCATCTTATAATGAATCCTTTCTTATGTGTGCCACATAATCATACATCATCGCATAACACATGTAACAAAAATGGGATTCTTGAAACATCATGACATCATAAATCAATTCATATATGATAAAGGAATTCATAAACATAATTCCATCACAACATAGTCAAACCAATGTAAAAATATGGATAGAAACAGAACCCTTTATTATCTTAGATGGAAAATAATTTTGATAAAACACTTGAATTGAATTCTTGAGGAAAATATCCTTTCTTCTTCAAAAACATTTTTCCTTTCATAACATGTCATACAACTTTAAAATAAAAGAAGTTGATTAAAAATAAACTTGAAAACTTGTAAAGGAAGCTTCTTTGAAGTAATGTTTTAAAAATCCATTCATGCCGTATAAGTTAAAAAAAACATTCTTCGTACTTTTGTCGGAAAAGTCAAAAAGTACCTCGTACGGAAAAACGACAAAAGATTCCTTTCATATTCTTTACTAAAAACTCACCTAAGGGTAAAATTCGATTTAAACTATTTCAAGTGGATGGAAACAATATTACATATTGAGGGAACATGGATGTGGATGATAAAATACACCCCAGTAAATACTTACGAATAAACAATCTCGGATAAAAATGAGATTGTGATATTTCCCTTACCTTAGGTCCGATTTGCTTTGTTCGTGTCCGAAGCTCCTGTATAATGGTTTAAATAATGTTATTGACTTATTCCAGAATCATACATATTGATATGAGATCATATATGTTCATATTATTAGCTTCTTGTTAGTAATATTTCATTGTTACTTGTTACTTGGGTCTTTATAACTTTTTGTTCTTATGCGTGTTTTGTCGAATAAATTCTTATTCTTATCTTTAGGTTATAGATAATTAATTTCGAGAATGGTATTAGTGTAGTATATACCATATTCATTCATTCAATTCCTTTATACAATCATTATGAAATGAAGATCATGTAGAACGAGTCGCATCACATCGTGGAGACGGTATTCCGTACGTACGCACGAGTGATGATATCGTTCCTATGATCGTGGAATTGTATTGGAGTATATATATATATTATTTCAGTATCAATATTACTTAATAATAATCATATATAGTTACTCATTACACCATTATACCCATCCTTGTAAGGTGATGGTGGAAAATAGATTACACCACGGCGTGGAGACGGTATTCCGTACGTACGCACGCGCGGTGATTTCATTTTTCCGTAGGATGGATAGAAGGTGAATTAGGGTTGTTTCATATTTATAATAACATATCAGTATGTAAGTAATACTGATGTTATTACTTTATCATGAAACAACTGAAGAAGAAGAAGTTGAAGAAGAAAGAAATTGAAAAGATCGGTAATGGATATTACCTCTTCTTTGGAACGCCTTTTTGAATCCTCCACTTAAGGAACTAAGATTGGTCTTTGAAGAAGACCAGGACCTCTAGGATTATTCTAGGGAAGTGGAGAAGGGAAAATGGCAGGGGTTGTCCGAGCTTGAGTGCTCAAATTGGTGTGAGGAGGAGGGGGAGGAGGTGCCCTTTTATAAGGGAGGAGAGGGGCACCTTAGGAATATCTCAAAATATTATTTTATATTAAAGTCAAAATCGGTTTATAATGGTTCCAAAGGGTCTTATTTCGAAGCTAAAGTGGGGATGGGTCGAAAGCCTATCAACCAATAGGATTTAGACAAGTTTAGGGTATTATTTTAACCTTATCAATTAGATTTAACTCTAAGTTAATTAATTTAACTTTTACCGTGTCTTTTTGTTTTCTTTCACTATATGGTTAATACACTTACTATAACATGCCAAACGAACCCCAAATTGTTTATTATTAATATATATATCCTTATCTAAGTCATTTGGCCGAACCTTAGATTTTTAGGAATAAAATAACAATTAATAATATAATATTTGATTTAAAAACTATTTTGTGTCAATTTTGACACTATTTGATATATGATTTTTGTGAAAGTCATAACAGAATTATATGTTCGAACCAAGTTGATTAAATCAACAATAATATATCATAGTAACCTAGAAAATTAGTGTAATTCATAAAAAGTCTTAAATTACATTTATTTTCGTATTTATATTATCAATTTTGTCAATATTTCATTAATAAGATAATTACTGCATCATCTTTGTGTCATAAATAAATTAAATTATTTGATGTCTAAAAATTACAAATAAAATACCATCATGTAGTAAATCTTTTTAGCTTTCTAATGAATATTTACAATCGAATTTATCTTATGTATAACCCCATATTAAAAATGATTTACTCATTAAACGTTGATTTTAACTATTTTAACCCTTCTTTAAATAAATTAATAATAAATGTCCTAATCTAATCCAAGTGGGCCTAAATGTTCATATTTTATTCCTAAGTTTGTTTTTGGTCGAATTACACTTGTCCAATAGTATTAGGACATGTGTTAGGGTAATATTGATATCATATTTACCCTTAGTTACCCTATTTACTATTAACCGCGGTAAAAATAGTAAAAAGTTACTATTCACCAAAAAATTATTTTCATCTCATTGAACCACATTTTATTCCTTGATATTAACCGTGTCTCTCGGATTTTTGAAATTCCATTCACAGAAGCGGTAAAATTAAGTTTTATGCAAAATTCAGTTTTTAACCTACCACTTAGTGGTTTCACTATTCATCAAAAATTGAAAGTTTTCAGAAAAATACCAAAATTTCACCCTAGGCTAATTTCGATATTCTGAGTCCGAAAATGAAGTCCATTTTGAAAAATAAAATTTATAAAATTTCAAAAAGTGGTTATTACTATTCATAACGACTAGTTTTAATAGCATATTGTTGTTTAGTGAAACTCGGTATTGCGTACGACGCAAGCTATCGAGGAAGGTTGCGATTGCGTGTAAAGCAAGCCAAGAAAGTGTTGTGTAGAAAAAGATTCCTTTGATGATTTATATAACATAAAAGTCTCGGGTGTTACATTCTACCCCCCTTAAAAAGAATTTCGCCCTCGAAATTCGTCACTTTGCAACAAACAAATGAGGATACTTCTCCCTCATCATATCCTCAAGCTCCCATGTAGCTTCTTCAAGTTGGTGGTTTCTCCATAAAACTTTCACCAAGCGAGTGGTCTTGTTTCGTAGGACTTTTTCGCTACGATCCAGAATCTCTATCGGCTGTTCTTCATAAGAAAGATCTTGCTCCAGCGGTACAACTTCTGAGCTGAGTACATGTGAAGGATCTGGTATGTACTTTCTCAGGAGAGATACATGGAACACATCGTGAACTTGAGAGAGATTCGGTGGAAGCGCCAATCGGTAAGCTACCTTCCCAACACGATCCAGTATTTCAAAAGGACCGATATATCTAGGGCTCAACTTCCCCTTCTTTCCAAATCTCATAACCCTCTTCCAGGGAGATATTCGTAAGAACACTTTATCACCCACTTCAAACTCTAGGTCTCTTCTTCGATTGTCGGCATAACTTTTCTGTCGACTCTGAGCTGCTCTTATGTGTTGTTGAATAGATCTGACCTTTTCTGCCATTTCATCAACGAGATCAGGTCCTAATAGCTTTCTTTCCCCAACTTCATCCCATCAAGTTGGAGTCCTGCATTTCTTTCCATAGAGAGCTTCATAAGGAGCCATTTGAATACTGGAGTGAAAGCTATTATTATAAGAAAATTCCACCAAAGGTAGGTGTTGATCCCAACCTCCTTTGAAATCCATAGAGCAAGCTCTCAATATATCTTCTAGGGTTTGAATTGTTCTCTCAGACTGACCGTCTGTCTGGGGATGATAAGCAGTGCTGAAACTCAACTCTGTATCCAGAGTATGCTGAAGACTTCGCCAGAACTTCGAGGTAAATCTCGGATCCCGATCAGATATAATAGAAAGTGGTACTCCATGCAATCTTACCACTTCCTTTACATATATCCTGGCAAGATGATCTAGAGAGAAATCCTCTCTAATAGCAATGAAGTGTGCAGACTTTGTAAGACGATCAACTATGACCCAGATAGCATTATTGCCTTTGGATGTTTTAGGAAGTCCTGTGACAAAGTCCATAGTGATGTTTTCCCATTTCCATTCGGGTATGGGTAATGGTTGTAACATCCCCTTAGACTTCTGTCTCTCAGCTTTAACTTGTTGACAAACCAAGCATCGAGAGACATATTCAGCAACATCTCTTTTCATGCCATCCCACCAGAAGTACTCTTTCAGGTCCCTATACATCTTCGTGCTTCCAGGATGAATAGAGAATGAAGAACTATGAGCCTCATCCAGAAGCTCTTTCTTTAATTCGGGGATGGGAGGAACACAAACCCGATTCCTGAACTTTATTATCCCATCACAATCAAGGTTGAATTCAGGAACATTTCTCACCTTCTTTTGTAACTCGACATCTTCTTTCTGTGCCTCTTTAATCTTCACATGTATAGATGGTTGAACATTCATTTGAGAAAGATAAGATTTTTCCCCTTCCATTATAATTCCAAGATCCATCCTTTGTAAATCCATAAATATTGGATCTTTTTTGATCCTCATCATGGATAAACTAGCATGGTCTTGTCGACTTAATGCATCTGCCACCTTGTTTGCTTTCCCAGGGTGGTAATGGATTGAGCAGTCATAATCCTTAATCAGCTCCAACCATCTTCTTTGACGCATATTCAACTCCTTTTGTGTGAAAATATACTTTAAACTTTTATGATCAGTATAAATATCACACCTTTCACCATAAAGGTAATGCCTCCAAATCTTTAATGCAAAGATTACCGCAGCCAACTCCAAATCATGTGTTGGGTAATTTTGCTCATGGATTTTCAACTGTCGTGAGGCATAAGCTATCACCATATCATTTTGCATAAGAACACACCCCAATCCCTTCTTGGATGCATCACTGTAGATCACAAACCTTTCTCCACTACAAGGCAGTGTGAGCATAGGTGCACTGGATAACCTTCTTTTCAACTCCTTGAAATTCTCTTCACATTCCTCTGTCCAGACAAACTTAACTCCTTTCCGAGTCAACTTGGTGAGTGGATTAGATAATCGTGAAAAATCTTTTACAAAACGTCGATAATATCCAGCCAAACCAAGAAAACTTCGGATCTCAGTTACTGTGGTTGGTCTCGACCATCTTTCGATAACCTCTGTTTTTGCTGGATCCACAGATATCCCCTATTTTGAGATTATATGACCCAAAAATGCAACTTTTTGAAGCCAAAATTCACACTTGGTAAATTTGGCATAAAGCTTCTCTTTTCTCAGGGTCTTCAATATAATTCTCAAGTGATCTTCATGTTCTTCCTTGCTCTTTGAATAGACAAGAATATCGTCTATAAAGACTACCACAAATTGATCAAGATAGTCTCTAAAGACTCTATTCATTAGATCCATGAAGATAGCAGGGGCATTAGTAAGACCAAATGGCATCACTATAAATTCATAGTGTCCATACCTTGTACGGAAAGCCGTCTTTGGTATATCCTCCCTTTTGACCCTTAATTGATGATACCCTGAACGAAGATCAATCTTGGAAAAGTATTGAGCTCCGCGTAGTTGGTCAAATAAGTCATCAATGCGTGGGAGAGGATATTTGTTCTTGATAGTGATCTTGTTAAGTTCTCGATAATCAATGCAGAGTCTCATTGATCCATCTTTCTTCTTAACAAATAGAACAGGTGCTCCCCAAGGTGACGCACTAGGGCGTATGAATCCCTTATCAAGATTCTCTTGGAGTTTCTTCTTCAATTCCTGCAACTCAATTGGGGCCATTCTATATGGTGTCTTTGAAATAGGCAAAGCACCCGGTACGAGTTCTATTGAAAACTCAACTTCACGATTTGGTGGAAGACCCGGCAATTCCTCCGGAAAGACATCATCAAACTCCCGTACAATGGGAATATTCTTAATCGTTAGTTTCTCACCAACCATTTGAGATAAATAACCTTCATTTAGTGGAATCAATACCCATAAGATGGAAGAAATTTCCACTGGAAGGTTATGTTCATCCTTGCATTGATAGACGATCGTAGATTGATCTGGAATATGAAATGTGACTTCCCTTCTTTGGCAATTGATATGAGCTCCATGTAGAGAAAGCCAATCCATGCCAAGAATCACATCAAATTCCACTAAAGGAAGGATCACAAGATTTGCAGGAAGCACTTTCCCACAAACTTCGATCGGAGAAGAATTATAAACTTCTGATGCGATTGATGTGCCATTAGGTGTTGTCACGGCTAACTCAACATCTAATTGTTGAGGTAATACGGTGATACCCTTAGAAAAGTCTTCAGAAATAAAAGAGTGGGTGGATCCAGAATCAAATAAAACATTTGCTACTTTAGAATGGATGGTAAGTGTACCTTTCACCACATCGTTATCGTACTCCACATCGCTGATAGAAATTGCATGTGACTTTCCTTTGTCTTTAGCCTTAAGATTTTGTTGACGTCGACCATCATCATCAACCCTTGGATTTGGGCATTGATTGGCATAATGCCCCATCTCCTTGCACTTGAAACATTGAAGTGTAGCAGGTTCATTCTGTGTATCCCTTCCTTTGTTTGCATCATTAGACATCTTCTTCCCATTATCACGGCATTCAAATGCCCGATGGCCTTCCTTTCCACATTTAAAACATTTACTTGTCCCTTTAAGACAACTCCCTCCATGTTTCTTTCCACACTTTGAGCATAAGGGAAAGTTCATCTTCTTTTCCGTGTGCTCTTTAGATTTTTCTTTGAATTCCATCTTCCTCTTCTTATCAAACCCATGTGACTGATGGGTTACTCCAATCTCCATCTCGACTTTGAGAGCACATCGAACGATTTCCTCGTAGCTATTGAAGTCCCTTATGGCTAACGCCCTTCGAAGACTTGGTTTTAAGCCACTAAAGAATCGATCGATCTTACTCTCAGGTTGGATAATAATACCAGAAGCGTACCTTGCAAGTCTTGTAAAATTTGCTTCATAGGTACTAACAGATTCATCATCCCTTTGCTTCAGTTCAAGGAACTCTTTCTCCATCTTTGTTCGGAGAATACGAGGGAAGTACTTATTGAAAAATAAGTTCTTGAACTCGTCCCATTCCATAGACTCAATTTCATCCCTTTGCCTCGTATTCTTAACAAGATTCCACCATTGATCCGCATCTCCTTCCAAACGATACACTGCTAGGATGACTTTATCATGCTCAGAACATTGAAGAACTGAAAATATCTTTTCAGTAGTACTAATCCATTATTCAGCAACTAATGGATCAGTAGACCCGCTGAAAGATGGTGGACGCTGCCTCATGAAGGATTCAACAGAATGTTTCTCCCTCCTTTGTTCGTTTGGAAATCCTGCATGATTCATAGCTTGAGAAAGTTGTGTGAGCATGGCTACAAGATTTTGCATTCCAGCTCCCATATCGTTTGGTTGCTCAGGGGGACAATCATTGCATTGCCCATCGCATTCCGCATTAACACGGTTCCTTCGGGTTCCAGCCATTGACTAAAACCAAGAAGAATAGTGTGAGCAACACTAATTATAATAGGAAACCACATAATTCAAGAATAAAATTTTCATGCTTATGGTCTTATCCTAGGTTATTCATGGCCATTTCTAAGATTGTGTTCTATGCTTAGACTTATTCTTAGGGTTCTTACTAAGGCTTTCACATCCTAGTTTCCAAAGGTTGACTATACCTTTCCTCTGATACCAACTATAACGACCCACACTTTACATACATTGTTAATACTTCAAAATTGAAGCACACTTATTACAACATATGACAAAACCACAAAGGACCGTATAGGTATAGTGTCTTTAGAAACTGGGAAACATAAACAACTGGTTCATAAATCTTCTACAGTGTCTCCCATTTATTTCATCATATCTAGGGTCCCTTTTAGCATATTCTACTTAATATCCATCTTCCTGACCTGGGGAAAAGAAAACATAAAAGGGTGAGCTCAAATGCTCAGCAAGGGCAAATAAAGGAAATAAAAATCATATCATATCTTTATGAAAATCAAAACCTGCAAAAGAGATCATAATATCTTAACATGGAATAAATCATAGAAGTGAAAATGAGATCCCCAAAATCATAACATAAAACTTGAAACTTTGTGGCATGCACACATAATCATGGAGATCATTTCTTGTTAGTCATGACTCATTGCCAAGACTATCTTAGTGGACAAAGTCCCTTTCTGAACCGAGTTCACTCCTCGTTTCAGTCCTGTATCACTGAACCGAAATAACCTTCCGTTCCAGCCATGTCTATCTCATGAGATATAAAATCTTTACCCAATGCATTGGAGGGAGATATAGGTCCCACCCATCTTATAATGAATCCTTTCTTATGTGTGCCACATAATCATACATCATCGCATAACACATGTAACAAAAATGGGATTCTTGAAACATCATGACATCATAAATCAATTCATATATGATAAAGGAATTCATAAACATAATTCCATCACAACATAGTCAAACCAATGTAAAAATATGGATAGAAACAGAACCCTTTATTATCTTAGATGGAAAATAATTTTGATAAAACACTTGAATTGAATTCTTGAGGAAAATATCCTTTCTTCTTCAAAAACATTTTTCCTTTCATAACATGTCATACAACTTTAAAATAAAAGAAGTTGATTAAAAATAAACTTGAAAACTTGTAAAGGAAGCTTCTTTGAAGTAATGTTTTAAAAATCCATTCATGCCGTATAAGTTAAAAAAACATTCTTCGTACTTTTGTCGGAAAAGTCAAAAAGTACCTCGTACGGAAAAACGACAAAAGATTCCTTTCATATTCTTTACTAAAAACTCACCTAAGGGTAAAATTCGATTTAAACTATTTCAAGTGGATGGAAACAATATTACATATTGAGGGAACATGGATGTGGATGATAAAATACACCCCAGTAAATACTTACGAATAAACAATCTCGGATAAAAATGAGATTGTGATATTTCCCTTACCTTAGGTCCGATTTGCTTTGTTCGTGTCCGAAGCTCCTGTATAATGGTTTAAATAATGTTATTGACTTATTCCAGAATCATACATATTGATATGAGATCATATATGTTCATATTATTAGCTTCTTGTTAGTAATATTTCATTGTTACTTGTTACTTGGGTCTTTATAACTTTTTGTTCTTATGCGTGTTTTGTCGAATAAATTCTTATTCTTATCTTTAGGTTATAGATAATTAATTTCCAGAATGGTATTAGTGTAGTATATACCATATTCATTCATTCAATTCCTTTATACAATCATTATGAAATGAAGATCATGTAGAACGAGTCGCATCACATCGTGGAGACGGTATTCCGTACGTACGCACGAGTGATGATATCGTTCCTATGATCGTGGAATTGTATTGGAGTATATATATATATTATTTCAGTATCAATATTACTTAATAATAATCATATATAGTTACTCATTACACCATTATACCCATCCTTGTAAGGTGATGGTGGAAAATAGATTACACCACGGCGTGGAGACGGTATTCCGTACGTACGCACGCGCGGTGATTTCATTTTTCCGTAGGATGGATAGAAGGTGAATTAGGGTTGTTTCATATTTATAATAACATATCAGTATGTAAGTAATACTGATGTTATTACTTTATCATGAAACAACTGAAGAAGAAGAAGTTGAAGAAGAAAGAAATTGAAAAGATCGGTAATGGATATTACCTCTTCTTTGGAACGCCTTTTTGAATCCTCCACTTAAGGAACTAAGATTGGTCTTTGAAGAAGACCAGGACCTCTAGGATTATTCTAGGGAAGTGGAGAAGGGAAAATGGCAGGGGTTGGCCGAGCTTGAGTGCTCAAATTGGTGTGAGGAGGAGGGGGAGGAGGTGCCCTTTTATAAGGGAGGAGAGGGGCACCTTAGGAATATCTCAAAATATTATTTTATATTAAAGTCAAAATCGGTTTATAATGGTTCCAAAGGGTCTTATTTCGAAGCTAAAGTGGGGATGGGTCGAAAGCCTATCAACCAATAGGATTTAGACAAGTTTAGGGTATTATTTTAACCTTATCAATTAGATTTAACTCTAAGTTAATTAATTTAACTTTTACCGTGTCTTTTTGTTTTCTTTCACTATATGGTTAATACACTTACTATAACATGCCAAACTAACCCCAAATTGTTTATTATTAATATATATATCCTTATCTAAGTCATTTGGCCGAACCTTAGATTTTTAGGAATAAAATAACAATTAATAATATAATATTTGATTTAAAAACTATTTTGTGTCAATTTTGACACTATTTGATATATGATTTTTGTGAAAGTCATAACAGAATTATATGTTCGAACCAAGTTGATTAAATCAACAATAATATATCATAGTAACCTAGAAAATTAGTGTAATTCATAAAAAGTCTTAAATTACATTTATTTTCGTATTTATATTATCAATTTTGTCAATATTTCATTAATAAGATAATTACTGCATCATCTTTGTGTCATAAATAAATTAAATTATTTGATGTCTAAAAATTACAAATAAAATACCATCATGTAGTAAATCTCTTTAGCTTTCTAATGAATATTTACAATCGAATTTATCTTATGTATAACCCCATATTAAAAATGATTTACTCATTAAACGTTGATTTTAACTATTTTAACCCTTCTTTAAATAAATTAATAATAAATGTCCTAATCTAATCCAAGTGGGCCTAAATGGTCATATTTTATTCCTAAGTTTGTTTTTGGTCGAATTACACTTGTCCAATAGTATTAGGACATGTGTTAGGGTAATATTGATATCATATTTACCCTTAGTTACCCTATTTACTATTAACCGCGGTAAAAATAGTAAAAAGTTACTATTCACCAAAAAATTATTTTCATCTCATTGAACCACATTTTAGTCCTTGATATTAACCGTGTCTCTCGGATTTTTGAAATTCCATTCACAGAAGCGGTAAAATTAAGTTTTATGCAAAATTCAGTTTTTAACCTACCACTTAGTGGCTTCACTATTCATCAAAAATTGAAAGTTTTCAGAAAAATACCAAAATTTCACCCTAGGCTAATTTCGATATTCTGAGTCCGAAAATGAAGTCCATTTTGAAAAATAAAATTTATCAAATTTCAAAAAGTGGTTATTACTATTCATAACGACTAGTTTTAATAGCATATTGTTGTTTAGTGAAACTCGGTATTGCGTACGACGCAAGCTATCGAGGAAGGTTGCAATTGCGTGTAAAGCAAGCCAAGCAAGTGTTGTGTAGAAAAAGATTCCTTTGATGATTTATATAACATAAAAGTCTCGGGTGTTACAGCATTGATGATTTTCTCTTAGTTATTTTGTGGTTAAAATCTTGAATGTCCCTCTCTAATATATAAATAATGTGGTAGGTTAGTAAAGGAATAAAAATAGATATGATATGATATAATATATGATCACAAGACATATCTACTATTCTCAAACACTTGTAGAGTTCCAAAACCAATACACATTCTCAAAAACTAAGATTCTTAGTGAAAGGATATGTACGTGGATATGTCAATTTCGGAATTGGAAATACCTCCATTGAATTGAAATACATGGACCTAATTTTTTTTTTGTGAATGTATGTTATGGTTATTATTCATCTTTTCCACTTGAGTTAGCACTATACTCAACCATTTCTCAACCGAGTGAAATATTTAGGGACACAATAGGTGAAAAAGAATCCTCAGTATCCTATAATATATGAGGAAAAAATCAGTGGTAACATAAATAGAAGTAATGAAAAGTAAGAATGAGGAAGGATGTTACCTCTTCACTGGATGATCTTTAACCAGTCTTCCACTTGTCAGAGGTATTTCCTGCCTCTAATACATCTTCATCATTATTATTATATATTTCATCATCATTTCCTAAATTTAGATCCATTAGTAGGAGTGTTTAAGGGGAATAAAATACAAGAACATTGAGTGTGAGAATTAGGGACTCAGATTTATTAATGAAAGCTTCATCCACAATAGTCTGGTCCTCATAAGTAATTATGGAGAATTTTATTTTTTAGAAAACTATTATCAAAAGGATATCCTTCACCAATTGAGCATCCCAAATTTTCATCATGGATAAAGTACTCCTAAAAAACTAATAATTACACAAAATTGGAAACTAAGTGTTATTGGGGATGATTGATGGAGGAACCCGTTTACTCAAGGTAGAAAAAGGTATTAATACAATAACCACTTTCTAGGTATTTAACATCTCAAAAGTTTTCTCTGTGTGGGCCTCTTATGTTCTTTCCTTGCCTCAAATGTATGCTTCTATTTATCTCTACCTTTAGTTGATGGTGGACCTTTGACTTGGTCGAGTAAGTCCACAAAAATCACACTAGTGTATGATCTAATCAAGTTTTGGGCATAGTTGGTGAATAACCTGACATTAAACAAATTTATAGGAAATGATACTGTTGAATTCATGTCTTCCCCAATGAACATAAACTAGAACTGATAGGTGACCCAAGAAATTTTGCCACACCCTTTGATTTTTTGAATTTTTTTGATTAGATAAATTTTTTTTTATATTTTTTATTAAAGAAAACACCATGTTTAGCTTTCATTACATGTAACATTGAGTGTAGCCTGCATCATGTTTAAATGAAACGTGATAAACTATTAAAATATAATTATTTAATATTATAATTATCACTTAGATATTAGAATTGTGGTTATTAATAGGAATAAATACACTATAAAAATATTTTTCTTAGAAATGTATATAAAATAATATCTTTGATGACCAATTATTTAGAAATGAAAATAATAACTATTTGAAAATAAAAGAATAATTTTTCTAAAAAACTATTTTAATGAAAAAAATGTGTTTTAACTCAAAAAATAAAAATAATAATTTTTGGTGAATAATTTTAATGAATTTTAATTTATTTTATATTAAATCAAAGATTAAGAATACATCTGATGTGTTTTCAAGATTAGAGATAAGAAAAAAATCAAATTTTACGGTTAAAAAAACATTTTTATAAAAAATAATTGTGTTGCCTTTGTAGAATTATTTTAAAATTAATTTTTACTCTTTTAAAAATTATATATTAAAATATTATATTCACTTTTTATATAATCTTGTTGAAATTATCTTAGTTTTATTTTTTGATAATTTTATGAGAAGATAAATATTTGATGAATAGTAAAAAATACTGGTTTTAATAAAGAATTTTCATTTATTATAAATCATTTAAATACTTCCAAATGTTTTTATATTGTTTTAGAATTGAAATTATTTTAATTATATATTTATTTATCCAATTTATGTGACTGGAATAAATTTCATATTGAATTTTCATATAGAAAATTTCTATGGTTTTGGCCATTTTCTCTTTGGAAAGCTACTTCTTCATAACATCTATGGGGTTAATTTAAAATTTAAAATTCCCATATCTATGAGAGGAATGTGGAAAAATTGATTTCATATTTGGAATCAGAATGATTTATATTATCTAATAATTTTATCTAATTTTTTTACTATAATCATTATTCAAAACAGTAAAAAATAATTATCATGGTTAAGGTGAAAATGGGTTTACTGAGGGTTAATCTAAGATGATAAGGGTTAAAATGACCAAGAAACTTGTCCAAAACCCATTGGATGGACATATTTATACCTTATAACCTATAAGGTTCTATTATTAAACCATTATTATATATAAAACTAATTATCACCCATATACTATGATGTTATTATGATAATTTCATAACCTAAATCCTTCTCCTCTTCCATCAAATGGGTTACGAAATCATCATTCGTGTGTAAGGTAGACCACCGCAGTACGAACCAATGGTATTAATTTTCTATAAAAACCTCTCTTAGATGAATATAATGATGGATTTAATTTTTAAATATTATATTTTTTAAATTATTATAATAATTGAATTATAGTCCAAATCTAAATCATTACTTCCAAAGCCGTTGGAAAATAATAATGTCACTCATGTGTAAGTTAGACTAAATCCTCATGAACTGATGTGTTATGTATTTTATTTACAATTTAATTGTATGGTAATAAGGATATATTAAATATATATTTGGTATAGGTAATATATTTAAAATTCATTAATTTTGATACCACATATACTTCCTTGCTTTCCATTTTGTGGGAATATGCTAAAGACACTCATGTGTATAGTGGAATACCGCCTCATGAAGCAACGTGAGTTGCTCTTAAAATACACTTTACACAGAATGTAATGAAGATAGGTTTACATAAAAATGTGTGATATATATATATGGAATATTGTTTTAATGGTAATATCTTGTTTACCTTTATTTCATTCAATCCGTCGAGAAAATGGAAATAGTGTCCACACACATGTACGACCAACCATCTTTATCAACACTGTATTTTATTTTCTATCTATAAATTTTATGGATTAATACAAAAAAATATACAATTAATATCTATGATATTTATATAATTTTTAATATTCTCTATATTATGGAATCGTTATCAAAGCAAGAGGACTGAAAAATAACAAGTCATAACACACACGGAAAACAGAGATGTTATTTTTTGAAATGTGATTTAAACAAGGAATTGTAAATTAAAGGGTAATAAATGGTCATAATAAGACAATATATGGTATGAAAAATATAATATGGTTCTTTTATATTCTTATAATAAATATATATATTTTATAATGTAGGTTTGAACATGTATGAAAGAATTCAAGACATAGGGTAAGAGATTTTTGTCTCACAATTTATTTCTCTGAGACACATGCCATATTCAACACCAATTTATTTATTGTGGTGTATATATATCCAAAGAATTTATATTTTAAATGAATTTACTAAAAATTATTAAGATTTTCATAACTATTATAGGATATATAATTCAAGGTGATTATGATTCGAATGTTTCTAAATTGGTAAGGTATTTTTGTTTCAGTTTTCCTTTATTGAGATATGTGTTAGGGCATAAACCTATATTATTTTATATGGTGTTTATAAAAACCCATTGAAATTAAATATTGTGAATTTATTAATTATCATGATATTTTTTTCATTTATTTTTATTCTTTTATGGGGATTATGATTCAATGATACCAAAGTGGTAATGGTTTTCTGATACAATATCATTATTTATTGGGATTCAATATTAATATATTTCTAATGATGAAATATAATGTTACATATCTCAAGAAACTCATTAATTTTATTATCATCATGTTATGTCATGAGAATACAAGTTTTCTCTTCATTTTCCTCTCTCTATGTACTAAAGAGTTGAAAATAATATTTTAACAAACTTTTCATTATTTCTATCTGTAGTCAACAAACTTTTATCCTCTAAAACCATGTTTTCTAAAAAAATTGAACATGTTTTTCGAATTATCTAAATTGTTTATTAATTTTTTTACTAAATTTGACTATTTAAAAATGTTTTTGAATTAATCTTCTAATCGTTTCCCAATAAAGTCCCATTTGTATTTTACCAAAAATATGAAAGGAATATTTTTTAAAAGTGTATTCCATGAATAGAGTTTTACACAATCATGAAAATTAATTGCTTTAAATTTTAATTTATAATTTTAAAAGTTTTTTTTTCAAAGAAATTAATTTACAAAAAAATTTATTATTTTTTTAGTTAAAAAAAGTTATTTTTAAAATTAAAAGGTTATTTTCCTCATACGATGTTTTAAATTTTTTTTGAATCTTCCATTATATGTTTCCAAGGTTATTTTTAAAGAAAATTATTTTGAAAATGTTTTTTGTTTTCAAAATTGTTTTTCATAGTGGAAAGGATATTTTTTTCAAGAAATGTTCTTTGTGATTTTTGAGAATCATTTTCCATCTAATATTGCATCATATAATGTTACTTACTGGGGGTATGATCAAAGGATACAATTATTAATATTTATCTAGATGGTTTATTTTTATGATAACATGTTGTTTTTGAAACACATTTATATTCCAGGGGTTATACCATGATAAAATGATAATGAGACCCTCTTATTTTCCTCAGGTTATTCTTTTATAAAATTATAAAATTATTATGAAACCTACTTATTTCCCATAGGTTATATTATGATGAAATTTTTATAAGCCTAATTAACTCCATGGGTTTTGAAATGATGAATGTTTTATGATCTTATTGAACACATATGTATGATTTTAATTACTTGATGGTGGTTATGTTATAACCATGGATGGTGGTTAGGTTATATCCAATATGGGTGGTTCCTATATCTACCTCAGATGAATTAGGTAAATATTGATATATAATGAGATAAATAGGATTGAAATGGGGAGTGAAACAAGTTTAGTAAAACACTTTTTCCACTATGATATTTATAGGAGTGAACATAAAATACTACGATGGTTTGGGGAGTGAACCCATTCATCTATGGTAGTGTCAATAATTATCCATGTATTAATAACGAAATGATTTGATATTCTTTTATGTATACAATAATATCATGTATTATTCCATTTCTATTATTTTATTTCTCATGTTGTTTGATTCCCTTATGTTCATATCTTAGGTATTGTAACTCTTTATTTCATGAATAAATATTATGATCTCTAATAAATAGGATATGATTATCAAATGGTATTCTCATTTTCTCATACCCTTCTACTTATGTTATGTTTACATATCTCCCTTGATTTCCTTTATTGTGCATTTGATCTAACCCATTATTATGTTTATTTTCCCCAGTTCATGAACAAATTTATTACATGCCATTATTCTAATAAGCATGCTAGTTATAAATAACATAGTAGGAAATGATGTAGTAATCCTATACAATAATTTTTTATGTTTCCAATTTACCAAAGTCAATATATCTTTATGTTCCTTAAGATTGTGTTTGTTCATTGTAATGAATGTTCAAAGAAAATGATGTAATATCTATGTATGAAAATATTGATTTATTATAGTTGGTATTAGAGGATAGATTCAGTTAAGCTTTGTAAGATGGTATGAGAAAAAATAAGTGAGATTCCTAAGTATAAGTATAAGACTGAGTCAATGTATATGAAATTATCCTATAATTTTATAAAACATTATATAAAGTGGTTTACAACAAATTGAATCCTAGTACATGTACTACAATTGATTTGGCTCTATAATTGAGTTACCTAGGGGTAATAAACTCTGAAAATGGTATATTGAGATGGACTCGATCATCACCCGATGCATGAAAATAGCCTTTACTGCACACATGGTTTGGCATCCCCATGGGATATTTTTTGGAAATTTACAAACTATTTATGACCCATGAGGAAGGATTTAAATAGATTATGACTATGAATTACCTGGGTAAACCTAAGGTGTCATAGATTAAAAATAATGTGTCATGATTCAGACATCCTATAAGTAATTTTTCTTGATTATGTGGTTTACCAAAATGAATATTGTTACTCAAACTATGATTTTTGGTTCTAGTGAATAGGGAGAACCATATGGAACTAGATTAACATTGAATGAGATAGACAATGTGTTGACAATAAAACAAAGGGGATGGTGACTAGATGGAAGGATATTGTGATTATACCTAATAAGTTATCATGATATAAGATTATCAACATGAACCTTAATGAAATCTTAGACTCACCAATGAATTGAATGATAAAGTTATTGTCACGACCCGACCCAACGGGGCTCGAGCCGCGACTCCCCAAGCCCGCCTCCAATAGGCCAGGGGCTGGCGACTAGCGCTGAGTAGGCTATCACACACATGGGAGGCATTAGCCTAAGGTACCTATACACACGCACCCACAAACACCTCCATGCAACAGTGCAGAGATATAGAAACTGAAAAGTAAAAGCATGCAAACACTATCCCACAACCAGAGTACACCAGATGTACAAAAGGCAAAACAGGGCCCACCAAAAGAAAACTACAAAAGCGTATCCAAAATGCTCTGAAGAAGGGAAACGCTGCCACAAACACCCGCCAAAAAGCTCCCTCGGCACACCTCCGGTAAACACCCCGGTCAACACGCTCACTAAGCTCCGCCTGCTCCGGGTCCTCCTGGGACTCCGTCGAAGGGCATGTGGTCTGCACAAGACACAAACATGTGCGGGCAAAGCCCGTGCAGTGGGGAGTATAAACATACTCAGTAGGCACCCCAAAAACCCAAAACCCAAGAGAGAAACTGAAAGACAACAGTCCGCTCAACCCAGCCAGAGGGAACCCAGACGAGAGAGAAACTCCATCTCGTGACCATCCTCGGCAAAACACAACAAGTCAGCTCAGCTCAGCTTAGGTGTATGCCCATACATACACCTTGAACAAACCAGATATACTCAGCTCACGCCACAAAGCCACAAGAGGTACCGACCTCATCACCAGCAAGTTCCCCAACCAGGAGAGTACACCCCATGATCACTGTCATACCAGATGACACTCATCCAAGAGATACACTCCACCGGGTCCCAAACAAACATCTCAGACGCTCACCTGAGAGATCACGCTCGTCGGATATCATCACTGAGGAAACATCGCGGAAAAACATAACCACTGAACTCCTCGGATAGGGGATCGCCACTAGGGTCCTCTAGGGGATACCAAGACCCACTCCGGTATTCATAGCTCACAGATAGGGGATCACTCCCAGGGTCCGCTGGGGGATACCACGACCCGATCTGGCATACGTAGTTCTCACAGATAGGGGATCACACCCAGGATCCGCTGGGGGATACCATAACCCGATCTGGCGCTCGACAGAAACTCAACAATCAGATAGAGGATCATCATCCATATAAAGATGGTCACGACGATACCGGAACCCTATCTGGTATAACTCGTGATGTAGGGGATCGAACCGATGATGCCGCAACCCTACCGAAACCACGCGCTGAGTAGGGGATCGCATAACCGACGATACCACAACCCTACTATAAACATCATGCTGAGTAGGGGATCGTAAACCAGGCAATGCCACAACCCTACTGTGCACGACCCACTGCATAGGGGATCATATTCCTGATAATGCCACAAACCCTACGGGGTTAACCTGCTAGATAGGGGATCGCCGCCCGTAAATAAGCAGTCACAGCGATACCAAGAACCTGATCTAGGGTAAACATGCTAGAGGATCCACTCCGGGCCCACCGGAGGGATACCACAACTCTAACAGTTTAAACATCCCATCGAGAGGATCACAAACCCATACGAAGGTTGTGATACCACACGAACCCTCGTAGGAACAAACCAAGGGAGAACCCTCAACCACTGCTGGTCCAAACATCGCTAACCCGAGCGACCCGCCACAACGCCACACTGCGCACCTCTGAAGCCAAAACCGAGGTCACCATCACGTTCCACGTGGAAAAACACGCAGGATAGGCTGTTTACTCGCCCGAAACGGAGCACCGGTGAAAAAGGCACTATTCACCGTAGCGAGCTCCTGCGGGGCCCAAAAAATGATCCCGAAACCCATCGAGTGGATCACACCACGACGATCCCCTCAGAAAAACAAGCGGAATCGACTACTCGCTCGTCCAAAACGGACACCCGGTGAAAAAGGTACTATTCACCGAAGGCCAGCTCGGGTGGGGCCCATGCCAGATTCGGAAACTCATCGAACAGATCGCACCATTGCGATCCTCTTAGAAAAACACACAGGATCGACTATTCATCCACCAAAATCGGACTCTTGGTGCAAAAACTGCGTTTCTCCGCAAAAGCCAAAACCCGGCCTCGTGGGGCCCACACCCCGTTCACAGACCCAACACCCGGAAACCATCTCAAAAAGTCCGTCGTACCATCAGGGTCTCAACGCCACTGACGACACATCAATCGGACGCTCCGGGTAGAAGTTACAACGGCCCGAAGTCGTAAAATAATAAAATAATATTATTTTATACGACGTTTCTAACTCCCGGGCCACGATCCCGAACCTTTAAACCCTCAAAACCCCACCGGAGGGTTCGGCTCGTCGTCAGGGTCGCGTCTCCGCAAACGGCACGCGAATCTGACTCCCATAGTGCAAGATACGGGGGTTTAAAGACCCCCGTATGCGAAAAGAGGTCGGACCGGCCCCGACCGGCCTGGACCGGCCGCCGCCTCCGGCCCACCCCGGCCGGTGGTCCTCCGCCACGCGCCACCGCGGCTCCGCCGTGTGCCGCCGCGCTGGGCGGCCGGCCGCCGCGGGCCGCCGGGCTCCGTTGGCGCGCCGGTGCCGCGCCGGCGGACCTTCCGCGGACCGCGGGGGGCACCCCGGTGGTCCGTTTTGCGATCCGGAGGCGTCTACACGACCCTCGGGACCCGATCTACACTGATACGACTTCAATTTGCAGAAAAACGCAGCAAAAATGGGATCGGGGGTTAAAACTCAAATCCGCCTACCTCGCGGGCGAAACGCCGACGTTCTGCCTCAGATCTGCGCTCCCGAGCTTCCGCTGCGCGCTCCTGGAACGTCCGCCGTCGAATTCTGAGCTCGTGGGTGCTTCGTTTGCTCGATTCAGCGGAGTGGCGGTGAAGAATGACGAAGAACGCCGAGAGGAACAGTAAAGGGGGGGGGGTGCTGATATTTATATCAGCCGCCCGCCGGCGCCAAACCCGCCTCGGACCCGACGCCAGATGCGAACAAAAGTAAGGTCACCCCTAGGGTAAACGCATCGTTCTGAACGCAACGACGATCTCTGATTTTCCATCCGAGACTCCGTTCAGAAGTTATTCGAGCCGACGCTCGCACACTAACTTGCACTTATTTACGAAAACGCCCCTGGTGGTGTTTCTCACCGTAGGCCCGCGCCCGCAAAGTTTACACCCCGCCTAGGGTAAACGGCACGTTCCGGACGCAACCGTGCCCTTAGATTCAAGTTCTGAGCTACCGTTTAGGAGATGTCACACCCCTGCCATGTGCATAGTATAATAATCGTTAATATTTTTATAAAAATTAATTCTGGGCACACCGGGCCTCAGAATCGCACGCCGTCTTCGCGCCTAGCTCTAGAATTATTTGTATGAATATTCCAAAGTCTGACAGGGCCAAAAACCAGAGTCTCTACATCCTCCCCTCCTTAGAATTTTTCGTCCCCGAAAAGCTCTAAGCACAAGGAAAGTGACTGGACTCCCAACTGGGTCTCACACACCAGCGAGCTCACCAACAAACACCCACACAGGGTCTTACCAACGCCCTGAACAAAACTCGAGCAAGCAACAAAAAGGAAAGAGTACCGCTAAACAGTGTCTAACAACCTACTGCAGTATTTAGAAAAGACACAAGGCGTACCTCTATCCATCCGCGGTGCCTCTGGGTCGACTGCCTCCAGGGCATGCAGCTGTCCCCGCCCTCGGCCACCAGCTACCTGAGCTTGGCGTGGACCACCTGGGGGTGGGGGTGGTGGCAACTGGTACTGCCTAGCACCGCCTCCCGCTGCACCAGCTCCGCCGCCACGTCCGTCGCCCTGCGGACCTCCTTGCTCGAGACGCTACCTCTGCCAAGGCGGTCCATCGACCGGATCCCTCTCAGCAGCACGTCGGGTCGTAAAATATCGAGCAAGATGTCCCCGACCATCGCAAGCGTAACACCGCCTCTCCTGCGGCTGACAAAAACTGGCCTGCGAGCCCTGTGAGCCCTGAGGCTCAGATCCTCCATCCTGGGGTCGCCTCCTGAAACGTCGGCCACGTCCTGACCCCTGAGTCTGTCGTCGGCTACCAGATGCTGATCCAACCGATGAAGTTTCAGCTCTCGAGTGCCCAACACTAACAGGGGGAAACTGCTCAGCCAGGAAACTTTCCACCACCAACGCTCGCTCCAGCACTCCAGCATAGGTGGGCAGGCACAAGGAAACCACACCTGCTCGGATGTCCCTGCGTAAGCCCTGCTCGAAGGTGCGAGCCCTGAAGAACGGGTCTCGAACCATATCCAGGGAGTAGCGCGACAGGTCTGTAAACCTTGTTGAGTACTCTGATACGGTCATGCTCTCCTGTCGAAGCTGCAGAAGCTCCTGGATCCGCACTGACCTCAGTGTCACCGGATAGAACTCTTCCCTGAAGAGCTGCTCAAAATCTGCCCACGTGAGCATCTCCTCGTCATGGGACTGCGTCACCAAACTCCACCATCGCTCGGAAGAACCTTGCAGAAGGCTCGCCGCTAGGACCACCATCTGATCTGGAGGTGTCCTCACTAGGCGGAAAACTCGGGTGACTGCCTCAAGCCAGTCATCAGCTGCCTGGGGGTCTGGATCACCCCGGAACCTCAGAGGTCGCTGCCTCTGGAACTCGTGCAGCGCACTCAGCCTGCGCGCAACCTCGTCCTGCACCGCCGGCACAATCAGCTGCTCGACAGGTGGTGGCTCAACCGGTAGACCACCTGGAGGTGCAACCTCAGAGCCTCCGCCCTGCTCCACAGCCTCTACACGGGGTGGGTCGTCAGCACAATCCTGCTGCGGAACCCTCGCTGGCTGTCGTCGTGGAGGAATCCTGAAAAACATTCAAGACGCACCACAGTCAAAAAGTATATCTAGAGAGCTGACTCAAGAAGGACAAGGAAAACCCAAAAACCCAGTCCTATAAGATGCATGTACCATTATGTCCCTGCGAATAGTGTACGAATGTCCCGTGACGAAAGGCAGGTTATCAGAGTCCTGGTGTATGGATACGTCAGCCGCCGCACCAACACTGGAGTCCCTGGCCTGAAAACCGAACTCGTAATATCCTAACACTACCGCTATGCAACCCAAACCAAACTCACAGCTAGACCAGCTACGCTATGAGATCCCAAAGGTGGAACCTCCTCTGATACCACTCTGTCATGACCCGACCCAACGGGGCTCGAGCCGTGACTCCCCAAGCCCGCCTCCAATAGGCCAGGGGCTGGCGACTAGCGTCGAGTAGGCTATCACACACATGGGAGGCATTAGCCTAAGGTACCTGTACATACGCACCCACAAACACCTCCATGCAACAGTGCAGAGATATAGAAACTGAAAAGTAAAAGCATGCAAACACTATCCCACAACCAGAGTACATCAGAAGTACTAAAGGCAAAACATGGCCCACCAAAAGAAAACTACAAAAGCGTATCCAACCTGATCTGAAGAAGGGAAACGCTGCCACAAACACCCGCCAGAAATATCCCTCGGCACACCTCCGGTAAACACCCCGGTCAACACGCTCACTAAGCTCCGCCTGCTCCGGGTCCTCCTGGGACTCCGTCGAAGGGCATGTGGTCTGCACAAGACACAAAAATGTGCGGGCAAAGCCCGTGCAGGGGTGAGTATAAACATACTCAGTAGGCACCCCAAAAACCCAAAACCCAAGGGAGCAACTGAAAGACAACAGTCCGCTCAACCCAGCCAGAGGGAACCCAGACGAGAGAGAAACTTCATCTCGTGACCATCCTCGGCTAAACACAACAAGTCAGCTCAGCGCAGCTCAGGTGTATGCCCATACATACACCTTGAACAAACCAGATATACTCAGCTCATGCCACAAAGCCACAAGAGGTACCGACCTCATCACCAGCAAGTTCCCCAACAAGGAGAGTACACCCCATGATCACTGTCATACCAGATGACACTCATCCGAGAGATACACTCCATCGGGTCCCAAACAAATATCTCAGACGCTCACCCGAGAGATCACGATCGTCGGATAACATCACTGAGGAAACATCGCGGAAACACATGACCACCAAACTCCTCGGATAGGGGATCACCACTAGGGTCCGCTAGGGGATACCAAGACCCACTCCGGTATTCGTCGCTCACAGATAGGGGATCACTCCCAGGGTTCGCTGGGGGATACCATGACTCGATCTGGCATACGTAGTTCTCACAGATAGGGGATCACACCCAGGATCCGCTAGGGGATACCATAACCCGATCTGGTGCTCGAAAGAAACTCAACAATCAGATAGAGGACCATCGTCCATATAAAGATGGTCACGACGATACCGGAACCCTATCTGATATAACTCGTGTGATGTAGGGGATCGAACAGACGATGCTGCAACCCTACCGAAACCACGCACTGAGTAGGGGATCGCATAACCAACGATACCGCAACCCTACTATAAACATCATGCTGAGTAGGGGATCGTAAACCCGACGATGCCACAACCCTACTGTGCACGACCCACTGCGTAGGGGATCATATTCCTGATGATGCCACAAACCCTACGGGGTTAACCTGCTAGATAGGGGATCACCGCCCGTAAATAAGCGGTCAAAGAGATACCAAGAACCCGATCTAGGGTAAAGATGCTAGAGGATCCACTCCGGGCCCACCGGAGGGATACCACAACTCTAACAGTTTAAACATCCCATCAAGAGGATCGCAAACCCATACGAAGGTTGTGATACCACACGAACCCTCGTAGGAACGAACCAAGGGAGAACCCTCAACCACTGCTGGTCCAAACGTCGCTAACCCAAGAGACCCGCCACAACGCCACACTGCGCACCTCCAAAGCAAAAACCGAGGTCACCATCACGTTCCACGTGGAAAAACACGCAGGATAGGCTGTTTACTCACCCAAAACGGAGCATCGGTGAAAAAATCACTATTCACCGTAGCTAGCTCATGCGGGGCCCACACAACGATCCTGAAACCCATCGAGCGGATCACACCACGGCAATCCCCTCAGAAAAACAAGCGGAATCGGCTACTTGCTCGTCCAAAACGGACACCCGGTGAAAAAGGTACTATTCACCGAAGGCCAGCTCGGGTGGGGCCCACGCCGGATTCCGAAACTCATCGAACGGATCGCACCATTGCGATCCTCTCGGAGAAACACACAGGATCAACTATTCATCTGCCAAAATCGGACTCCTGGTGCAAAAGCTGCGTTTCTCCGCAAACGCCAAAACCCGGCCTCGTGGGGCCCGCACCCTGTTCACAAACCCAACACCCGGAAACCATCTCAAAAAGTTGGTCGTACCATCAGGGTCTCAACGCCACTGACGACACGTCAATCGGACGCTCCAGGTAGAAGTTACAACGGCCCGAAGTCGTAAAATAATAAAATAATATTATTTTATATGACGTTTCTAACTCCCGGGCCACGATCCCGAACCTTTAAACCCTCAAACCCACACCGGAGGGTTCAGATCGTCGTCAGGGTCGCGTCGCCGCAAACGGCACGCGAATCCGACTCCCATAGTGCAAGATACAGGGGTTTAAAGACCCCCGTATGCGAAAAGAGGCCGGACCGGCCGCCGCCGCCGGCCCGCCCCGGCCGGCGGCCCTCCGCCGCGCGCCGCCGCGGCTCCGCCGGTGCCGGCGCCGGCGGACCTTCCGCGAACCCCAGGGGGCACCCCGTTGGTCCATTTTGCGATCCGGAGGCGTCTACACAACCCTCGGGACCCGATCTACACTGCTACGACTTCAATTTGCAGAAAAACGCAGCAAAAACAGGATCGGGGGTTAAAACTCAAATCCGCCTACCTCGCGGGCAAAACGCCGACGTTCTGCCTCAGATCTGCGCTCCCGAGCTTCCGCTGCGCGCTCCTGGAACGTCCGCCGTCAAATTCTGAGCTCGTGGGCGCTTCGTTTGCTCGATTCGGCGGAGTGGCGGCGAAGAACGATGAAGAACGCCGAGAGGAATGGTAAAAGGGGGAGGGGGGGGGGGGGGGCGCTGATATTTATATCAGCCGCCCGCCGGTGCCAAACCCGCCTCGGACCCGACGCCCGATGCGAACAAAAGTAAGGTCACCCCTAGGGTAAACGCGTCATTCTGAACGCAACGACGATCTAAGATTTTCCATCCGAGACTCTGTTCAGAAGTTATTCGATCCGACGCTCGCACACTAACTTGCACTTATTTACGAAAACGCCCCTGGTGGCGTTTCTCACCGCAGGCTCGCGCCCGCAAGGTTTACACCCTTCCTAGGGTAAATGGCACGTTCCGGACGCAACCGTGCCCTCAGATTCCAGTTCTGAGCTACCGTTTAGGAGATATCACACCCCCTCCACGTGTATAGTATAAAAATTATTAATATTTTTATAAAAATTAATTCCGGGCACACCGGGCCCCAGAATCGCACGCCGTCTTCGCGCCTAGATCTGGAATTATTCGTAGAAATATTACAAAGTCTGACAGGGCCAAAAATCAGAGTCTCTATAGTTATGTTAGTTTTTGGGTGGTTGAGATCATGGAAGAACTTATATTTAGTCTCATATATATTGAGAATGCATGAAGAAGCAGTCCAGGGAATGTCTTAAAGGAACAAAAAGATGTATTATTTTTGGAGAAGAATGGAATAGAGTAAGTGATTATTATGGAAAAAATAAAAATTTTAGTTAAGAAAATTGATGGGAATAATGGTTTCCATAAGGAATCATCAATGGTCGAAAGTTATAAATGTGGAAAGTATGGTAATTATAATAATATATTCCCTAGGGGAAATGCTCTTGAATAGTATTATCAAGGTGGTATGAGTAATGGTTTTACTGCTAGTGATAAATATAAAATAAATGATATATGAAAAGAAAGAGGTAATAAATATTAAGATGATGAATCCTAGTAAATATTATAAGAATAATGTAGAATTATTAAAGAGTTTATGTATTGTAATTAATGAATTTTGAAATATATGTGGATAGTTAAGTATAATGTTTTAGTTATGGATTTTCAAGATTATGTGGAATGGTACTGATGACATGGATAACTAATTTAATGGAAAGGTTATATTTTATGTCAAACACATTATTATGTAATGGTAACCCTTAATATATTCATAATGTTGAGAAAATGGTGTTTAGTTTGAATAACAAGATGATTTATATTACTAATGTAAATTGGATAGTACTGATGACCATTGAACTGATAAATGATTTTTTGAAAAAGTGGTTTATTCTATCATGGATAGAGTTTACAAAATTATTGAATCTGTGGAATATATCCAATAATTAGTGATTTTATTCAATTAATGAGGAAGAATTCATTTTTTATTAATTTTTTATGGTAATTTTCGTTATTTCAAATATTCATGGGAATATGTGACCAAGGTATTCACATATTTGGAATGTGTGCAAAAAAGATATTTAATGATATTTGGAGGATTAATGTTATGATGGTTTTTAAAAAATACTTGTAAAATTCTTTGTAAATTATGAATTTTGGAATGGTTATAAGGTTAACAACTTATTTAATGGTTTATGTTGTTCTTTTGATGAAGTTTTAGAAATTAATTTATTACTTCACCGTATGAAGATGTTTGCACATTAGATAACTTGTGCTAACAAATTTCTTATGATGATAACTAGAGATAAAAAGAAATGAATTGTCATTATATTATTGGTCTTTTTATTTATTAATGCTTCAGGAATATAAAATTCATTGTTATTTCAGGGAGTAAGATATGAAGTGAAAATTTGTCAAATAAAAACCAAAGAATGGGATGTTCTTATAAAATTGAATGAAATTGAGTAATTATATATTCTCATAAAAAAATTCCCAACTTTTTCATTACACAAAACACCATCTTTTTAATTTATTAAACACAACACTAATTATATCTTATGTCGAGTTTATAGAAAAAATGACATAATATTGAAAAATTATTATTTAATATGGTAGTTGTCACTCAATTGTTGGAATAGATGCTATGAATATGATTAAATAAATTATTAAAATATATTGGTCAAAAATTTATATAAAATGATTTATTTGATTACCAAATATTTATAAATTAAAATAAAATCTATTTGAGAATAATGGAAATCTTTTTCTGGAAAACTATTTCATGTACAAAAATGTGTTTTACCTCAGTAAATTAAAAAAATCACTTTTGGGGAATTATTTTAATGAAAATTTTAAATTATATATTAAATAAAGTTATTATCATTCATATTATGTGTTTTCTAGAAAATAGATAAGAATAAAAAAAATTTATGCATATAAAATATATTTTTCTAAAAAGAAGGATTGTAGCCTTTTACACACTTATTTTAAAATTAATTTTTTCCAATTTAAGAAAATTTATATGAAAAACATAAATTCTTCTTTCAGATAATAATTTCCAAAAATATATTAGGGTTAATTTTTTATAATTTTCTAAGAGGATAAATTTTTTGATGAATAAGGGAAAATAATTATTTTTTAAGAATTGACATTTATTTTAAATAATTTAAAAAATCAAAAAAATAATAATTTTTTAAAAGTAAAATTAATCAAATAATATACCTATTAATCTAATTTAGGTTATTGGAATTAATTTCATATTTAATTTTTATATAAAATCTTTCTAAACATTTGAACATTTTCTCTTTGGAAAACCGCTCTCTTATCGCATATGTGGGATTAATTTTAAATTAGAATTTTCTAATTCTGTGAGTGGAATTTGGAAAAATGGATTCCATATTTTGAATCATAATAGTTTATATTTTCTAATAAGTTCAACGTAATTTTTTTACCAAAATGAATCGTTAAAACAATAGAAATTAATTATCGAGCTTAAGGTGAAATGATCAATAAACTTGTCCGACCACACTTTTATGAAACAATTTAGACCATATAACACAAAATATTCAATAATAGACTATTTTAAAGACTTTTGGTATATGAAAAACTTGGTTACACCATTTTCTTTTCAAATATTACAAGTGTGCCACTTACCCCACTTATAAAATACCACCCACCATCCTCTCTTATTAACACCTCAAAACTATTTGGTTTGAAAAATAACTACCAAAATCACTTTATTATTCCCCCAGTCTCATCTAATAAGAATTGTTTTTATAAATCCAACCTATGAATCCTTTTTTTCCAAACCAAAATATGTTTTCTGAATAATATGTAACATCTGAGCCCATTCATTTTATGTTATTTCTTCTTTCATCTCATTAAATTATTATTAAAACATTATGATACAACATCCTCAATATATTAAATATAATTATATGTTATTTTATTAAAGAAATGACCTGAATACTTATATTCTTCCATAAAAAAGGATATTGAATCATCATTCTTGTGTACTTCAGACTACCTCCTCGGGATCCAATGTTATTCGAATTCTGTCACCACTTCTCATAGATGGATATAATGATGGATTTTAGGTGTATATATAATATTTATAATATTATTAATCCTATTTATTTATATTAACACATATTCCTTCTTACCTCTAATCTTATTGGGAATAAATAATGTCACTTGTGTGTATGATAGAGTACCATCTCAGGAATTGATGTGACATGTTTCTCATTTACATTTTACATTGATGGTAATAAGGATAGACTAAATAAATATACATTATATTGGTAAAATATTTACACTTATGGAATTATGATATCACATATACATCATTACCTTCCATTCCATTTGAATAGGATAATGTCTCTCATGTTTATAGTGGACTACCGCCTCCCCAAGCAATGTGATTCGTTATTCACATATGCTTTATATAAAAATTAATAAGCATGAGATTAAATAAGAATATTTTATATATATATGAAAAAAAATATTATTTAATGGTAATATATTATTTACCATTCCTTCTTTCAGTATGTCAAGAAATTTGAAATAGTGTTCATGTGTATGTACAGCCTGCCATCCATATTAACATTGTATTTTATTTTCGTTTTCCAACTTTTATTGTAACACCCCGAGATGTTATGAGAATTATTATTTTTAATTTCTTTGATGTCTTTTTTTGTACGCAACACCATGATTATAATGTGCTATATGCAACACCGTACTAGCTATTAGTATACGCAACACTATTCTTGGCTTGCATTACACGCAAGAGAAACTTTCCTCGATAGCTTGCGTTGTACGCAATACCGAGTTTCACTACACAACGATATGTTATTAAATTATTATATAAACTAGCCATTATGAATACTAATACCCAATTTTTGAAATTTTATAAATTTTATCTTTCAAAATGGTCTTCATTTTTGGATTTGGAATATCGAAATTATCCTAGGGTAAAGTTTTGGTATTTTTATGAAAACATTCAATTTTTGATGAATAGTGAAAAACACTGAGTTATAATTTAAAACCGAATTTTTATTTAAATTTTTATTTATTTTATTTAAATTTATTTTAGGTCAAAATAGATAAATAATACTCATATTAGTTCAATTTAATTCATTAGAGTCATTTTATAATAATTTTAGATATATAAAATTTTTATTGAACTTTTCACCGTCTTTTACCCACCTCCTTGGAGAATTTGAAAATTTACATAAAAATTAATTTTACTGCTTCTGTGAGTTGAATTTTAAAAATCCTAGAGACACAGCTAATATAAAGGAGTAAAATGTGGTTCAATAAGATAAAAATAATTTTTGGGGAATAGTAACTTTTTACTTTTATTTACCACGGTTAAAAGTAAATAGGGTAATTAAGGGTAAAAATGATATTATTATTACCCTAAAACATGTTCTAATTCTATTGTATAAGTGTAATTAGACCAAAAACAACCTTAAGAACAAAATATAAACCTCTTTGGTCCACTTGGATTAGATTAGGACACTTATTATTATTTTATTTAAAGAAGAGTTAAAATAGTTAAAGTCAATTTTTAATAACTAAAACATTTTTAATATGGGGTTATACATAAGATAAATTAGACTATTAATATTCATTTGAAACCTAAAAGTATTTCCTACATAAGGGTATTTTATTTATATTTTTTGGACAGTAAATAATATAATTTATTTTAGACACAATGATGATGCAGTAATTACCTTATGAAATACTAACATAATTGATATTAAAAATACCAAAATAAATGTAATTTGAGGATTTTTATGAATTAAACTAATTTTCAAGATTAATATAAAGTATTTGGGTTAGTTAGATGAATTCTTTTCGATGTAATAATTCTGTTATGAATTTAGATAAAACAAAATACCAAATAGTGTCAAAATTGACATAAAAGATTTTTTAAAACAAATATTATATTATTAATTGATATAATGGTTCTAAAAATACAAAGTTCGGCCAAAATACTTATATAATAATACCTATTACATTAATTAACCAAATCGGGATTCGATTTGCAGTTTTTATTAAGTTTATTAATCATATAATGTAATAATACAAGATGACACAGTAAAAGATAAATTATATAACTTAGAGTTAAATATAAATGATAAGGTTAAAATGGAAACCTAAACTTGTCTAAAACCAATGTTTTGAGATTATTTCGACCCATCCCCACCCTAGCCTCTAAATAAGACACTTTGGAGCCATTATAAACCGAATATGAATTTATTATAATATAATATTTTAATTTTTTCCTAAGGTGCCCCTCTCCTCCCTTATAAAAGGGAACCTCCTCCCTCTCCTCTTTACACAATTTTTGGCCTCCAAGTTCGGCCAACCACTGCCAATATCTCTTCTAAACCTCTCTAGTTATATCATAGAGGTTTTGGTCTTCTCAATATACCAACCCTAGTTCCCTAAGAGGATGTTTAAAATAGGCATGTTGAAGAAGAGGTAATCTCTTCTACCAATTTTTTCAAGTTCCTTTCTTCTTCCACTTCCTCCATCTCTTTGGTTTCTATTATAAAATAATAACTCCAGTATCTTCTATATACTGTTGTTTTATTAAAAAAATTTACAACCATATTAGTTATTTTATCCATTCTATGAATGAAAAAGTCACCACACGTGCATACGTACGGCTTACTGTCTCCACGTCGTGGTGTAGTTTGTTATTCAAACATTTCATCATTTGGATGGGTATAATAATGAGTATAAATGATATAAATAATAAATATAACATCATTATTATTCTTTATATATGATATAACATCCAATTATATATGATTTTAATATCAAAATAATGATATCATCGCTCGTGCCTACGTACGGACTACCGTCTCCATGAACGCGGTGAGATTCATTTTCCATGATTAACCATTCAAGTATGATTATAAAGTATATATAATAAATAATCATGAATGTTATTATATAATAATGATATTGGATCTATGTACATATAAGTTTCATTTACTTAATTCCATTCAATTCAATAAGGAAACGAAAACAACGTTCATGCGTACGTACGGCCTACCGTCTCCATGAATGGTGTATTTCATTCAGTTTATCGATCTATCATATATATATATGATGAATATATATTATATATAAATAATGTTTTAAATTATGGAATTAAGTAAATCAGGATATAATTAATAATATCGAGAACAACAAGTCAAAACATGTATGATAAATGAAACGATTTTACCCAAAACACTGCTTTAACATGGAATTTACAAAAGAACGGGTAATATAAAGTTATAAGTAAACCACATATGATATCATAACAATAAATATGATTCTATAATAAGTCAACGAAATTATTTAATACATTATACATGAGGTTCAAATACATATGAAACATATCAGACCAAAGGTAAGGGATAATTATTCCAATCTCGTTCTTAATCGAGATTGTTTATTTGTAAGTGTTTACTAGGGTTATATTTTTTCATCCATGTCTATAAAAATGTTTTATCATAAAGTGTTTAATATTATTCCATGTATTTTTAAAATCATATTTAACCCTATTTGACTTTTACTATTTGATATGGAATGAATCTTTCTTTTGATTACCATACGTTGTAATTTTTTACTTTTCCGTTAAAAGTACAAGGAGAATGTTTTTTTACATATACAGCATGAACGTATTTTTATGGTTTACAATTCCTTATTTACATGAAGCTTACGTTACAATATTTCATGAATATTTTCAACAAAATACTTTTCTTTTAAAATTTCATGGCATTTTGTGAAAAGAAAATGATTTTGAAGAAGAAAAAGATATTTCCCTCAAGAATTCATTTCAAGTGTTTTGTCAAAACTATTATCCATATAAGATGAAATTATCTAGTATGATTATGTTTCAAGAATAATGTCTCTATTATTTACATGGTTTTATTCTTTTTATGATGAAATGTTATCCATTTTTTTATATGGATTATGTTATGATGGGATGATGTTTATGAAACCCATTTTATTCTTGGAGTTATGATGAATGATTTATGATTATTTTGTGGAAAAAGTAAGAATGATTTCATTATGAGACATGTGGGACCTATATCTCCCTCTAATTCATTGGGTAAAGATTTATATCTCATGATATAGACATGGCTGGAATGGTAAGTGAATTCGGTTTAGTAATACAGGGACGGAACGGAAAGTAAACCCAATTCAGTAATGGACTTTGTCCACTATGATAGTATCAGCAGCAATTCCTTGGCTACTATGGAAATAATATCATGTGCGTAATGGTTTTACACAATTACATATTTTATTCCCATGCTATTTATCATGATTGATGTTCTATTATGATCGATGCACTACGTACTACCATGTTTAATGTCATTGCTCAAGATTTTGATGTTTAAACTTTATGTTCATGTTTATAAGTTCAAATGTATATGGGTTGTTTTATTTTCTCCATGCTTACCCTTACTGATCATTTGAGCTCACCCTTTTTATGTTTTATTTTCCCCTAGGATATAATGGAAGGTTTTAGGTAGGAAAAAAAAGAGAATATCTTTATGGGAGATGTTGAAGATCTTTCACTATGACTAGAATATTATGTTCCGAGTTTCCAAAGACACTAAACTAATATGGTCTTTAGGCGTCTGTTTTTGTCATGTATTATGTATTCCGCAAAAGTAATGTAATGTCCTTGTACATCAATCTTTGAGTCTCTATAGTTGGTATCAGAGCAAAGGTTTAGTTAACCTTTGGAAACTAGGATGTGAAAAATTTAGTGAGATCCCTAGAGATATTTCTAATGTATGTCTAGGGATGTCTTTAAGGTTAAGTATAAGTATAGTTTATAGTCCTAGAATTACGGTAATGATCTTAGAATTAATCATAAGATGTTATATATTAAAGGTACTCCCCCTTTATTATGTTGTTTTCTTGATATGATTTTTTCTTCTCAAACTATTATTTTTGGGTTTTAGAAAATGGCTGGAAACTGGATGATTCATGTTAATGGAGAATATGATGTACAATGGAATGATATTCTTCTTGAGAAACCAAATGAAACGGTATTTGGAAGGAGAAACATTGTTATCATGACTAATCATCAATCTCATAACACGATCAATAATCTAAACATTGGTATGTTTTCTAACTCATCTAATAAGAGAAAGATGGAGTTTCACGATGATCATAGAGGAAAAAGTCTAATTTCCCACATGTAAATCATGTGGGAAGAGGCATCAAGGAGTATGTTTCAAAGGAACTGGAAGATGCTTTGGGTGTTGAAAAGAAAGACACAAAGCTAGTAAATGCAAAGGAAAAGGTTTAATTAACACATTATACAAGGATAATGGTATTGCTAAGACATCAATAATGGTTAAATGTTTTAAATGTGTAACATACGGGAATTTTGTAAACCAGTGCCCTAAGGGAAAATCTCATGAAGAGAATCAGCATGGTCTTATGGGTAGTATTTATGTTGATGATGATGAAGAGACTAAAAATGATATATTAGATGAAAGAAGTGTTGAGGAATAAAATTATAAAGCTCGGTCAATGGTTTAAGAAGGTAGTGGAATGATTGTATGTTTATTAAGAGTTATTTTGTATAGGTAATTTAATGTTACTATGGAATAAAGAAACATATAAGGATTGTTACACTATTGTTTTTCCTAAAGTATTTGAAAGTATATATTGAATGGTACCAGTAACCATGAAAGGTTATTCATATATTTTTTGAAAGTAGATGATATGCGCATAATAAAGGGATATATATATAATGAAATGTTTAATAGTATTAATGAGATCATATAAGGAAAAAGTCATATCATGGTTTGAGTATATAGAAATTTTGGGATTTTGGTATGTGGAAAAAGTTGAATTTTGATATCATTCATGTTTTCACAAAGATTCTATGGTAATTAATGTTTCAAGAGAATACATGATTAAGGTATTCACATGTTTGGAATGTGACCAAAAATATATATCTTATGATATATAGGAGATAAATGATGGTATTCACATGCATGGTTGATGACATTTCAAGTAATCATTGTCTTTTTTTACTATGAGCTTGGATAGAAGTATTTTGGATAAGCCTAAAGATTTGAAATGGATTATGTTGGACATAAGATAATATTGTTAAAGGATAAAACCTTTTTTCTATATTATTTATGGAATGTTATAATAGTGTAGTTTTAGAAAAAGGATAACTTGCAGGACGGGCGACAACCCGTCGCGTCAGACAAGGTTGCGGGAATCGAACACACAACCGAAGTGCGAAAGGCCTTTATCAACTACCTCTGGGCTATAGGAAGTACCTGGTTAGTAGAAACTAGTTTTATTTTATTAATCGGTATGATAGATGAAGTATAAGTCCATTTTTGGAATCATATACGATTAACCTCACCATAGATGGACTTATGTATATTTGATAACTTTTGATAACCTTTTGTTTCAGATAGAGGGAATGACCCATCATTCTATCACATGATCTGCTAACACTTCAAGAATGAAAAATTCAACTTCATTTATTTAAGATATAAAGTGGAAATTTTCCATGGAATGACCAACCGTGAGATTGTACCAAAAGCAAGTAAGTATTTATTTTAATTCAAAATTTTCAACTTTAGGGAAATGATATTGAAAACCAAAAATGTTGTCCTTGTACCCTCATATCCGATTAATCAGATGGTACATTAGATCATCAAAAATTTATGGCTTTGTGATTATTGGATTTTTCATAGCCATGTTCTCTACCACTCTCTATCAGAACTTGATGGTCAGATTTCTCTTCAATATCCATATTTTCACCTATATTCTCTTATGTGTAAACCCAGTGATGAGTTACTTTGGGTATCTGTTATGTTTTTAATGTTCCTTTTTAAAATGATGATTTAGTATTCCTTTTTACGATATGAGTTTCTATGAAAGAAACTTTCAAGTAGAAAACCATTTATAACACGGACGAATTTTGAGGGTGAAATTCATTTTAAGGGGGGGTAAAATGTAACACGGAGAGATTTTATGCGGATTATTATTTTTAATTTCTTTGATGTCTTTTGTTATACGATACACCAATATTATCTTGCTCTATAGGCAACACCATATTAGCTTTCAGTATATGAAGCACTATTCTTGGCTTTCATTACACGCAAGAGAAACCTTCCTAGATAGCTTGTGTTGTACGCAATATCGAGTTTCACAAAACAAAGATATGTTATTAAAATATTATATGAAGTAGTCATTATGAATACTAATACCCACTTTCTGAAATTTTATAAATTTTATCTTTTAAAATTAACACCATTTTTGGATTTGGAATATCTAAATTAGCATAGGGTGAATTTTTGTTATTTTTCTGAAAACTTTCAATTTTTGGTGAATAGTGAAAAACACTGAGTTATAATTTAAAACTGAATTTTCATTTAAATAATTATTTAGTTTATTTAAATTTATTTTATGTCAAAATAGATTCATAATACTTATATAAGTTCAATGTAATTCATTGGATTCATTTTATAAAAAATTTAGATATATATAAATTTTATTGAACTTTTGTCATTCTTTTACCCATATCCTAGAAGAATTTGCAAATTTACATAAAACATAGTTTTACTGCTTCTGTGAGTTGAATTTCAAAAATCCTAGAGACGCATTTAATATCAAGGAGTAAAATGTGGTTCAATAAGATAAAAATAATTTATGGTGAATAGTAACTTTTTACTTTTATTTAACACGGTTAAAAGTAAATAGGGTAATTAAAGGTAAAATGATATTATTATTACCCTAAAACATGTCCTAATTCTATTTTATAAGTGTTATTAGACCAAAAAAACCTTAGAAATAAAATATGAACCTCTTTGGTCCACTTGGATAAGATTAGGACACTTATTATTATTTTATTTAAAGAAGAGTTAAAATAATTAAAATCAAAGTTTAATAACTAAAACATTTTTAATATAGGGTTATATATAAGATAAATTCGACTATAAATATTAATTAGAAATCTAAAAAGCGTTACTACATAATTATATTTTATTTATATTTTTTAGACATTAAATAATTTAATTTATTTATGACACAATGATGATGCAGTAATTACCTTATTAATGAAATATTAACATAATTGATATTATTAGTACCCAAGAAAATGTAATTTGAAATTTTTTATGATTTAAACTAATTATCAAGTTTAATATAACATATTAGGGTTAGTTAGATGAATTTTTGTCTAAGTAAAAATGCTGTTATGAATTTAGGGAAAACAAAATACCAAATAGTGTCAAAATTGACATAAAAAGGTTTTTAAAATAAATATTATATTATTAATTGATATAATGGTCCTAAAAATTTAAGGTTAGGGGAAAATACCTATATAATAATATATATGACATTAATTAACCAGTTGGTGTTATATTTGTAGTTTTTAGTAATTTTATTAAACATATAGTGTACGAATACAAGAAGACACGGTAAAAGTTAAATTATTTAACTTAGAGTTAAATCTAAATGATAAGGTTAAAGTGGTAACCTAATCTTGTATAAAACCTATTGGTTGATATTATTTCAACCCATCCCCACCCTAGCCTCTAAATAAGACACTTTGGTGCCATTATTAACCAAATATGATTTTATTATAAAATATTATTTTAAGTTTTTCCTAAGGCGCCCCTCTCCTCCCTTATAAAAGGGCACCTCCTCCCTCTACTATTTATACAATTTTGAGGCTTCAATCTCAGACAAACCATAACAATTTCTCTTCTCAACCTCTCTAGTTATATCATAGAGGTTCTGGTATTCTCAAAAGACCAACCCTATTTCCCTAAGAGGAAGTTTTAAAGAGGCACGTCGAAGAAGAGGTAATCTCTTATACCAATTCTTTCAAGTTCCTTTCTTCTTCCACTTCCTCCTTATTTTTTGTTTCCATTATAAAATAATAACTCTAGTATATTCTATATACTGTGACTTTATTATAGAAATTTTACAACCATATTAGTTATTTTATCCATCATATGAATGAAAAAGTCACCACAGGTGCATACGTACGGCTTACCGTCTCCACTTCGTGGTGTAGTTTGTTATTCGAACATTTCATCATTGGATGGGTTTAATAATGAGTATAAATGATATAAATAATAAATATAACATCATTATTATTCTTCATATATGATATACCATCCAATTATATACGATTTTAATATCAAAAGAATGATATCATCACTCGTGCGTATGTACGAACTACCGTCTCCACGAACGCAATGAGATTGATTTTCCATGATTAACCATTCAAGTATGATTATAAAGTATATATAATAAATAATCATGAAAATATTACATAATAATGATACTGGATTTATGTACATATATGTTTCATTTACTTAATTCCATTCAATTCAATAGGGAAACAAAAATAGCGTTCATGCATACGTGCGGCCTACCGTCTCCATGAACGGTGTATTTCATTCCGTTTATCGATCTATCATATATACTTATATGTTGAGTATATATGATATATAAATAATTTTTTACATTCTAGAATTAAGTAAATCAGGATATAAGTAATAATATCATGAAAAACAAGTCGAAACACATACGATAAATGAAACGATTTTACCCAAAACACTGCTTTAGCATGGAATTTACAAAAGAATGGGTAATATAAAGTCATAAGTGAACCATATATGATATAATAACAATGAATATGATTCTTTAATAAGTCAATGACATTATTTAAATCATCATATAGGAGGTTCAGATATGTACGAATCATATCGGACCTAAGGTAAGGAATAATTATTCCAATCTCGTTCTTAACCGAGATTGTTTATTTGTAAGTATTTACTGGGGTAATATTTTTCATACATGTCCATAAAAATGTTTTTTCATAAAATGTTTAACATTATTCCATGTATTTTTAAATTCATCTTTACCCTCTTTGACTTTTAGTTTATGTTATTGAATGAATATTTCTTTTGTTTACCATACATGGTAATTTTTGACTTTCCCGTTAAAAGTACGAGGATAATGTTTTTTTAACTTATACAGCATGAACAGATTTTTCAGTTTGTAATGCCTTATTTCCATGAAGCATAATCTACAATATTTCATGACTATTTTCAAAAAAATCATTTTCTTTTAAAATTTCATGGCATTTTGTGAAAAGAAAATGATTTTTAAGAAGTAAAGTTATTTTCCTCAAGAATTCATTTCAAGTGTTTTGGAAAAACTATTTTCCATCTAAGATAACATTATCTAGTATGATTATGTTTCAAGTATAATGTCTCTATTATTTATATGGTTTTATTCTTCTTATGATTAAATGTTATCCATTTGTTTTATATGGATTATGTTATGATGGGATGATGCTTATGAAACACATTTTATTCCTTGGGTTATGATGAATGATTTATGTTTATTTTGTGGCACAAGTAAGAATAATTTCATTATAAGATGGGTGGGACCTATATCTCCCTCCAATTCATTGGGTAAATATTTATATCAATGAGATAGACATGGATGGAACGACAAGTGAATCTGGTTCAGTAATACAGGGTTGGAACGACAAGTAAACCTGATTCAGTAATGGACTTTGTCCACTATGATGGTCTTGGCAAGAATGCCTTGGCTACTATGAAAATCATATCATGTGATTAATGGTTTTCCATAATTACTTGTTTTATTCCCATGTTATTTTATCATGATTTATGTTCCATTATGATCTATTCATTACGTACTACCATGTTTAATTTCATTGCTCAAGATTATGATGTTTAAACTTTATGTTCATGTTTATAAGTTCAAATGTATATGGGTTGTTTTATTTCCTCCATGATTACCTTTACTGAGCATTTAAGCTCACCCTTTTTATGTTTTCTTTTCCCCTAGGATATAATGGAAGATTTTAGGTAGGAAAAAAAAGATACGATCTTTATGGGAGATGTTGAAGATCTTTCACTATGATTAGAAGATTATGTTCTGAGTTTCCAAAGACAGTAAACTAATATGGTATTTGGGCGTCTATTTTTGTCATGTATTAAGTATTTCTCAAAATTAATGTAATTTCCATGTACATCAAGATTTGGGTCTCTATATTTATGGATTCATATAAATATAGATATACTGAATATATTTGATATTTATATAATGGTAAACAATATGAATCACTTACTTAAAACTAACTTTTTTATTTTCAAAAAACATTTAAGGGAAAATTGAGAAACCACATAACATCACCCAAAATATCAGTCACCATAAGATACCAACAAAAATTGACAAAATATTAAGCCTATTCTAAAAAATCATCCTATATAATATCTAAGAGAGAGTGGTCAGCTGTTTTTCTAGATCATCCTTTATAAAGTATTCCAAATGATAAGTTGTATTATCCCATGTTTTAATGTACTCATCTCTATTGATCTTCCCTTTATTGAATTTTATTTTCAATATCAGATATTTCTTGATAATCCAATCACACTACTTAAAATTATTATCCATATGTATCATTATTTCCCTCATCCTAAAACATCTTATGGCGTGGTATTAATTAAAACAGCCTCCTAGAACATTTCTTCCTCCGAATGTATAATCAGCTCCATTGCTTTCCCATTTTTTAACTAGCACACTTTTATCCCACTACTGAATAGTCAAAAAACCCATGAGGGAGATTTCATTTTTAGAAATAGACCAACCAATTTCAGGATCTACTACTTTGGATTTTACCTAAATATGACCAGTTTCATTCATGAAGTCATCATTCATCTCTTGACCATTAGAATTAGCCATTTGATTTTCATACTATAGGTTCACACTCTTCTCACACTAAAAATAATTATTTTTTGAAACTATGGAAGCATGATCAAATTAAAAGGACCAAAAAATAAAAATCAAAACATTCATAAAAAACAAATTGTTTATTTTTTGGAACATGATTTTAACAAATAATTTTTAATAAATAGGTAATAAAAGGTCAGAAGTAAATAATATATGGTATGATATATATTTATGGTTTTACGATATATATATATATATAATAAACATATATTTATTATATTGGAGGTTTGAACGTGCAAGAAATAAGTCAAAACTTAAGGTAAGGAATTTATGTCTCAGTTTTTACTTATGTGATACATATATCTTATTCACCACCTATTTATTTTATTTGGTGTATTCACTGACCATTAATGTATTTTATGATTCTTCTCTTGAAAATTATTTTTATTTTTATACCAATTTTAGAATCTATTTTTCTTGGGGAATATTATTTTAAAGTTTCAAAAGTGGTTTGAGATTTTGTCTCAATTTTCCTTCTTTAAGATATTTGTTATGTTATGCACATATATTATTTTTTGATGTGTATATAAAACCCTATTACCTTTTAATATCATAAATTCATTTATTCTCCTATTATGTTATGTTTTATTTAATTTTATTATTTTAGGGGTCTTATAATTCAATGTTACTAAATTGATATGGTTTTATGTTACAATATCATCATTTTCAGGATTGGTTCTAATTATGTTTCCGATAATGAAATAATGTGATCCATATATAAATAAACCCATGAACTTTTATTATCCATTGGTTATGTTATTAGAATATATGTTTTCCATTATTTCCCCCTATTTTTGTACTCTAGAGTTCAAATGAACATTTTTAAGAAAAATCAACTTTATTTATCTCTTTGGTTGAAAACCCTTTTTATTCCAAAACCATGCTTCTAAAAATGTTTTTAACATTATAAAAATGATTTATTAAATAATATTTTCTCATGTTCGAGTTTTTTTAAAACAATTGAAAGTAATCTCCATGTTGTTTTCCAAACTAGGCCTATTTATCTTTTACAAAAAATATAAAAGGAATATTTGTTTTAAAGTGTACTATATGAATGGTATTATATATAGTCATGACCAATAATTTTTTTTAAGAATAATTTTTTTAGTGTTTAATTTCAAATAAAAATACTTCCAAAAAATTTGATTATTTTTTGGTTAAAAAAAATTATAATCAAAATGGAAGGGATATTTTCCCAAAAAATGTTTTGATTGATATTTAAAGATTCACTTATAAGATTCCAATGTTATTTTTAAAGAAAATTATTTTGAAAACGTTTTTATGACTTAAAAAGGTTTTTTTAAAATTGGAAATTCTATTTTCCTCATGAAATGTCCCAATTCATAGTTGAAAATAATTTTCCATCTAAGATGAAATCTTATAATTTTACTTATGATCTTATGGGGATATGATCTAGCGATTCCATTATTATTATTTATCTAGATGGTTTATGTTTATGAATAAAATATTTTTATGATACTAGTTTCTCTTACACGGTTTATACCATGATAAACTAGTTAGGATACCCTCCAAATTTTCCATAGGTTATGATTTGATGAAATGATGAAATCGCTATGAAAACTTTTTCTCTTCCATAGGTTATGTTATGATGAAATCTTTATGAAACCCATTTCATTCCATGGTTTATGATATGCTGAATTTTTTATGATCATGTGGAACATATATGAATGATTTTAATTATGTGATGGTGGTTATGTTATAACAAAGTACAATGGTTATGTTATAACCAAGGATTGTGGTTACGTTATAACCAAGATGTGTGGGACCTATATCTCCCTCCAATGCAGTCGTTAATTATTAATTTCTAATGAGATAAAAAACACCAAAATGGGGAGAGAACCTAGTTATATAAAAGACACTTTACACTATAATAGTCTTGGGAGTGAACTAATATGGGTTGGGGAGTAAACCCATTCCACTATAATATTCTCAGTAATGATTCATAAACTACTAAGGAAATGTATTTGTTCACATATGTTCATAACAAAAATCTAGGTATTATGTCATTAGTATGCTATCATGGCTCATGTTATTTGATTTCCTTATGATTCATATGTTTTATGATTTTCAACTCTTCATGCCACCACCCATGATTATGATCTTTGATATATAGGGTATGGTTTTCAAATGTTATTCTCATATTCTCATACCCTTCTACTCATGTTATTTTTATGTATCTAACTTATTTACCCTTATTGAGAACTTGATATCACCCTATCTTATGTTTGTTTTCCATATGTTATAAAAAAATTTATAATGCATAATTTGTCTAATAAGGGTGATAGTTATGAAGAAATTATTTGGAGATGATGTAGTTAACTTATAAACCAGTAGATTATGTTTCTATGTTTCCAAATGCATAATACCTTTACGATCCTCAAGAATTATTTTGGTAATGTAATGAATGTATATAAATAAATGATGTAATATCTACATTTTAAAATCCTAGGTCATTATAGTTTCTCCCATTTTGGGAACTACAAGGTGGAAAAACTATTTATTCTACACACACCATGAAAATCAATCTAATCTATATAATTTTTTTTATTTTTAAATTTTATCCACTTTAGTTCTAGTCACCATCACACCTTCTCATAGTGTAATTATAAAAAAACTATCTGACATTCCCTATATGAATTATTAATGATGGTTTTAGTGGAATCCATGTACAACATAAATATTATCTAATAGTTGATATTAATCATGTTAGCCACATCATGATCTCCTATAGAGAGAAGAATAACTCTATAAATACGTATTTAACTAAAAATCAATTATTGTATTTTAATTAATGTAACCATAGACCCGAAGGTTATTTGTAGTCTATCCCTATAAAAACTAGAATGTGATAACAATAATTGAATGGGGCCTTCCCCTTATTAGTATGTCCTACATGCTTGTATGACTTCCCTAATATTAGTAAGGCCAAATTACCCCATTTCTACTCTTTTTTTTATTCCACTAATAAATTGTTCATTTATACTCATTGAAGTGACTCACAAACTATAAGAAATTATCCATTCATAAAAATTATGAGAAATGAAACTAGGAAGACCATTGGATGTATGTTTCATATGAGTTCCCAACCCCATTCATTGTAGTATCCCTCTTTCAATGTTTTATAGTATATGAATATATCCACATCAATTTTTTTCAGTATAAGATATTCTACAACTTATTGTTTTGTGATATTGACCATTGTTTTATAATGAAAAATATTACCTAGAACTAATGGGAATGTCAATTTTTTGATAGAGGTCCTTTTCTAAGATGTACATTTCTGATTTTAGTAGATGTATTTCCAACAAGGGAGTTCATTCTGTGTTATCCCAAAAAGAAGCATGGGGAGGGGAGGAACATAGAATAATTATCCCCCAAGACTGTATCCCTATTTATTATATTTGAATCCTAGAGTAATATTTAAACATCTCTATGTGTCAAGTAATTTTTTGGGGGTTTTTGGTCCTACTTATTGATCAGGAATGGGATGATATTTTTGTTACCCTATGAAAATGAATGAAACACCTAGAACACTATGTATATATATACATATTTGAGCTGATTCTCTAATTAATTATATATTTGGAAATCCCTATAGGGCCACCCCCAATACATATGAGAAATGTATCTTTGGTAAAGGAATCATCCAGTTCACCACCCATGTTAAGGGGTTTAATAGGCCCTTCAAAGAAGGGTTGATTAGGTGTGAACACTGGTTTCCATGATGTGTAGATCCTATTCTAAACTCACAAGGAAATATACAAGGAAGTAATTATCTCCACTAATTTACTCCTCAAGGAAACCCCTAATCACAGATACATTTGATTGGGATAGTTCCTAGTAGTGGCTAATCTAGTACACTATTTGTTTCTCTCCTAGTAGAGGTCAATGGATGGGTGCATCAGCTAGAAACCCAAATCCATAAAGTGGAAGCCCCTCTGACACCATGAAATTCCTCAGATTTTTTCCTATAAAATATAAAATAGAGATGTTTGTTAGATGAATGCATTAACACTTTTTACCCTCAACAATGTTGATAGTAACCATCCATTACATGGTATATGACATAGAGAGTTTTTCTACATACATTTCAATATAAAATAAAATAAAAATTCCTTATGTTTAAGTTTTTATATAAAAGGGAATGAATGGGAGAATATCATGAGTTTTTTTTAAAAATATAGAATTCCATATAAAACTTACACAAAGGGTAAGTACGTCCAGGAGGTTTTGAACACCACCTACAATTATGTTGGGAATGTTGATCAAATAATCCGTTTATTTCCTATCACAAGGGTTTTTTCTATATTCTCTTGATTTAATTTTTTTTTCAAAAATATAATTTTTTAGAACAAAATACAAGTCATTAAATCCTAGATAAATAACTTATTCTCATGTTAAAATAAATTCTAAAGTCTTAACTGATAATGTATCTATGTTTAACCATGGTTATATTTTATTAATCTAATTTCGAAATTAATTAATATTTGATATGATATAAACTATATTGACTTGAATATTTAATCCATTTTTTTAGATATTTGTTTGGATAAATCAAATAACAATAACACAATCTATAATTTCATGATTCAATGCCTCATGATAATTTAGTTAATACAACATGATTTCATATGAAAATTTAAACATTATTTAAATCCATCTGTATAGTCCTATTAAAAAATTACATATCACACTTAATATATATAATAGATAAAGGATATACATTAAATAAAGGGTGAGATAAAATCAAACTAATTGTAGGAATAATATTAAAGGAACATGTGTCATGAATTTATATATGTCATGGGTGAGTATAATAATAATCATCATATCATAATAGGAGCATCATCATCATAAGAAGAAGGTACTAATTATAATGAGATATAGAGTGTAGAATTTGGATAACAATTAGAAATAATAACATTGTAGTCAAATTCCTCACATAAATTATGAATAAATAAAGCATCATGTTTAGGAAAAAAATATTCCAAAATAACAATTTTATGAAATCAAACCAAAGATAGAATAATATTATTGAATCATACACATAATCTCATGAGATATATCAAATTTCCCCATTTAGTGTATGGATATATAATTTTGTGGAAACCCATCAAATCCTAAAATTCTCATAATAAGGAATGCCACATAGAAAATAATCTTATATCAATCATAAAAATTAAATAAACCCATTAAAAAGAATTATTTTTATGATGGGTTTTTAAGTCACATTCAATGAATAAAACATGGTGGTTTCCTAAGGGAAAAAGGGAACACATAATTTTTTAAATTTAAGGATATCATTAACAAATAAAAATAATTTTTCATGGAGAGGGGGAGAATAAGAATAAGTAGAATTGACGAGTGTTTTGAAAATTTTCATTGATAAAAAATCATAAAGGTGGATTAGAATTCACGTCCACATGCTAAGAAACTTTATATACCTACAACAGAAAGGTAAAATTTACTAAAACAATTATAATAACCATAACAAAAATATATAATAATAGAAGATAAAACAAAAATAAGAGTTTGTATTGAGAGTCACCTTACAAAAATTACAAGGTCTCAATTTATCATAAATATTTCATATATAAATTAAAATATATGTAAATCCCCAAAAAATAGTAACAAAATGAATCATTTATTTTTATTAATAAATAAATCATACTATTTAAAATAGGATCAGTAAAAAAGAGTTAATACCAGGATAAGGATTGATATAAATTCATTTTTCCAACATTGTAAGGTGTAACTTAACTATAAATATTTGAGATCATAGTGAAAGGAATAATTAAGTCCCTATATAAGTTATATAAGATAATTATTTTCAAAAATGGAGTATAAAAAAAATAAAAATCACTACTGGAAATCCAGCAATTCCCAACGGTTTAGAACCGTTGGGAAAGGCCGCAGAACCATTGATATATGTTATACCAACGGTTCTGCAAACCGTGGGGAAGTAAGCCATTGGGAAAGGCTTTTACCAACGGTTTACATAGAACCGTTGGGATAGGTTAGAAAAAATCAACCTCTCCCAACGGTTCATAGAACCGTTGGCAAAAAAAACCATTCAACAGGATATCCCAACGGTTTCAAACCATTGGGATAGGGTGTTTTTACCAACGGTTCCTTGAACCGTTGGTAAAAAAATCTACATAGAACCTATGCCAACGGTTTTCAAACCGTTGGCATAGGCTTTGCTGTGAAAATTGCAAAGCAGCCTGCAATTTGCACAGCAGGTCTGGTTTTTGGGCATTCACCCTCGGTTTCAATTCAATTTTCAATCCAATTATGCCCTCGTTTTCAATTCATTTTTCAATCCAATTATTGTACCTGTAACACATATAATGCATACATATAGAGAACAAACCAACACATACAAATAATGCAAACCAACCAAACAACACATATAATGCATCATGAAAATATACACATCCATAATTAAAGTAGAATTCATAACATAATTATAAACATACATAATTCATTTAGAATTCATTTTAAAATTTAGATGACAATCATATGTGGAATCCGGAATTCAATTCATAATTTGATTGGTTTTTCATATACAATATATTTTTAATAGAAATGATATCCATTTTAAACAAACTACATACATCTGGAATGATACCGGTCACATCGTGCCTCAGATTGAGGCGAGGTTAACTCGTACACGTCACAAATGACTCATTGATCGTTGTCCTAAAGTATCAACATATTCCGAAATCGTTTGGTCAGTTTTCCGTATGTCAGTTGTTGTTTTCACTTAAAATGAAGTGTTTTTTAAATAAAAGAGAGACACTTTGAATGGTGTCGGCCACACCGCACCTCGTATTGAGGCGGGTTTAACTCTTACACATCACAAATGACCAATGGATTGTTGTGATAAAATATAAACACAATCAGAATGCGTTTGGTTGGTTTTCCGTATGAATTTATAATGTAGTCCATTTTAAAGAAAAGAGATACACATAGAGTGGTCTCGGCCAAACCGCAACTCGGATTGAGGCGTGGTTCACTCGTACACGTAACATATGACCCATGAATCATTGTCCTAAATTTTCAACAGATTCCGAATGCGTTTGGTCAGTTTTTCATATGTCAGTTGTTTATTTCACTTATAATCTTGTTCATTTTAAACAAAAGAGACACAGTCAGAGTGGTACCGGCCACACCGCGTCTCGGATTTAGACGGGGTTGACTCTTACACGTCTCAAACGACCCATGGATCATTTTCCTAAAGTATCAACACAATCCGAATGCATTTGGCCGGTTTTCCGTATGTCAGTTGATGTTTTTCACTTAAAATGATGTCCTTTTGAAACAAAAGACATACACTTTGAGTTGTTCCGGCCACACCACGCCTCGGATTGAGGTGGCATTGACTCGTACACATCACATATCACCCATGGATCGTTCTCCTAAAGTTTCAATGGAAACCGAATGCGTTTGGTCAGTTTTTCGTATGTACTTAAAATGTTGTCCATTTTAAACAACAGAAAGTCACTTAGAGTGGTCCCGACCACACTTAGATGACAATTAAATTAGAATTCATAATGTAATTATAAACGTACATAATTCATATAGAATTCAATTTAATATTTAGATGACAATTATATGTGGAATCCGAAATTCAATTCATAATTTGATCGGTTTTTTCTATACCATATATTTTTACCTCAAATGATGTCCATTTTAAACAAAATACATACACCTAAAGTGATACCGGCCACACCGCACCTCAAATTGAGGCGGGGTTGACTCTTACACATCAAATTTGACCCATGGATCGTTGTGCTAAAGTATCGACACAATCCGAATGCGTTTGGTCGGTTTTCCGTATGCCAGTTGATGTTTTTCACTTAAAATGACGTCCTTTTGAAACAAAAGACGGACACTATGAGTGGTGCTGACCACACCGCGTCTCCAATTGAGGCGGGGTTGATTCGTACACGTCACATATGACCCATGGATCATTATCCTAAAGTTTAAATGGAAACCGAATGCGATTGGTCCGTTTTCCGTATGTACTTAAAATGTTGTCCATTTTAAACAAAAGAGTGACACTTGGACTAATCCTGACCACACCGCGACTCAGATTCATCCCGTGTTGTCTCGTACATATCACATATGACCCATGGATCGTTGTGATAAATTATCAAAAGAATACGAATGCGTTTGGTCGGTTTTGCGTATGCCAGTTTTTCCTTTCATTTATAATCATCTCTATTTTAAACAAAAGAGACAGAGTTAGAGCGGTGTCAGCCACACCGCGTCTCGGATTAAGACTGGGTTGACTTGTACACATCACATATGACTCATGGATCATTTTTCTAAAGTATCGATAGAATCCGAATGCGTTTGGTCGTTCTTCCGTATGTCAGTTGATGCCTTTCACTTAAAATGACGTCCTTTTGAAATAAAAGACGGACACTTTGAGTGGTTTCAGCCCCACTGCAAGTCAGATTGAGGCGGGGATGATTCGTACACGTCACATATGACCCATGGATCGTTCTCCTAAAGTTTCAACGGAAACCGAATCCGTTTGGTCATTTTTCCGTATGTACTTAAAATGGTGTCCATTTTAAACAAAAGAGAGTCACTTAGACTTATCCTGGCCACACCGCAACTCAGATTCATCCCGGGTTGGCTCGTACATGTCACATATGACCCATGGATTGTTGGGATAAATTATCAACAGATTCGGAATGCGTTTGGTCGGTTTTCCGTATGTCAGTTGATGCTTTTCACTTAAAATGACGTCCTTTTGAAACAAAAGGCGGACACTTTGAGTGGTTCCGGCCACACCACGTCTCCGGATTGAGCTGAAACCACCGTGCAACATTTTAATTATTATTCGTGACGTGTACGCGCAGACGACATGTCAATCGGATGTGCGGTTTGCGTGGTACGACTCAATATTCGTGTTTTAAGTGATGCACGCGCCTTGTAAACGCACGTGAGGGGGGTCCAAATGGGACGAACGAAGTCGGAATGGCCTGAAATCAGACTAAAAATACGAGAGAGTGATTTATGAAGTGGTCGAGCAGACGGCATGTCAATCGGACGTGCCGTGTGCCCGCGGTGACCGACAACGCAGTTCTGGTGTCACAAACGGCCAAAACGGGCGTCCAACGGTCAAATTCATAGAGGACGACCTCATATTGAGCTGAATCCACCATGCAACATTCTAATTATTATTCGTGATGTGTACGCGCAGACGGCACATCAATCGGACGTGCGGTTTGCGCGATACGGCTCAATATTCGTATTTTAAGTGATGCACGCGCTTCGTAAACGCGCGTGAGGGGGGTCCAAACGGGCTGAACGAAGTTAGAATGGTCTGAAATCAGACGACAAATACGGGTGAGTGATTTCTGAAGTGGTCGAGCAGACGGCACGTCAATTGGACGTTCCATGTGCCCGCGGTGACCGACAATGCAGTTCTGGTGTCATAAACGGCCAAAACGGGCGTCAAACGGTCAAATTCATAGTGGACGACCTCGTATTGAGCTGAAACCACCATGAAACATTATAATTATTATTCGTGATGTGTAAGCGCAGACGGAACGTCAATCGGACGTGCGGTTTGCACGGTACGGCTCAATATTCATGTTTTAAGTGATGCGCGCGCTTCGTAAACGCGTGTGAGGGTGGTCCAAACGGGCCGAATGATTTTAGAATGGCCTGAAATCAGACGAAAAATACGGTTGAGTGATTTATGAAGTGGTCGACCAGACGGCATGTCAATTGGACGTGCCCTGTGCCCGCGGTGACTGACAACGCAGTTCTGGTGTCATAAACGGCCAAAACGGGCGTCAAACAGTCAAATTCATAGCGGACGACCTCAGATTGAGCTGAAACCACCGTGAAACATTCTAATTATTATTCGTGATGTGTACGCGTAGACGGTACATCAATAGGACGTGCGTTTTGCGCGGTACGGCTCAATATTCGTGTTTTAAGTGATGCGCGCGCTTCGTAAACGCGCGTGAGGGTGGTCCAAACGGGCTGAACGATTTCGGAATGGCCTAAAATCAGACGAAAAATACGGGTGAGTGATTTATGAAGTGGTCGAGCAGAAGGCACATCAATCGGACGTGCCGTGTGCCCGCGGTGACTGACAACGCAGTTCTGGTGTCATAAACGGCCAAAACGGGCGTCCAACGGTCAAATTCATAGCGGACGACCTCGGATTGACCTGAAACCACCGTGCAACATTCTAATTATTATTCGTGACATGTACGCGTAGGCGGGATGCCAATCGGACGTGCGTTTTGTGCGGTACGGCTCAATATTCATGTTTTAAGTGATGCGCGTACTTCGTAAACACGCGTGAGGGGGGTCCAAACTGGCCGAATGAAGTCGGAATGGCCTGAATTCAAATGAAAAATACGGGAGAGTGATTTATGAAGTGGTTGAGAAGACAACACGTCAATCGGACGTGCCGTGTGCCCGCGGTGACCGACAACCCAATTCTGGTGTCATAAACGGCCAAAATGGGCATCCAACAGTCAAATTCATAGCGGACGACCTCGGATTGACCTGAAACCACCGTGCAACATTCTAATTATTATTCGTGGCGTGTACGCGCAGAAGGCACGTCAATCGGATGTGCGGTTTGCGCGGTATGGCTCAACATTCGTATTTTAAGTGATGTGCGCGCTTCGTAAACGCGCGTGAGGGGGGTCCAAACGGGCCGAACGAAGTCGGAATGGCCTGAAATCAGAAGAAAAATACAGGAGAGTGATTTATGAAGTGGTCGAGCAGACGGCACGTCAATCGGACGTGCCGTGTGCCCGCGGTGACCGACAACGCAGTTCTGGTGTCATAAACGGCCAAAACAAGCGTCCAACGGTCAAATTCATAGCGGACGACCTCGGATTGACCTGAAACCACCATGAAACATTCTAATTATTATTCGTGACATGTACGCGCAGACGGCACGTCAATTGGACGTGTGGTTTTCGCGGTACGATTCAATATTCGTCTTTTAAGTGATGCGCGTGCTTCGTAACCGCGCGTGAGGGTGGTCCAAACGGGCCGGAAGATTGAGGAATGGCCTGAAATCAGACAACAAATACGGGTGAGTGATTTATAAAGTGGTCGAGCAGACGGCACGTCAATCGGACGTGCCGTGTGCCCGCGGTGACCGACAACGCAGTTCTGGTGTCATAAACGGCCAAAACGGGCGTCCAACGGTCAAATTCATAGCGGATGACCTCGGATTGACCTGAAACCACCGTGCAACATTATAATTATTATTCTTGACGTGTACGCACAGACGTCACGTCAATCGGACGTGCGGTTTGCGCGGTACGGCTCAATATTCGTGTTTTAAGTGATGCGCGCGCTTCGTAAACGCGCGTGGGGGTGGTCCAAACGGGCCGAACGATTTCGGAATGGCCTGAAATCAGACGACAAATACGGGTGAGTGATTTATGAAGTGGTCGAGTAGACGGCACGTCAATTGGACGTTCCGTGTGCCCGCGGTGACCGACAACGCAGTTCTGGTGTCATAAACGGCCAAAACGGGTGTCCAACGGTCAAATTCATAGCGGACAACCTCGGATTGACCTGAAACCACCGTGCAACATTCTAATTATTATTCGTGACGTGTACGTGTAGACGGCACGTCAATCGGACGTGCGGTTTGCGCGTTACGACTCAATATTCATATTTTAAGTGATGCGTGCACTTCGTAAACACGCGTGAGGGGGGTCCAAACGGGCCGAATGAAGTCGGAATGGCCTGAAATCAGACCACAAAAACGGGAGAGTGATTTATGAAGTGGTCGAGCAGACGGCACGTCAATCGGACGTGCCGTGTGCCCGCGGTGACCGACAACGCAGTTCTGTTGTCATAAACGGCCAAAACGGGCGTCCAACGGTCAAATTCATAGCGGACAACCTCGGATTGACCTGAAACCACTGTGAAACATTCTAATTATTATTCTTGACGTGTACGCGCAGACGGAACGTCAATCGGACGTGCGGTTTGCGCGGTACGGCTCAATATTCGTGTTTTAAGTGATGCGCGCGCTTCGTAAACGCACGTGAGGGTGGTCCAAATGGGCCGAACGATTTCGGAATGGCCTGAACTCAGACGACAAATACGGGTGAGTGATTTATGAAGTGGTCGAGCAGACGGCACGTCAATCGGACGTGCCGTGTGCCCGCGGTGACCGACAACGTAGTTCTGGTGTCATAAACGGCCAAAACGGGCGTCCAACGGTCAAATTCATAGCAGACGACCACAAATTGACCTGAAACCACCGTGAAACATTATAATTATTATTCGTGACATGTACGCGCAGACGGAACGTCAATCGGACGTGCGGTTTTCATGGTACGACTCAATATTCGTGTTTTAAGTGATGCGCGCGCTTCGTAAACGCGCGTCAGGGGGGTCCAAACGGGCCGAACGAAGTCAGAATGGCCTGAAATCAGACAACAAATATGGGAGAGTGATTTATGAAGTGGTCGAGCAGAAAAAACATCAATCGGACGTGCCGTGTGCCCGCAGTGACTGACAACGCAATTCTGGTGTCATAATCGGCCAAAACGGGCGTCCAACAGTCAAATTCATAGCGGACGACCTCAGATTGACCTGAAACCACCGTGAAACATTCTAATTATTATTCGTGACGTGTACGCGCAGACAGAACGTCAATCGTATGTGCCATGTGCCCGCGGTGACCGACAACGCAGTTCTGGTGTCATAAACGGCCAAAATACTGTCCATTTTAAACAAAATAGAGACACTTTGAGTGGTGTCGGCCACACCACGCCTCGGATTGAGGTGGCGTTGACTCGTACACATCACATATGACCCATGGATCATTCTCCTAAAGTTTCAACAGAAACCGAATGTGTTTGGTCAGTTTTCCGTATGTCATTTTTTGTTTTCACTAAAAATGAAGTCCATTTTAAACAAAATAGAGACACTTTGAGTGGTGTCGGCCACACCACGCCTCAGATTGAGGTGGAGTTGACTCGTAAACGTCACATATGACCCCTGGATCATTCTCCTAAAGTTTCAACAGAAACCGAATGCGTTTGGTCGGTTTTCCGTATGTACTTAAAATACTGTCCATTTTAAACAAAAGAATGTCACTTAGAGTGGTCCCGACCACACCACATCTCGGATTTAGGAGGGGTTGACTCGTACACGTCTCAAATGACCCACAGATCGTTGTCTTAAAGTATCAACACAATCCGAATGCGTTTGGCCAGTTTTCCATATGCTAGTTGATGTTTTTCACTTAAAATGATGTCCTTTTGAAACAAAAGACATACACTTTGAGTTGTTCCGACCACACCGCGCCTCGGATTGAGGCGGGGTTGATTTGTACACGTTACAAATGACCCATGGATCGTTTTCCTAAAGCATCAACACATTTCGAATGCGTTTGGTCAGTTTTTCGTATGTCACTTTTTGTTTTCACTTAAAATCCTATGGAAATTCATATAGAATACTTTTATATCATATTTAGTATGGATTAGATTTTAGTTGATCGTGTTATGAAACATTTCAGAGCTAATGAAATTAAGGAAGTTGGAGGGGCTGTCCGGGGGGGCTATCCGGGGGGCTGTCCGGGGACCAAGGAGGAGGGTGGGGGGGCTGTACGGGGTCTGTCCGGGGGGTGTTTGGGGGTTGTTCAGGGGGTTGTCCGGGGTTGTTCAGGGGGCTATCAGGGGGTTGTTCAGGGGGTTGTTCATGGGTTGTTTAGGGGTTGTTCAGGGGTTGTTCAGGGGGTTGTCCGGGGTTGTTCAGGGGGCTGTCCGGGGGGTGTTTGGGGGGTTGTCCGGGGTCCAAGGGGGAGGGTGGGGGGGTTGTCCGGGGGGCTGTCCAGGGGGCTATCCAGGGTCCAGGGTGAAGGGTTGGTGGCTGTACGGGGGGCTGTCCAGGGGGCTGTCCGCGGGGGCTGTCTGCGGGGGCTGTCTGGGGGGGCTGTCCGGTGGGTGTCCGGGGGGTTGTCCGGGGACCATGGAGGAGGGTGGGGGGGCTGTGCGGGGTCTGTCCGGGGGGTGTTTGGGGGTTGTTCAGGGGTTGTCCGGGGTTGTTCAGGGGGCTATCCGGGGGTTGTTCAGTGGGTTGTTCAGGGGTTGTTTAGGGGTTGTTCAGGGGTTGTTCAGGGGGTTGTCTGGGGTTGTTCAGGGGGCTGTCCGGGGGGTGTTTGGGGGGTTGTCCGGGGTCCAAGGGGGAGGGTGGGGGGGTTGTCCGAGGGGCTGTCCGGGGGGCTATCCGGGGTCCAGGGTGGAGGGTTGGGGGCTGTACGGGGGGCTGTCCAGGGGGCTGTCCGCGGGGCTGTCCGGGGGGTGTTTGGGGGGTGTTCGGGGTCCAAGGGGGAGGGGGGTTGTCCAGGGTCCAAGAATGAGGGGGGTTGTCTAGGGAGTTCTCAACACACACAACCAATAAAAGACAACAACATCCATAAAAACAGACAATATATAAAAATAACTCAACTCCAATACTATACTACGAGTCTAGATAAAACCAACAACTAGAATAGATTAAACATCAAATCTCAGTAATATAAGTCAAAAATGTAACAGATCAATATGTCCCACATCAGCATCACCATAACCATCATCATCATCATCACCCTCGTCATCGTCCTCCTCATCGTCCTCACCCTCCACAGCGCCTTCCTCCTCGCCTTCGCCCTCCTCCTCGCCCTCCTCATCTCCCTCCTCTTCCGCATCAGACTCCTCGCCATCATTATCTTCAATCTAGAAATCGGTCTGACCACCACTAGAACTGCCACCTGGTGCACCATATATAGAATGTATCGACGACATATATTCATCAATCGCTGGGCTGGCCTTTGTTGGAAGTGTTGGACGTAGAACTTCAATAAATTTCATAAATGCACTGTTTCCCCTAGCAGACTGTTCTACCGTCTCTGTGGCCCTTTTCTCAGCCTGTTCTGCCTGTGCCCTAACTTGCTGTAGCTCGGTGGCACTACAACTCGTACCTGAGGCAGGCCAATACCTCGTCGGGGCTATCCTAGGTCGACAGCGTACTCTTAGAGAATGATCCTCTCCCAACACCTGATGTAAGTGATCAGATGGCCCAAAATTGTCTGCTTCTTGGGCATCGAGGGCCTCTAAATCATCCTGTTACAAATATAAATAAATTATTAAGTTACGAAATAAATATTAAAATATAAAATCAATAGATTAAAACTTACAATCTGCTGCTGAGTCACTTCGTTGACAGCACTTCCATCCTTTTTTCGTCTACTCGAGCAAAACAGTTTTGCTCGAGGCACACGTCCTTCAATATTTTGTACTTGCCTCTACAATGACATTGAAAACAAAAGTTATATAAAAACTTTATCAAATGATTAAATAATTGAGGAAACAAAAGAAAATGTAATTCGTAAAGAAAACTTATAAACAATTGTCATACCTGCTGCCTCTCATGATCCGGCATCGTCGTGCGTCCTAGTGTATGGAGGTATTTTTTTACATCAATGTTTTTTTTTATTTTTTCCAGATGATTCCTAAATAAAATTCGATAATGAAAAGGATAATATTAATGAAAAACAAGAAAGTTATTATTTAAATACCTCAAATGTAATTCATACCTTAAACTGGGTACTCGTCCAATGAGTAATCATCTGACGATACTGCTCTATAGGACAATCATCCACGACTGGTACCACCTCTAACTCAGTGCCAACTCTAGCACGCCAACCAATATACAGCTCATGCTTGTAGGCTCTCCAAAGCTCGCCTAAATCCTTTTGACGTTCCAGTCGTGCACCCTCACCATCAGGAAAATTAAATCGAAGCTGAAATCAAAATATTAATTCATATAAATACAAAAATAATTCATGGCATTAAATACAACAGATTTTTTTACCCATATCTCTGCCCAAGCTCTATCTTTGACCTCATGTGGCAAATGTCTCCACGACAGTGGGCTGACGGGAATGATGTCAGAGTATTTGGCAAGCATCGCCAGAAAACTCCGACATTGCTGCCCTGTTTTCTCAACCATCTGATTGTCTTCATTATATTCCACCATAACCTGTGTGTGACGGTTCCACACCGAACGCATGCGTGTACATCCCCGCCCCCGCCTCCTGTCAGTATATGTATCTGTCATGAAAGAAAAACAAATATTTTATCAAAACATGTTATAATGAAAATAAATATTGCTATAAAAACTTGTTAGGGTTTTATAAATATATCTGCGCTAGTCTGATCAATGAGTGGCGCCGGATCCACAGAACCTAATGAAACACCCTTTGGTGGAACAGGAGTCGAAGACGATGAAATATAAAAGCTCGGAGAGACATAAGTAGAAGGAAAAGAAGATGGAACAGCTGTATGACCGTGAGTGGGAATCATCATGGGATGTGAAAATGATGGGGCAGAAGATGCAGAAGGTAGCGAAAACATGGGAGGCCTAAATACCCCATGTGTCCCTAATGACACACCGGGATCAGAATGTGGGAAGGCTGAAATGTCAGTGGGAGGGGCAGGGTCCAGTCGTGCATGCGCAGCTCTACGTCCACCTCTGGTACGAACCCTCCTCGTACCACCGGCCTGAGTACTAAGACCAGTACTAGGCTCCTCGTCGAATAACTGTCGACATAATGGTGGATCCTACAAAAAAGTTTACAATAAAAATTAATCACATGACATTATATATTCTGTAAATATATATATATATATATATATATATTTGAAATAAATTACTCACTGTAGGCACTAATGGTGGAATGCCCATCTCCTCCATCCGACGATTGTTCTCCGCCATTTTTTTTCTTCGTCTCTCTTCAATTGGCTGCATTTACTGCATTTGAAAACAAATATGTAATTAATTAGAAAAAGAAAATTAATGTGTAAACCAAAAAACTAAATATATGAGGGAATGATGGGATTCATTGGTAATTTAGCTATCAATTGTTTTAGAAGAGCTTGAATGAATTTAATAAAACATACAAGTTGTAATGTTCACCAAGTTAGAAATATTGTTTGATTTGGTTTGAATACAGTTCAATTCCAAATTAGAAAATGCAATTCAAATAAAACAGCAACCAATAAACATTGAAAATTCACATAACGGTCAAGTCAGCTAAAACATATTTGTGATCAATACTAAATAAATATGAATATTACCAACCTTAACAACCCAACTCGAGGTAAACCAAAATAATTGAGAATATGGATGAATGATTCTATATATTTCCAACCACAACATCAGGTTCAAAATCAACTCTGACAATTGAGCTATTGGAGTCATCAAAAGAAATAAATGGATTGGTTCCAATGGCAATAGGGACAGTGTCAATTCCATCATCAACATCATCAAAAATATGTCTTGGAATTACTTCAACTATGACACCAAATTCAGGTTGAAGTTGATCTTTGACATAAAAAACTTGTTTATCCATTGATGCCAACACATATGGTTCTTCGGTAGCAAGAGTGTGGGTCATATTAATTACTCGAAATCCACAATCATCAATAAATGTGCCATGTCTCGTCATCAAATCAAACCAATGGAATTTCATCATTGTGACTCGTCCATGAGAGTAATAATCCAATATTATTATTTTCTCAACGACTCCATAATAACCCACATTTTCAAGTCGCGGTCTACTATCTGATGCACTGGCATAACAATCTGTTGTGGCAGTAACCATAACACCATCATGTTGTGTTCTCATATTTTTGGCTCGTTCAGTGACAATAAATCTGTACCCATTGATAACAATTGATTTACAGTCACGGACCACGGTATTAGGACCAAAATCCAAAGCTCTTATTTCCTCAGAGACAGAGTCAGCAGACAAACTCAATACCTTCAATATAAATGACAGTTAAACTTAAGTAAATATTGAAATAATTAATTTAAACAGTAATATTTTTACCTTCAATTTTAACCAAGTAGAAAACTCTTTTCTATGAAAAGTCTCTCTCCTTCTCAGAGATAAAGAACGATGATTCCTATTTATCATTGTTTTATGTTACCTGTAGATACAAAAATATGAATAGTTTAACAGATATATATGTAATATATACATATTCAATTTTTTTACCTGATATAGTCATCAAACAAATCACAGTTGAACAAAACTGTGCGATGTGCCATCTCCCGCTCTTCATGGCTTAATGTCTTCAATGTATATGATCCAGGAATTCCTCCTGTTTGAGGAAGTGATGGAAAACTGGGTTCAATTTGCTCATATTGTTCTTCTTCATTTCTCATTGGTCTATTCATTCTTGTAGTAAGATTAGACAAATACATTGAACAGAAATCCATACATTCTTGAGCTAAGTAACCATTCACGATAGAACCCTCGGGATGATTCTTGTTTCGAACATAAGACTTTAATGTGAACATATTTCTTTCAGTTGGATATATCCAACGAAAAGAAACAGGTCCTCCAAGAAGTATTTCAGTTGGAATATGGATAGTCAGATGCAGCATGCATGTGAAAAATGATGGGCGAAATATTTTCTCCAACTCCCAAAAAATTAATGGGGCATCTATCAACATTTTTTGCAAGAAAGACTTGGACAAATTCTTAGCACAAAGATCTATAAACAAATGGCACAACCGAATAACACCCACCCTTACATTATTGGACAAAATATGATGGATTTCTATTGGAAGAAACTCATGCAGTAGAACGTGATAATCATGAGCCTTCAAATATTTTAGCTTCAACTCTCTTATGTTGACCCGTTTAGATATGTTGCTTGAATATCCATCAGAAACTCTAATAGTCTATAATACTTCCAAAAATTGTTTTTTTCAGTAGGTGTCATCACATAAGAAGCACATGGAAGTTGCCATTTATTTTCAATGATACGCATAAGATTCAATTATGGTCTGATGCCCCAATCCACCAAGTCACGTCGAGATCGTAAATCATCTTTTGTCTTCCCCTTGACATTTAGAAGAACTGAAAGCAACATTTCGCATATATTCTTTTCAATATGCATTACGTCTAATCAATGACGTAGCAAATTGGTTGACCAATAAGGCAAATCAAAAAAGATACTCCTCTTCCTCCAATTGTAACAGGTTTCTGTGGAAACATTTTTTCTCTTTCCAGATTTCATTTGACCCTTCCCGAACGAAAAACTGAAATCTTTCAATTCATTAAGCACATCAGTTCCAGACATACACTGAGGTGGATCATCAGTCTCTATAGTATTATCAAATCTTCGACGATTCATTCTATATGGATGATCCTTTGGAAAAAATCGTCGATGTCCCATAAAACTGAAACTACAATGATGTTTCAGTCTTCTGGATCGTGTATTCTTCATACAAACTGGACATGAAAGTTTTCCCTTCGTGATCCATCCAGACATCATTGCATAAGCCGGAAAATCATTGATCGTCCACATAAGCGCAGCACACATCTGAAATATGTCTTTCGAACATGCATCGTATGTGCGCACACCCACATCCCAAATAAGTTTCAAATATTTTATTAAAGGTTGCATGTATACATCAATATCAATGCTGTGATCAGAAGGACCAGATATGAGTATACTCATGAAAGTGAAAGATTTTTTCATACACAACCATGGGGGAAAATTATAAATGTGTATAAAAACTGGCCATGTGCTGTGCGAAGTAAGCATCTGCCCAAATAGATTAAAACCATCGCATGAAAGACCCAGCCTCACATTACGCACGTCAGCTGCAAAATCAGGTTGTCGAGCATCAAATCTCTGCCATGAAAATCCATCTGCAGGATGAACCAACTCATCATTAGTCTTCTTTCTCTCGGTATCATGCCATCTCATTTTTATTGATATGTCATCAGACATAAAAAGATTCTGGAGTCTGGGGATCAATGGAAAGTGCCACATTACTTTCTGTGGAACGCGGATGGTGTTCCATCAGATTTTGGCTTCCAGCGGGATGTGCCACATTTTATACATTCATTTCGTTCAACGGTTTCTTCCCAGAATAAACTGCAATCATTCGGGCAAGCATGAATTTTGTTTCTGGAAAATCCAAGTTCTTCAACTAACTTCCATGCCATAGAGTGGTTTGAGGGAATATCTGCATCATCTGGAAGTAAATCCTTCAAGAGGGTAAGAATTTAATCAATTGCTGTATTAGAAATCCCATACATAGTTTTTCCATGAAACAATCGGATTAAAAATTCCAGCTTTTTCATTTTATCACATTGTCGATATACTGGAGTCGTGGAAGCATCATTCAATTTTTTCACCCTATCAATATCATCATTTTCACTAGATGCATCAGTTGTCCTCATATCGACGTATTCTTGAGTCGAAATCATTTCTTTTTCATGATGACGAATAAACGGAAACCGATCATCTAACAAATTCTCCATTCCAGTCCTTTCATTTCGATCATCACCAATTTGAGATTTCATTTTCTCCCCATTGTGATACCACACAAAGTAGTTTTCTTGAAAAAAAATTTTGGTTATGTGGTAGCTGACTTCTTCACGACTCAACCAAGGTCTACCAACACAATTGGAACATGGGAAATGTATGCGAACACTATCTGAAGCATTGTGAAATGAAAAATCTATAAAGCTCTCCAAATTGTGTTGAAAATTGCTTGAGATACAATCGGTTTCATACATCTAACTTCTGTCCATTCTGTAAAAAGAATTCATATAAGTCATTTTGTCATAAACAATTCAATAGGATTGAACTTTAATAGAAAATACATTTATGTAAACGATAAAGGAATAAAATAATCATGGTATCAACTACACATGTGAAAAAAACATACTAATGTGTTATTGAAAAAATGTAAAACCAACAAGAACTTAATGTGTTGTCACATCAGAGCATGCCTCATCCCAAAACCATATTAGTAGGGTATCCTCATATGCGATTTACCTTTTTGAATTAATATGCACTTCCTCACCAGGTACCTGAGTAGATTTCATAGATATAATCATCTCACATCCTGTAAGGCTTCCATTATGTATGATCTTCAGAATAATTTGAGTGATCATGAATCATGCATGGGATCTTCCCATGATCACTATAGATTATGAGAAGGAATTATGATAGGTCACGTGAAGAACATCAAACACATATTTTAGATAATTTGAGACATAATATAATAAAATAATGTATAAATCTATGGAATTTGGGATAAAAGGTGGGTTGTCCACGGGGGTCGATGATGTTCGGACATGGGGTTCGCGAGAGCATGACCACCCCATGTGGCCAGCCCACCCACCCCCCCTGGACAGCCCTCCCACCCCTCCTTGATAGCCCGACCACCCCCGTGGACAGCCCGTCCACCCTTGTGGACAGCCCGCCCACCCCCGTACCCCCCTGGACACCCCGTACCCCCCTAGGATAGCCCTGCCCACCCTCCCAAATAGACCACACCCCCTCCCCTGCAACCCCACCACCACCACCTAGACATACCAACCCCCCTGGACACCCCACACACCCCTCCCCCACCAGGACATCCCACCCAGACCCCCAGGACAGCCCACACCCCCAGGACAGCCCCTCCCACCCCCGTGGACAGCCTTCCCCACCCTCGTGGACAGCCCCACCCACCCCCATGGACAACCCACCCCCGTGGACACCCCCTACCCCCTAGACAGCCCAACCACCCCCGTGGACTGCCCACCCACCCCCCATCGACACCCCTTCTCCCTTTGGACAGCCCCCACCCCCTTGGATAGCCCGCCCACCCCCCTGGACACCCCTACCCACTGTGGCCAGCCCACCCACCCCCCCTGGACAACTCGCCCACCCCTCCTTGACAGCCCGACCACCCCCGTGGACTGCCCGTCCACCCTTGTGGACAGCCCGCCCACCCCCGTACCCCCCTGGACACCCCGTACCCCCCCGGGATAGCCCCACCCACCCTCCCAAACAGCCCACACCCCCTCCCATGCAACCCCACCACCACCACCTAGACATACCAACCCCCCTGGACACCCCACACACCCCTCCCCCACCAGGACACCCCACCCAGACCCCCAGGATAGCCCACACCCCCTGGACAGCCCCGCCCACCCCCGTGGACAGCCTTTCCCACCCCCATGGACAGCCCCGCCCACCCCCGTGGACAGCCCACCCACCCCCCTCGACACCCCTTCTCCCTATGGACAGCCCCCCACCCCCTTGGATAGCCCGCCCACCCCCTGGACACCCCTACCCCCTGTGGCCAGCCCACCCACCCCCCTGGACAGCCCTCCCACGCCTCCTTGACAGCCCGACCACCCCCGTGGATAGCACATCCACCCTTGTGGACAGCCCGCCCACCCCCGTACCCCCCTGGATAGCCCCACCCACCCTCCCAAACAGCCCACACCCCCTTCCCTGCAACCCCACCACCACCACCTAGACATACCACCCCACCTGGACACCCCACACACCCCTCCCCCCACCAGGACACCCCACCCAAACCCCCAGGACATCCCACACCCCCTGGACAGCCTCTCCCACCCCCGTGGACACCCCCTACCCCCTAGACAGCCCAACCATCCCCGTGGACAGCCCACCCACCCCCCTCGACACCCCTTCTCCCTATGGACAGCCCCCACCCCCTTGGATAGCCCGCCCACCCCCCTAGACACCCCTACCCCCCGTGGCCAGCCCACCCACCCCCCCTGGACAGCCCGCCCACCCCTCCTTGACAGCCCGGCCACCCCCGTGGACAGCCCGTCCACCCTTGTGGACAACCCGCCCACCCCCCGTACCCCCCTGGACACCCCGTACCCCCCTGGATAGCCCCGCCCACCCTCCCAAACAGCCCACACCGCCCTCCCCTGTAACCCCACCACCACCACCTAGACATACCACCCCCTGGACACCCCACACACCCCTCCCCCACCATGACACCCCACCCAGACCCCCAGGATAGCCCACACCCCCTCAACAGCACCGCCCACCCCGTGGACAACCTTTCCCACCCCCGTGGACACCCCCTCCGACCCCCGTGGACAACCCACCCACCCCCGTGGACACCCCCTACACCCACAATCCATTATCCAAAACATATCAAATTGGTTTGAACACAATCCATAATTCCCACAATCCATTATCCGAAACATGTAAACGTTCATGATAGCCTCCCCCAACTCTGATTTACATGTTTTGAACACTCTCCTTCCAAACATAGAATACAAAAACATTAAATAAGTCTTCACAAACACAAACAACATCCTATTTAGATATTAATTTCAATAATCAATTAAACCACAAACACCTGGAAAAAATCTATTCATTAAAACAACTACAACAATATGGTTGAGATCAAATTTTACCTATTCGTATGGGGGTGTACCTGTTGGGATGGGGGGTGATGGTGTTCGGATTCGCAAGAGCAGTGGAGTCGGATGGGGTTCGCGAGAGCACCAGAGCGAATAGATTAGGGCTCTGTCCGAATGGGGAGAGGAGATCGCGATCTGGAATTTGGGGGAAACCTTTTCCAACAGTTTATAAAAACCGTTGGCAAATGCACACATTTCCCAACGGTTCACTGGAACCGTTGGGAAATGTGTGAGTTTATCACCCCTTTCCCAACGGTTCCAGTGAACCGTTGGGAAAGGTGTGAGTTTTTTCCAACGGTTCAGCTGAACCATTGGGAAATGTGTGATTTTAGCACCCTTTCCCAATGGTTTCAGTGAACCGTTGGGAAAGGGTCCACCGAAATTCTCTTTGCCAACGGTTTTGTTAAACCGTTGGCAAAGGATCACTATACCAACAGTTTAAGTAAACCGTTGGTATACAACCGTTGGGAAAAGACTAAATTCCAGTAGTGAATATTTAAAATAATATTAAACAAAGATAGATAATCCATAAAGAAATATTGAGAGAGATTACCCTTACTAGATTCATATAGTATGACATGATCATATATATTTTATTTCACAATAAAATGCCTATGAGTGTCCACAAAAAGGTTAATATGAAAATAATTTTCTAAATTAGGGATGGAATAACATACACATATTTTTTATTAATATTATTAAATGAGAGATAATCCTATGATAATGATTTGAATTAAATTCCATAAGTCTTATTTTATTTTTTATTATTTACACCTCCTATAAACTAAACATATTTTTTTTAAAACACTAATAAATAAGTTTATTTAATTTATTTCTATTATTATTGATCAATTATGACCATTAGATTTCATTTATTGATTTTTTTTGTTAATGATGAAATAGATTAATGATATATTTTCTTTGAATTGTCCCTTTTTCATTTTGTGTCCATTATTTTAATTATTTGTAATTTTTTTTAAAAATTACAAAAAAATATTAGAAACAATTAAAGTAAATTTATATATATATTATACAGTATACACTAACAATCTGTTTAAGTGGTGATATACAAATCATTCATAATGTCTTTATAGGCTGATGAGATCGACTGTTAAGAGGACATGTCAAAAGTGCGAGGAGAGAGTGTATATATGTTAAATAGAATAAAATTTTTATACCTTATATTATTAAAATAAATCATTTATTTACTTATGAATTAAATAGTTTTGGAAGGTAAAAATGAAAATAAATTTATAGTGTAGAAATAGTAATTGAAAAGAAATAGAAAGAGTTGATTTCAAGATTAAATCTTAATTAAAGTTTTACTCCTTTAATATGGAACTAAATCCTTCAATATTGGAGTTGGACGACCCTATAACACCCCTAAGGTTTTAAAGATACTTAATATGAGGGAATTAGGAATATTGTAGGATTTAAGAAGTGTATGGGAAGTTATTTTCCAAGAGAAGGTAAAAGGGTATTTATACTTGAGGGGAGGGGTCTTTTGGGTTAAAATTTTGAAACTATTATTATTTTCAGAGTAAAAATTTTAATGGGAAATTCATTAAATATTGAATAATATTTTATTAAAATTGAATGATTTAATTTATGGAAATATTTATCCAATTAATCCATTCATATATTATGATTGGATTTATCCTAAAAAAACTATTTATCCATGGAATTCATTAATGTGTTTTCATTTCATATAATAAGGTTTTTAGTATATCATAAGGGTATGAAATTTTTTTGATACTACCATTGGAAAATAATTTGGTATGGTTTTTTTAGGTTATAATGAATGTAATCCATGTTATTACCTTTAATTTATATGGGTAGTGTCATTACCATTTCCATAAATCATATACTTTGATTCATTTATAAATTCTATGATATCTATTAAGAAGATGAGCATTATGATCTAACATTTTTAATGATAATCCGTGATTGAAATCATTTAACAAGAATTAATTAAAGGGATAAAAAATATAAATATGAATTGAAAATATTACAATGGGATAAAAATAGAAAAGAAGATAACTATAAAAAGAATATTTATATAATATTAATCCAAAAGAATAAATAAATTCATGAAAAAAACTTTAGAAATGAAAAAAATAATTAGTTATGAAAAATTAATCTTAATAATGAATATATGTAACCTTTCAATAAAATATAAGTGAATAAGGTATGAATGAAATATGAGGTATTTATAGAATATTGGAAACCCATATGACTATAAAAAATCGGACCATTGGAATAGAATCATAATCCATAGATGTGTAAAATTATATATAGGTATTATATAAGTTGAAAATATGGAATATTTAAATCATGATTCAAAATAAAAAATTTTTTAAAAATGATAAAAATAGTGTTTCTATTTTTACAAAACATATATGTTTTATTTTCATTTTTTATAAAAACATTTAACGATTTAAAAGAAATTTCATTCTTATAAAATGGGTTTAAAATTAATATTTTGTTTTATTATAATGATAATATAATTTTATGTGAACATAAGTGATTTTTCAACGTTTTAGAAAATTGATAACTATATTAAAATTGGTAGTTTTAAAAAAATATGGATTTTAATTAAAAACCAAATTTCTCATATTTATAAAATTATTTTCATAAAATTCCTTTCATTTTTAAAATCGAAACATTAAAAATGATTACATTTCTATTGTAATTATAAAAAATAGTTTAATTTTTAGTGAATTGTGAAATATGGTAAAATGTGTTATTTAATAGTATAAGTTAAATACATGGTTAATTTCCTGGAGGATTATGTATAAAACCATTAGTTCAAACTAAGATGCACAATTTACTATATATAGTTATACTATTCACAAATATTTTTTTCCTTGGGAAAAAAATAATAAACTAATGAATATAATATTCAAAAACTATCTTCTCCTCCCCTTATAAATACCACCCACTCTCCTCACAAATTATAAATGTTGGAGGTTACCCAAAATCTTCCCAACTATCAAAAAATATACCCACACCCCATAACTAAATGAATTTTACTTCTAAATGATCATTCCCAAGGTTTCTTAAGTGGAATCCAAAGAGAAGACATCTAAAGGAGAACAATACCTTATTATACATGATTGTCTGATAAATTAATTATTTTTAATACACTTAATTTTTATTATATCCATTTTATATCCCCTTTATCTCTCCTAATATTCCCAAAACTATAACATCACCCATATTATTATAGGTTTACTACTTTTGTGAATGATGAGTTTTTTTCAGTATCAACCTCATAGAAGGTTTAATTTAAATTATAATGGATCAAAATTACCCAAAATGTATAATATATTTTCTCATATTAGTTAATGAATATATGTTAATGATACTAAAAAAATGCAATAGGTTCATCATGGAAGGAAACCCCATCAAAATAAATTGACCATATAACATTATCATTTTTAATAAATGAGTCATTACAATGTCAAGAAATATGTATTTGGGACCATTTTAAATGTTTTTATGGAAATTAATATCATTACATTTTACTTCTGTTTTCATATTCCCATTTTATAAGAACTTCAACAATTATGGCCAAGTGATCCAACCTTTGAACTATGAAACGAATGCCCATGGAAAAATAAAATTAAAACATATATCTCATTGAAATAGTTTTAAATAAAAATAATATAATTATATTAAAACAAATTTATATGGAAAATATTCTAAATTATTTAATTAATGAAGATAATTTTTTTATTTGGGATGTTAAGTGCAAGTGAAAAAAAATTCACAAAATATGGTAAGGGATATCTCCAAACCACCCCATTTTATTTTAGTCTATGAACTTTTTCTCTCTAAATCAATTTATCTATAAATTTTATGTTAAAAAATCCTTCTAATTTTTTTATATATGAATCTTACATACATAATTATCATATTATCCCTTCCTTTTATAGGGTTATATATGTCATAAGTTTATTTTTCAATTCCTTCTTTAAAATCGACACTATTTAAGGGGAAATTTTCTAGTTCTTGACTATTTTTTGTAATAATCTTTTAAAACAAAATTCCTACTGATTATTTAATTTAATTAAGTAATGTTTTAGGGAAAACCATTTTTTTTATCCTATGGGTTTTCAATGAAAATTTCATATTCTTTTACAATTAAAAACTCTTCAACTGATTCCTTAAAAGAAAAATTTAAAAGATTATTTCTATACACATTTATATACCCTTTCTCGTGATGTTTTTTCAAAAAAAACATCATATTTGGGACCTATGATTATTTATAAAAATATTAACGTCTATAATATTTAATTCCTTCTTTTATTTGGAATATTTATAAAATATACATTGATTTTGATATGAATAAGGATCATGTAACCCATTTCTTTCCATTGGTATTTAATATGTGTATTCCCTATGTTTGATTCCTATATGTGGAACACATATTTATGCACATGATAATATGGATGTACCAAGATTGTGTTTTAAATAAATGTGTAATATTTATGTATCATGGATGATATATGTGGGATTAATCAGTAATCTTAATCCATGATGGGATGATTTCCACCATGTGATGTTGTATTGGAAATTAACATTGAATTCTTATTATTCCATGTTTCATGTTGTTTCCAAATTTCTGTGTTTCTATGATCTTATTATTACTTGTTCTTTATGTTATTTTCCCTTATTATTATTTTTGATCCCTGTCTTTTATAATATCATGTTATGCCTTTTGTCTCATATGTTTTTCTTCATCATCATGTTTATTCCTTTACTGGGATTTTTAGCTCACCAATTTATTTTAGGTATTCTCCAGGATAGCCTATAATATTTAGGATATTAAATGGATTTATAATAAAATTATATGTAATAATAAAAAAAGGTTTTTTAGTTCCATATTAATTTCTATAAACTATTCTTCTAAATACATTATGTCTCTTGTTCTTTGGGTTGTGTTTTTAGGATATTTATATAGAAAACAATGTAATAATATGTTTAAAATACTTAGTTTTATAGAGTTCATATCAGAGAGTGGGAAAATTATTTTGTTCATTAAGACTATAATTCATTTTTGATAACCCCAGTTATAATTCTATGTGTATAAAAATATCCTGAAATTTTCTCGATGTATAGAGCAAGTGGTTTCAATGAAATTACATATCTTTTTATATATTACATTGTATGTGGGTATGGAACAAATGTTCGTAGGGGTAACAACCCCAAAATTTCTCATTGGGTATTAACTCAATATGTACCTATTTCAAGAAAACTATTAATTATTGCACTCCCATTTTGACACTCTGGGGGGAAATAAATTGGAAAATCCATAAACTATTTATCAACTATTATGATGGAATTGAATAGATTTTTTGGATAGAATATTTAATAAGTAAATTAAAATGGATAACCTAGATTTAAACCTAGAGACTCATAAGTTATGATAAATATTTTATTTATAATTTTATCCTTTTATTTTCATTTTCTCTACTTTATATGATTTTCAGTTTAACTATTATCATCCCTATGTTTATTTTGGATATTTTAAATGACTAAAACCACAATAAAATAGTGAAAGGTGTGATTTTTATCCATTCATGAGACTATTTGATTATAGTTCAACAAATTTTTTCATATGATGAATGTTTAGTAGAAGTATTCAAAAACTACCTCATACAAGAATGCTCAATTTTTTTTTCAGAATAGATTATAGGGAAATTATATCATCTCAAGTATATAACTACTACCCAATCAATTTTTGAGTACGCAATCTCCCAGAAAATATTATTATATATCCATTAATATTTTTTTATGGTATATTTTGAATTAATTAGTTGACCTTATATAAATAAATCACCTTATTTTAGGAACGGGAGATCACTCCTCATATCCCAACTCAATCATCAATTTTGTACATCTATAAGTATGATGATTGATATCTTTTGGAATCCCCTTCTCAAGAATGTATATTATTTCCTTATGAGAAAGAATATATATCTCAAATAATTGAGACAAAAGAGATAATCATTATTGAATACATTCCCACTGTGAGGGACTGTATAAATGTATTACTTAAGGATTTGTCTAGTCTTCCTTCTAACCGAGAGGTTGAGTCCTTAATTTATCTTATAATTAGATCCATACACATATCCAAGAATCCTTAAAAAATTGAATCCATTAAGTGGGATGAACTAAATAATTAGTGTCAATAAAATCAATAAAATGTTTTTATATGCCTGATTGATTCACCAAGGGGTGTTCTAGTCCTCTTCATCCAGAAGAAGGATGGGTCAATGGGCTTCTTTATTGATCGTTAGGGATGAGACTCGGTTCTTCCTAGCAGGATTGACACTACAAAATTACTAAACATATGATGATGATTGGATACCACTATAACTTCTTATTGAGTCTTATCTAGTAGCTCATGAAAACTTATGTTGTGGGTTATGGTTTCTATACCATTACATCGAGGTACGAGGATCGTAGGTCCCAACTAACTCCAGCTACTTAGAAATTTACCATGGTACATGTAATTTCATTTTAATTTTAGTCACTTCATTCTTGTTTTCTCTATTGGGAATCTAGGTTTTAATCTAATTTTTTTCCTTTCATTTGAAATGTTTATCTATACTTGTAAACTATTTTTAAAATTTAATGGAAGTGAAATGGTTTTCTTGAAAAATGGAAGTTTATTATTTGAATTTGAAAATAACAGAAAACTTTATTTTTATATGGTTGTATTTTTAAACTAGCATGAATCTAATTTGTAATTAAATGTATGGAATAAGGAATAGTTTATTTGGTAACACCTTCTGAGTTTTAATACACACACTTATAGTTTTATTTTGTTTTATGTTTGTACGATGCTTCCTACTTGGTCTCAATAATCATGGGTTAATGTTGGTTTAGTGATCGGAGATGACCTGTAGGGTCATGTGGAGGTATTTATAGTTATATTTATTTCCATTTCTCATGATCATTTTTATTGTTATTTTTTATTTAATTATTTTTCATTTTTTACAGTCCAAATTATTCCCAACTACTTCATTTTGATGCCTAGAACTAGTTTCCTACTCGGGATGACTTGGAACGCCTCTCGAACCTTGTTGCGGGCTGACTTGGGTGACTAGTTTAGGGATGACATGGTTTAGTTCATGATTGGTTTGAAATGAAATAAGTATGTATATTATAAATTTATAGTTACTCTATAATAAATATATATATGATATTTAAAAAATACAATAAATTCATCATGGCCATAAAACCGACCTAAATGAACTAACCACATGGCATTATATAATCACAATGTTAGAACACAGAAAGATATCTGGGAAAATTTTAATTTCTATAAGGAAAACAATATCATTTAATTTCACTTTCGTAGTTATATACCCATTTTATAGTAATATATATATTTATCCACAAGGGATCCAACCTTGGAAACCTGAAACGAACGCCCTCAGAATAATAATTTAAAATTTATATCTCATTTATATGGTTTAAAATGAAGATTTCTTTAGTATATTAAATTAAATATAAATGGAAAAGTTTATAAATTAGGTAATTAATGAATTTAATTTTATTATTCAGGAATTTATGTACAAGTTTAAAATGATTCTAGACATAAGGTAAGGGTTCTCTCTAAACCATCCTATTTTAATTGGGAAATGTTATTTCTCTCTATAACTCAATTTATATCCAAATTTTATAATATTAAATTATTTTAAATTTTGTATATATTTATCTTACATATATAAAAAACTTATTCTCCCCTCCTTTGATGGTTTTATACATTCTTTATGTTAATTTACCAATGCATTCATTAAAATTAACCTTGATTAAGGGGAACATTTCTATCCATTAGTCATTTTATGTAATGCACATTTAAATTATTTATTACAATTTATAATTTCATTAAATAAAGGAATATTTTAGTAATAAAATTATTTTTTACTTCATGTTTTCAAAGAAAACATCATAGTATTTCATACTTCAAAACACTACAACTAATTATTTAAAACTCAGTTTTAAAAGTTTATTTCTATACCCAATTGTATATAACTTCTCATGTTTTTTCAAATAAACATTAAATTTCAGTTTTTTTAATTATATAGATACTAACTTCAAAAATATTTAATTCCTTTTTCTCTTTGGAATATTTATGAAATCTTCTTTGATTTTGATATGATGCAATATTTTATAACCAATTACTTTTCATGGGTACTTCTTATACTTATACCCTATGTTTGATTCCATTATGTGGCACACATATTAATGTACATATTATTATGGGTACACCCATATAGTGATCCAATAATTTGGGTAATGTTTATTCCTAATGGGATGATATGTATGGGATCAGGGGGGACTCTGTTCACTGTGTGATGTTGTCTTGGAAGTTAGACTTGACTTACTCTTATGTCATGTTCTATATTGTTTCCACGTTCCTATTATTCCATGATCTTATGATAACATGTTATTTATTTTATTCAATCATATGATTATTCACTATCCTTTAATTTTATTTTATCATGTTATGTATTTTTACTTATATGTTATACATTTTCATCATATTTATTCCTATATTATGATTTCTAGATCACCCCTTTATTTTACGTATTTCATAGGTTATCCTATGTAGTTTTATGGGATCTATGGATTTAGGAGATATTTATAGATAATAAAAAATATTATTTTTTCATTTCATTTTTATGAACCTAGAATTCTAATGGCATTATGCCTCTCATTATTTTGGTTAAGTTTATTAGATATTTCTATTCAAAATTATATAATAATATGTGTAAAATAATTGGGTATCTATAATAAGTGGGAATAAGATAAAAATATGGGTATGATAATTCAAGTAAAATTAACATAAAAGAAATAATTCATACACAATAAATAGGATCAACATAATAATAGAAACATGAAAAAAGTAAAGGATGTCATAAGATCTCGGAATCATAGAATAAAATTCAAAATCATAAGGAATTCTATCATAATCATAATATATGGTCACTAACAAGTCTATCATAGTGTATAGAGTCTCGTGGTGAATTAGGTTTACTCCCCATTCCAATAAACACATTTTAAAAAGTCCCATATTATATTAGGTTTATTCATTAATCCCATGCAAAATATATCATAGGATATAAATATGTACCCAATACATTGAGAAAATATATAATTCCTGGCCCACACATCTCATATTATTCTTAAAGTATCCACTTGTGCACCAGAAATGGTATCCCATGAGATAAAAACATTACTCAATTCCTTGGAGTGTGATATATTGTAGGTCCCACTGAATACATTATCATAATACACACATGAATATTTATTCCCCACGAGGAAAAGAAACCATACATAAATAATAATAATGATAAACCCCGTGAGAAATAAGTGGGTCTCATAATATCATATAAAAGAATATTTTAAGACTATTTTATAAGGATTAATAGTAGAAGAAGTAACTAAATAATTTTGGAATTTTTATATTTTGTTAAGTAATAATGGGTACTAATAATTCAATTATAATGCTGGAAAATTCATGACAAGGATCAATGAGTTTTAAGAAAGAACCACATAGGTGACACTTTTTGAAATGAGCATATGATCTTTTAAGGAAGGAAATATATTATTATTTCCCTTTACACCAGAATTGAATAATTACTATTTTTATAAAAAAATAGTTTTTTCAAATAAAATTCCGGGTGAAAACATTTTATGTGGGTTACACTTATCATGAAATATGGAATCATAAGGTTACCTGTTATGTTTTAAAAACACATTTTTTGAAATACCACATCATAAAAAGGATGATAAAACTCCATTTTTAAATACGGAGATGGAAATTTTAATTTCATGTGAGATAAAACATAATTAGTTTTCCAATTTAAATGGATAATTTTTCTAGGAAAGGAAGTTAGGGATAAAAGGGGGAATCCATATTTAAAGAGGATGGGAATTATTCATAACATAGATGATTTTTCAAGAAGGTGGAGAAATCATAAATAAGGAATATTTGTATAAAAATTGATACCGCAAGATATAAATATGTTATAACATATGAAATTGAAGATAAATCTCAAGGAGAAACATCATCACTTGGGAAAGTAGATTGAGTTATCAAGAAAACATATATCTTAATGAATATATCAATCATAAACAATAGAATCGAATAAAATTAGTAGAATATATGTTTCTGAATTGAGTGATACTTTTTTATATTATAATTCAAGTGGGAATTAGTTACACCAAAAAACTATTTGTGCATAATGTCAAAGCTTTCTCCAATGAGTGGTGATTGAGACGGAAACCCATACCTCTTATATTTATTTCTTTAATTGGGATCTTACCTCCTATATAAAAAAATTAATATATTAATTAATTATTTAATAACATTAATAATAACTATTAAAATTTATAATCACATTTATATTTTTTCCCTATATTTATATTAGTTAGTTTTTTCCTATTTTTAATATCTGGTGTGAGTAATCATGAATGTTTTGGACTGTTTTTGTAATAGTGGTGTCATTTATTATTATTTTTCGAAATATAATAATTAATTTAGAATTAAAGGAACTTTAATTTTTATTTATAAAAATTCACTAAGTTATAATTTATTTCCATGGGAGTTTCGGCTACGATCCTTGAAGGTGGAATTGGTGACGAGCAAGTGTTGTTGTTTTTTAACAATAAAATGATGGTATATTAATTAATAAATTCAATATCAAAGTTACCATTATATAAAAAAATAAATTAATTATTCTCTAATTTATATAATATATTATCAATATTCAAATTCCCATAGTTATCCAAGATCTTATTTTATAGTATTGTTTAAGTGTGTGGTCAATCCAACCAAAACATAATCATACCATAAATTAAAAGGTGGCTTTGAAGTGGTTATGTTGTAATATCACTATAATGGAAGCATAATGATATTAATTTTTGATTATAAGTGTTATAAATATAAATATTATAGAATTATATTTATAATATAATTTATATTAATATGTTACTTTGAATACAAATATTGTTTTTTCTTAGTGTTCATGACTTAATATGATTAATTTTATAATGATTTTTGTTATTCATATAAATAATAAGGTATTTAATTTTTTGAACAATTCATTAATAATTAAATAATAAAAATATTTATCTTGTAAACTCATTCAAAAATAAATCCCGGAATGACGTTATTTAAAGATGGAACATAATATTCGATAGTTGTGGTAGTCCACAAACACAATTGGACGATGCTTTTCATTTTCCCTAGAACATGGTAGAGAATTAACATAGTTAATAATTTAATGATATTAAATAAATTATATATATCATAATTATATGTTAAATTAACTTTTATAGGCCTTCCATATTAAACAGTAATGGAAAATGAACATGTTAATTCGTGGAGGCAGTAGTCCACACAGACACATGATTCATGCTTTTTCTCTTCTTAATGGAAAAGGGAAAAGTTCTTAATACTTCTACCATAATTATAATAATGTATAAGTATAATAATTATACATTTATTATCATTTTAATATGGTTTAATGGAATTTTAGGAATAATAAGATCACATAAATGAATTGAAATGTGGAAGGATAGTTGAAATGTTTACACCTCACTTCTCTGATTATCTAATTTAGAAAATGTTAAATCCATTTATGAATTTTATTTTGAGAATAAAAAACTTACTAATGGATACTAGGAATGTGGAGGATATGTTTGTTAATATTTTAGGCCAATCTAAGTCTTTTTAATGAGTAAAAGTTATGAGAGACGTGAACCTGTTATATCTGAAAAGGGATGGATGTTTTTTAAATACTAAAAAACCTTCAATAAAGGGAAGTCTCTATCAATGAAATTGGATTAAAATTTATAAATATAAAATATTTTAAGTGATAAGTTCATGATATTCCTCAACCACCCATTCTCACACATGTTTTAAAAATTGTTTCAACTCATTTTCATTATATTTTTTCATATTACATTTTTAGCTTTTACAGTGGTAACTAGTTTTCACCTAAGGAAACATAACCTTTATGACCAAAAATAAAACTATCATTATTATTAAAATTAGACCTATTTATTAAAAAATTTATATCCATTTCATTTGGTTATTTTATGGAGGTGATACAAATTAATTTTAAAATGATAAATGTTCAATGTATTAAATCTAATTTTTTGAAAAATATTACTTGAGTTCTAAGATTTAAATTATGGGTTTTAAAATGAAAACCATCATTTTAAAAAAAATTATTAATCCAATTATAAAGTAAATATATTTTTTTAAAAAAATGTTTGATTAATTTCCAATTCATACTTATATACTAGTAAATGTTATATTGTTTTTAATAATGATATTTTATTCACCTAAAAACAAATTTTTAGAAAAAACAAAAAAATCATCATAAAATAATATTTAAATTATAAATCCAAAAATAATTTTTATTTTTTATAATTAAATTTATATAAATTTCTATTTTAACTTTTTATAATAATCATAATATAATTTTTTTTAAAATAAATATTTAAAAATAATAGTTGTCACTAATCTTAATTTATTAGAAAGAATTATAAATATAATATTGATCGATTAATATTATATTGTATTCAAATCATCATACAAAAATAATTTACTTAGTTTTATTTAGTAAAACTTACATCACATATAAATCTATATTCTTAAAAAAAATAACGAATTAGGTAAATGTTTATAAAATAACCTTTTTATATATATAAATATACATTAATATTTTTCATAATTTTGTAACTCTTGTTCTTAACTACAAATTAAATAGATATGTTTTTAGAGAGTAAAAATATCCTGCTTTTATTTTAGTTCGGTGTTACTTGTTTACTAAGCTATATAACATATTTAAATTAATTAGGGGAAAATATATTAAAATTATGAGTTCTTACATACCCCACTTAAATAAATTATGTACTCATAATTTTAAAACACATACAATGAGTGTAATTTCAATAGGTAGATCCTAATTAACCATACATCGGTAGTTGATCATGTGTTAATTTATGATATTAAGTGAGATTTCCCTCTATGCAATTTAATATGACCCCTTTGTAAAAAGAGATAGTAAATTCCTAATAGAATCCTAATAAGTGAAAAATAGATTAGTACATAAGAATTTAATTCCAAAAACTATATAGAATATCCATATTCTCTCGATATAATTATTATACCACTAATTTTTTTAAATTATAATTAAATATATAATAGGTTAAAACATAAAAGACATAAGAGATATGAAAACATAGTGTGAAAAAAGAACTTTCTAGTTCAATATAAGTCATTTTATGGGATTTTACTTTCTCCCATGGTGTAAGTAGTTGTTAGTTCCTATTTTTCTCATTTTAATTTAGATTAGGACATAGATTTTAATAATGTCTAGTTTCCATGCAATTGAATCAATATATTTTTTTAGCTTCTCTCATTCCATCAAACCTTTGAGTTTGATATCCTTCATATCCATAGTTATAACATCTAGTTACCCCTATAAAGAAATTTCTCCTATGGTTATATCCACATTTTTGACATATAGGGAATGAAATATTCTTTTGTTCATTATCCTTGTAACATAAAAATCCACTATGATCTATACTTCTTTTATTTGGTGTGTTTGTGACTATGAATATGTCCATATTATGAATCATAGTTCATGGTATCATGTTAGGAATAATAATTGGTTTAATCTCTCTATCTCCCATTCTGATGTGTTTTCCATTAATGTAATCCCAATATTGTCAATCATACCCATGATTATTTATAGTTCTATCCATTACTATAACAAAAATTGGTTAACATTAGTGATTAACAACTAATATTATATGATTATTATCATAAATATTTTTAATAAAATTTAACCATGAGATGTAATAATTTATGATACTATCATGTTAACATTAAAATATTTTAGTTCAACCTATAATACTATTATTTCCACCTATATCATCCAATGTTACATTAAGTTCACTTTTACCATACTTATTAACTAAATCCATTGAAATATCTTGGGAACAATTCGTTCATTGGGTTTTTAAAAGAGAATATTTCTAAACAAATCGAATCATCCAAGAGTGTCAAAATAGGTTTATAGTAATGCCTATTTTTTATACATTGTGTGATAATTTAGTTAATACCTAATATTACATATTTTAGAATTATCACACATAGGCACCTGTAACATCCCCAACCCGATAGCCACTATATCAGGTGCCCCGAACCGGGTTGTCACATAACCTCAAGCATGCCTCCACATATTCTATAGGCTACCGACTGGCCTTGATAGTCTAGAGGAATATATTGGGGAGACAACAACTACTTTTCAAAGTAAAACCACAATATAAATAATGTTAATTGATAAAAGAACAATTGTGGACAGAAAATGTACAACAAATTGAAAAATCCAATAAGTAAACAATTAGAACATTCTATAACAATATGATGAATACACTATATTCTAGGAATTAATTCGAATAAATTTTTTAGTACCATAACAATAAAAGATCTTGAACAAAGTCCTGAGCCCCAACCTGGTCCTAACATCCCATGCTCTAACCCAATAGCCCCTGAAAAAACCAAATGCCAGGCCCATGTCCCGAACCTATAATAGAAACTAGTTTCTTCTGCTCAAGTACACAGGGGTCATAAACCCCCAAGAAGTGTGTGAATACAACTCAGTAGGCCACCACCAGTGCTGTATAATGCAAGAAACTATCTATAAAATAGTGTATATAGGGAAACAAGTTCAATAAATAAACATATCAACAAAAGGAACATGTTTCACATTTAATAATTTCCCATTTAAAAAAAAATTCAAGAAAAAAATTCATATTTATAAAATTACCAATTACTATTTTGTCCCTTAGGTCCCATAATGTTGACCAAACAACTAGAATATCCCTAGTCATAGTAGGGTCCCATAAATCAACATAAGGGTTGCGTACTTTTAATCATAAAGGAAATCACTAATAATAATTTATAAACATACCTCAGATCCTCGATCTAGTAATCAAGATATTTCCATGTGTTTGGGAAGCATAGAGCCTTAGTTTCACATCCTAAACTACACCATATCCATATGTTGGGAATAATAGAGCTTTGGTCTGACATTCGAACAGTACATTACATAACACTTAGCATGTACCCCCGACCTAGGTAGTCTCATCAAATTTACTGGTTATGGGAATAAATCCTATGTTTGACTCTCTAACCCATGCATTATAGGGGTGGGATATAGAGCCCCAGTCTAACCCCACCTATTAGGGTAAAACCTCATGTCAATATCCCACACACCACCAAGATACGTGCCCATGCTTCTTTAATAATTTAACCTAATAACCATTTACATGCTTAACCCATCTCAACACATCTACCATTTACAAACCATAAATCATTAAACACATATACCATTATACCAAATCCCCCATAATTCCATATTAATAACTATAAAACAATCAACATCAAATTAATTTCATAACTAAAATACTCATTGAACAAAATATTTAATCCACCCCTTTAAAACATGGGTCTTCCTCTTTGAAAACTAAACCATGCCCCCACATATTTCACTTCCATTTCCAACCATTTCAAATAATCATTAAAAAAATTTCATAAAAGGGGAAAACATGTCTTATTTTAAAAAACCATTTAAAATATATAAATAAAAAATCTATCTAAATCACCTTTAGGTCAATTCCTCATTTTAAAAAATTCCCTTCTTTCACAACATCATAATCATTATTAAAAAATCCTAACCAGATCAAAATTCAATATGAATTATTTAAAGCATTTAAAAATACCCTTATTGATTTCAAAAAATATGATATATAATAAATTAAATTTACCCTTTAACCATTCACATATATCTGATTACAATTTACAACCCATTCTCTCACATAATTCCCTAGTCTGAATGTTCTCCAATTTATTTCACAATTTTCAAGGGTTCAACATACCCCATGGGTAACCTTCGGTTTTTTCTCACATAATAGATGAACCTAATGGGGTTTTTAATGGGTCTCACACCTTAATCTAAGGCCCAAATCAGTTTTTCTAGACTAAGAAATTATAACACGAGAAGGTAGGGAAATAGCGCAACTCTATACACATACAAAACGTCAAGACTCTGGGGAAACCCCTTATGACCACCTACCTTATGCTCAAACATTATTACTAGCCAAAAAACATCCCTTTATACAAACTCAATTGACCACTAACACTATAATGAAGAACATCCTAGAAAAAATAGGTTTTAGGGATTAAAAATAAGATAAATAATTCAAAAAGAACTATTCTGGAAAATATAAGGAAGAGGAGTGTTAGAATCACATGGAGACTTGATTCACACAAAACAACACATTGAATTATAATTAATTGAAGGAGAAAAAACCCATCAAGGATGGTGGATCTCTTGGTTGATAACCCTTACTATAAGGGGTTGAATGGGGATGAAATTTAGGGGGGAACGAAATAAGATTATGTGGGAAAATGGAAATTTACCATTTTTTAAGGGAAAATGGTTTGAAAGCATGGTTGAAAAAACGATACGGATCCCTCTATCTAATAGAGTCCAAGACTCATGGTCTCCAATAAACACCCACATGGTTTGGAAAAACATTAATATCCAGTGTTCCAGCCTCTATCTGAGAGGAATCATGGACGCACAATTAGTACAAACCATGCGCCAACCATGCGTTGAACATTGTATGGAATCCTTTCTTCTCCTTTCTTGCCTCAAACCCAGAAACACCCTTTATAACCATAAATATCACAAAAACAACCATTATAACAACGAAAAAATTTATACTGGGGTGTCATTTATCTCAGGGTTAGGATCAAATAACCTCCACACCTTATAACATCTCTTCCTTAAGCCACACTTACGAGATTTAATGAGCCTTTAAGACCACAATTTCTATCCATGAGGCCCACCTAAAAAAATTTATTTCCCAAGTTTCATCCTAAACATGGCCATTCCCTCAAAAAACTGAGAAAAAACACTTTCCTACCTCAAAAACATTTTCCCATTGTGATTCCAAATCATGAACCTAATGCTCTTCAATGACACAAAAATCTCAACCTCATCACTACCAATATCAATATAAGAGAAAATAATGGGTAATGTTTACTAAACCGTGACATATATGGGGAATTAAAAAGTAATAAACTTTACTATGAGAGCCAACTAGAACACCTTCGGTCCAATAATCTCCATAATTCATTGTCTAAATTTCTTTTTATCATCGCACATAGCTTCCAAAATTATAATAGTAACCCCAGATCGACGTCATCTGTAGGAACACATAGATTTTAACACCGCATTCCTCTACCAATTTTGGTCCACAACTCAAGTCCCATGACCTCATTCCACCTCCGAACATCTAAAGAAAAACCCAATCATAACCTTTATCTCAAGGTACTCAACTGATCAAAACCCGAGCCCACGCTCATTAACAAAACCAAAGAACCATGATAGATCTTACTTGAGTCCATCAAATTATAAACTCTGATCAGGTCATAACCTAACCACTTTCCTATTATGGTGATCCCCACCATATGTTATATCCTATCACTACCACTTTCTAGTGGTTGGAACCAAACCATCGAAAGAGTCCATCGGAACGTCAATCCAAATTTCACAACTCGCCTGACTTTCTTCCCAACTCAACATGCACAAAAATCCATGATAACTCCACAAAACACTAGAATCCTGACTTCCCATCCAAACCTCATTTATTGAACATGCACAATCCAAACCATTGTAGACTAACAACATTTTGACATATTAGAAGTTCTCCTTCATTTCTGAAACTCACTTTCCGTTAAACATACAACTAGAGGTGGCCTATACCTACCACATCTAGTCCTCTTATTATAGATTTTTGTACCATATTTAACTTTATTTTCCCAAAAAACCCATCTTAAATTATTTCAATTACCCCCCTTTCACCTACCCAAGGTGCCTTCTCACTTAAATCATACCACAATCATCCGGCACTCCTTCGGATGTCATTTCACGACTTACAGTGAAACATTACCATCATGGTATCTACTACTCTCCAAGAAATCATTGTGTTCCATGTAATCCATCAATATTACTATCTTGAACAAATATATTTTCCATATATAAAATAAAGATAACATGGTCCACCCTTAAAACCCATTTTTATTCTCAAAAAACACTCGGGATAACTATTGGAATTACACTCCTTCACATGGACCAATGTGTTTTTACACGTAATGAGATGATAAGGTCACCCTAACATACTTATCTGAGTTCATGTCTGAATTTATATGAGGTCATAACACCCAAAATCCATTTCCATCAACCATTGAAATGTATTATCCCACCTATCAATGAATCCAACCCAAGAATCTTAGATTTCTCTCAGATCCATCCTGAGCCTAAAACTAATTCTTGGCTCGATCAACTACCACATCCATGGCCCACCTTGTCTTCCCTGAAGATCCCAAACATGTCCTTCATATGTTTCTCATTTCCACCTCAATTCCAACATATACACTCTACAATTTTCTCCACACATTCATGACTAACACAATTCTCCAAACCTTATGAGTATCATTATCCCGCTTTCCTCAAGAAATTGAAACCACCGAGGATCATGATTTAGATAATGAGATTGACCAAAAAACATGGATGTGTCCATATAGATATTCATAGAACAATAAAACATCACCAACCACTACCCATTCCCGACATTAGAGAATGACACCCACGAAATTCATCGATATCCAGTCTATCTCAAGGACCTCACCCATTACTAGTAGATGGTTTATTCCCCACTATACATCCCCACATACCACTCCTTGAGTGGACTCTCCTATATTCTTCATATCCAACCAAAATACATTTTGGTAGATAGTCATAAATCCATATCTCTCTTGACGTATTGGGGAAAATGTCAATATATTGATGATGATTGTCAGTAGCTTAATGTACACCAATATATCATCAATGAACACCACCATGAATTATTGATCATCGGTTTCACCTCCCTCCATGAGAACACCTTAACCTTCTGAAAGTATTGGGATTTCATTCTCATGATTATCTAATCAATACTCAATCATCACAACTCAAATGGAATTTCCAATCAAATTCATCACCACCGCAAAACACTCTACCAAGCAGTCCTGATCTAACATTCCCTATGGCACAACTATCATCACCCCGCTCGAGTTATTATGAAACAACCCTAGTGATTTACCTAATATCACAATGACCACCACACTGGTCCACAACCCAACTGTCTGGCACATAACCTCTTCTTTCCACTATGATATTACATAATAATGATAGGTTCTTATCATAAGACAACTATTAACCCGTACCCTATGGTGTCATGTCTTACACGAACATGCCAACATCTGGACCTCATTGGATCCCTCGAGTTCTAACATGTTCTTTAAAACACACAATGAACCCAACTCTATATCACATGAGTCAAACATCACTAAATCTAGGACCAAATGTCAACTCACACAACTGACCATGCCACCTGATCTATCATCCTCATAAAACTCAAGGATTTTTCAACATCTCAACCAAAAATCAAACCATTCACACAACTAATCCCAACCACATGACCACCCTTACCCCTGGTGTCACCTCAATAAAAAATCATCCATCTACACTTGGGACTATCTTGCCTTGTCCTCTGCAAATAAACATCCATTTCAACATCAACACCATAAAAACCACAGGTTCCGGCCTCTGAATGATCCTTCTATTTAAAACCACCTTTACAACCAAATGTATGAACTCTAGTGTTTCCCTAAGGAGAGTCCAAGGCACAACAATTCAATTTTACAAAAACATTATGGCACCCACCATTCATCAATCCCACCTCTAAAGAAACCCTAGTGCTTCATACTTTAAGGAACCCGCTACACTCAGCTAACCTCTCTCAAGGACACCCTCAATTTTACCCATGTCATCGACCCATAGCCACAACTCATGTCCCATATCCAAAACCATTGACTACCATACTTTGCCTTCCCTTCCAAACCTGAAATAGTCATCACTCTATGTGCACCTCTGTCAAAGCCTAATATTTCCTCCTACACCTCACATGCCTAATGAAACTCATAACATGGATGACCCCTCTTGCTTGTCACCCTTGATGGTCAAACAACACCAACAACCTAAATCGAAGTCATGCCTAAAAGGAGGTGTTGGGTATCCCACTAATCCATACACAAAAACCTCAAACCACTCACTACTCACAATAAACACTCCAACCTTTATTCCAAACACACTTCATCTAACACACCAAGAAACCATTTACTCTAGATCCCATATCAATGATAATCACACATGTAAATTGGAAACAGAATCCAAAACCCCACCCTAGGGACTAAAAAAAATATTTCAAGATCTCAACCCACAAGATTCACCATAACTACATTAACGACATAACTTTATATAATCAAAGTAACAACCTAACCACATACACAAAAATAAAAATTACATTAATCAACACATCCAAACCAATCAAGGTCTCATATTCTGTAACCCAAGATCTCAAAACTATGGCACTCATACTACCCAACCACCCATACAGATGTCCAACAAATAACACAAGGGATATCGACCACCGATGTCCCTAAAGGTCCCATCACTTTCATATTCCCCTTATTAATTAAACATTACCCTTTAAAACCCAAGGTTTCACATTTCAAAACATTTTATTCCAAAATACACTAATTTACACATTCAAAAACCCTTTTATTGACCCAAATTTTTTGAAATTACAAGATTTAATCAAATTCATGTTTGAAATATTTTTTCCAAATATTTCAATTGAATATAAGAAGGAATAATAAAAAAGAAGAAATGTAGACTACAAACATATGAGCCCCAAGGAACTATCAATCACAAGAAACATACAAATTACCTATAAATCCTATGTGCCTATCATGATTCATGAAAATAAACACCCTATATTTCCATATTGAGATTAAAGATATAACCTAACAAATCAATGAAATCACATCTAAGTGTTCCACCTAATGTGAAAGTATCAATCCACCATAAAATAAAAAAACATAACATCCATTCCCACCCTTGTAAACTTGGGTTTCCCCTATGCATGGGGTTGTAGGAAAATATGAATAATATCTTTACCAAGCCCTCACAAGATACCGGTATCCTATATACCATACCCAAAGAGTATGAAAAAAGACACCTCCTCTAATATCACTTTATAACGTCCCCGACCCAATAGCCATTATATCTGATGCCCTGAGTCAGGTCATCACATAACCTCATGTGTCCCTCCTAGTATTCCAGTTGCAGCTAACTAATAGCGTAAGTCTAGAGGAATGTGTTGGGGAGACTATACCCACTTATTAGAGTAATATGACAAAATAAATAATTTCTACTAATAAAAGAATCAATGTGGACCAAAAATGGAAAATAAAAAACAAAAGCCAATAAGTTACAAAGTATCACCTACTATAACAATAAGATGAATAAACTATATACTAAGAATCCATACAAATAAAATTTCTAGTACAAAAATAATATAATATCCTAAACATGGTTCCAGGTCCTAACCCAGTCCAGAAACCCCATTCTCTAACTTAACAACCCATGCATAATCCAATCACCAGGTGCCTGCCTAGGACCTATAACAGAAACAAGTAGATTTTTCTTAGGTTCCCAAGTGTCATGGTGGCCCAAGAAGGGTGTGAGTACAAATCACTAGGACACCACAAATGGTTTCCGAATCAATAACTAGTATTTTCAATAGTATATGTAGGGGAAAAAGTTAAATAAATAAACATGTAAATGAATGTTACATGATTCACATTTAACAATTTCCAATTTAAACAACACTTATCAAGAAAGGGTTTCATATTTAATCATTTTCTAATTTACCATTTTATCCCTTAGGATCCCTAATGCTGACCAACCAACTAGACTAACTCTTATCATACTGGGGGCCCAAACCTTAACATAAGGGCTACATACTTTTAATCACAAGGTAATTCACTAATAATAATTTATCAATAGACCCTAGAGCCTAAATATGGTAATCAAGACATGTCCATGTGTTTGGGGGGAATAGATCCTATGTACAACATCCCAAACCACACCATGTCCATACATTGGGAAAAATAAATCCTCGGTTCAACATCCCAACCAGACATTACATAACACTAACATTGGATACTCCTTCTAGTTAGTCTCATCAATTGAAACCATTAGGGGCATAGAGCATCAATCCAACTCCCAAACCTATGAATTATAGGGGTGGGGTTTAGACCTTAGTGAAACCAGAACCATGGGTATATAACCTCAAGTTAGTACCTCGTATACCACCAATCCATGTTCACATGATTTTTTAACCATTTGAAAAAAATAATCTCTTACATTCCTTAAAAAATCTCAGCACATATACCATCTTCAAACCATAAATCATTAAATACATATACCATGAAACCAAATGTACCCTATTCTATAATATAAAATAGAAAACAATAAATATTAAATTCATTTTACATTCAAAATTCTCATTTAAAATCATTTTGAAGTCACTAATTTAATACATTGGTCTTCCTCTTATAAAACTAAACCATTCCCCAATTATTTAATTTCAATTTTAAAAAATTTCAAATAATCATTAATGCATTTTCAAAAAAAAGGGTAACCACACACATTTGAAATTATCATTTGAAATCTATAAATAAAATAAATATCTAAATAATCTTTAGGATAACAACTCATTTGAGAATATTTCCCACATTCAAAACATTATATTCTTCATTAAAAAAAATATAACTAGATCCAGATTCAAAATTTATTGTTTAAACACTTTCTAAATCCCACTTGGCATTTCACAAAATCTGACATATAATAATTTCAATTTACCCTTCAAAAAATACCACATACTCAATTATAATAAACAACCCATTCACTCTCATAATTCCCCAATATCAACATTCACCAATTTATTTCACCATTTCCAAGGGTTCATCATACCTCATTAGTATCCCTAGGTTTGGTATGACATCATCAACGAACCCAACATGATTCTTGAATGTTCTCATACCTCAATATAATTCCAAAATAACTTTTTCTTTTAAACCAATACATTATAACATGATATGTAAGCAAAATAGAACTACTACATACACAAAAAACCTCAAGACTATGGGAAAAATATTTAAGGCTTCCTATCTCATGCTCGAAGATGATTACTAGCCCAAAATCATCCCTTTATCTGACTCAACTAAACACTAACACTAAAATAATGAACACCCTAGAAAACCAGGGTTTACGGTTTCCAATGAAGAGGAACAATTTTATAATCCCTATTTTATAAAAAATAAGGAAGATGAGTGTTAGACTCACTCAGAGCTTGGATATGGACTAAATGACACTCTGAATGCCCAAGAATCTAAGGGGAGACACCCAAGGATAGAGGATCACCTAGTTCATTACCATTATTATAGGGATTTAATGGGGGATAAATTCAGGGGAGAAATAAATAATATTTGGAGGGAAAATTGGAATTTTCCACTTTTTATGGACAACACGGTTTGGCCCCAATGTTGGCCAAATCGTGTGCCAAACGTAAAGACCCTGCTGTACAAGAGGGGCCAAACCATATAGTCTCTTGGAAGCACCCACCCATGTTGGGAAACCGTTCAGAGCCCATGCACTAGCCTCTATCCGAGATGAGGCTTGGCGACACAATTTCCCCTAATACTAGTGCACCGTTAGTATTAACCGTATTCTAACCATGTGATGACCACTATTGGGACTCCCTTATTCTTATTTAGTGCCTCAAACCACGGAAAACCCTTGAGACCTGTATCACTCACTAAAACAACACTTATACCAAAAAAATTTAACTAAGACATCTTTTAACTAAGGGCTAGGACCTTAAAGCTCACGTGTGTCATAGCCTACATCAACTTGTAGTATCCAAATTGATATTTCATTACTAGTAAATCCACAACCTAAAAACATTCCAAAATTTAGGATGTTATCCTATACGTGGACTTATCCCTAGGATTTTCACTAATTCTCTCCCATCCTAATTCCAAAAAAAAAAATATAACATCAACTAACCTAATAGTTTTTCTATATCTTTCAAATTATTATCCATAATAACTTATCGACACTTAAATTGACCTAAAATAACATCTAAACCTCTAAATTTATCTAAACACAACTCTGACAGAAACTATGAAATCCAAGACCTAAACATCCAGTAATTACATGGATTAAAGAAAATATTTATTACACACATTCCCAATACATTTTAGATTTGTGTTTTTAGATTACTAGGACAAAACACCAACTAAAAAACACTTATTTTCTTAGTATTGAAATGAAAATTTTCCCCTATATAAAAAACTACTTAATCCATAACAAGTCTTTAGAATGTCCCAAAAATTATAAATACAAGATAACTTGTTAGACATATTTTTTGTAATAAATATCTATATAATTTGGGGAAATGGAAACACAGAAAGTGTTGATATTAATTTCTCAGTAGGGAAATATGTTATAGATAACAATAAAATATCATAAGTGGGAATAAGATAAAAATTTGGATATGATAATGTAAGTAAGGAACATGAAAATAAAATAAATAATTCATACTTAACACAGAGTATGATCATCAGTATGGAAACATGGAATAAATAAATGATATCATAAGATATTGGAAATATGGAATATTTGGAAACAACATAATATATGACATTAAAATAAAAGTCAAGGATACCTTCCAATACCATCATAGTGGAAAATGTCCCATGGAGGATTAAGTTCAATCCCATTTCTAATAAAAAATTGTAAAAAGTCCCATACGGGATTATTTACACTCCCAAATCCCAAAAAAAATCTTCCCATGAGATATAAATTTCTACCTATTGGATAAGAGGATGATATAACTCTGAACCCAGCTGTCATATAGTGTGCTGAGGCTAACCACATGTGCTCATACTTGGAATCCCATGAGATGAAAACATTACCAAATTCATTAGAGGTATACATAATTATGTTCCGACCCAAAAAAATAATCATAATATATACATTCATACATGTATCATATGAGATAAAGAAACTATATATAAAGAATAATCATGATAATCCCCATGAAGAAGAAGATGGATTTATAATCTCATTCCAAAGAATAACAGAAACTATATCATAAGGATTCTTATGTGATGATAAAATTAAATCATCTCTTCATATTTAAATTTTAATAAAGAAAAATTGTTAAAAAATTGGCTTTAAATGTTGTAAAACTCATTATAAGTATCACGGAGAAGTAAAAAATTACCACATATGTGGTGCTTTTTGAAATGAGCATATGATCCATTACGGAAGGAAATAACTAATTAATTACTTTTAGAATTGAAATAAATGATTATGGTTTTAATTAATAAGTTTTGGTTTTAAAAATATATTACGGGAGAAAAACTTTTATGGAGGTGAAATTTTTCATGAAATAAGAAATCATAAGGTTCCTTTTTTTGTTATAAAAAAAAGTTTTTGAAATCTCACACCTTAAAAACAATGATAAAATTTTATTTTGAAAAGCGTTGAAAGGAAATATGAATATAAAATGTGATAAAACATAATTCAGTTTCCAATTATAAAAGGAGAACATTGGTTTGAAGTTAAATTATGGATAAGGCAGGGGAACTTTTGTTTAAGAGGATATTGATTATTCTTAACATCGGAGAATTTTTAGGAAGGGAGAGATCTTATCAATAAGGAATATTTGAATCAAAATTGATCTCCCATGATAGAAATAAGGTATACCATATTAAATAAAATGCAAAGATCAAGGAGAAATATTATAACTAAAGAAAGATGATTATGTTTTGACAACCCCCTATATTTTAGGGATGATATCAATTGATTATGAATATAAGTGAAATTTTAATTTTAAAAATAAGTTATTATAATATAAGTTAAGGGGGAAGTAGTTAAATCATAAAAATTAATATTGATGCATAATATCAAGACATGCCTCGATATAGGGTGATTAATATGGAAACCCTTATATTTTATCCTGATTTCCTCGAACACACACTAAAATCTTGTATATATAAAATTAATTATCTTCCTTAAATATCTCATAACATTTATCATAAAAATTAAAATTTATAACATAGATTTATATTTGTTTTTTTGTGGAAACTCCCCCCCTTTATTAGAAATGATAATCCTCTTTTAAATAGGGGTGAGAGGTAACCAAATACATGACCCAAAGGCCAGGTGGCACATATACCCAGAATAAATGTTGGCCCGCAAGCCCAGTGGCATGTAAGCCTAATGAGATAACAAAAAAAATCCAAAAATCAGTATCCAAACATCACATCAAGAACCCATTTTTCACGTTGTGGATCTCCATACATGAAACTGTTAAATTTCACTATAATAACATGAAGAAAAGATAGATCTCCCCTATTTAACCCACATCTAGGAATATAGTCATTTATATTTGTCAATCCACCCATCCCACATTCGATCCCTTTCTACCAAATAAAATCATTCCATGATGCACATATCAACACTCTGGAAGATCAACCCCTCAATACCAAGTGGGATGAGGAACCAATGATAGATGCTAGTGAAGCTGTCACTCTTTTGAGAAGACCACCAAGTAATGAAGCATTAATCTAAACTAGCAAACATATGTGTCGCCCCAAGCAACATGTACCTCTACATCATCTGGTACATAGAGTGGACTGTATATGAATTGACCCAAGGTTCAAAATTTTCCAAAATACCAATGGACGGAGGTAAAAAATAGGACTATAGTCAGTCCAACCACCACCCAATCCACTCAAGTTATTGCCACACTTCCAAACTAGTAGAATAGAAACATATCCATCACCACCACAAAAATCCACCACCAAAATCTCACAAGAAACGAGTGACACAACCCTCGTAATCCATCCATGTAGGGATCCAAACATCCCCATCCAAGGTCATAGAATACACCGCCAATGAGTTTGGAATCCCACCTACACCGAAGCAACACTATCAAACTAGGATGAACATGTCATAAAAAATGGATACCGAGGATACCCCCACCATCCTCAAGAATCAAATCTATTCCTCAATTATGAATATAAATTTCCCCTCCCACATCAGTACTAAAACAATAAAGATGACTCTGCAATAATCAAATATAGAACAAATCTAATTGTGAGGCACCATGAAAAGGGGATCTAGTGGGACCAATAACCAAACAGTCTAAGGAGGATTCCACATGGTACGATGGTGGAAGATGATGTTTTCACCACAATCCTTGTCTACAAACATAGAATCAACCATTCCTGATGAGATCCCATACAAAAATCCGTGTACATAAACAAGATAAAATGAAGCCCACCACCAGATGATGTCACTGAGAGCTGACACCACAAAAACTAGAACAGAAACCCTAGGGAACTCCCAAAAGCTGATACATACCTGATTTGTATTAGTTATCTACATTTATATTCGTTAGTTTCTACTTATTTTCAATACCATTTGTGATTAATCTGGATCATTTTGAACATGTTTTAAAAGAGTGGTGTAATAATTTATTATTTTCCCAAATTTCATTATTCCAATATCAATCAAGTTACATTAAGTTTTCTTAATAATTATATAAAAAGGTGTAATTTAATTACATGGTATTTTTAGCTATGATCCATGGAGTTCAAATTCGTGATTATAAAATTTTAGTGACTTTTAAAAAATGAATGACAGTATCTTAATTAATAAGTTTAATATCAATGTTACTATTCCAAAAAATATCATGTATTTATTTACTCATTTGAAGAATATATTATCAATATTAAATTTATCTTAGTCACCCATGGCATTATTTCATAGTATTATTTAATTGTTTGGTCAAACCAACCCAAACAAAAACACACCATAATTAAATGGATGGTTATAAAGTGGTTAAGTTTTTATATATATATACAGGTGTAATTAATAATATTACTTGGTGTTTCAAAGTGTTATATCTATAAATTTTAAATTATATGAATAATATAACTTATATAAATCCATTACATAGAATAAAAATATCAAATTTATCTTACTTTTCTTATTTTAAGATTTCTAATCTTATAAAAACTGTTTATTGTTTATATAAGTAATATTAAATTGAATTTGTTTTACCCAAAAAAATGAAAATTAAAAAAACATAATATTTATCCTTTAAAATTATCTATAAACTCATCCTTTAAAGGTGGTACTGGTAAATGGAACATACCATTCCATGGAGTTAGTAATCTATACATACACATGGAGAATGATTTTCATTTTACTTAGAGTGGGAGAGTGGATTAATATGATTTTTGATTTAAGAATCTTAAAGAAATTATATTTATCATAATTATATATTAAATTCATTTTTTTAAACCATACATGTTAGTTTCTGAAGGAAAATGAACTTGTGATTTTGTGGAGGCGATAGTCTGCACGTACACATGAATCACATTTTCATTTTTCTTAATGAAAAATAGAATAGTGGTTAGTTATTATTCCATAATTATAATATCCTAAAATTATTCTAATGATACTAATATTAGCATTTTTATATGGTGTAATGGAATTTTAAGAAGAATAAGTTTATATAAAGAAATATAAATAAGGAATGATCTGCTAGAAGTTTGTACATCACTTCTTGGATTATCTCTTTTAAAGATGGGTTAAGACCTTGATAGATAGTACAGTTAGAAGACCAAAATAAATTTATGGTGTATAATAATGTATAGGAGAGGTTTTGGTAGAGTTTTTTTGTGAGATAAGGGGGCTCTGGTGTGAGGGGAAGTTAGAAGATGAGTTCCCCTGTTATTTGTGAAATGGGATGTAATTTTTTTACATTCCCAGAACATTCCAATGATGGGAAGTCAATATCCAGGAAAGTGACTAAGAAATTCAAAATTAATAATTAGGGTAAGTGACATGGTCTATCTGACCTCAAAAATAGATTCATGCACATCTTTTATACCATTTTTTCAACTGATTATCATAAGATTTCTCACTTCTATCATTTTACCCTTTACACTAGTAACTAGTTTTCACATAATGTGACTTTTCGTACTTTATAAAAAATAAAATTTTCCTTATTACATAATTTATACCAACTCATTCAAAATTCAACATCCATTTCATTTGACTAAATTTATAAAATTGATAAAAATTAATTTTAAAATACTAAATATATGATGTATTAAAAAAAATTCTAAAAAATATAAATTCGGTTATAAAATGGAATATATGGGTAGGTAAATTAAATCCAACATTTTTTAAAATTATAAATTCAATTATAAAATAAATATCTTTTCTTATAAAAACTATTTCATGAATTTCCATTTCATTCTTATATACTAATAATATCCAAAATGTAACACGCAGAGATTTTATGAGAAATATATATTTTTTATGTCTTATTTTATACGCAACACCAAAGGAATATTTCACTACACACAACACTGGCTTGGCTTGTGTTACACGCAATAACAACCTTCCTCGATGGCTTGCATTGTACAGTACCGAGTTTCACTAAACAATGATATATTATTATAATATTATGAACTAGCCATTATGAATAGTATTAATTGAATTTTTAATTTTATAACATTATAATTCTTCTTACACATTTTCAAGAATGAGATATAAAAACAAAATCAATTTTTCGGATAAAAGAAATATTTTTAAAAAAAATGCAGTTTTACAGCCTTTTGATGGCGGACCCATTTTAAATATAATTTTTTACTAGATTATAAGATAAATTATTCCAAATTAACTTCTTATTTTTAACCAATATATAAAAATTTACATTGGATAATATTTTTATACTTTTCTGATAACTTTTATATTTTGATGAATAGTAAAAATACGATAAATATTTCTTAAAAACAACATTTTTCATCAAGACAATTTATATGGTTAAATGATAAAATTCAATGATTTTAAAGTATAAATTGAATATATTTTTACCATTTAATATAATTTATGTCATTTCCATTAATATTACATTGAATTCATAGGTAAAACATTTCAATCTTTGAAAATGTTTTACCTTTTAAAACCCTGTTTTCTTAATAATGAGATTAATTTTAAATTAATTACTGAAACTTATATGTTTTGAATTTTGAAAAATGGATTCCATATTTGGATTTATTGGGTCCAAAATATTTTAATGGGTTACTTTTTTTTGATATTATGAATAGTAACTAAAATAATATTTATTTACTATAGTTAAAGGTAAATTGGGTAATTAAGGGTAAAAATAAGATTATAAAATTACCCTAACACCTGCCAAAATTCTATTGGATGAATAAAAGTCGACCCATATAACATAAGGGTCGAAATAGATTCATTTTATGCAATTTTGACCATGAAAATTATAATTATTATTAAAACCAAAGAAAGTGACAACATGTCACTCTCTTATATCTTATAAGTTTAATAATTTTAATTTAGTGATAAACTTCATAAAACTTCAAACATTAATAGTATAAAGAAATATAATAAAATTATCTACATCATGTGAATTTATTGATAATTTTTAGTGATTAAATAATTATCATTAATGATGACACAATAGTGATGTTGAAATTATTTTATTGATTGAAATATCAAATAAATGGTCTTAAAAATATTAAAGTAAATATTATATGAACTAATTAATGTTCTCAACAAATTCTATAGATGAATATGGAATATTAGGAATCTATTAAATATTTTGGTTCGAATATATTCTCTATGTAAATTTTATTTAAATGAAAATAAATGAATAGTGTTAAAATTGACACTATTGTTATTTTGAAAAAATAACATACTATAAAATTGTTTAAAAATCAAAAAAATATTTAAAATTTATAAATTTAAATTTATATGGTCTAAAATTTCATAAAGTATCCAATTATGGACAATTCACAACTCATAAGTAATTATTTATAACAATTTAAAATATAGAATAATATTACCACAAATAAAATTAAATAGATTAAATAAGGATAAATCAAGTTGATAAGGTTTAAAATAAATTCCCAAAATGTGTAAGTTTTATTTTTTGATTCTATTACAACCCTATCGCATCTAATATTCAGATTTGAGTCATTTTTTGAGGTTTTAAGTGGGGTTTGAGTTTATTATAAATTAATATTTTAGAGGTTTCAAAAAGTCCCCCTCTCCTCATTTATAAAAGGGAACCTCCTCCCTCTACTCCTCAAAACATTCTGAGCCTTAAAGAATGTCCAAACCCTGTCCATTTCTCTTCTCCACTTCCATAGAAACATACTAGAGGACATGGTCTTCTTCAAAACCAACTTTAGTTCCCTAAGAGGAGGTTTAGAAGAGGCACGCCGGGGAAGAGGTAATATCCTTTACCGACTCTTTCAAATTTATTTATTCTTATAGTTATTATTCTTTATTTGTTTCATTATAAAGTAATAAAATCAGTATCACTCATATACTGATATTTTATTATAAATATGAAACAACCCTATTTCAACTTCTATCCATCCTACGAAAAATAAAATCACCGCCCGTGTGTACGTACAGAATACCGCCTTCACGCTGTTGTGTAATTTTTTTCCTCCACCACCTTACTTGGATAGGTATAATGGTGTAAAGAATAACTATACTTGATTATTATAACATGATACTAATTATTATATATTCTATCATCCAATACAATGCCATTAAATAATTATGGGAACGATATCGTTGCTCGTGTGTACGTACGGCTCACCGTCTCCACGATGCGATGTGATTCGTTCTACGTGATCTTCATTAAACCATGATTATATAAACGAATTGAATGAATAAATATGATATATATTATACTAATACCATTCTATAATGATGTAGTTATAACCTAAAAAGCAGAATAAGAATTTATTCGACAAAACACGCATAAGGACATAAAGCAATGAACACCCGAATAACAAGTAGCAGTGAAATATTACTAATAAGAAGATAAGAATATGACCATATATGATATCATAACAATGTATATGATTCTGTAATAAGTTAATGACAATATTTAAGTCATTATATAGGAGGTTCGGATATGTACAGAGCATATCAGACCTAAGGTAAGGGATAATTATTCCAATCTAATTTTTATCCGGGATTATTTATTCGTAAGTATTTACTGGGGTTATGTTTATCATTCAGGTCCATGTTTTCTCAAAATGTTTTCATAAAATTTTTACTATTCTTCCATGTATTTTTAAAGTCATTTTTACCCTTTTTTTTTACTTTTACCACAAGGTATGGAAGGAATCTTTCATTTGTTTAGCATACATGGTACTTTTTGACTTTTCTGGGAAATGTACAAGGATAATGTTTTTTTAACTTATACGGCATGAATGGATTTTTATGATTTCATAGAACATTATTTACATGGAGATTCCTTTACAAGTTTCCAAGTTTATTTTCAATTAACTTATTTTAGTTTAAAATTGTATGACATGTTGAGGAAGGAAAACTGTTTTTGAAGTAGAAAAGATATTTTCCTTAAGAATGGAGTTCAAGTGTTTTATCAAAATTATTTTCCATATAAGATAAAATAGGGTTCTATTTATATTCCTATTTTTACATTGGTTCGATTATGTTATGATGGAATTATTTTTATGAAGTCCTTTTAACTTATATTTATTATGTTATGATGGCATGATGTTTAAGAATCCAATTTTTATTACATGGGTTATGCTACGATGTATGATTTATGATTTTGTGGCACACATAAGAATGGTTTCATTATGAGATGGGTGGGACCTATATCATCCTCCAATTCATTGGGTAATGATTTATATCTCATGATATAGACATGGTTGGAATGGAAAGTTAATCTGGTTCAGTGATACAGGACTGGAACGAGGAGTGAACTCAGTTCAGTAATGGACTCTGTCCACTATGATGATCTTGGAAATGAGTCTTGACTAATATGAAATGATTATATATGATTATGTGTGTATGCCACAAATTTTCATGTCTTATGTTATGAATATTGGGATCACATTTAACTACTATGATTTATCCCATGTTATGATATTATGATCTCTTTTGCAGGATATTATTTTCAAAATGTTAAGTTTTTATGAATATGATATGATTGATATTTCCTTTGTTTGCCCTTACTGAGAATTTGAGCTCACCCTTTATATGTTTTATTTTCACCAAGTCAGGAAGAAGGGTATTAAGTAGGATATTCCAAAAAGGGACTCTAGATATGATGAAATAAACGGGAGACAATGTAGATGATTTATGAACCAGTTATTTATGCTTCCCAGTTTCTAAAGACACTATACCTATATTGTCCTATCATGGTTTTCTTATATGTTGTAATAAGTATCCTTCATTTCTAAAGTAATAACAATGTATGCAATGTATGGGTTGTTTTATTTGGTATCAAAGGAAAGGTATATTCAACCTTTGGAAACTAGGATGTGAAAGACTTATTAAGAACCCTAAGGATATGTCTATGCATAGAACACAATCTTAGTGTTTTAGAAATTTTCATGAATAACCTATAATAAGAACTAAAGTGTGAAATTCTATTCCTGATTATGTGGTTTTCCTGTTGTAATTAGTGTTTCTCACACTATGATCTATGGTTTTAGTCAATGGATGGAACCCAAAGGAACCGTGTTAATGCTGAATGCGACAGGAAATACAATGATTGTCCCCCTAAGCAACCAAATGATACGGGATCTGGAATGAAAAATCTTGTATCCATGCTCACACAACATTCTCAAGCTATGAATCATTCAGGACATCCAAACGAGAAATGTAGGGAGAAACATTATGTTGAATCCTTCATGAGCCAGTGTCCACCTTTATTCAGTGGTTCTTCAGATCCATTAGTGGTTGAACAATGGATCGGTACCACTGAAAAGATATATTTAGTCCTTCAATGTTATGAAAATTATAAAGTCATCTTAGTAGTATATTGTTTGGAAGGTGAAGCTGATCAATGGTTGAATCTTGTCAAGAATACAAGGAAAAGGGATGAAATTGAGTCTTTGTAATGGGATGAGTTCAAGAAATTATTTTTAAATAAGTACTTCCCTCGTATTATTTGAACAAAGATGGAGAAGGAGTTTCTTGAACTGAAGAAAAAGGATGATGAATTTTTTGGTGCCTACAAAGAAAATTTTACAAGGCTTTCAAGGTACACTTATGGGATTATTATCCAACCTAAGAGTAAGATCGATCAATTCTTTAGCGGCTTAAAACAAAGTTTCCTAAGGGAATTAGCTATAAGGGACTTCAATAGCTACACGGAAATTGTTCGATGTGCTCTGAAGGTTGAGATAGATATTGGAGTAATCCATCACTCAAATGAGTTTGATAAGAAGAGGAAAATAGAATTCAAAGGAAAATCTAAAGACCACACTGAAAAGAAGATGGGTTTTCCTTTATGCTCAAAGTGTGGAAAGAAACAAGGAGGGAATTGTCTTAAAGGTACAAGAAAATAATTTAAGTGTGTAAAATAAGGTCATTAGGCAATTGAATACCGTAGTGATGGGAAAAAGATGTCTAGTGATGAGAACAAAGAAAAGGCTACACAGAATGCACCTCCTACACTTCAATGTTACAAGTGCAAGGAAATGGGGCATTATTCCAATCAATGCCATAATCCAAGGTCTGTTGATGATGATCGACATCAACAAACTCTTAAGGAAAAAGACAAAGGAAAGTCACATGCAATTTTTATCGGTGATGTGGAGTACGATAATGAAGTGGTGAAAGGTACACTTACCATCCACTCTAAAGTAGCAAATGTTTTATTTGATTCTGTATCCACCCACTCTTTTATTTATGAAGAATTTTCTAAGGGTATTGCTATATTACCTCAAAAATTAGATATTGAGTTAGCTGTGACAACTCCTAATGGCACAACAGTCGCATCAAAAGTTTACGATTCTTCTCCGATTGAAGTTTGTGGGAAAGTGCTTCCTGCAATTCTTGTGGTCCTTCCTATAGTGGAATTTGATGTGATTCTTGGCATGGATTGGATTTTTTTATATGGAGCTCATATCAATTTCCAAATAAGGGAAGTCACATTTCATATTCCTGATCAATCTATGATCATTTATCGATGCAAGGATGAATATAACATTTCAGTGGAACTTTCTTCCATCTTATGGGTCTTGATTCCAATAAATGAAGTTTATTTATCTCAAATGGATGGATAGAAAATCAAGATTAAGAATATTCCCATTGTACGAGAATTTTATGATGTGTTTCCAGATAAATTTCTAGGTCTTCCACCAAATCGTGAAGTTGAGTTTTCAATATAACTCATACCGGGTGTTATACCCATTTCAAAGACACCTTATATAATGGCCCCAATTGAGTTTCAGGAATTGAAGAAGCATCTCCAAGAGAATCTTGATAAGGAATTCATACACCCTAGTGTATCCCCTTGGGGAGCACCTATTTTATTTGTTAAGAAGAAATATGGATCAATGAGACTCTGCATTGATTATCGAGAACTTAAGAAGATCACTATCAAGAACAAATATCCTCCTCACATGCATTGATTACTTATTTGAAAAACTACGTGGAGCTCAATAATTTTCCAATATTGATCTTCGTTCAGGGTATCATCAATTAAGGGTCAAAAATGAGGATATATCAAAGATGGCTTTCCGTGAAAGGTATGGACACTATGAGTTTATAGTGATGCCATTTGGTCTTACTAAAGACCCTGCAATCTTCATGGATCTAATTAATAGTCTTTAGAGAATATCTTGGTTAGTTTGTGGCAGTCTTTATAGCTGATATTCTTGTCAATCCAAAGAGCAAGGAAGAACATGAATATCACTTAAGAATTGTATTGAAGACCCTATGAAAGGAGAAGCTTTATGCCAAATATACCAAGTGTGATTTTTGGCTTCAAAAAGTTTCATTTTTGGGTCACATAATCTCAAAAGAGGGGATATCTGTGGATCTAGAAAAAATCGAGGATATTGAAAGATGGTTGAGACTAACCATAGTAATTGAAATCTGATGTTTTCTTGGTTTAGATGGGTATTATCGACATTTTTTGAGAGATTTTTCAAGATTATCAAACCCACTCACCAAATTGACTCGGAAAGGAGTTAATTTTTTTGGACAGAGGAATGTGAAGAGAATTTCAAAGAGCTAAAAAGAAGGTTAGAAAGTGAACTTGTGCTCACACTGCCTTTTAGTGGAGAATGGTTTGTGATCTAGAGTGATGCATCCAGGAAGGGACTAGGGTGTGTTCTCAAGAAAAATGATATGGTGATAGCTTATGCCTCACGACAGTTGAAAATCCATGATCAAAATTACCCAACTCATGATTTGGAGTTAGTCGCGGTAATCATTGCATTAAAAATATGGAGAGAATGTCTTTATGGTGAAAGGTGTGATATTTATACTGATCATTAAATTTCAAAGTATATTTTCACATAAAAGGATCTGAATATGCGCCAAAGAATATGGTTGGAGTTGATCAAGTATTACGACAGCTCAATTCATTACCACCCTGGAAAAGAAAACAAGGTGGAAGACGCATTAAGTCAACAAGACCATGCTAGCTTATCCATGACGAGGATAAAAAAAGATCCAATATTTCTGGATTTACAAAGGATGGATCTTAGAATAATAATGTAAGGGGAAAAATCTTATCTTTATTAAATTAAAGTTCAACCATCTATACATGTGAAGATTAAAGAGGCACAGAAAGAATATGTAGAGTTACAAAAGAAGGTGAGAAATGTTCCTGAATTCCACATTGATTGTGATGAAAGAATAAGGTTCAGGAATTGGGTTTGTGTTCCTCCCATCCCAAAATTAAAGAAGGAAATATTGGATGAGGCTCATAGTTCTTCATTCTCTGTTCACCCTGGAAGCACGAAGATGTATAGGGACCTGAAAGATTACATTTGGTGGGATGACATGAAAAGTGATGTTGCTGAATATGTCTCTTGATTCTTGGTTTGTCAATAAGTTAAAGGTGAGAGACAGAAGTCTAAGTGGATGTTACAACCATTACCCATACCAGAATTGAATTGGAAAACTTCACTATGGACTTTGTCACCGGACATCCAAAACATCCAAAGGTAATAATGCTATCTGGGTTATATTTTATCATCTTATGAAGTCAGCAGAATTCATTTCTATTATAGAGGATTTCTCTCTTGATCATCTTGAAAAGATATATGTAAAGGATGTGGTAAGATTGCATGGAGTACCAATTTTTTTTATATCTGATCAGGATCCAAGGTTAACCTTGAAGTTTTGGCGAAGTCTTCAGTATACTCTAGATACAGAGTTGAGTTTCAGCACTACTTATCATCCTCAGACAGACGATCAGTCTGAGAGGACAATTCAAACTCTAGAAGACATGTTGAGAGATTTATCTATGGATTTAAAAGTTGTTTGGGATCACAACCTACCTTTGGTGGAATTTTCTTATAATAATATATTTCCCTCCAGTATTCATATGGCTCCTTATGAAGCTCTCTATGGAATGAAATGCAGAAATACAACTTGTTGGGATGTAGTTGGGGAAAGAAAGATATTAGGATATGATCTTGTCGATGAGATGGAAGAAAACGTAAGATCTATTCAACAACACATAAGAGAATCTCAAAGTCGACAAAAAAGTTATACCGATAACCGAAGAAAATACCTAGAGTTTGAAGTGGGTGATAAAGTGTTCTTATGAATATCTCCTTGGAAGAGAGAAATGATATTTGAAAAGAAGGGAAAGCTAAGCCCCAGGTGTATCATTACTTTAGGAATACTGGATCATGTTGGGAAGGGAGTTTACTGATTAGAACTTCCACCAAATCTCTCTCAAGTTCATGGTATGTTCCATGTATCTCTCCTGAGAAAGCACATACTTGATCCTTCACATGTACTAAGCTCAGAAGTTGTACCACTGGATCAAGATCTTTCTTATGAAGAATAGCTGATAGAGATTCCAAATCGTAGAGAATAAGTTCTATGAAACAAGAAAACTATCTTGGATAAAGTTTTATGGAGGAACCACCAATTAGGGGATTCTATATAGCAACTTGAGGATATGATGGGGGAGAGGTATCCTCATCTGTTTGTTACGAAATGACAAAATTTGAGGGTGAAATTCAATTTAAGGGGGGGGGGGGTAGAATATAACACAGAGAGATTTTAGGAGAAATATATCTTTTTTTATTTCTTATTTTATACACAACACCAAATGAATCTTTCACTACACACAACATTGGCTTGGCTTGCGTTACATGCAAGAGCAATATTCCCCGATAGCTTGCGTTGTACGCAATACCGAGTTTCACTAAATAATGATATATTATTATAATATTATGAACTAGCTGTTATGAATAGTATTAACCGAATTTTGAATTTTATAACATTATAATTCATCTTACACATTTTCTAGAATGAGATATGAAAACAAAATCAAATTTTTGGATAAAAGAATAATTTTTTTTAAAAATGCAGTTTTACCGCCTTTTGATGGTGAACCCATTTTAAATATAATTTTTGACAATTTTATAAGTTCTATTTTACAAAATAAAATTATTCTTTTGAATCAGGATATACAAATTTACATTGGATGATTTTTTTGAAACATTTCTGATAACTTTCATATTTTGATGAATAGTAATAATACACTAAATTTTTCTTTAAAACAACTTTTTTCATTAAGATAATTTATATGGTTAAATGATAAAATTTAGTGGGTTTAAAGTATAAATAGAATATATTTTTACCATTTAATATAATTTATGTCATTTCCATTAATTTTACATTGAATTCATAGGTAAAACCATTTCAATCGTTGACAATGTTTTAACTTTTAAAACCCGTTTCCTTAACAATGAGATTAATTTTAAATTAATTACTACAACTTCAGTGTTTTGAATTTTGAAAAATGAATTCCATATTTGGATTCAGTGGGTCCAAATTTCTTTAATAGTTTACTTTTTGTTTTGATATTATGAATAGTAACTATAGTAATTTTTATTTACTATAGTTAAAGGTAAATCAGGTAATTAAAGGTAAATATAAGATTATAAAATTATCCTAACACCTTTAAAAATTCTATTGGATGAATAAAAGTCGACCCATATCAACTAAGGGTCATAATAGATTCATTTCATTGACTTTTGACCATGAAAATTATATAATTATTTTTAAAACCAAAGAAAGTGACAACATGTCACTCTCTTATATCTTATAAGTGTAGTAATTTTAATTTAGTGATAAAATTAAAAAAACTTAAAAAATTAATATTATCCAAAAACAAAATAAAATTATCTGCATCATGTGAATTTATTTAGAATTTTTAAGGATTAAATAATTATCATTAATGATGACATAATAGTGATGTTGAAATTATTTTATTGATTGAAATATCTAATAAATGGTTTTAAAAATTTTAAAATAAATATTATATGAACTAATTAATGTTATCCACAAATTATCTATATGAATATGAAATATTAGTAATCTATTAAATATTTTGGTTTGAATATAATCTCTATTTGGATTTTATTTAAATGAAAATAAAAGAATAGTGTCAAAATTGACACTATTGTTATTTTGTAAAAATAACATATTATAAAATTGTTTAAAAATCACAAAAATAGTTAAAATTTATAAATTGAAATTTATATGGTCTAAAATATCATAAAGTATCCAATTATGGACAATTCAAAACACATAAGTAATTATTTATAACAATTTAAAATTTAGAATATTATTACCACAAATAAAATTAAATAGATTAAATAAGGATAAATCAAGTTGATAAGGTTTAAAATAAATTCCAAACATGTCTAAATTTTATTTTTTGATGATATTACAACACTATATCATCTAATATTATGATTGGAGTCATTGTTTTAGGTTTTTAAGTGCGGTTTGAGTTTATTATAAATTAATATTTTAGAGGTTTCCAAAAGTGCCCCTCTCCTCTCTTATAAAAGGGAACCTCCTCCCTCTACTCCTCAAAAAATTTTGAGACTTCATGATCAGAAAAAACCTATCAATTTCTCTTCTCCACTTCCCTAAAAACATTATAGAGGTCCTGGTATTCTTCAAAGACCAACATTAGTGCCCTAAGAGGTGGTTTAGAAGAGGCATGTCGAGGAAGAGGTAATATCCTTTACCGGTTCTTTAAAATTTATTTCTTCTTCTAATTCGTCTTATTTATTTGTTTCATCATAAATTAATAACATCAGTATCAATAATATACATATATTTCCTTATAAATATTAAACAACCCTATTTCACCTTCTATCTATCCTATGGAAAACAAAATCACAGTGTGTGTGTACGTACATAATACCGTCTCCACGCCGTGGTGTAATTTGTTTTATTCCACCACCTTACTTGGATGGGTATAATGCTGAAAAGACTAACTATATATGATTATTATAACATGATACTAATTCTGAGATATTCTATCATCCACTCCAATACCATTCAATAATTATGGGAACGATATCGTCACTCAATCGTACGTACGGCTTACCGTCTCCACAGTGCGATGTGATTTATTCTACATGATCTTTATTAAACCATGATTATATAAACGAATTTAATGAATAAATATGATATATATTATACTAATACAATTTTGTAAATCATGTAGCTATAACCTAAAAAGACTAATAAGAATTTATTCAAAAAAACACGCATAAGAACATAAAGCAATAAACACCCGAATAACAAGTAGCAATGAAATATTACTAATAAGAAGATAATAATATGACCATATATGATATCATAACTGTGTATATAAATTTGGAATAAGTCAATGACATTATTTAAATCACTATAAAGGAGGTTCGGATACGTACAGAGAATATCAGACCTAAGGTAAGGGATAATTATTCTAATCTCGTTTTTATCCGAGATTATTTATTCGTAAGTATTTACTAGGGCTATGTTTATCATCCATTTCCATGTTTTCACAAAATGTTTTCATAAAATGTTTAATATTATTACATGTATGTTTAATGTCATTTTTACCCTTTTTTGAATTTTACCACATGGTATGAAAGGAATATTTCTTCTATTTACCATACGAGGTACTTTTTGACTTTTCCGGAAAAAGTACGAGGATAATGTTTTTTAACTTATACGGAATAAATGGATTTTTATGATTTTATAGAACATTATTTCCATGATTCTTCCTTTACAAGTTTTCAAGTTTATTTTCAATTAACTTCTTTTAGTTTAAAATTGTATGACATGTTGAGAAAGGAAAAATGTTTATGAAGTAAAAAGGATATTTTCCTCAAGAATGGAGTTCAAGTGTTTTATCAAAATTATTTTCCTTCTAAGATAATATAGAGTTATATTTCTATACCTATTATTACATTGATTTGATTATGTTATGATGGAATTATTTTTATGGAGTCATTTTATCTTATATGGATTATGTTATGATGGCATGATGTTTAAGAATCCCATTTTTATTACATGGGTTATGCTATGATGCATGATTTATGATTTTGTGGCACACATAAGAGTGGTTTAATTTTGAGATGGGTGTGACCTATATATCCCTCCAATGCATTGGACAAATATTTATATCTCATGATATAGACATGGCTTGAATGGGAAGTTAATCTGGTTTAGTGATACAAGAATGGAACGAGGAATGAACTCGGTTTAGTAAAGGACTTTGTCCGCTATGATGGTCTTGAAAATGAGTCTTTACTAATATGAAATGATTTCTATGATTATGTGTGTATGCCAAAATGTTTCATGTCTTATGTTATGAATATTGGGATTACATTTCACTACTATGATTTATCCCATGTCATGATATTATGATCTCCTTTACTGGATAATATTTTCAAAATGTTATGTTCTTATGAATATGATATGATTGATATTTCCTTTGTTTGCCCTTACTAAGCATTTGAGCTCACCCTTTGTATGTTTTCGTTTCCCCAGGACATGAATAAGGGTATTAAGTAGGATATGCCAAAAAGGGACTCTAGATATGATGAAATAAATAGGAGACAATGTAGATGATTTATGAACCAGTTGTTTAAGCTTTCCAGTTTCTAAAGAAATTATACCTATATGGTCCTATCATGGTTTTTTTTATATGTTTTAATAAGTATGCATCAATTCTGATGTAATAAATATATATGTAAAGTATGGGTCATTATATTAAACGTCAGGTTATTATTAAAAAAATGGTATTTTTCATTATTAACCTAAAATCACCATTTTTAGAGAAGAACCAAAAAAATCATCTTAAAATAATATTTTCATTCTAAATAAAAATATGAAGTTTATTTACCAAATCAAATTTCATAATTTTGTATTTTAACATTTAAAAAATCATAAAATATAATGATAACCTCTTTTTATAAGATAACATCTTTTTGAAAATTAAATAAATTCTTATTCTTAATTTCTATAAAGAACTAATTAATCTAGATTTAATCATTTAATGTCATAATTTATTCAAATCATCATTTAACAATAATATACTATGTTTTATTTATTGAAATTTGAAACACAAAAATAGAAAGATTCTTAAACATAATAATCAATTAAGAAAATTTGTAGATATTTACTTATATATATATAATTAATAATCAGTTACTCCTATAAAATACAAATAATTCAAAGGATAGTTTTTAATGATTAAAACATATGATAGTTTATTTTCATTTGGTGTTGCATCGAGAACAGACTATCAAACTTATTTTAAATAATTAGAGGAAAACATATATTTTAATCTCGAGTCGTTACACCTAAAAATCCAACTCATTTGTTAATATTTATGAAATCATATGCGAAATGAAAAATATTGGATTCAGATTCTGTATTCCTCAAATTTGATAAAATATGAAAGGTTTTTTTGACATAGAGGTTCTGTATCATAGCGTTCGATATGGGATATCACAAGAAAATACACGTGTTAAAATCTTGGATTTTTTCAGTTCGTATTATATGATAATGACTAATCATATTTTACATTTTCATTTCAATTTGTTACAAAATAGATCATCAAATCATAAAATCAGATGATGTATATCAATAAATAAAATATCCATATGTTGAGTGGTTATATCACATATATTAATTATTTGCAGTAAAATATGATAGGTAATGTTTTATATCATGGTTTATAAAAAAATCTCAATCCTAGAATATGACTAGGATGAAAATCATTATTTTTCTTAAAATTCAATTATGAATAGTGTTTAATTATTTATAAAATTTTTATAAATAATGATTAAAAAGTATTTTGAGGATATTTATTTATTTATATATAGGTTACAAATTAATTAATTATAAGAATTTTTATGAAACATTTATTAATAAATATTCCTTAATATTAAAACTTAATAATAAAATATATGTTTATAAGTCATATGTAATGACTTATGAATAAAATAATGTGTTTATTTAATCATAAGTGTAACTTATAAAGGTTTATAAATTATAAAATAAGGAATAATATAATTTTTTTAATATTTAAATTATGAATTGTACTTAATTAATCAATCAGAATTATTCAAATTAAAACTTTATTTTTGGAAATGAATAAAATATCACCAAAGAGTTCTGATGATTGATTTGATAAAAAGATTAACTAATGTTAAGTTCTTGATATTTAGATTATGTTAAAGTATTAAAATTTAAATTTCAAATATAAAATGATTATATTTTAGGAAATTTCATATATCTAAATTATAATGTCATATAATGAATAATATGAAAAAGTTCTTATTTTGAAATGAATATAATGATTTTTATATTCAAAATTATAGAATTTCCATATTGAATGGGATAAAAATATAAAGTTCTTATAATTGCATTTATTTATGCATTGTTTATAATTGGTTATATCATATTTAAATTTATGAAGGGTTTATTTATTTAAAGGCTATTCCCAAATTTTTTTATAGTTATAAAATTATTATATATTTTTAATAATTTTAATTATTATTTTAATGTTGTTAAAATACTTGTTATAAATTAATAATCCATTCATTACATGTTAGGTATGATTATATATTACTTTTTCATATACTTTATCCTCGGTTTGTAATTAGAGTTCTTAACTTTAATTCAGTTACTGAATATTGTTTATAAATATAAATTTTTAAATTTATGAGGAATTTAATTCTCACTTGTGTTAATTATAACATTCCATAGAGACTTTAGATCGGACTTCCCACTAGCCTTGAAGCTTATTTCATGTAATAAAATTTTAGGGGTTTATAATTTGTTGCTTCAGACTTACTTCTATAGATATTATAAATCTAATATAATTCAAAACCTTTACATGAATAGTTAATATATATTATAAACATGATACATTTGGTTATATGTAAATACTTTTGGTTCCTAGTTTTAGATAATTAACACAAACTATGGGCTTTGTCAGTAGTTACAAATCAATATGTTCAAAACATATTAATTTGGTGGTTATAATAAGATTCCAAAACTAAATCATTATAATCATACATACATAAAGGTAATAACATGTGTAAGTTTGTGAGATTAAATAACTTTCAAAATACTATGTGTTATGATCCTTATAATGTGGAACTTTTCAAGATCTCAAACATCTATGAATGTAGTTTCATACCATAAAAGTTCCCCTAGATTATATTATATAAGGAAGGGAACTGATAGATGACCCATAACGATCCATAGTTTTAGTAAATATATATTACATCTTATTTGATGAATATTCATTACATAACATAATGATACATGCCAGAATATTATAGGTTTAGTGCCTTTGGAAGCGGGGATACATAAACAACTTGTTCGTATGAGGTCTATCTAATCTCCCACTATGTTGTTCATAACAATAACCCTTCTTAGAAATATAATATGTAAAAAAATTCACAACTAGGGGAATTGAAACATAAGAATGGGTAACCTCATACGCTTTGTAAGGTTAAACTAGGAGGATATAAAAGATCACTTAAGTGTAACATGAGTATAAGGGTATAAGAAAATAATATTGACATTTGATAACCATTCTCTACATATCATAGATCATAATCTTGAGTCATGGAATAAATATTGGTAGTTCCTATGGAACGAATCATATAGGAATCCAAGAACATTATACATGAGTCTATAACATTCACATAAGACAAATTTTATGGTATACACATGAGTATCCAAGAAAATTTCCCTAGTATCCAAGGACAACATCCAAAACAATCATAATAGATTGGTCTCACTCCCAATTCCATCATACTGGTAAAGGTTGAATCTCAAGATTATCATAGTGGACAAACACAATTATTAAACTAGGTATAGTCTCCATTCCATTCCTGTTTATCTCATGAGATATTCATCTTTACCAAATGCATTAGAGGGATATAAAATTCCATTACCACCGATCAAAAAATTAAAGTCACACAGATGTGTGCTATATGATTATAAAACATTCCTCAAATCATATACCATGAAAAAGTAGGTTTTATAAACATTTCATCACGACATAACCCATGGAAAGGAAATGGGTTCAAAAACATTTCACCAATTCATCATAGAATAAACCATGTAAAATGAATGGGGTTTATAAAAATATATTAATCATAATCAAAACAATATCCTGAGAATTAATAAGGATGGTATCTTTGGATCATTTCCCTAGTTGATAATTAGTAAAATTGAGGAAAATTTTCATTGATGATTAGAAATAAGATTAAAATATCACTAAAAAAATTGTTGATGAAAATAACATTTCAACATTGAAAATATCTTTTTAAAACTAAAAAATCAAAAAATATTATGAAAATACTTTTCTATAAAAATTAACTTTTAAAATTATAAATAAATCATTAAATCTTTGATCAATCATGAGAGTGGGAAATTCTACTCATGTCACATAAGTTAAAAGAAAATATCCATTTTATGATTTTGTAAAAAGTCCAAAAGTTACTAAATAACAAAATAAAAAGAAGATTAATTTGAAACATATTTACGAAAAGTACAAAATTGGTGAAAATGTCTTTAAAAATTCAGAGGAAATAGAAAAAAATTCTTCAAATCTTTTTTACGAGAACATGAACATGGAATATGAAGATTCCTAACTAAAAATTAAAACATAGTCATTTTTCCTTAAAAATATAATTTATATCTCTTGAGTTAATAAAGAGAGGGAAATGAAAGAAAAAAAATTAATCTTTATAAATAACTAAGGTATAATAAATTTCATGAGTTTACTAGGGGATATATCATAATATCTCATCATTTTACAGTTAATCATAAAAAATCCCAAAAGATAATGAGATTGTAACATAAAACCCCTCCACTTTTTCAAATTTTGAATAATAATAATTGTGAAAGAAAGAAACTTATAGAGATATTTATATACCATAGAATTCATAATAATAATCATAAAATAAATTCATGGGTAGTATATAAACCACATAAAAGAAAAAAATGGTGAACATGGCATCTGTCTCACCGAAGTAAATACGGGATGAAAATCCATTACCTTAGGTCTGACTTCCTTCATACGTGTTCAAACCTCCTACATAATAACAATAGATTGGTTATTAATGAATTCTGGAATAATAATCACATATATCATACCATGAATTATTTACTTATGAAATATTATCTCCCATTTGTTAGCTACATGTTATTAAAATCATTATTCTTAGTGATAACCGCTTTGTTTTTCATGCATGTTTCAGTTCGATAGTCTTAGTCCTTATACAGTGATAATGGTTAAACCATATCCATAATTTTAATCATGATATCAAAATGATATATATTAATTATATATATATATATATTTATATTCATCTATAAAATGTATAGATAGAAAAATTAATTACATTGTTCATAGAGATAGTATACTGTATATACACATAAACTATGTTTTCACTTTTTGATGGATGTAATGAAAGAAAGGTAAATAATAATTCACCATTGATAAATAATTATTATATCATATTCATTATATATATTAATAAAATATATACATATTACCTTACATGTAAATAGGAAATCAAAAATGAATCACATCACTTCATGGAGGCGATAGTCGACACGTGCACACTAGCGACGTTATCGTTTTCAAACATATTAGAATGTAAGCGTGTAGATATTAAATTATCATTATATAGATCAAATTATGTCATAAATATCATATATAGACATTAAATCCATCATAATAAACAACCATGAAATATTTTTGAGGAAAAATATATAGTATTGCTATGTGGAGACAGTAAGTTATACGTACACACGAGTGATACTTTCACATCCCATTTGATGGAAAAGAGGGTGAATAATGGATGTTTGATAATCATAATAAAATTTAATTATATATAGGATAAAAAAGTTATTATTTTATGATATATACTATAGAAGTTTAGGAGGTAAAATAATAAATAAAAAAGAAAGTGATTGGTTAAGGCGATTACACCTTCTTTAGAAGATTTCTTTTAGATCTATACTTAAGGATCCTAGGGTTGGACTTTTTGGAAAGTAGGAACCTCTATAATGTGACTATATATTTTTAAAAGAAAATTTTATAGGGTTTTGTTGACCTAGAATGCTCAGTGTGGGGTAAAGAATAGAAAGGACAGGTTCCCTTATATAATTGAGGGGAGGGGCACTATTGGAATTTCTTGAAATATTCAAATATAATAAAATCATTCTCAAGAAAAATGATTCCAAATTTCCATGAATTAGAAATAAAATATTACAGGGTCTATGTATCACCAACCAATTATTTTTAGTGATTTTTAAGTGTCATTTTCGACCATATCTTTTTTATTAACACCTTAGTTAACCAATTTCAACCTTAACCATAATAATATCTTTTTCACACTTAAAGGGTGAAAATTTTAATTATAAGGTGAATATTTTCTCCTAAATTCAATTTTAAGATATTTTTAACAATAAATTATCCATATTATCTAATTTAATTTTTTTATTGTTTTTAAATAATTTTATAATATTTTTCATAAAATATCATTAATGTCATTTTTATATGATTTATTTAATTTGAAACTAAGTCACTAATAAAAAATGGAATCTAAAAATAATATTCTTAAATATCGCTAATATTTCATATTTATAAAAAAAATCATATAAATTAATGATTCATCCACATTGTATTACTCTTAATTTTTTTTAAATCATTTATTATATTATTTTGTTGAATAAATATGTTTTCTTCATTATGTTTGCATTTAGGGTAATTATTTGATCAATAATAATTAAAAATAAATTAATATGATAAATAAAATACACATTTATTTCAAATTATTATTTAAAACTGAAAATATCCACTTTTTACCTTTATGAAAAAGTATTACAGATATTAAATTCAAGAGAAAGACATTTTGGAATTTTCATTACATAGAGGAATATAAATGACATTATAAAGGGAAAATAGAAAAAAGTGCCATATGTTAGAATTTTTAAGGACTAAGGCGTAATTTATCTCCTAAAATGAAATAAAGGAATATGTTTTGTGGATTATGTGACCTTATCACATTAGATTTAATCCTAATTAACCCATTTTACCTATACCTTAGTAATAAAAAATTATTCTGGCTACTATTGAAATTGAACAAAAATAAAAGGAAACTATTTACAAAATTTGGATTTTCCTGATACAAAATATGTTATCCATTTTTATATATTAAATTTCTGTAAGTAGAAGAAATTATTTTAAGATAAAAAAACATAATGTATTGAAAAATAGTTTTTAGGGAAAAATGGCTTTTATGTATATAAACTTTTTATAAAAAATTCAACCCTAAAATTGATTATAATGAAATTAATTGAATTATAAATAATATAATGTAATTAAGTTTACCTTTTAATCATTTTAATAAAAAATTAATATATATTTAAAGGGTTGAAAAAAATACATTTTTTAATAAAAATCAGTGTTTTTTCTATTCCTAAAAAAATCAATATTTTTAGAAAATTATTTGAAATTCAACCAAAGCTAATTTGGATATGTTTTTTTAAATAATTACATTATATGAAAAAAAAATTCTAAAAATTTTAATCATTAAATATTATATTTTCTCCCCAAATAAAATAAAAATAAAATTTATAGGAAATCAATTTTTTAAGAAAAATACAACATTTCTAAATATGGAACTCTTATTTTCAAAAAATTAATTAATAAGTTTTTATATAGTAGGATATATATATATATATATGTATATATTATAATGTGGTTATTCATATTCATAACCACTGATTCAATGGATTTTCTATAATGTTCATATTTAGATACTAATATTTCATGTTTTTCTAAATCTCGGTGTTGCGTGCCAAATAAATTATTGAGCATAACGTTATTATTTTAACAAATTGAGGTGTCATGTTATTCTCTATTAATAAATTGTGTCATTTCAATTGGAACTTATTCTCTATAATAAATGGATTGATATTTCAAAATTCTTTTGTGGAAAACCCACATCGTAAAAACTATTCATAAAAATTCTTTTTTAAAAGAGGGAAAGGGAAATATTAATTTCTTCAAGATCAATAAAAAACTAGGTTTCCATATAGTATTACATTAGTGAGATTTGAAAATATAGACACTGAAGAGAAAACTAACTCCAACAGATGATAATGTGTGATAGCGAATAAGGTCAATATAAATTTAACGACCTCAAAATGATAAATCTATGATGGGTGAAAAACCATTGATTCTTCAGAAATTAAGATAAATGTACAATATTATTTTTTCAAGTTACATTTCTTGGATTTGAGGAATTCCCTCACCATCTAGACTTAAAAATAAGAAAATATACTTGAAAATTATAAAAAATCCTTTAAAAATATTCTACCAACAGTTAATATTTTTCTCTGAATAATGAGTTTTCAAGATGAATTATTCATGCTTAAGCACTAAAAACATCATAATCATCTTAAAGTTATTAATCTATTGTAAATAAATTTAAATATTAAAAAAATCTTAATTGTTAGAATAAGGTAAGATAATATTCAAAGTGTACAAACCTTCCTATTTTCTCCAAAATTTCAATAATTACAACTAAGGTTCCACTTTAAAGATTTCATAAATAACCATATATCCCAAACACTAAGGGAAAAACAGTCTTTTGCGACGGGCTATTTGCGACAAGAATTAATCTCGTCACAAATAGTTCATCCCAGAGGTTATTTGCGATGGGGGGTTCGTCCAGTCGCAAATAACAAGTTATTTGTGATGGGTTTTGGGGTCCTGTCGCAAAAGGCAATGCGCAGTTTGGTGCAGGATGCGCGCCAAAGCGCTGGAAGGTTATTTGTTATGGGGGGATCCCCCCATCGCAAATGGTGTGTCGGTCAGAGGGTATTTGCGATGGGTCCCATCGCAAATACCAGCGACAGTAAATGGATTTTTGTGACAGGATGTTGTCCCGTCACAAAAGGTGTGTCAGCATGTCACTTTTTGCGACGACCCCCATCTCAAATACCCTTTTAACCACCTACAACAATTAATGCGGGAAAAGGTATTTACGACGGGCCCCGTCACAAAAGTACATTTTGCGACGATAATCTTGTCACAACTTGTCCCGTCGCAACTAATCTAACCTATATATACCCCCTCCGTTTTTCTTTCCCTTATTCTAATTTCTCACTTCCTTTCTCTCTCTAAACTCTATTTTTAGAGTGAAAATTTCTCTGAGTTAGTTTTTTTTACGGAGAAGTTGTGAAGTCGCTTACATCAAGAGGAGATAAAGTTTAAATGTATATATATTTTATTTAATTTAGTATTTATTTCATTTTTTATGTTAATTTTAATTATTGTTGATTAGTTGTAATTAAATAAGATTTAAATTGCTTTGTTATCTGTAATTATTTGTAATAATAAATTGAAATTATTAATTTTAATTATTAATAATTATAAATAATTAATAATGAATAATAATGAATAATTAATAATAATTAATAATAATTAATGAAAATTAGTTTTTTCTATAAATAATTACTTGTAATTAGTAACTAGCAATTAGTAGTTGTAAATTTTAGTTATTAAAATCAATTAACGCTAATTAGTAATAGTTATGTTTAATTAGTAATAGCTATGTTTAATTAGTAATAATTACAGGTAATTAGTAATAAATAGAAATAAATAGAAATAAAAAGGAATAATTAGTAATAAATATGAATAATTTGTAATAAATAGAATAATTACTAATAAATATGTATAATTAGTAATAAATAGGAATAATTAGTAATAAATAGGAATAATTAGTAATAAATATGAATAATTAGTAATAAAGAGGAATAATTAGTAATAAATAGGTTAAATAGGAATAAATAGGAATAATTAGTAATGAATAGTAATAAATTGTAATAATTAGTTATAAATTGTAATAAATAGTAATAATCAGTAATAATGAGTAATAATTAGTAATAATTAGTAATAAATAGGAATATATAGTAATAAATAGGAATAATTAGAAATAATTAGTAACAAATAGTAATAAATAGTAATAATTAGTAATAATTAGTAATAAATAGGACTAAATAGGAATAAATAGGAATAAATAGGAATAAATAGGAATAAATAGGAATAAATAGGAATAAATAGGAATAAATAGGAATAATTAAGAATAAATAGAAATATTTACAAATAAATATGAGTAATTAGTAATAAATAGAATAATTAGAAATAAATATAAATAATTTTTAATAAATAGGAATAATTAGTAATAAATAGGAATAATTAGTAATGAATAGTACTAATTAGTAATAAATAGTAATAATTAGTAATAAACAGTAATAATTAGTAATAAATAGGAATAATTTGTAATAAATAGGAATAATTAGTAATAAATAGGAATAATTAGTAATAAATACGATTAATTAGTAATAATTAGTAAAAATTAGTAAAAATTAGTAATAATTAGTAATAATTAGTAATAATTAGTAACAATTAGTAAAAATTTGTAATGATTAGTAATAATATAAATAATTAGTAATGATTAGTAATAATTAGTAATAATTACTAATAATTAGTAACAAATAGTAATAATTAGTAATAAATAGTAATAAATAGTAATAATTATTAATAATTAGTAATAATTTGTAATAAATAGTTATAATTAGGAATAATTAGTAATAAATAGTTATAATTAGGAATAATTAGTAATAAAGAGGAATAATTAGTAATAAATTGGAATAAATAGTAATAAATATTAATAATTAGTAATAATTTGTAATAATTTGTAATAATTAGTAATAATTAGTAATAAATAGTAATAAGTAGTAAAAAGTAGTAATAAATAGAAATAAATGGTAATAAATAGGAATAAATAATAATAAATAGGAATAATTAGTAATAATTAGTAATAATTTGTAATAAATAGTAATAAATAGGAATAATTACTAATAAATAGTAATAAATAGTTCTAAAAAGGAATAATTAATAATAAATAGGAATAATTAGTAATAAATAGGAATAATTAGTAATAAATTGGAATAATTAGTAATAAATAGGAACAATTAGTAATAAATAGTAATAATTAGTAATAAATAGGAATTATTTGTAATAAATAAGAATTAAAAGTAATAAATAGTAATAAATAGTAATAAATAGTTATAAATAGTAATAAATAGTAATATAATAAATAGTAATAAATAGAAAAAAAAGTAAAAAATAGAAATAAATAATTATAAATAGTTATGATTAGTAATAAATTGTAATAAATAGTAATAATTAGTAATAATTAGAAATAATTAGTAATAATTTGTAATAATTAGTAATAATTAGTAATAAATAGTAATAATTAGTAATAATTAGTAATAATTAGTAATAATTAGTAATAATCAGTAATAATCAGTAATAAATAGTAATAATTAGGAATACTTAAGAATAATTAAGAATAATTAGGAATAATTTGGAATAATTTGGAATAATTAGGAATAATTAGGAATAATTAGGAATAAATATCAATAAATAGCAATTAATATCAATAAATAATAATAAATAGAAATAATTAGGAATAAATTGGAATAAATAGAAATAAATAGGAATAAATAGGAATAATTAGCAATAATTGGAAAAATTTAGAAATAATTAACAATAATTATAAAAAAATAACAATAATTAAGAATAATTAACAAGAATTTAGAACATTTAGTAACAGTTAGTAACAATTAGTAAAAATTGGAAATGATTAGCAACAATTGGAAACAATTAGCAACAATTAGCAACAATTAGCAAAAATTAGAAACAATTTGAAAAAATTACCAACAATTAGCAACAATTAGTGACAATTAGCAACAATTAACAAAAATTTGAAATAATTAGAAACATATAGTAACAACTAGTAACAATTTGTAACAATTAGAAACAATTAGGAAGAAAATAAATTGTAATAAATTCTAATAACTTATAATAACTTGGCACAATTTATAGTGGATTGACGACACTACTTTCACTTGATGACTCTTCTCCTTTCAACTTTCCTCCTCTAATGGCCCGAAGGCTTTTATTTTTTATTGATTTTTGATAATTCACCTTTCAAGGGGTGAGGTGGAACCCTTACAAGGCCCTTAGGAATATGTATTACATGGATCGTAGGATTTACAGGAATTCATTGCCCGTAGGCTTCAATCATTACATACAACCCAGACTAACTACTTGGAACTTCTCCTCCCCAACATCTTCATCGTGAAATCAGCTCTCCACATTCGCATGATTGTTCTTCTAGGAATTCCCGTGCTTGCACAGGCTTCAAACATTACATGCATTTGTAGGACCACATTTTTCATAATGTGTTCAGGCGGTGACAGTTTCCAGAAGATGATTCATCGACGAAAAGGGGGCTCTTTTATCAGACAACTCATTTACTTGAAACTTCTTCACACAAAAATCAAAATGAAGAATCTACATGGAGGTACGCATATTCATTCCCGTGCATATGAGAATGAATATGTGTTCCTTGTAGTAGATTCTTCATTGTCATTTCTATGTGAGCAAGTTGCAAGTAAATGAGCCGTTGGAAAAAAGAGTAGTCGTCAATCCACTGGATATTATCTCACCCGTAAGTAATGGTAATTATTAAGAATTAATTGTAATTATTTATATTTATTTTTTAGATAGTGTTTTTATAATTTCAAATTATTCAAAAATAGTAATGATTTTATAATTTGTAGAAAAATATGGAACAAGGAAGTCGACTACAATCATTATTAGATGACTGCGCTTGGATAAATCAGCATAGAAATCCAAACAGTTCTGGTTTAAATCCTATATATATATAGGGCGTTGAAGCTTTCTTATCATTTGCATCATCAACACAAAAATATCTTTTAGAAGGCACAATAAAGTGTCCTTGTAAAAAATGTGCTCTGAGAACATTTGACACTTTTGAAAAGGTTGGGGACATCTCTTGAAGTTTGGTTTTCAACCAGATTATGTTTTTTAGTTTCAACACGGTGAACGCAGTTTCAGAAAATATACTAATAACATGATTCCAGATTCTTTACGGTTTAAAAATTTAGTACATGATGTTGTAGGTCCATCTCTTTAAAAAACTATAACTCAAGATGATATTGATTTATCTCCTGAGTTAGCACCATCTAAATTTTATGTGTTGTTGAGGTCTGCTGAGGATGCATTATATCTTGGTTGCAAGATAATACAATTAGAAGCAATTTCAAAATTTATGGCTATTAAATTGGATAATTTAATGTCAATCAACTATTTTTATCAGATATTTTCTTTGGGTAAAAAACTGTTACTTGAAGGAAATGTGTTTCCTACAAATTGGTATGAGAGAAAGAGGCTGGTTCATAATATGGGCCTTAGTTATCGAAACCTTCATGAATTTCAAAATGATTTCATCTTATATTCTAGTGCAAATGATTCGTTGGATAGTTTTCCCACATGTGGACAATCGAGGTATAAAGAAGCTCAACCAGGGAAGTCTGGATCGATTCTAGTAAAATAGTTGAGATATTTCCCCCTTACACCCAGATTGCAGCGTTTATTTATATCTCAGAACACAACGTCAATGATTTCATGGAACAAAACCAAGATTTAAACTGATAAAATATTGAATCATCCATATGATGATGATTCATGGAAACATTTTGACCATCTACATCAGACTTTTTCTTTAGAAGCCTGAAATGTGCAATTGGGTCTTTCTACTGATAGTTTCTATCCGATTGGTTTTAATGGTATTTAGTATTCATATTGGCCTGTCTTTATAACTCTCTACAATTTACCTCCATTGATGTTGATGAAGGATCCCTATATATTTTTGACCTTACTAATCCGAGGACATCTGAAAAAGAATATTGTTGTTTATTTGAAACAATTCATTGATGGGTTAAATGCATTTTGGAGTGATGTTGTAGTACATATAATGTTGCTACAAAACAACATTTCATATTAAAAACTAAATTGATGTGGAATATTACTGAATTTATGGCATATGGCATGTTATCTCGCTGGAGTACACATGGTCCAAAATCATGTCCTTACTGTATGAAAGACAACAAAGCCTTTATGCTTATCAATGGAAAAAACCTTTCTATTTTGACTGTCACCATAGATTTCTTCCAACCGATCATCCTTTTCAGAGGAACAAATCTCATTTCAGATAAGGTACAATTGGAAGGGATGAACCTCTAAAAATGATCTCTGGTACAGAGTTAAAAGCAGTTGTATTTTAATTACCTCCCATTACATTTGGGCCAATAGAAAACCAACAAAAAATTCATGGCTTTAGGAAAGAACATAATTGGATAAAACAAAGATTTTTTTGGTATCTTTCATATTGGTCTGATTTGTTGGTCCGCCACATGTTGGATGTCATGCATATTGAGAAGAACTATTTTGATAATTTATTTTATACAGTTTTGGATACAATATGTAAGACCAAAGATACTGCAAAGGAACGAATAGATCTTTCCCAAATTTGTAGGCAACCAGAACTTGAACTATTTGAAAATGTCAGATCACATAGATTAATGAAGCCAAAAGCAGCTTATACACTATCCAAAGAGAGTCACTCACTATATTGTCAGTGGATTCCAGATTTGAGACTTCCAAATAGATATGCTTCCAATTTGTGCAGATGTGTTATGAATGGTTATATTACCAGATTAAAAAGTCATGATTGTCATGTTATAATGGAAAGAATTATGACGATTTGATTCAGAGGTTTGTTGAATTCTATGATTTGGGATTTGATATAAGACATATCATATTTTTTTGAGACATTTGTGCAGTAAAAATGGACTATGATGCGCTAAGAAAACTGGAAGAATATTTTGCTGTAATTATATGTAAACTGGAGAAAATATTTCTTCAGAATTTCTTTGACTCAGTGGAACATCTGATATTACATTTTCTGCATGAAGCTAAATGTGGAGGTCCAGTACAGTTTTGATGGATTTACCCATTCAAGATATACATGCATAAATTTAATAAAAAAATATCTAACAAAGCACCAGTTGAAGGCTCAATTGCGAAAGCTTATTTGCAAGAGGAAATTTCTTTTTTATTCTCTCATTATTTTGAATCTCAATATCCCTCAGAACACAATCGCATGGGATGAAATGAGGTGATGTTAATGACGAAATGGAAAATCAATTATCAATTTTTAATCAGCCAAATCATGGTATTGGTGGAGTTCATGAACGATGTCTTTCAGATGATGAACATCATAGAGATCATATATATGTTATGCTCAACTATGAAGAAATGACATCATTTGTACTGTGAGTGCTTCTATCACTTATTCTATAATTTATGTTAAATTATGTAAACTTATTTTATTTTTATATTATATGATAATCATATCAAAAAAAACTTCCACAAATTACAGTAGCTACTCTTGAAGAAAACAGAAAAAAAATTCGCAATGGTTTCAAAAACTGGTAACATAAATTATTGATGGTTTAATATCAATTATTTTATTATTTATAATATTGATAATTGTTTTTCAAATTTTCAGTTGTCTCAACATACTGATAAAATTGATAAGAGACTCTATATATTGAGTTAACCACCATCCAAAATGGTTAAATATTATAATTCAAATGTGGTGAATGGTTTTTGATTTCATACACGTGCATATGGGGAATAAAAAAACAATGAATAATGGAGTTTTCATGAAAGAAATGCATCACAGAGAAACTGAAGTTGACTTTTATAGAATTTTGGATGAAATTATTGAGCTGTGTTATCTAGTATATGATTACATAATGATGTTTAAATGTCGATGGTTACATACTAAGAGAGGCTTACGTGTTCATCCAAATCATGGAATCGTTGATATTAAATATAAAATTCTTCTTGCAGTAAATGAACCATTCTTAATTACTCAACACGCACATACAATTTATTATACAAAGTATTGTGATACTTCAAGAGACTTGAGTGATTGGTGGAGCATAATAAAAATGAAATCTCGGGAAAATCAGTTTACTTAAACTGAATGTGGTTCCGCTGAAGTGGAAGGAATTGAAAATTTTCAAGAGACTGCTCAAAATACATATTTTTCACAAAGAGACATGAATATCGATGATGACACTCCACAATTAAGGATCGATGATGAAAAATATGTTAATGATGTTACAAATGAATTTGAAATGACAAGAGATGATGAAACTAAAACTCATGTGGATATTGATGATGCTGATGAGGAATATGAAGACATTAACATTGACAGCTGTGGAGATGAGGATGAAGATAGATATTGACACAGTTAAATGATGGTTATAATCAAAACTAATATTTATCTATATATAATAGTTATTTTCAACTATCTGCTATCAACAATCATTTTGGGTTTTAGATGGATCCTGATCTATTTCGTGATTTTCATGAGGTTGATATACTTTTGGATGAGGGGGATTGTTGACCATCTGACCCTCAACCTACTGATAGTTCAGGGGGTATGCAAAGGGGGCACAGTCTTACGCGGCTGATGATTATTGACCCTATCCCTGAGGGACGTCCACGACTTGGCCTGGATCAACGCACATGGAGGTATGGTAACATATATATTTTAGTTATCTTTCATTAATTTATTTATATATATACTGATTGTTTGATTATTTATTCCTTTTTTCATTGTTTTGCGCATGTAGCTATTGGACAGGGGAGCGCTATCTTGTGCAATTATTTTTCTCAGCCATGGATCACATGAGAATAGATTCCTGTTGATGTGCGGTGTGACATGTTCGATCATTGGCTGGTACGTATATAAATAAAACTTATGTTAAAATTTATTTTATTAGGGTTTATGGTATGCCATCGATGATAGCATGCATGATGCTATCCACGCGACATGGTAGGTGTCTATGCATGACTGTTTCCATCAGTTTTTACACAATTTGATACGAACAACCATTAAGAAAGAAGGAGTGAAAGAATTTGATGAGTCATGTAGAGCCCACTGACTAGAGTACAATTCATCTCACGCTTGGGATGGATTATGTTTACACTGGTTGGGTTGTGGATTTCAGAAAGAGATCTTCAGTGGGACGACAGAACTAAGGGAGATAGAAGGTGATATATCAAGGGGTATCCATACATTCAGTATGCATAGAGAGCATCTAGTAGGTAAATTTTTTGAAAATTTTATATAACTTTAAATATAAACAGTTTATTTTATATGTCTGTAGGCAGTCGAGCATCCCGATATTATGAAGTTCAACGTTTATTTGAGGTTGTACAGTGATCCAACCACTGGAGAGATTAGAGGTGATCACCAACGTCATATTGTGGTTAGTATTTTTTTTTCAGTTTTACAATTAACCACATATAGTATTTTTATCATTTTAATTTAAATTGGAATTGAAAAAGTCATATGAGGCTACAACCTCTCAGGAACAGGCTGAGAGTCCGGACGAGAAGAATGAGATGACCAGTGCCCATCATTTCTATGAGGCGGTATGGATGCAAGCTACTCAGTATGACTCTGATAAGGGGAGAGTAGTTGGTATCAGCTCTCATTTGAGCCCTGGGACTTATTATGGCACTACTGCGATGTCGGCGTCCAGCTCGAGAGGAGCTCGTGGAGAGGCATCAACATCTGCCTCACAGTATCAGGAGCAGTTGAGAACTCAGTCTGAGCTTATAGAGAGTTTGCAGAAGCAGCATGAAGAGATGTGTCAGTAGGAGTAGTAGCATGAGGAGGAGATGCATCGACGATAGCAGCAACAACAACAGCATAATCACGAGCAGATAGAGTACATGCGCCATCTGACTTGTAGGTTAGGGATGGGGTTTACTTCACTATCTCCTACATCTCCTCCACATCCTCCAGAAGACAACCCCCCAGTGATTTATTTTTATGTTAAAAACATTTTAATTGAAGATTTATTGTAATATGAACTATTTATAGTTTCTTTATTTCATATTAGTGCAAATATTGAATAATTTAATTTTTATTTTTATTTCTAATATTTTATTATTTATTATTAGTATTATATTTTTTAATATTTGTTTATTTTACTAATAATAAAAACATTTTATAATTTTTTTATATTTTTTTGCAAATATTTAGAATTGTAATAATTTTTTATATTTTTACTATTTTAATAAAATTACTATATATTTTTTATTAATCATAATTTTATTGAATATATTTTTTTAGTATTATAATTTTTAATGTTTGTTTATATTAATAATAATAATATTTTTTATTTTCTTATTATTTTAATAATATTAACATAATTTTTTGATTAATCATAATTTTATTAAATATTTTTTTTATTATGTTTAGTATTTTTGATGGGACCTTTTGCGACGGGCTCCCGTCGCAAATAATTTAAATATAATTTTTCATTAATAGTATTTGTGATGGGCCCATTGAAAAAGGTTTTTATATATATAATTTATATAATCAGAGGCTTATTTGTGATGGACCCATCGCAAAAGGTTTATTTATATATAATGTATATAATCAAAGGATTATTTGCGACCGACCTGTTGCAAAAAATAATATTTGCGATGCCATTTTTACAACAGGTTATTTACGACAGGGCCCCGTCAATAAAGCCTATTTGCGACGGGGCCCCGTCACTAAAGCCTTTTTGTGACGGGATCCCATCTCAAAAACATCTAATTCAAGTAGAGAAATAACATAAATGACCTCAGTAATAAATAATATTTTATCCTCAAAGTTTATATCATACCTTTCAGTATACATCCTCGTAAATTTTACAACATTCTTCCAAAATAAACATTCATTTTAAATAACATGTTAAAACTAAGGGTTATATAAACATTAACCCAATGAAACATATCCCAAAAAAATAAATAATCAACATGATAAATCATATAATTTAGTGACCTTCACCAAAATCTCTTGAATAAAATTTAGAGAAAAACTTGAAAGGAAATCCTTATCTTTACCATAAATATCTTTAAAGTTATTTCCTTGTCTATGAATAACTTTTAAAACAACAAAATTATTTTAATATCCCAAAATATTTCATAACATCAAATAATATACTACAACAGAGGGTTATTTAAGCCTCAATAAGATATTTTTACTAAAACCAAGTAAAAGCTTTAAATCACCTCAAAATCCCATCACTAAAAACCATAAAAGGGATGTTGATTCCTCTCAACCTTTAAAACTATGATGGTATCCATAACTATTTAGTTAACCTCACATGGAAACATAAATTCTTCCTTAATACTTACTAATAAAATAAAATAAAAGTATAAAAATGAAATAAAAGTCATTTAGGGAAAACTAAATCACTTTTTCTTGAATTCATTAACAAATTTAAAAGCCACCAATAATATCCCATTTACTTCATCAATATCTATCATCTCTTTATCCCAATTTAAAATTATCACCATAACACTAAATCATTTTTCTTATTTTTGGTAACATTAGATTTTTTTAGATACAAAAATTGAAAATAATATGCCACAATCCCTAAATGTTACATTATTCTTATATCAAGAATATAAATGATATAACACTTATCAAACAAAATTATAAAATATTGATACATAAACACTAAACTCCTTCTACTTCAATGATTGGAATAACATAGGTCCTTCCTTGGTTTAGGAGTTATCTATTGGATATGGGAATTAGATTAGATAATGTCCATATTCCCCACGTATAATACATTAAACAATAAATGGTACCTTAGGTGAACTTCACTCCCCACCGTTGAACTGCTCATTTTTCCTTGGTAATTACATGATTTGTGACCTTAGTTTCCATAACTGAAACACACTATAATTATTTTGTGACATTACATTGAGTGCTTCTTCCCACATTCTTGACATGTATGAAACTGAATCTTCTTTCCTCCATGGTATTTCTGAGACTCTATTCTTCTCTTATTAGGTTTCTTAGGAAACCCAACCATATTGAGATTATTAATCATATAATGAAATTAATGACTATGAATAGTCACTAGTTTATTCTTCCAAATCCCATTTCATTTAGTATCTAATGAGGAAAAGTGTTCCATTATTTTCCAAATTCTACATTAACATGAATCCACCCAGTTCCATTGATTAAATAAAACCAAAAAGTGTAGTGTGAATAATCATAGTGAGAAACAACACAATCTTGATAAATCAATTATATAGTGTCTAAATAAATAAAAATTATTTTAAATATATTACACCTTATATTTAACCTAGTTCATTAATGTTTTTAATCTATTCAAATCGTTCGCAATTGTTTATAAATAAAATGTGAGTTTACCTATGTATGTCCCTCACAAGTGTCAAACCAAATGCACAATATGGGAACACTCACTATAAACTATAATGATTATTGAGATATACTCAATCAAATATTATTGGGGTTATTACCCCTATATTATCTATACCAAAACAATGTCCACTTATAGTATCTAAACAGATATTCCTTCCTAGGAAAAAAAACAATCCATTATTTACCATTACATAGGAATTTCTCTTATACATAGTATTATTCAAAGGTTAATCACTATGTAATTTGAATCTTGGTTTCCAAAGGATAAATAAACCTTACTATGATACCAAATATGGGGACCCATTGTAACTTCTCATGATTTGGATCATGTTGTTTTTTATAGAGGATTTGATTTTTCTCTATTGGTGGACAGGTCGCCCTATAAACTAGAAATAGGAATGAGGTTATGAGTATTTGAATGTATACATATAGTGTTTTTGGATTTTGTTTTTTTTCTATGGATGACCCAAGGTTTTGGTCAAACGCCCGAGGAATAATATGAATCTAAACAACTGAAAATAGCTACTGGAGGTTTTATTTGTTATGTAACAAGTACACAACATCTAACGGTTTCATGGGTTATGAATCAACTTATTCCCAACATGCAAGCTCAAAATATTAAACCCATTAATATTGGAAGTGTATATGTTATACAGAGTGTACAATTTAAATTCCATGTAACTTGCGGTATAGTCATTTTAAAAAGGGAAAGAGGGGGATCCTCCCCCTTTTGTTTCATCCGGAAGAATGAGGGGAGCATGAGGGATCTTGATCAACCCTATCCCTCCTTTCTATTTTCACAAATATGGATGTGTTTCAACGGTGTTAGCATTTAATATATTCTTATTTCTTCCTTCTACATTTTTTTTCTTCTGTTGATTTTGATTTTTGGGGATTTTCATTTAAGTTCCTTTGACTGATTCAACAGGATCATGGTAGAATCTACCTTTTTGATTGGGCCCCTTACTTTTTTTAAGAAGATGCCTTCTTGAGAGGTCATCAACTCTTCCCCACGTACAATTTCATCGAGGTATTTCACTGTAGTGATTATCTAAATCAATAATGGTTTTGAATAAATTTTGGTGTATTTTTACAGTTTTCTAAGGGATTATTCCCAATTCAGGGTTAAGGGTGTGTCATATGTCATTGGAAGACATTTCAACATGTTTTTGGTGAGAAAATATTCAGTAGTGAGTTTTTGGTTGTTATTCCCTTCTAAATTAAATCATTTTAATTGTTTATCTTGGTAATATTAAGTAATTTATTATATTTTAAATGCAATTAATTAATTTATGATGTTTGGTCAATGAGATAGGACCCTGCTTGTGTTGAATAATCATATTTAAGGCTTGGAATCCATTGAAGGTCTGTGGAAATTAAATTGAAAAACTTTGTAAAGGTATGTGGTATGTTGTACCTTCCCTTTAGTAATGATGAATTTTTATTGTATAATATATATTCTCAAGAGTGTCCCTAAGGTAGAAAGTCCATATTTAAATTCATTCTATGATATTTTTAAATTAAATGAAATGGCTTGACTATGATAGATGAATGTTTGGTTTCTCTTATATCCTAGTTCACTAAATTCATACAATAATTGAGGTTATTAACATAACTGTGGAAACCACTATGAAATTTCTCTAATTATTATTTCCTTAGTATCCCAAGAGGGATTCCTTTTTATACACTATCCTTGAGGATCCCTAGTAGGAAGCCTCTCTAGAGCATTGAAATGAGGGACCTAATGGATGAACTAGTGCTTAAATGAACCAGATCTAGTGTATTATGGATTTTGGTAGAGATGGTAATAGGTGTGACCTTATAACCCATTCTAATGTTATAAGCCTAAGAGGATACAATAATAGTGGTGGGTCAGGTGTTCAACATCCCACAGTCTTTTATTTATACTTTCACCTATTTACTGGTGATATAGTGATGATTATTAGAGGTGATTTCTAGGTGGTGGATGAAAAGCCTAATGTCATACATCTTTAAATAACTTTGGGATTCCTAGATGTGTTCCCTAGGATCCATCTTTTAAGACTTCTTATTGATATTATCATGGATGACCAAACTTACTTCGTGGGATCTAGATGTTGATCCTACATGATTTATTGTTAAATTTTCTTGGATTACCAGAGTTATGTCCTAGGTTTTGGATTTTGATCCTTACATGACCATATGTTTTACATTATTTAGCACACCATTTTTGAGATATACTCAACTTATGATTATGCTCTCATCGATTGATACATAGGATTCTTTCTATGATTGGTTAAATGCACAATTATTACTATAACACAATGATAACTATAAAATAATAAACCTTTATTTGATATGTTATGTGACAAGAAACATTGATTTCATATTTCTGTACACACAACACTGAGTTAACATTCATTTTACACAAGACCTTATTTTACGGAACAAAAATTTACTATTAATATTATTATTTAAAATGATAGATACCACATAATTGTTAGAACAAAGTGTATGAATATGATTAAATAACTTATGAAAATATAAATATTACATGAATTTATTGGTTATCTATTGAATTGAAATAAAATATGAGTCATTTTAAATAAAAAGAAAGGTTTTCTGAAAAAAGTATTTTTTTCTAAAAACACAATTTAATCATATATGTCGCACATAATTTAAAATTACTTTTTACCAAATTTAGAATCATTATATGATAAAATAAAATTGATATTTTAAATTGGAAAACCAAAATTATCATAGGGTGAATTTTTGGCATTTTTTCTGATAAGTTTCATTTTTTGATGAACAGTGAAGTATATTGAATTTTAATTGAAAACAGTATTTTCATATAAATAATTTATAAGGTTAAATTATATTTTTAATTGGTTTTAAAATAAAATTAGATAAATTATATAACTATTAATCAATTTTAGTTTGTTGCACCCATTTTTATCTTAAATTTATATATAAAAACATTTCAATCTTTTGACCATTTTTACTTTAAAAACACGCTCTCTCGTCAATTTTGAGGGATTAATTTTAAATTAAATTATACCATTTATGTGAGTTGAATTTTGAAAAATCGAATCCGTAATCGGATTCAGAATGATTTGTTATCTTTAATAATGGAAAATTATTTTTTTACCAAAGTGATTAGTAAAAATAGTTAAAATTATTTATAGGGATTAAGGTAAAAACGAGTTTACTTAATAGTTAAACATAGAATATAAGGTGTAAAATGACCTAAATAATTTTACAAAACCAATTTTATGAAAATATTTCTACCTTTAACTCCTTATTATATAATATTATTAGCTATTGGGATACTAGTTCATGAAATTAACCTATATAATAAGTTAAGTATTGAAAAATACAAAAAAATAACCTTCCTCACCTTTAATATTTATAATGTTTTGGGATAGGGAAAAAACTAAATTTGATCTATTATTCATATTATTTTATTAAAAAATTTATTTTTTATCATCATAATTTATTAATAATTTTTAGGGATGAAATAGTTACATAAAATGCTTTAGAAACACTAACGTAGTAATTATTTAATTAATAAAAAACTAAAATAAATTATACTAAAAATACTAAGAGTGTGGTAATATGAATTAATTATTTTAGTAAATTTCTATTTTAGATTGAAATATCATTTTACATAGGTTTAAACTAAATACATAAAAATTCCATTATTTTCATTATATTTTAAATTCAAATAAATAAAATAATGTCAAATTAACATTAATGTTATTTTATAGTTAATAATATTATATTTAATGATTTAAAATTACAAAAAATATATCTATTATAATAAGTTATTTATAAATTTTAATAAATATAAATTATTTTACATTCATGTATCATGTGATATTTTATAATGAACACATTAAACTCTAAATTGAAAAAACTTTGTTAGTGCGAATAGTGTTAAATTAGTGTATTTATGTGTTACTTATGATTATGCTAAAATTAATTTCCCAAACATAGGGAATTCTTTATATTATAAATTATATATAATATTTATAAATATTTATTATAAATTTTCTAATAATTTTCTCTTTAATTTAGTTTTAATGGATAAATTTCCTAGGTTAGAAAATTATCTACCTTAATAAAAACCAAAATGGTAAAAGTGGGGGAAAATAGATGTTAAGGAACAACATTATAAAAATGGACTTCCATTAATGTGTTGGATATTTTTCTCAACCAAATAAACAACTCTTACCTTATTATTTAATTTTGGAGCCATCTCGGGTAAGGGATACCTCCAAATAGTGAATATGTTTGAGTATTTACAATAATGTCACTCACCCTCAACTATAAAAATGCACTCACTCTTCTCCCTTCTTCACACCTCTAAAGACAATTTTATTGAACCAAACCTTAAAAAATCACTCACCAAATTACCTCCACTAATTATATATTCCTTATTTTTAATATATGGCCAAAATTTTAAGATTTATGTGAAAACCAAAGGAGGATACTTGAATAAGAGGTAATATTCTTCGTAAAGTGTTTTTATTTTATTTTCTTCTACACCTCCTTCAATTAATATTATACCATGATTATATAATAACCAAATTCTATTACATAAAATAATATGATTTTATTTCAATGTCACTACCTAAAACATCACACAACCCCATCAAATGGGTTACTAAATCCTCGTTCATATGTACAATTGATTAATGCCTTACGAACCGATGTCGTTCGTTTTTTAATTACCACCCTTAAAAGATGGTAATAATGATGTAAATTCTGATTATTTATGATATATAAGATATTTATGACATAATTATTCTTCAATAATTAGTATATTATTTATACCTTCATGATTTAAATTTTTTTGGAATATGATAAAGTCACTAGTGTGTACAACAGACTACCTCCTCATGAAGCAATCTGATTCTTTCATACTTCACATAGAATTTATTAGGGATTGGTTTAATTAACTTATGTGATAAATATTAAATAAAATTGATAATTTAATTATAATATATATACATATATCTATCATTTAATTTCCTCTTTTAAATACAATAATAAAATGGAAACAATATTCATGCGTATGTGCGGCCTACCGTCTCCCTGGTGTTTTTCATTTCCAATCACAAAATTTTAAGGATTAATATAAATACATATATAAATAATATATATTATTTTTAAATAATGTTTTAAATTCATGAGATTATAAATCACGATCAACGTAAGAGGAATAAAAAACTATCAAGTCAAAACATACTAAAAAACAAGGCAATTAACATTTGAAACAACAAAAATAATGAATGATTATTAACAAATGGGTACTAAGATGTTATATGATGACCATATATGATATAATAAATTTTAATATGGTTCATTTATAAGTTAAAAACAATCATAAAACCATTATATATGAGGTTAAATATCTCTCAACCAAAATGAAGTGTAAGTTAAGGGATTTCATATCAATTTACATTCTATTGAGACTAATTTGTTTTTATGCATGAATTCAATTTTATGGGGCACATATACTTCCCAAATGATATGTAATATTTTTATTAATTAATACTTCATGGTATTTTATGAATCACTTTTAATTATCCCATTAAAGGGGTATTGAATTGAAAATTATAAATTGGTAAAAGTTATCGTACGATCTCTATTCCTTTTGTTTTTATTAACTTTCTCTTGGAATAATCACATTCTTGTAATAAATTTTCAGTGGAAATTATATTTAATTTTAGTTTCCATATTATTGTATGATGGATATTATTATTTTCAAAATTATATACCATTTTACATACATTTTCAACTTTCAAATTAATATTTTTTATTAGGGAAATATTGATAAATCAATGTCATTTACTCAGTACAAGTATTTGATATAGAAAATTTTTAAGGATTTAAATTGATTATTCAATATATAAGAAATATTTTGGTCATGTATTACATGGGTTGGGTACTGGTTAATGCACTCCCCTCAATGAATCAGTAGTATCATGATACAAATCAGTTGGCACAATCATACAAGTTTCTTCCCACATACTAAAATTATCTTGAGGATAGATCCTAATAGTTAAAATTTCCAAAATTATGAATTACATAATTATTTTTATTAAAACATAATATTGTATTAGTTAGAATATCCATGGTCACATTTCAAGATAATGTGACTATTTATATGGAATCTTTTGATAATCATTTATTCATGTCATATTATTTTCAAGTTATTCATTAATTAGTATGTGTTTCAGTCATTTATCTTTCCATAATAATTATTCTTTATTTATATATGCTATCTTACTCTATAAATAACCCTTAATAATCTTGTTATCTTACCCTTATTTTCTTTTCTTTCCCTAGTATATGAATAAGAATTATTGGAATGAGTTTTCATGGATGATAATAATTTAATTTTTTTGTATTATAATTAATTTTTATATTCCCAATGTAATATGGGTATCACTTATATATTTGGTTTCCAGAACTGTTTAGATTTTCCTTCCACTGGGATTTAATTTCTTATATCTATGAAAATAGAATGTAGTAAGACATAGTCTTTGGGCTATTAGAATTGGGGTCATTACAATGGGTATCTTATGAAGTTTATTAGAAGCATTTGAATGTAGATTTATGAAATCATAGATCAAGAATCATATCCCTATGACATTATTTGAGGATAAGAATATAATAACGTCATAATGTTTTTCTAAGGTTGAGATTATGTGGTATTTATAAGAAATAAATCCATGTCTTCATACTATATTTTTATTTGGTTCTATCATATAGGTACCCAAAATTAAAAAATATGAAAAAGGATTGTTGGGATTGACTCGAGTGTTACCTGGTACCTAAAAACATGCCTTACAACACACCCATTTTGGCACTCCTATCAGATATTATTAGGATAATGAAAAATTTATTTACAAATAGTTATAATGTATTTTAAAGTAAAGATATCTCCAAAGAAACCATGTTTACGATTATAATATAAGTTAAGGATAAAGTTTTCTATTTATGATTATTATTTCACTAATTTTTAGATTAAACATTAGGTTTCATAATGTTATGATCCAATCTATTGTATTTCATTAATTTTAATTTGCACATGGAAGGAAGAAGGGAATCAATACCCATGGCCAATGTTGTGGTTTCCCTCCTGAGGAAGACGATATTACTAGTATTGAAAATGAGAATGTTCTGGATATATTATTTAATCATTATAAAGTTATAAAATATAACATTTCCCAAATAGAGTAACCTATTCCGCAGTGAGATTCTCGGATGCTGGATTTCTTTATGTGATAGGGTCCTCCATCCTTTTGTGGGACTACTGATCCAATGGTAATTTAGAAATGGATTCGGTCTTTGGAAAAAGTTATTTATGGAATTGGGATTTGATGAAAAAGATAAGGTTATACATGATGTGTATTGTTTCAATGGGGATAATGATTAATAGTGGTTATTTATCCAAAATACTATATAGGTTGAAGAAATAGAACTCATGGAATGGAAATATTTTAAGTATATATTATTTCAAAAATATTTACCTCTTCATAAATAAACTGAGATGAAGATAAAGTTCATTAGTTTAGACCAAGAAAGTGTAAGAAAGTTTTGTGATGTATGATTCTACCTTTAGAATTTTATTTCAGTATGATTGTGATTACATATGAAACATAGAGTTTAATATTGGTCACTTAATTGAAGGGATTATTCCAATACTCCAAAGGTAATTGGTATCCCAACATTTTTTTCTCATAATATGAAATAGTTTTATGCACAATAAAGTTGGAGAAATAATTCTCCATGTATAATTTGTTGAAATGGAACCAAGAGAAGAAGTCGATGAAAATGAAAATAATGTATAAAGGGAATAAGGGAAAGAAGGATTTTCCTAGATGTGATAAATATGGAAGGAATCACCATTGGAAATGCTTGAAGTGATTGGGAGTTTGTAATAAGTGTAGAGAAAAGGGTGCCTAGGTAAAATAGTTCAATAGAAAGAATGGAAAATATGATATCCAATGTATCAACTATATGGATATGGGTAACTATGCAAATGAATTCCCTAAGCACCAAGGGAATAAACCTTAGAATAAGATAAGGGATTGAGATCAACTTTATTCTATTGACACAATAGAATATGAATGATTAATGTGATTATTTTTTGATACAATAATTATTTCATTTGATTATTTTATCAACAATATACTTGTTATATAAATTATAAAATTTATTAAGACTGTACTATAATACATTTTCATTAAATATTTGAAATTCTATGTTGTTTGGTACCGATGACCAAGAAATATTATTCATTTACAAGTTGAAATTATATTAAAACACATTATCGAGACCCCTTAATATATTCTTGTTTTTGAGATAATGATTTTTTTGAAAAAATAAATGATTGATATTGATAAAATAAAATTTATAATGCCGACTTTCTTGGAACTGATTAATGATAAGTTCATTCTGGAAATCCAGTTACCTTATTTTAAAATTTATGGATCTTATTATCATGGAAGGGCCATAAGGCTAACCATTTATAAAATGATTTAAGATGGTATTTAGAAAAGGAATTAGAGATAAATGTATTACATTACCATATGTTGAAACTTTTTCTTAGAGATGAAGTTTAAATAGTTTAAGGAATAACTAAAGGATAAGATTGTGATTATAAAATAAAAACATATCATGTAAGTATATTTCCATAAATTCTTAGAGAGTGAAAGAATTATTCAAAATTTGGAAAAGGGTTTTGAAATAAAAAAAATCCTTTTGTCATCATTTTTTAGGATATCAATAACCCTTTTCACACTTCTAGTTTATGGATTTGTGGTTATTAACTTTTTCTATAACATGTTCTCTATCACTCTCCCTCAGTATTTGAGTGTTAGTTTTCTCTTCAATGTCTATGTTTTCATTTCCAATATATGTTATTATATCTAGAAACCTAGTTATGTGATTATTAAATATGAATTTTTTACTTAACTTTCTCTCTTATTAAGATGATATTTTATTAACCCTTTTACAATATGGGTTTTTCGAGAATAGAATTTTTAAATATCAAATCACTAATTACCTCGATCAAGTTTAAATTTGTGGGGATGGAATTTATTTAAGGTGGGGATAATGTGAAAAACATATATTTATAAAATAATAACATTTTATTAAATATAATATGAAAAAAATGATATTGTGTTTTTATTGTACATGAAACACTTAGTTATCCTACCTTTCACACAAGACCGATTTTTTTCCAAACAAACAAATACTATTAATATCATTATTTAAAATGATAGTTATCTCTTAGCTATTAGAATGGAGGGTATGAATATAATTAAATAAATAATAAAAATATATATTTTAAAAATATTTTATTTCTTATCCATTCATTATAAAAAACATGGACCATTTGAAAGAAAAATAAATGTTTTCTAAAAAATAGTATGTTTTCTAAAACGGAGATTTAATTGTTCTTAGCGCACATAATTTAAAAATAATCTTTATCGGTTTTAAAGAATTTATAGGGAAAAATAGACTTCATTTTTTTAAATATGAATAAAAAATTATTATAGGGTGAATTTTTTCTATTTTTTTGAAACGTTTCATTTTTTGATGAATTGTTGAAAATATAGAATTTTAATTGAGAACTTCCTTTTCAATTAAATAATTCATTAGGTTGAATTATATTTTTAATTGGTTTTAAAGTAAAATTATATCAATTATATATCAGTTAATAAAACTTACTTCATTGGAATCATTTTAATATTTAATTTATATACCGAAACATTTCAAATGTGTGAATATTTTCACTTTCAAAACCTTCTTTCTCATCACGTCTACGAGATTAATTTTAAAATAAATTATTTCATTTTTTTGAGTTAAATTTGAAAAAAATGATTCAATATTTTTAATATTTATTATTTATAATATCTAATAAGTTTAACTTAATTTTTTTCCAATGTTATTAGTAAAAATAGTTAGAATTATTTATAGTGATTAAGGTAAAATAAGTTTTCTTAGTGGTTAAACATAGAATATTAGGTGTAAAATGACCTATCAAATTATCCAACACCCCTTTTCATGATTTATTTATACTATTAACGCCACATACTCTATTCTTATGAATTATTGGTATATTATTCCATTAATGTGAAGTATATGATAAGTTATGTAAGGAAAATGAAAAAAAGAACCTTCCTTGCCTTTAAAAATTACAAACCTTTGGGATCGGGACAAGAAAGACATTGGTTTTGTTTTATATATTATTTTTAGATATAAATTATTTTCTTTATCATCATAATTTACATTTAACTTTTAGAGATGAATTAATTAATTAAATTATTAATAAACCCCAATGCATTAATTATATAGTTAATAATTAACTAAAATAAATGATAAAAAAATATTAAAAGTGACGTAAATTTAACGAACTATTATATTCTATTAATTTTTTTATATCAATATATCATTTTAAATAGTTTTGAACTGAATATATTCAAATTACATAATTTTATTGATATTTTTGAAGTCAAGTTAAATAAATAATGCCAATAGTGTCACTAATGTTATTTTATAATAAATGATATTTTATTAAATGATTCAAAATTACCAAATAATCCTAACTTATTCCACGGTATTTTTAAATTTTTTAAAAATATAAAATATTTCCCATTAAAAGACCAATTAATCTTTTATAATGAACACATTAACCCCAAAATAGTAAAAACTTTGTTAGAGAAGTTAGGGTTAAGCATTGTTTTTGCATGTTACTTGTGCTTTTGTTAAAATTAATTTGCAAAACATTTGTGATTTTTTATTTTATAAATTAGATATAATATTTATAATAATTAGGTGAAAATTATATAATAAATCTAAATTTAATGTAATTTTAATGGATAAACTTCCTTGGAAAAAATGTGTTATCTTAATATAAACCAAAATGGTAAAAGTAGGTAAACGTAGATGATAGATATTTTTTTTTGGTTTTTGGAGGTTTTTATCAAAAAAATAAACCTCCCAATGCATTATTATTCAATTCTTGAGCCACAAGAGGTATGTGATACCACCCAATAATTTATACTTTTGAGTATTTATAAGAATGTCACACCTCGTGAACTATAGAAGGGAACTCACTATCCTGCACTATCACACCTCTCAAGCAATTTGGATAGACCTAAAGCTAAAAAAATCACTCCAAAACTTCCCTCACTTCACCCTAGGTGCCTTGTTTTGGGAATAAGTCCAAACTTTCAATGTTTTAGTGTAAACCTAAAGAGGATACCTATAGAAGAGGTAATGTTCATCTAAAAGAGTTTTTGTTTTACTTCCTTATCCACCTACTTGAATTCATATTATTCCATTATTATATAATAAAACATGTATATTTTATATAATTATATATTTTTATCTTAATGGTATAACCTAAGACTTTACACAATTATATCAGATGGATTATGAAATCATCACTCGTCTGTATGGTGGACTACTACCACGTGAATAGATGTAGTTCAGTTTTCCATTACCACCTTTACAGGTTGGGGATAATTGCAGAAATACTATTTATATATGATATATATGATATTATTTTTCTTGTTAAATTATATTGTTACACATACCTTCATGACTTCTATTTTTTGGGAATATTATAACATCACTCGTGTGTATGATGCACTACAATCTCACAATGTGATGTGATTTATTCACGCTTCACATGAAATGTATTAAGGACGAGTTTAATAATAATATGTGATATATATGAAATAAAAATGATACTTGAATTATTGTATATAAATATTTATCATTTACTTTTATTTCATTAAATATATAATGAAAATGGAAACTACATTCATGCATACATACAACATATCGTCTCCACATACAGTTTATTTTATTTCCTATCAAAAATTTTATGTATTAATATAAATAAATATATATTATATTTAAATAATATTTAACATTCTATAGATTATAAATCATTATTTATGTAATGGAAAATTAAACAAGTCAAAACTTTCTCGAAAAACATGGCAATTAACACATGAAGCAATAAAAATAATGAAAGATTAATAAAAAAAATGGATGATAACATGTTATAAGGGGATAATATATGATATTTTAAATATTAATATATTTCTTTTATAAGATAATAACATTATTAAAACCATTATACATGAGGTTAAATAATGTTCAGCCAAAAGGAAGTGTAAGGTAAGGGATTTCGTATCAATTTACATTCCATTGAGACTTATTTTTTTATGCACCAATTCACTTTAACATGGTGTATATTCTTTACATATGACATGTAATATAATTATTCATTAATACATACTTTTATGTTATTTTTAACTTTGAATTATCTCATCTAAGGGGTTTTGACTTCAAATTTACCTAATGCTAAAAGTTATCATACAATCTCATTTCCTTTTGTGATTGTTAACATTATCTTGAAACAATCACTTTCTTGTAATCATTGTTCATTGTAAATTATATTTATAATAAATATCCATATTCATGTATTATGGGTATTATTATTTCCTAACACATATACTATTTTTACATATAGTTTATACTTTAAACGTTATATGATTTATTAGGTAAATATTGACAAATCCTTATCCTTTACTCAATATGGATATTTAATAAGGCACATTGTTTATGATTTAAATTGATTGTTAAATATATGAGGAATGTTTTGGATATTCAGTTCATGGGTTGGGGATTGGTTAATTCAATCCCCTCGATGCATCGATTGTCTCATGAGAGGAATCAATTGGCCAAATAAAACGGGTTTCTACCCATAGAGATAAAATTTCTTGAGGATTGATCATGATAGTAATTATCTTGAGGATATATTGTTTTATTTAAGATGTCCAAAATTTTTCATTCAATTATTATTTTTATTAAATGTGATTATTTGATTAGTTATAATATCCGTGGTCAATTTTCAAGATCATGTGATTTTTTATAAGGCATTATTTGATCATCTTTTATTCCTTACATGTTATGCTTAAGTTATTCATTAATTGGAATGTGTTTAATTCATTTACCTTTCCATAATGATTATTATTTATTGATTTATGATAGGTTCCACTATACTTAACCCTTACTCAACCTTTGAGCCCACCCTTATTTTGTTTCCTTTCTCCATGATATGAAAATTAATTCTTGGAATGAGTTTTCACAGATGCTTAGCATTTGTGTGTTATTTATTATGTTTCATTTTCAATTTACAATTTAAAATTAGTATCATATATATATCTAGTTTCGAAAATTGCTAAAAGTTTCGGTCCTCTAGGATCTGAATCTCGATATCTATGCTAATTTAATGTATTAAGACACCGATTTCAGACTTCTAGGATTGGGGTCATTACATTTACAATTCCCAGAGGTTTTTCTAAGGCATGATGATGTTGATCCATTTATATTAATGGATTTAGATCATGTACTTATATCAAGAGATTATTCTTTATATTTTTTATATGGGTGATCCCCTTAGGTATTATTTGAGTTGCAATGTTGTGATTTCCTATAGACCGAGAATTGGTATCAGACATGAGACTGGATTACACATAGATTGAGTAGTATTCTATTTAGTTCAATGACACATTTACATCATTGTCAGTTGAAATATGGTATCCCTTATTATGGGGTTTGGAGTCGAGTATGGGTGAACCCAGGGTTAGTACATTTATCCTCTTGTGGTGACATAGCTCGCTTAGAGACATTTCTGGTTCCGGTTGAGGCAAGTATTTTTATTAAGATTATAGACCCAAGGATCCAAAAAATTATACAAAACCTGAATGGTATGATATCCATCTTATTTTATTTTATTGAAAGATATCCAGTTGATAAGATCATGGGTCCAAATGTCTATTCTTGTTTTAGTTGTTCTGTTTTTTTCCATTATTATATAATTATGTATATGAGAACATATATATATATATATATATATCCACACATACATATACTCATAAAAGATCAAGATTCTTCCAGATGGTCATATTCATAGACCGAAGGATCAGTTGTGGACTTATTCTTTTGTTTTATCATTTGTAGTGTGTTTTGGTATGGTTGATCACATTACTTTGGAATGTAGGGAATGAATTACATTTTTGTTATTAAAGATATTACTTATTATGGGTATTGTTCTCCTAATTATTTGATCAATTTTACATAAATAGAAGATTACTATCGATGTACATGACTACATTGGGGGTGCCCTACTAAGTTGTGTACTCATACCCTACTCGGACAACCACTACATAGGGTTAACTGATGTAATGTTCACTTGGTTACATGCACAAGTATGGGCTAAGTCATGTGACAGATTGATTAGGATGGATCAAATATATATATATATATATATATATATATATATATCTGTGTGTGTGTGTGTGTGAAGGTCAAGTCTAGATCAAAGTGAATCGTAGAGCTATATACTTTTATTTAAGTTATCTTTATATAATCCTGTATATATGGTTGGCCCAATGGGTGACAATCATTATATGTATGACATGGTTGTTTGGTTTTTGTTTCATTTCAATTATTATTATAGCATGTTCTATTTCATTTATTTTATATTTATACAATCTATTCATTTACTACTTTAGAAAATATATAGTTATTTACACAGTTTTTCATACTATTATGAGTTCATAGTCTCTCCATGAAAACACCCTAGCCCCTCACTTCAAGTCAGAAGCCTCTGGATTATAGAGATTCAAGCTTGAGGCATTGTGTTAAACCATCTCAAAGCACGGGTTTGGTGTTATCTGGGTTGGGATGTTACAAGCCAGTATCATAGGTTTTTTTCTATTGAATTTCTATTTGAGATATGTAAGGTAGGATTATTAAGAATGTTTCAGATCATGTGATGGATATTATACTGATGTTTTGAGAAAACCTATTTTGATGGGAAGTCCTAGTTACTAGGGTTATTGTTCTTATTTGTGATGTAACATTTGTATATGATTTTAACTTTGAAAGTTTCACATGTAGTGTGGATTTTGTGATTTATTATGGGTATCATGATCTTATCCCATTGAAAATTATTAGTGTATATATTTTGAATCCTGGATGGAAAAGTAAATAATTGTCTCATGCATTAGATTTTGGATGTAGGATTCATATGTTATAGGCCTCAAAGTGTGTGATTATTATTACGATAGAGGCCAATTGTATAATGTGTAAAAAAAATAGTGATTTCCTGTATTAGTTTTTGATGGAATTCTACTCAATTAATCCAACTAGTATATATTTCATTCTGACGAAAGGTGATATGGATCTACATTGATAGTTTAATGGTGTGGCTGATGACCCTGTCCTCATCATAGGTGTGGTAACCCTAGGTTGTTGCTAGGAAACTTGATTCCCATGTTCTATAAACCTTGTGGGGTATTTTTTCATAGGGATAGTTACTAAAAATATCAGTAACAACCTATATAGTGTTTTCCTGCAAATATTTTATTGAAAATCTACATAACTAACCTTTTTTTTCTGGTTATGTAGTATGATTGATGAGTATGATATCGACAGGTTCCAGAATGTTTCTAGTAAACTAGACCTTATGGGTGTATTACCGTATATGGATGTTGTTGAGTATAAGATTATTATCTATTCTGTGTTGGTATTAAGTCCTCTAGGGAGAATTTCCATATTATGAGCCTGAGTTAGGATTGAGGCCCTAGTAGGACAACGTTGTAAGGCTGACCCTCATAGGTCACTACTGTTCACTACCTTCCTTGAATCAGTTTGAAATTTTGGGATAGGTGGTTAGACCTTGTGAACCAATTGAGAGACTAGGCTGGTAGGGATATATTTAGACCTAGAGGCCCTTATTTTTTTACTTCAACAAATACAAGTCAATATTTTTTATCCAAGTAAACCTATTAGTAGGGTTAAGTCATGTTTATGGATGCCTTTTTTGGAAGTTAGTTTGGTTGTACATGAATTTGAGACTAATGAATGATAGGTGATCAAGTTTTTATGATATTGGTATTTTGATATGCCTTTGGATTTTGAAGATCCACCTAGGGTTCTTTTTTAGACAAGATTATATAAGCCAGACTATTCTGGTGCTTGGTCAGGATGACTACTGTTTCTGCTATTGCAAATATCATTAGAGAATGCCTAGATGCTAATGACTGGAATAACACTGATGATTGGAGATTAGGATATAAATTGTGTCATGGGTAAGGTTCTATATTTTTACGAGGATTTTAAAGTGATATTATTAATTAATGTTAATGATTTTATTTATAGATTGGTCATCTAAAGCTTTTGATGTACGATTCATAAGAGTTTGATTTGGGTGATAATGGTTCATGTCAGTTGCATGTGGTATTTCCTAAATCATAAATTGGTAAGTGCTCATGTAGAATTCAAGGAATTATGGTTTCAAAAACTTTTCAGGGGTATGTTTTCTTAGGATTTGTGGTTAATAATGAATGTCCCTTTGTGGTAGAGGATATACCAATAACAAACAAGGTATCATAGTAAAATAGACCCATGGTAGGACCTAGACACACATTGTTAGGAGAGGTAGAATTATAAGTTAAATGAAGGTAAGTTTATCACATTTAATGTGATGATGGATCAAGTGATCTATTCACACCTTTTTTATGGAATCTTTTTGTACTTTTAATTGCAGATGATCATGCTCAATCTAGACATTATCTTGAGTACACTAAGAGAGCATCCGTTGTATGTCGAGCTTCTTAAAGGACCATTTTTGACGTAGTGATGAAACCTATTGAGATTTTACTCGAGGAGTAATATGTGGTATTACATATGGTTCATAGTACACAATTTTTCATTTTGGGGTGGTGACCCTCATTCTTTTTGAATGTTGCGGTTTTCTATGTGTACTATTTCAGTGGATTAATGATGGGTGAATTTTTTGTCACGACCCATCCCCCAGGGCCCATGCCCTGACATACACCAAACTCGCCTCCCAAAGGACAGGGGTTGGTAACTAGAACCAAAGGCAACAACCTGAAAGTGGGAGTCATTTTCTTGAGTACTTGTATGCACACACAAAACCATGTCCAAAATCTGTAAAAGTAAACAAGCATGCCACTAAACAATCACTGAGTAAAAGCAAAAAATATAGGCCAAATGGGATAGAATACAAACCCAAAAAAAGTGTAACTAGAAAATAAGAAAGTACAAAAGACACTCTAGATAGGCATCCGCTGAAAACCCTGCCTGATGGGTAAGTACAAAGTAGCGGCTATAAGCCAAAGAAGTATGCACTACCTGCTTGGTCTCACTGGGCACCACCGGGGCCTGGGCCACCAAGTCCTCCGTCAAGGCGGTTGTCATCTGCATTGGACACAACACCTCAGGGTGAATCCCGTGCCAGGGAGAGTAACAATATACTCAGTAGGGACCCCAAACAAACGAGGAAAATCAAAAAAAGAAACCCACAACCAAACCACAAATCATGATCACTAAGCATGATGACAAATAAAGATAGCCCACACCAGGTATATTATAGAGTAGGAAAGTAGGGTCATTAGTCAAGTCATAGAACACTGTGGGATGCTTTAGAACTCCTACTAAATGAGTACAGTGGGCCTTCTAGGTCACATAGAAGCTGCTTCCCACTAACCTTAGAAATGATATGGCACTCATCCCTGATGAGTACTGTGGGTATGATGGGTCACATAGAATCTTCTCCCCATATTGCGCATGTAGGGTCATGCAGAAGTAGCTTCCCACCTATTTCCATACTAAGGTACTCCTCCTGTCGAGTACCATGGGTCTTTCAAGTCACACAGAAGACGCTCCCCACTATAGACATGTTGGGTCACATAAGAACCACTTCCCACTGGGCCATAGTATCTTATCCACACAGGTTCGCTCGTCCGCAGTCTTTTGGTCTCATCCAACAATACGGTTTCCAAACGTAGCATGCTTGATCTCAGGAGAACTGCTCCCAAAGCCATTTGTCGAATTCCAACATCCATTAAATCATCTATAGTGTATTTCAAAAGATTTTTCTCGTTTCAATGGTTCCAACTCTGCCAAAGGATCGTCAATCGGATGATCAGTTACAATGATTTTGACATTTTTGGAAAAAGGGGATGACTAGGTCTGGACCTGGTCTGACCAGTGTCTGCCAACCCGAATCGGACCTCGACTAGCCTGGGACGGGTCCGTTAGGCAAAAGGTCCGGCCCGACCCGATGGGGCGGGTATAGCCCGATGGCTTTCCCTATCTGCCAAAGGCAGACTGGTCTGCCTGGCAGGGACATAGCTGGAAGCTGCATCTAGCTCCCTTCTTGCCCTGTCGGTTTTCTAAGGGGCCATCTCCCAGCTGTGGTCGGTTGATTGCGGCTTCTCCACATGGTATGCAGAGTTGTACTATGTCTGCATTGCGCCGATGTGGCCGGGTGGCAGTTTCTACTAGTTTCCAACAACCGGACAAACGGATTGCTCTCCCCTCTACACCACAGCCTGATCCAACCATGGTGGTCTTCTCCATAACACCACCACTGACGCCGTCATGCTGAAAGAATAATCTGAGGACCATCAGGTCCGCTCTGGTAGTCTGTTCTTCACATCTCCTGCACCCATGGCCTCCGTGGTGGGGGGGGGGGGGGGTCGTCTTCCCTGTAATGGACTTAAAAATTCATTTCCTCTATTTATAACGTTCGTTAACCAAGAAATCACAAGGCGGAGGGGCGTCGATCCTTGTTCATGTTGGACCACACCCTCTGCGTCAAAAGATTAAATAAGGGGATTCATGGTAATGATGTTCTATCTACAATAATTCAATCCCGAAATGAAAAAACAAGAACTATCACCCTCCCACAAGAAAGGATGATTCGTAGATCTACCTGTTCCTAGGTGGATCTACATCTATCAATTAAAATAAAGAATGGGGAAAACATAAAACAAAACAATCCCCCACCTCGAATTACTTCTATGTTCAAGTAGTCCACCCATGAAGGTTTAATAAGTTGAAGTCGTTTGTTTCTTCCCAGCTCTATTCTTGAAGGTGCATCAAAGTTGCTAACATTCCGCTGGTGTTCATCATTCTTTGTTGGAGAGAAAAATTGTTGGTGGTTCTTCAGAGAATTTTCTGCCATTTAACCCTCAATTCTTCAATGCATTATTCCATAAAAAGTAAACATGTCACATCATTTATGTTACGCTGCGATGTTGCATCGTTACACTATTTAATTTATGAAATAGCATAGGTGTTATGCACCAATTAAAGCATCGTCATGATACTCCTTAATGATCCATTAATGGGATTCCTTTAATGTGCCTCATCGCCACACCGCAGCACCATCATCCACCACTCAATGGTGAAAAAATAACTTTATTTATGTATTTATTTTTTTTTCTGAAAATTCGAAAAATAAACGTTTCGGTCTGACCATTTATGGTCAACGTTACATCCTTTAATGGTGAATCTGGACATTAAAAGTTCAAATGTGACCTTATATTTTCTATCCGAGTACCGGTTTAAAAGTTATAAAAACCCACTCGCACGTTTATTTAAGTGAACTTAAAAAAATCTCAAAATTCTATTCCGGGCACACAAGGCCACGAAATCACGTGCTGTTAAAGCGTGTGGTCTCAAAATAATTCTATACAATTAAAAAAATATAGATATTCTGGGACATTAACATCTCACCACCTTATGAATTTACATACCTGAAATACAAAACAAATTCTAATAAAAAAAATGGGGGTACTTATCATGAATCAGAGCCTTCCACTCTCATGTGATCTCCTGGACATTCTCGTTCTTCCAATGAATGTGCACTAGAAGAATCAACCATCCAAGAAGGATCCAATCCTGTCGATCCTATATCTCCACTGAGAACTCCACAAATGTCACCACATCATCAATTTCCAGCTCTCCCTAGTCAATGACGTACGATGGATCATGAACATACCTCCTCAGTTGTGATACATTGAAAACATTGTGAAGTCGGTGGATCTGTGGGGAATGAGCTAGGTGGTATGCCACCTCACCAACTCAGCTAAGAATTTGAAAAGGTCTGATGAACATCAGAGATAACTTTCCATCCTGGAAACATATATGCTATTCTCATCGGGGTGATACCCTGAGGAAAACATGGTCTTCCTCTTAGAACTCCAAGGGCCTTTATCTCCTATCAGCATATGATTTCTGCCTATGTTGTGCAGTCCTCATCAGATCTTGGATGATTTTCACCTTCTCAGTGGTAGCCCATACCAACTCTGGACCCATGAGTACTGACTCCCCTGGGTCTATCTAGCATATAGGTGATCTGCATGGCCACCCATACAAATCCTCAAATAGTGACATGCTAATAGTGGAGTGATAGATATTGTTGAATGAAAACTCCACTAGTGGTGGGTGGCCATCTTAACTGTGACCAAAATTGAAGACACAAGCACAAATTACGTCCTCCAAGGTCAGTATAGTCTTCTCTGTCAGACCATCCTTCTGGGGATGAAAAGTTGTTCTCAAGTGCAGCTGAGTCCCGAACGCCTCATGAAACCCCTTCCACAACCGAGATGTAAAGAGGGCATTGCAGTCTGAGAAAATCATCGAAGAAACCTCATGAAGCCGCACTATCTCCAATATGTAGAGGTTCCCCAATCCCTCTATTGATCCCTTCTCCTATATGGGTAAGAATTGATCCAACATGGTGAGTAGGTCAACGATCACCCAGATAGAATCATGGCCCCTAAACATTCATGGTTACCCCGTCATGAAGTCCATGGAGATACTATCCCACTTAAATTTTGGTACCTCAAGTGGTTGTTCCATGCCTGCTAGGACATGGTGATCAGACTTCACATGCTAACAAGTGAGGCATCGTGAAATGAAATTTTCCATCGCTTTCTTCATCCTTATCCACCAGTACAGACGTCGAAGGTCCTGGTACATATTCACCACACCGGGATGTACCACTAGATGGGATGTATATAACTCCCTCAAAAACTAATCCTATAGCATCTCTGGTACTATGATTCATCCCCTAATAAGGATGAAGTGCCCCCCACCTATCAAAAATCCTTCAGGAGCCTGTCCTGGGGATATCTAAGCACGTCGGGCCTCATAGTCAATATCCACATGTTGTGACTCCCTAACTTGATATATGAGTGGGGGAGTGATAGTAATTGACTAGAGGTAAGATGCTCTATCATCATCCAAAAAGGATTTCTATATCTTTTCTAGTTGCTCCATTGCCTCACTCAGCATCTATAATCCATACCTCCTACTGAGTGTGTCTGCCACCATGTTACCCTTCCCAAGAGTATATACTATCTCAAATCGCCATTGTATCAAGTTCATGTCCTTCTATGAGAAGACATACTTGAGACTCTTGTGGTTGAAGTAGATGGTAAGCCTCTCACCCATCAAGTAGTGCCAGCACATCTTCATAGAAAATACCACTACTCCTAACTCCAGGTCATGGATCACGTAGTTCTGCTCATGATATTTCAACTTCCATGAGACATAGGTGATTATCAGTCGCTCCTACATCAGGACACAACCCAGTATGGTCCCTGATGTTTCGCAGAAAACTACATACCTATTTTCCTCTTTTGGTAGTCTCAAGATAAGGGCACTCTTTAGTCTCTTCCTTAGCTCCTGGAAGATATACTAGCATTTATTTATCCACATAAATGGTTTAATATTCCATGTAAAGGAAGATAAGGATCTTGATACAATGGAAAATTTTGACATGATCCACTAGTAGTATCCATCCAACCCCAAGAAATTCTTCACCTCAGTTACGCTACTGGGTGGCTATCAAATAAGAACTGCCTCAATATTTTCCAAATCCACTGCAACTCCAGCCTTCGAGATGACGTGTCCTAGAAATTGGACCTCCGAAATCTATAAATGGAACTTCAAGAGCTTATTATAAATTTGGTGCTCTCATAGTGTCTCCAGAACTATCCACAGGTGTGTAGCGTGGTCCTCATCTAACGACAAGTACACCATGATGTCATTAATGAATACTACCATGAAATGATCGAGGTAAGGATGGAAGATCATGTTCATGAGTCCAATGAAAACTGCTGGGGAATTGGTCACACTGAAAGGCATCACAAAGAACTTGTAATGGCCGTACCTACATCTAAAGGACGTATTCAGTACGCCATCATCCCATACCTGAAGCTGATGATTGTGTGATCTAAGGTCATTCTTTGAGAACCACCTCACTCCCTTCAGCTGGTCAAAGAGGTCATCTATCCTCGGTAGTGGATACTTGTTCTTCACGGTCACTTGGTTCAGGCACAATAATTCCATGAAAAACCTCAAAATTCTATCTGTCTTCTCGAAAAACAACACTGGGGCTACCCATAGTGAAACACCAGGTCTCACAAACCCTTTCTCCTACAAGTCCTCCAGTTGTACCTTCAGTTCATAAATCTCCACGAGGGCCATCTAATTTGCTGGTGTGGATATTAGTGTCATCCCTAGGGTACATATCGATGCAGAAGTCAACCTCCCTATGAGGAGGTAGTCTCGGAACATCCTCAGGAGAGACATCCTCATACTCATCCACCATTACAGGAAGTCTTGGACTCCTCTCTTCCACCACATTGTGGGTGGGCTAGCCAACTGGTGAGTGATATGTTTCACCCTCCTCCATGAAATTCCATCCTATGCTGCAAAAGATTCCTTATCACTGATGAAGGAGAACCTAGTCCCATCCTCGTAGAAACACCACACGTTGTGCCTAAAACAGTCGATCTGAGCATGGACTGTAGATATTTAGTCCATACCCAAGATGATGTTGTAAGGCATGGACCCTATTACCAGGAGATCCCAGGAGAATCTCTCACCTCCTAGAGTAATCTTAAACTTTTGTCACCGTTCTATAATCGTCGAATCCCTTCCCATAGGATTCTTTAATCGTAAGGTTTGAGCCAACGACTCCACTGTAATCTCTGAGCCTCGAATGAGGTTCATGGAAAAGAAAGACTAATTGGAACCCATGTTTATAATAACTGTAGCTAATGTGGAAAAGAAATAGATCATACCTCTAATCATCTCTTGAGAATCATGGTTGTAGGCCTCCATCGCCTGAAATTGGACTCACCCCTATCCACTGGCTCCCTGAGCCCATGGTGGACCACCTGGTGGTGGTGGTGGTAGTACCTCGAACCATCATCCACTACCTACCACTCATCCTGCTCTGCTACCATGTTTTCCACCCTGTGGACCTCCTCACCCGAACCTTTGCCTCTACCTTGGTAGTCTCTCGACCGTCTACTGAATGTTTGTGTGGACGGTCCGGTAGTCATGAGCCATGTGTCCTTGCCCACCACACGTGAATCATAACCAAGTTCCCTGATAACTCTCTCTTATTTGGGATCCACATAATATAGACCTTGAGTCATGGGGTCACCTCTAAAAGACCTAGCCCACTTGGGACCCCTCGTCTTCTGCTTACTTTTCACTGCTAAAGACTCTTCCACCTGAGGTCTGCCAGTGACTCCAACTTTCAGTGCCTTCTCTGCTAGGAAGATCTCCACGAGAATGGATTTTTTCAGCACTCCAACCTACTTGGAGATGCTAAAAGACACCATGGATTCCAAGATCTCACATATGAGTCCCTGTTCAATGTTTCGTTCCATGAAGAAAGGGTCCCCCACCATGTATATGGAGTAGAAGGAGAGGTATGTAAACCTCCCAAAGTACTCATCCACCGATAGGATACCCTACTGTAGGTGAAGCATCTCATGTTTGCACACCGAGCACAAGTTCTCGATGATGAAATACTTCCAGAAAATCCCTTCAAACTCATCCCAAGATAGGGTCACCTCATCATGAGTCTGAATCATCAGTTTCCATCATCTCCACACCAAGTCCTAAAGAAGGCTTGTAGCTATGATCACTATCAGGTCAAGCGGTGTCCTCACCAACCAGAATACCCATGTCACTACCTCCAGCTAGTCCTAAAAAACATGAGGATCTATCTCTCCCCTGAACCTGAGAGGTATCTCCCACTAAAACTCATGCAAGGTACTGAATCTGCGTACGTCCTCTACCGATATTGCCGGTAGTAACAGTTGATCAACTGGTGGCAGCAACAATGATGAACCACTAGAGGAGGCCATCTAAAGTAATGGTCCCTGAACTGATGCCTCATAACTAGGTAGGTTGTCCACATGATCACATATTGGAATCTGAGCTGGTCATCTTCATGGAGGCATCTTAAAAAATATCAAGATTTACCATAGTCAGAAGATTATACCTAGTGTGCTAACTATTATTCAATAAGATCTTAAGAATACACTTTTACAACAAGTGTTTTCTTTTATAGAGATGAAAATTGGAATTCAAGGTCCTGATATATGGATACGTCGGCCACCGCACCAAAACTAGACTCCCCGAATCTGAAAGTAGAACTCTGAACATTCAACACAGTCGCCCCAAAAACCAAACAACAGACTCTCGATCATTGAGGTATAACCGACCGGCCTTTGATACCACTTTGTCATGACTCTTCCTCCTGGGCCCATGCAATTAATTACCCCAAGCCCACATCCATAAGGCTAGGGGTTGGAGACTAGCACCGAAGGCGTCAACCTACAAGTGGGAGGCATTTTCCTAAGTACCATTACACACACACACACAACCACATCCCAATGCTTGAAATGTAAACAAGAATGCCCCTAAATAATCACTGAGAGAAAGTAGAAACTGTAGGTCAAATAGGCCAGAATAAAAACCCAAAAAAAGACTAACTAGAAAATAGGAAAGTACAAAAGAATCTATGGATATCCATCCACTGAAAACCCCACCTGATTGGTAAGTACATAGTTAATTCGGGAAGCTGTAGAATTATGCCCTACCTGCCTTGTCTCACTATACACCAGCAGGTCCTAGGACACCAAGCCCTCCATCAAGGAGGACTTCATCTGTACTGGATGCAATACGTGCAGACAAATACCATGTAGGGGTGAGTAATAATATACTCAGTAGGGACCTTAAGAAAACAAGGAAACACCACAAAGAAATCCACAAACAAACCACAAAGCTTGATCACCAAGAATGATCACAAAGTAAGATAGCTCACTCTAGGAATATTCTTGAGTAGTAACGTAGGTACATTAGTCACGTCATCAAACACCATAGGCTACTAGATAACCCTCCTCAATGAGTACAGTGGGCCTACTAGGTAACATAGAAGCCACTTCCCACTAACCGTAGGACTGTTGTGATGCTATCCCTGATGAGTACCATGGGTATGCTGAGTCCCACAGAAGCCACTCCCCGCCATGGGCATGCTAGGTCACACAAAAGCTACATCCCACCTATGGACATACTAAGGTACTCCTATTATCGAGTAATGTGGGTCTTCCAGGTCACACAGATCCCTCTCCCCAATGTGGGCCTACCAGGTCACATAGAAGCAACTTCCCACTGGGTCATAGTATCTGTTCCACATAGGGTGTCTCGTTTGTAGTATTTAGGTCTTAACCAACAGAAAGGTTTCTTACCTAGCATGCTTTATCTCAGGGGAAACACCTCCAAATACAATATTTGAATTACAACTTCCACATAATCATCCATAGAGTATTCAAAAAGATTCGTATCATCTCAAGAGTTCCAATGCCACAAACATCTCGTCAATCGGAGGCCAGGATTGCAAGATATTGATGTTTTTCTAAAAAGGGGTTGGTCAGGTCTGAACCTGGTCCGACCTGATCAGACCGACTTGAACAGTGTCCTCCGACCCGACCTAGACCCAACCCAGCCTAGGTCTGATATTTTGGGCTGCAGGTCAAGCCCGCGGGCCTACCCAATCCTCTAAGTCAAGACGTGACTGGAAACCACGTCCGACTCCCTATTCACCCCGTGGGTTATCTACATGGCTGTTTCCCAGCCACGGATGGTTAATTGCGGCTTTGATTCCTGGTATGCAACGTGGTGCCATCTGTATGGTGCGCTGATGAGGCCTAGTGGCCGCGTCCCACCACCGCCAGCTGTCGGCCGAGCTGACGACTCTTCATACTATGTAGCAGCCCAATGCAGCCGCAACAGTTTTCTCCAACACACCATTGTGGTAGGCTACCACTGATAGCCAGAACCCTGGAAGAATACTCCACAGACCACTGGGTATACTCTGGTGTTCCATTCTTCACACTTCTTGCACTCATGGCCACTTTTGGGGGTCTCCTTGCTTACGATGGCCTCAAAAATTCCATGCCTCTGTTTTGAACGTTTTTGAACAAGAATGAACAAGGTGGAGGGGTTCGGGCTTCGTTTTTGTCGGCCCGTTCTCTACGCATTAGATGTTTAAATCATGGGAGTCTTTGGAATTATGTTCTATCAATAATAATTGAATCCCAAAAAAACCCAAGAACCATCACCCTCCTGCAAGAACGGAAGATCCTCAGATCAACATGTTCATGGGTTGGTTTGCATTCATCATTTAAAATGAACTATGGGGAAAACCTAAAACAAAACAAACCCCTACCTCAAAGAAGTTTGACGTGGAAGCGGTCCACTTGAAAAGGTTTAATAATTCAAAGGCATTTTTTCTTCCTAGATCCATTCTTTGAGGTGTGTCAAAGTTGTTAACATTCTTCCAGCGTTCTTCATTCATTGTTGAAGAGAAAACTCACCATTGGTTCCTCAGAGAATTTTCCACCATCTAACCCTCAATTTTCAAATGCATTGTTCTATAAAAAGGAACACATCGCACTGTCTATGTTAGGAAGCAACATTGATTCATTATGCTGTTTAATTTATGAAATAGTGTAGCTGTTACGATTCACAAAAAGTGTCGTTATGCTACACCTTAACGAACCATTAAAGGGATTCATTTAATGTACCTCGTCTCTGTACCACAGTTCCATCGTCTACCACTCAATGGTGAGAAAAGAAGTAAAATAACATTTTTATGTTATTTTATTATTTTTTCTGAAAATTTTGAAAACTAACTTTTTCGTCTGACCCTTTTCAGCTAATGTAAAATTCTTTTCTAGGTGAATCCCGACATTCCAAGTTCGATGATGCCATCAGATTTTCAATATGAGCACTTATTCGAAAGTTAGAAAATCCCGCTCACATGTTTATTTAAGTGAACTTAAAAAAAAAGTTCAAAATTCCATTCCAGGATCACCGGGGCTCAGAATCATGTGTCGTCAAAGCATGTGGTCTCAAAATAATTCCACTCTATTTTAAAAAAATATACAGAAATTCTAGTACATTATATTATTCCATGATTCTCAAGCATGAGAAATATTTTATCCTTTTCTATTGATATTTCTAGGAATTAAAGTGGCATGGGATGTCTTTTTTGGATGTCATTTCACTATTACATTGACTAAAATTATCTTACTGTGGGTATTGGGGTAAGACCAGTCATATGATAGTTGTTGGATCTTTTATTCCATTGGATGAATGTAAACAAGTATCACTCAATTCCATGGTTAATTACAAGAATGAATTTTGAATCTCTGAGTTGAGAAATATTCTGGATGCATTGTTATAATTCTAAGTATGTGTTTTTTTGGTAATTTCAATGGTAGGTGTATATTAGCTCAGAATGGGTCATTGGAATCTATAACTTATGATGGTAAGAGTCATATACCGACTAAAGAAATAGATGATGATATGATTATGTATCTGGTAATATGGGATTAGGTATGTGCCCTTTGGATGTTTCATTTGTAGTTACGATTGTGAGCTTGAGTTTTAGAATCATACATACCACGTGTTCTACATTGTGCTTGGATTTGCGTTGGGTGTTTAGTGATGGAAGACATCCATTTGAGAAGAAACTCAAAACCAAAGTAGGGTGAGGTGATGCTTTTTTGCTTCTAAAGGCTTCTCGGTGATGAAATTTTTTAATGTGGGGATGTTATAACATCCCATGTTTTGTACCGGGATGTTTTTTCAAGAGAATTTATATTTTTATTAATTTCTAGATGGGAAACCCTATGGACTAGAAATTAGAATGATGTTATGAGGGTTTTAAATTATAGATATAGTGTTTTTGGATGTGATTTTTTCTTTAGGGTAAGACTGAGTGTTTTGGGAAAATATTGGAAGAAGAATGGGCAGCTTGGGTCCTAAAAATACTTACTACATGTATTAAATTTCCTATAACAGTTACATAAAGTGTAATGTTTTCATGGTGGTATGGACTAGTCAATTCATGTCATCCAACATATGGGGATTACCCTGAGGAATACATGATGTTAAACTATTACACATTGTAAAACTGATACACTATGTGTAATGGTCACATTCGGTGTAACTTTTGGGATTAGATTTCTAAAATGGGAAATTAGGGGCTACTCCCACCTTTGTTTCATCAGGAAGTAGGAGGGGAGTGTGAGGGATCTCATATGACCCTCTCCCTCCTTTCATTCTTCTTATATTCAGATAGTTCCATGTGCATTTTGACAGTGTAGGAGGGTAAGATATTATTCCTCCTTCTTTCTATGATGTTATTTTTTCCCATAAGATCTAATTTAGGTGATTTTCATTTAGGGTTCTCAATTAGATTCCACCAAAGCATGTTTGAATCCACCATTTTAGTTGGGTATTTACTCTACATAGAATAAGGTTTTGTTGAGAGGTTGTATTCTTTTTGTCACATTCCATTTCATTGAGGTATGTTAGAAAAGTGATTTTATAAAGCTATAATTATTTTGAATAATTTTTGTGTGTGTTTTTTGAAATATTTTCTTATTTATTATGCCTTATTTTGGGTTGAGGATGCAATTTGTACCATTGGAAAGCATTTTATTGTGGATCTGGTGAGATGAGATCGACCAACGGTGTTATTCTATTTTAAATTAAATCATTTAGATTTTTTATCTTGATAATATTAAAAAATAAATTCTAGTGTAATAATAATTAATTGATTTTTTTAGTTGTGAGATAAGAAGCTTCTTGTGTCAGATGATCTTGGTTGGACTTTGGTAGCTACAGCTGGCCCTTTGTAAATTAAATGGAAAGCTTCTTAAAGGTAGGTGGTATGTCATGTCTAACTTTTATTAACGATGGATGGTTATTATATTTTCAATATTCTCAGGTGTTCCCCTACAAGTGTGTCTCTGTTTTTAAATTCATTCTATTTAATTATTAAATTAAATTAAATGACTAGCCTATACTGGATTAAATCTCAGGGTCACTAAAAACCCTAGTGCACTAGCTTTATCCTAGACTTTAGGTTATGACCATGATCATGGACCCCCAATGGGAGGTCAAAACCTATTACTTCCTCAGGATATCAGTAGAGATTCCTTGTTTACATAATGACCTTCAGGGTACCTAGTAGGATGCCTCTCTAGTGCATTGACATGAGGGACCCAGTGGTTTCCCCAGTGCTTAACCAGACCTGAGCTAGTGCTTTATAGGTTTGGGTAGAGATGGTAGTGGGTGTCAACTTAGAACCCATGTGTACATTTTAATCACGATTCGATAAAATAGTAGTGATGGGATAGGAATTTTACCACCCTCACTCTATTATTTATATTTTCACCTATTTATTGCTGACGTGGTGATGATTACCAAAGTTTCTTCCCAGGTGATGGCTAATGAGGCTGACAGACAGTATATTTCATTAAATTTGGGATACCTAGATGTGTTACCTAGGATCTAAGTTTTAATACTTTTTATTGATATAATCAGGTATAACAAGATGTGATTGTTGGGATCTGACTATTGAGCCTACATGTTTGATAGTTACATTATCAAGGATTTCTAGAGGTACTTCCTGGGATCCAAATTTTGAGCCTTTCATGATCATCTATTGGAAATGAATCTCCACACCCATTATGAGGTATACTCATTGAATGATTATAAAAACCTTGAGCGATGCCTATGATGCCCTTTAGGATTAGTTTGATGCACCATTATTACATCCCCCAAAGGTTCTTATTGGGGATGGGACTATTTAGTAATTTACACAAATGGATACTAATTATATAATTGGATCCAAAGAGAATTACTTATAGATTTCCAAAGGGTGACCCCCTTATGTATTACACGAGTTTCAATATTGTAATTTCAAATGAATTGGGAGCTAGGAATTAGATATTATACTAGATTACACAAGGATTTAGTTGTATGGCATCTATATCAATGCCTAATTTATAGTATTTTATATCAATATATGGTATCCTTTATTATGGTGATCAGAGGAGAGTATAAGTGAACATGGGGTTACTACATATTTACCCTTATGGTGATGTATCTTTCTTAGAGACATTTATAGAAAATGATAAAGAAGCTATTTTTTATTGTGATTATAGACCTAAATATCTACTTATTAATACATTTATTGAGAGGTATTCCATCAAGACCATTTCCTTTTATTGAAATATGTACATTTGTCAAGATAATGGGTCTAAGGATCAACTGTGGTTTGATTTTTTATACCTTTTTCCTTGCTTATATAAGTATTTATATTAAAAAATGCATATTTATTTATATGGGTATGTATATATACATGCATACATATGCACATATAAGATGGATCTATGTCTAGATGACCTGGTTCACATACCCAAGGATTGGTTGTGGACATTTTTTGTTGTTTTTTCATTTACTATGTGTCTTGGAAAGGCTAATTAGTTTTCTTGATCATGTCTTCAATGACACTCCTTTTTTATTCCTACAATTATTTCTTTTATTTTAGGTATTGTTATCCTGATGAGTGTCTCACTATAACATACTATCATATTTCTATCTATGCATGGGACTGTGTCGGTGGTTCCCAATTGAGTTATGTACTCACACCTTTAATAGGCCACCATTTCACTAGGGTAACCGAGAAAATGTTCACTTAGTTGTAGGAATTGGTATGGGATGAGGCATGAGACTAATTAAGAAGGATGGCTACGATATGTATATAGATATCATGTATATGATATGGATCAGAGTTATTATTAGATCCTTTTACTGTTATTTTAGTTTCCTTTATGTAATCATTCTTATATGGTCATCCTAGTGGGTGACCAGTGTTGTATGTATGATGTGTATGTTTGGGATTTGGTAGAATTTCATTTATTATTAAATTTTTTTATTTAAGTTATTTACTAGTTTCACACTCTATTCATTTGATACATTGGATGGTATATAGTTATTTTTTCTATTTTTTTCTTTGATAGTAGGTAATAGTCTCTCTATAGACAATCCCTAGGCCATCACTGATATTCGGTAGCCTCTAGCGTATGAAGATGCATGCTTGTGAATTTGTGGTGAACCGTCTCAGAGCATCAATTTAATGGAATCTGGGTTGGGACATTATTCCCATGATTCTCATAAATATATATTTCATATTATTAGAGTAATATTAATTACATTGCATAATGTTCCATGCCAAAATCTTATAGGTTTAGTTCCATTGAAAACATAGATACACAAATAACATGCTCATATGAGGTCTACATAATCCCCAACATTCCTCTTTGTAACTGTCACCTTTCTTAGAAATAATATACATAGAATTTTTCTTTATGACATGGGTAAATAAAAACCAAAAAAGGGAATCATCATATGCTTGATAAGAGTAAACAAGGAAGATATCAATGTTCACTTAAGCATAACATGAGCATAAGGTCATGAGAACAAGATCTTAACATTTGAAACCCATACCCTTTATATCATAGATCATAATCATGATTCATGGAATGAATCTTTTTTTCATAATATATGAATCATAATTGAATTCAAAAACATGATTCATAAGAGTATAACATTGGAATAAGACACAAATTTTCTATATACACATAAATATAGAAGACTATTTACTTAGTAGCCATGTTTCACTACCAAAACTATCATTTTGGATTAAGATCAATGCTCATTCCAAAATAGTCATTAGGGTTCAATCCCAAGACTATCATAATGGATAAAGTATCATATTGGAATGGGTTCTCAACCATTTATATTATTTTTTATCTCACGAGATACCAATCTTTTCCTAATTCATTAGAGGTCTATATAATACCTGTATCACCCATCACATAATGAAAATCATATAGTGTGTTCCATAATATCATAAAACATTACTTATTTTATGATATATGAAAAATAAATGAGTTTTATAAACATTTCAATATGGCATAACCTGTGGAAAGGAAATGGGTTTCATAAACATTTCATCAGTTCATCAATTTATAACCTATGAAATCAAGGATTTTTATAAAACAAATTCAAAAAAATAATATACCATACATAGAATGAATAGATTGGTATCATAGGATCATATCATCAATAGAGAATAAATAAAATCATTGATTTTAATTCATTTATTAATAGAAATACAATTAAAATTTCATTAAAAACATTCTTTAGGAAAGTCCCCTATACACTTTTAAAATCACAATTTCAAATTAAAAATTCATAAAAAATATAAAAAAAATTTCTTTTAAAATAAACCTAGAATCATATAAAGTAATAAGTAATTAATTCAGTGACTACGATGATGGAAAATTTTATTTATTTCATATAAGTTAAAAGAAAACATTCCATTCCCACATTTATAAAAAATTCAAAAAGTAACTCATTTGGAAAATGATATGAAAAATCCTTTTGTATTTTTTAAATTAAAAAATCGGTAAAAATGAAATTATACTTTCATAAGAAAATATTAAAACATTATTGAAAACATTTTTAATAAAAAAATGGACATGTAAGATAAATATTCATGTTTAAATTGTAAAAAGTAATTGGTTTTTCTTAAAATAATTATTTTTCTCTCTTGGGCTATTAAAGAGAGGAAAATGATATGAAAACATTTAACATTACGAAATAAACATAATATAATAAATTTCATGAGTTTCCTAAGATTTAGATCATAATATTTGATTATCATTGAAATAGTCATAAAAAATATGGATAAACAATGAGATTGTAACATAAAACTTTTATTGATTTGGTTAAATTTGAATCATAATACCCATGAAAGAAGGAACAATAAATGTATATGTATATACCATAATTATTAAGATAATATTCATAAACTAATTTCACTGGAAATATATACCCCCATAAAAGAAACAATTAGTTAATATGGAATGTGTCTCACAGAAGTAAAAGTGATATGAAAATTCCTTACCTTAGGTCCGACTTACTTTGTACATTTTTGAACCACCTATATAATAAAAATAAATTTATTATAAATTTATTCTAGAACCATAATCATATATATCATAATTTTTATGATATAATTATGACATCTTATCACACAATTATTAAAAAATATTCAAAAAACTCTTCTAGGTGACCACTCCTTAATTTTTCAAGCATGTTTCGGTTCAACATTCTCAGTCCTTGTAACATGATAATGCTTCCATCATATATTTTTTTTAATCCGGATGTAAATATAATATATATTCATCATATGTATATTAATATTCATTCATAAATGGTAGATATAGAAAAGTGAATAACATCATTCCTAGAGAGGTTTGACTATCCGTATGCATAAACACTGTTTTCACATTTTGTTAGATGAAAAGAAATAAAGGTTAATAATAATTCACTATTCTAGAATCACTATTATATAATATAAATCATATATATTCAAAAAATCCAACCTTATTACCTTACATTTAAATAGGATATAAAAAAATCACATCACTTTGTGGATATGGTAGTCTACACCAACGAATCTGCGATATTATCATTTTCCAACAGATTGGTAGGTAAGAAGATAGATGTGATATTATCATTACAGAGGAATAATAATGTGATAAATTTTATATATAAACATCAATTCTATAATTATTTCCATCCATTAAATATACTAATGGGACATTAATTGTATTTTTATGTGGAGATAGTATGTCATAAGTATGTACACGCGATACTTTCACACCCCATTTGATCGAAAAAAGGTGAATAATGGTGGTTTGATAAACAGAAATACATTTTTTCATATTTAGGATACTTAGTTAACAATGTCATTATATATACCACATATTTAGTGCAGGTAAAAGAGTAAGTAAAAATAGAAAGTGATCAGTTAAGTTGATTACCTTTTCTTTAAAAGTGCTCCTTTAGATATACTCTTAAGGGTAATAGGGTTGGACTATTTGGAATACTAGAGACTGTCGAATGTGAATAAAGATTTTTAGAAGATAATTTATCAGTTTCTTAATGATATAATTCTCAATGTGGTGTAATGAAAATAAAGGAAGGGTTCCCTTTTATAATTGAGGGGAGTGGTTATAGGGTTCCCTTTTATTAACAAATAATAAATTAATTATCAATAAAATGACTCCAAATGTACATGAATTAAAATAAAGAGAGTAAAGGGTTACTATATCCCCAACCAATGATATTTAGACAACTTTTGGTATCATTTTGAACCTTATCTTTTCTATTAACCGCTTGGTTAACATATTTTAACCTTAACCGTGGTAATGAATTTTTCACTCTTAAAGAGTTATAATTTTATTATAATATAAAAATTATATCATAAATGTAAAAGGTATAAAGTTTGAGAATATAAATTATCCATTTTTTCCTCTTTGATGATTTTTATGATTTGTACAAAATTTAATAAAATATTATTTTCAAAAAATTCCATTAGTAAAATTTTTTATACTATTCAAATTATTTGACATAGGACACCAAGACAATTATAGAATCAAAATATAATATTTTAACATATACCTAATGTGTTATATTTATATAATTTTTTTTAACTTAATTACTAAACCAAATTTTATTACCTTTATCATTTTAAATATCATTTATTTTATTTTTCTATAAATCAAATAAATATTAGGTTGTCTTTGTAGAATAATTTAGGGTATTTATTCAATCACTAAAAAATTAAAAATAAATTAATTTGATAAATAAATTTTTCTTGGATTTAAAATAAGTATTTATAACTGAATGAATACTCTTTTTACCTTTTTGATATAACATTATATATATTAATATCCAGAGAATTAAATTTTGGGATTTTATTTATTTAATGTATTCTAAATGTCATTATCAAGGAAAAATGGATCCAAAATGACTTAATAAAAAATTTTATAAGAACAGGGTATTATTTAGAAAATATAATTTAATAAATTAATGTTTTGGGTTGATTTGTAGAACCTATCACATTAGTTTTAATCCCAAATAAAACATTTTGTATTTTCTGTGGTACTAAAAATTTACTATGGATATAGTTCGTATTGAAGAAAAATAAAAGATACCAATTAAAAAAAATTGGACATAATGATTACATATAAGGAATAAATTTTCAAATATTCAATTTCTAGAAGTGATAGAAATGTATTTTACTTAAAAATGTAGAACACATTGAAAATTATTTTTTTTGAAAAATTCCTTTTAAGTATAAAAATATATTTTTACTAAATTCATCCATAGAATTGATTCAAAAGAAATTAATTTTATTATTAAAAATATATGGGACGAAATTTTATTTTGAATCCATTTTAAAACAAAATGGATCTTTGTAAATGCTAGAAATAAAAATAAATTTTTTTAATAAAAATCTGTATATTATTTCTTTTCCTTGAAAAATCATTCTTTTAAAAACATTAATAAAATTTCAATCTAATATATGTATTAAATGTTTATATGAAAAATAAATTTTATTTAATAAATTTTATTTACATAAAATTTGAAAAAAAAATTATAATACTTTCTCATAAAAATCAATATAAGTCATTTTTGAAGGAAATCTATTTTTTAAGTTAAATATAACATAACTAAAAATGAAATCTTATTTCCAAACAAGTAATCAAAAAAATTTCATTTAGTATAATCTTTATATATATATATATATGATAATTTTGTTATTCCTATTCATTTAAACTCAGTGTTGTGTGTCGAATACGCTATCAAACATAACATTTTTGTCTAAACTCTTAGGTATAACATGACCCTAGATTTTCCAACATTGTATTTTAAAGCTATAATATGGTACCCCTATATTGTATTATGTAAAACTATTATTTGATTTTTCTAGGTTATACATAGCTTGGAATGTCTAATGATTGGGATACCAAAGGAATACAGTTGACTGAATCCTTATGTTGGATTTGAATAATGAATATTTGTGCTCAACTATGAAAGAATCATAACTATAATGATTAGGATGATTCCCTAATTAAATGACTAAATGGTTAGATTTAAACTATAGTAGACTCATTAATTAGTGATTTATATATATATTTTCCCACAAATTGGAGTGATGAATTCAAGAGGGATCATCATTTTAGTGGGATCCTATCTAATAAAAATCATGTTAAATGGTAATAAAACATGATTTTCGTCCCATAAAATATATTTTTAGATAAAAACCATAATATTTATCAAAATTAAAATTTAAAATAATAATTTGGAAAGGGGTTTTTTATATAAAAAACTCTTAATACTGGTAATGTAAGAAGAGTTCCTAAGTAAATAAAATTCTGTGTGTTAGGGAAACACGTACCTATGTAAAAAAGTGTTAAATTTGTTTAATAGATGAATCTAGATGCTCATCAGAAACATTGAATGATTCAATTAAGGTTTCAAAGGAATTAGATTAAAAAAGTTCCTAGGAAGTTATTATCCACTCATATACTCAATATAACTGGTTATGTTAATGACATAGTTAGAATATAGGTTTCAGGTAGGCTAATATAGGTTGAATAATTTATTTTATTTTAATATATTGAAATATTCCATCAAGATGACTGAATTCAGGGACAATAATTCTCTATTTGATCAAGTGTTGAGGATAAATGATCTAGTCATGTAGTTTATTGGTTTTAGTACTATATCGATAATACAAGAGGGTAAAATTCAGAAGAATAAATGTTTTTTGGGGTGTCTAATGGAGTTTCATCAAGAAAACAGTCTAGATTATTGAAACATAAAGGTAAAATTAGGAAGGACTAATGATTCAAAAGGATAAAAGTTTCCCGGATAGTTGAAAGGGGTTTTGGAAACTCAATGTAATTTTTATTTTATGTATTAGTGTTATAGAAATTAATTCTTTAATTTTGAAAGGAATATTATATTAAATAAATAATTTAATTATTTTTAAAATATATAAAAGATTAAAATTAAAGGAATAATTGAAAGGGAATATTTTTTCATTAATGTGTTGAATTAAAGTGTTTCCACAATAAGAATATGACTGTAATTGTGTTTATAAACCGCATATTGATCTTAAATTAATGTGTATCTTAATATCATTTATCTTATGTATAACACATCATGACATAAACAACCCATAATTACATGATCTAAAATAAGTGTTTCACCTTATTAATATTCAAAGATATTTTTGTATTAGAGTATTAGATAATTTGGAAAAACACTTACATATTATACCCTTATAATAAAAATTAGAAACTTCTAGTCAATTTCCATTTTTCCATAAAAATAGGATATTTAAATTTTAACTCTTATTTCATTCAAAACAAATCTGATTCTTTAATTGTGAATCATTATAGCATAAATTTAGACCTTAATATTTTTATTAATCATTATTAGGCCCTGTGAAAAAAATTAAAACTATGGATGAGAAAAAAATATCAATAAGGAAGGTAAAAATAAAGAGACTTGTTTTTCCTTTTTGAAAATCATGTAATCTCATAATAAAATTTTTACATAATAATCTATGTGCTCTAATATTAATTTTCATACTCATTAAATAATATTCATTACCAAAATATTTTCATAAAAAATCTCATAATAAATCATAAATAAAACACCATAATAATGAGGGTTTATTATAAAATAAGGGTGGTTATGAAAACATTTTCTTGAGAAACATATTTTTCACCTTGAAAAGTGTTGTAAAATTTAGTTTAAAGATAATATAATTATTCTACCTTATGAAAAAAATACATCCATTAAGAATAATATTAAATCATATAGAATTTATGTAGGATCCTTTTCTCATCATCTTCATATCACTCATACAATCACAATTACTAGCAATCTTACAAATAGAATAACCTGCTCAGTTAATTCCAACACAATTCCTTAGAGAATATAATCATTACCGAATGCATTTGAGAGATATATTAAGATCACATGTCATAATTAAGAATGTAAAAGGAATATAAAAATTATTAAATTAATAAAATATCCCATTTTCATCATAAATTCTCATAAATTATTCATTTTGAAAGATAAATAGAAGTACTCCTGGGATTTATGTAAAAAGAAGAATAAAATTATTTTTCCTCAAAATATTTTAGAAAAATATACATAGAATAATGAAAAATATGATATTGTTTGGAAAACAAAAAAACAATTAATAGAAACCTTAATAAAGAATAATGTTCTTGATAATTTAAAATTTTATCTAGGGCTATATGTTAAAATAAAATATTTCGTTCACACATTTGTAGAAATGATGAAAGCAACCAGTTTAGAAAATGTTTAAATGTATTATTTTTAAAACATCCATTGAGAAAGTAAAATATGGATTAAAATGATTTTAAACATATATTTTATTATAATAATAACATACCTGAGACATTTTAATGAACAAATATATAGAGTAAAAAATAGAAGAAAAATACAAAGACATTTAAAAGAATGTTTTAAAGAAAAATATATTACCTCGAGCCTGACTTTCCATGTACATATTTCAACTCTGGTACAATAAAATTATATTAACGTTATAATTTCATAAAAATATTTTTTCTATGTATTAACTTATTATTTTCCCTTTCATTTCATTCATTACTATGCTTTATGTATTTATTAAATGTTTGATGTTTTTATCAGGCGTTCTGAGGACATTCGATTTAGAATCCAAAAACAATTTTTGTTGGTTGACCATAGTATAAGGTGTCATGGATCTATTTTCTAAGAAATATTTTTTATTAAATAATTATCATTTTTATAAATTAAATTCAATTTTAGATTCATATATGAATGGAAGACATGAAATATGAATCACATTACTTCCTGGAGATGGTAATCCACATGTACACATGGACGATGTTCTCATTTGTTAACTGATAGAATGGTAAGAAAATAGATGATATATTATATTTAAATAATGATAATTATTACATTAAGTAATATATATATATGTATATATATACATATATTAAATCCATCTATATAAATAGTTATGAGAGGTGGTGATGGAAATTAAAACACATCACTTTATGGAGGTGGCAGTCCACTTGTACATGTGAATGATGTTTCTATTTCTAATAAGATTGAAAATGATATGAAAAAGGGTTTCAACATAATCATAATTATATTCCTTTATATGGAATAATTTTATGATATTATTTAATCATGTTTAAATAATATTTGAAGGAGTTATAGGAGACAAAAATGAAAACTCTCTATTAAGTGTTATGCCTCTTTCTAGAAAACATAATTTGGCTTACATGAATTTTATTTGGTTAAATAAAAAAATATTAAAAATATTATAATTTTGGATCAAGAAAAAATAAAATGGTACCTTCCAACCTTACCATTAAATATAAAGATCCCAAAATAGTTTCTAATTTGAATAGCATATAATTTAGGTTCATATAAGACAAGCCTGGGTTCCGAAATTAATAATAACAATTTAGAATACCTTATTTTACTATTATAACATATATTTTGTTGAGAAAAAGGGTTTAAAATTTTATTATGTCATAATTACATCATAAAAAATTTAGAAAAATGACATTATTTAAAAAAGTAATATTTTAACTATTCATCCAAAAAATAATTATTTTAAAACATTACAAAAAATCACCTTCATATAAATTCGATATTTTAAAACAAAAAATGAATTTTTTTTAACAAATTAAATTTATAAATGTTTCTTTTACATACAATTCATATATCGGAGGAAAAATAATTAGTTAAAATAAAAATATTTCTTTTTTGTTAAAAAATTAAATAAAATTATTATAGTGAATATAAATATATAAAATATAATAATAAATATTATTATGTCTTGAAATTGATTCATTATTAACATTACTTGGGTTATCACACTCCCCCCAGATTAAAGAAATTAAGTCCTTACAATTTTTTTCATCATTTAAACATATAGGGATATTTTTCCCTCATAGTCATTTTAGGTTCACTTGTTGTTACCTCAATCAAATGGTTCGTCCCAAAAATATTAAACAAGTGAGTAACATTATTCTATAACACCTTCTATATATGATCTAGAATATATTCTATCTTTTACATAAAGTAAATATTCTATTCTAATTGTATTACCTTAGGGCACAAAATAAGAGATGCATTAGTTATATATATTTTTATAATGAAATATGAAACAAATTATGTATTGAGAAAAACTAGGAGGAAAAATAAATTGTAAGTAACTAATCCCACATTTTCCATAATTTCATATGAACTAATAAACTATGAGCTAAACATTCTTTTCCTTTTAAAATTCATGACACATTTCAAATACGATATTTTAAGAATTATATGATCACATATCTTAAGGGAAATTTAATTAATATGTTTTTTACCTAACTCTTCCACATGATCTAAAATTTTTTTATGTGCGATTAAATCATATTTATCTTATCATTTTTTTACTCTACCCATTATGGTCCCAAAATCTATCTTTCATTGATTTTATCACAACATACTGGTGTCTGATATTGCTTTCCAAATAATTCCTCATGTGGTGGAATATTATATACAAGGATTAAATTTATTATTATAATAAAATGAAACTAAAAAATATATATTTATACCAACTTTCCTAGTAATATTGTGATCAAGACAAATGAATATCATCCAATTCCTATATCATTCAATCCAAAATTTCATTAGATATAGAATGAAAAAATGTACTAAAATCTAATTCTATACCCAATAACTTATGAATTCATTCCCATAAATTTAATGTAAATTTAGGATCAAGGTCAGATAAAATATAGATAGGGACTCTATGTAATCTAACTATCTCTTCAAGATAAATTTTAAAAACATTATCTAGAGAAATAGTATCTTGAATAGGAATGAAATGTTTAGATTTCATCAATTGATCAACAATAACCCAATTTCATTGTTACATAGAGATGTAATTGGATATCACACCATAAAATGCATGGATATATTCTCCCATTTCCATTCAAGTACTAGAAAAGGCTGAATTATCCCCTTCAGTATATTTTACTCAATTGTAACCTATTGAAAAGTTTAACAATTAATGGGAAAATCAAAAATATCTTTATTCATTCTTTCCCAGAAATAACGTTCATAATGTTCTTTGTATATCTTAGTACTACCTATATGAGTAGGAAATGGAGAGTTATGAGCTTCATATAACAATTAATTATTCAACTAGGATTAAAATATCACATAAAACCTATTTCCAAATATTATAAAAACCTATTTATCTAAATTAAATTCAATTAAATTAAACTTTTAATCCAACTCTTCTCTTTACTGAAAACATTGATTTTCCTTCGAAGCATGCTTAATTCCATATGACATGGACGATTGCACTGACACCTAAACCAAAAGAGTAGGAGTTAATGTATACACAATTTAGGATCCAACATTCATTAAATAATTATAAAAAGGATTAATTTACAAATGTAGTATTGATAATGATGAATTATAATTTTAGCTCAATATATTATCCACCTTGTTTTTTAACCGGATGATATTGTATTGTGAAATCAAAATAATTTATTAGTTCCATCCATATTCTCTTCCTCCTCCTCAACTAGTTTTTAGTGAATATATAATTCCGAATTTTATGGTCATTATATATTAACAGTTTTTCTACAAAAAAATATTTCATTGTAGTTTTAAATAAAAAACTTTTGTAACTAGTTTAAGATCCTGTGTAGTGTAATATTATTCATGAATTCCCAATTGGTATAATCCATATAGAATTTCCTAATTATCATGAATCATATACAACCAAGTCTCCTCAAATAGGCATCACTATAGACATAAAACTCACCATTTCTAGATAGCGAATCCAACCCTAGATCATTAATACATTTTCTTTTAAATTACTAAAAAAATAATCACATTCCTTTATCTGGATGAATTTAACTCCATTTTTTATTAACATAATTAGAGGTATATATAAAATGGAAATGTTATCAACAAAACATCATAAGTAACCCACTAATCCATGAAAAATTTGAATCTTAGTTACATTTCAAGGTCTTGGATAGTCTTACACAACCTTAGTTTCAATAGAATCAATAGTTATGTTATCTATAGAGACAATATTTCTAAGGAAAGATATATTTTATTATAAAAACTCATATTCACTAAATTTGTTATACAACTTTTTTTCATTTAGAGTGTAGAAAAATCCTTAGATATCTTCCACATTCCTCAAAACTTTTAGAATAAATTGAGATATCATAAATAAACACAATAATAAATTTATTCAAATACTCATAGAAAACTCTACTCATTTGATCTATTAATATAATGATTCCATTAGTCAACCTAAATTTAATAACTACTAACTCATAATTCCCATAATTACTATAAAATTTCATCTTTTGAATAAGTTCCTTGTACACAGACATCTGATAATATCTAGACCAAAGATTTATTTTTAAAAAATATTGTACTACCAGATATTAATCAAACATGTCATAAATATGCCTAAATAGACACTATTTTTTAATAATAATGTTATTAAGTACTCTATAATCAATATAAATCCTTATTGAATAATTCTTCCTTTTATCAAACAAAAATTGATCTCCCATGATGATGTGAAAGGATGAATAAAACCCTTTTAAATCAACTTTTGTAACTTCTTATTTAATTACAATAACTCTAATATAGACATTTGATAATGGGGTTTTAAAATTATCATATAATTTGGAATTAATTAAATAATAAATTCAAACTATTAATAAATAATAAAACCCAAAGTAATTAGAAAATCATCCACATATTCATTTAATATTAAAACATCATTAATCTGAATAACTTCCCATTTAAAAATAATAGAAAGATAACATTCACTACCATATTCAATAAATTTTTCATCTTATTAAAATTTTATCATATGTATAAACTCAATCATATATATAAAGTTAAACTCACTCCGAAAATTAATTATAACATTTTTATCCATACAATATATCATAACATTATAAACTGAGGGCTAATCCATTCCTAGAATAACATCAAACTTAATAATGGTAAAGAAAACCAAATTTTCAAGAAAATTCAATACAAATATAATCATAGGATTTTTCTGAAATTTTGTTTATTGTTAATACATACACAAAGCATTTTTACAAAAATTTATTTCTCCATTTTTAGCTAACATTTAATTTTTACCATCAAATACCTCAAAAATAAAAGAATATGTATACTCTAAATCAAAAAACTCTATGGAATTGTCTGAGTAAAAAATTATTATATGTGTCACCACTTCATTTAATAGTCTTTTATTTTTTGAGGTATCCATGAATGAATTTTCCACACCCTTATAATTTAGATATTGATGATTCCCATCAGTCATGATTTTTTTCAAACACACATCAGTTTAATGGAACTTCTCATTCAAATTAAAAAATCTCACTGCCTTCTTATCATAAATAGTCCGACCATTACCTGATTATTTTCCTGATAAACATTATAAAAATTTCCCATTATACAACATTCCTAAAAATTTTGAAATTTTGTAAGACACTCCCTAGAAATCTTCTGATCAAACATATAAAAAGAGGTAAATTAATACATCTTACCTTAAAATTTCTTTGATTTATTCTTTCCCATTATAATCCACCTAAATAGGATCTTGTATTTATTGTGGTAAAATTAATCAAAATCCATCTCAACCTTCTCATAACTTCTCATAACATTCTCATAGCTTTAAAATTATTGAATGGAAAAATATCTTCACAAATTTGGTTGTAATCTTGAAAAAAATAAATAAATTTTATTATTATGGTATAGAAGTAAATTTGTGGAATACCTAGCCCATCCTGTAAAATTATCTTCATCAGAAACAACATATTCCTCCTCCTTAATTTTTTTCCCATACTATGTCAAAAAACCTTAATAGATGACTTATCAAGGAAATATCCTTAAATACTTCCCACTATTCGGTATCAATGTCATATTTCTCCTTGATATTATTAATCAAAGACCACCACTGATAGAATTAATATTCAAAATTATAAATATATATAATTAAAAAAGTTGGTTCCAAAAACCCAAAAACTAGAATATATTTTCAAGAGAATTGGTTTATCATTCATTTATTACTATATTTTAGGTTTCACAAAAATTTAGAGGGTGTTTTTTCCTGAAATGCTCTACCATAGACATGCTACTATAAAGAGAGTCTAGTTTCTCTATATCTTGGATACCACTATTAAAAGAATATGTCAAATTATTTAACACTAATAAAAACAATTTTTTATATTATAATGATAAAAAGTTTCTAATGCATAAGTATATTATCCACCCAATACCATTCCACTTAATTCATCATGTTTCCTCTATAGAAAATAATTTTGAAAATGAAATAGATTATATGAATCAACATGGAAACCCAAAAAGTTTCACATGATAATATAATCTCCAGATTAATATCCCTTAAATTTATTTTAAAAATAACATCATAACCTCTAATGTTATCTAAACCACTCCTTTGATAACAATTATAACACCTCTTAACTTAAAATCATAATTACATGACTTATAACAATGGTTAAAATTGATTTATTTTATGATATTATGTGTTTATATTTTTAATGAAATATGAAAATCACTTAATTAATAGAATTTTACAATAAAAAGTGGACACTTCCACTAAATATCCATTTTCCCATAAAAACTAGATACTCTTTTTAA